>CAWUFW010000044.1:5690000-6312500 GCA_963921515.1 Calotriton arnoldi
ACGTGCACCTCTGCGCGGATGCTAATGGCGCGGTCATAATATTATCAGCTGGTGCTCGCTAAGTGCAAATAACCCTTTGTTCTCATTTTTCTTATCTACGTACTATTACAGCACCCATGGGGACAATAGCCTGCGCGGTAGATTAAAAGGCTGTTAAGTGCTATTTTCAGCTTGGCAGAACACCAAATCTTAGCTTACCCTTAAGGTCTGTTTTCTTGGAAATATTACAAATTTACAATGGCCATGTGATACAGTAATGTGCAGTCTTAGAGCGATGAAAGAACTGTACACACTGAATGCTATTATGGTTGTGGCTTTTGGACCTCATTAGAGTTAAGTGTTAAGAAGTGCTCAAAGTGTCCCAAACAAGCTCCAAGGCAGTGATTATCGGTGCATTTTAAATGTTGTCTTGGTTCTTGCCTCTGTGCTTGGAAAGTATAGGAGAACACCAGGGGGCATATTTACAAGGAAACGTCGGAGCGCGGAGGTGTGCCAAATTTGGTAAAGCTGTGCACCGGCATTTCCAAAACGCAGGGATGCGCCTTATTTACAAGAATACAGTGCACCCCTGTGTTTTCCCGAGTGCTGGTGCTAAAATTAGCAGCCTAGCTCCAACGCACGCACCCTTGCGCCATAGTTCAAGTGTTCCTGCATTGCAGGGAATGATTGTTTGAGTGCAGGAAGGTGTCCCTTCCTGCACGTAAACAATCAATAATGGCGATTTGTTACTTCTAGGTAGGCTTCAGAATGCAGCAGACATAGAAGTAGCACATCGTCATTATGTAATGACTGTTTTTGTGCAGGAAGGGGCACCTTCCTGCACATAAACAATCATTAATGGCGTTTTGCTCTTTCTATGTGCGCTGCAGAATGCAGCACACATAGAAAAAGCAAAAACGAGGAGAAATAAAAGTATTTCTCCTCGTTTCGCCATTCTAACACCTGCTATTGCATGTCGTTGTAAATCCTTGTAAATCTGGGGCAGCGTCAAAAAGCAATGGGTGTTGCAGTGGAACGCCCATAGCAACACTCACTGCACGCTCCTTTCATGCAAAGTGATGCGTATAAAAGGGCCCTATTTACAAGGTGGCGTTAAGCCATAGAAAGTGACTTAATGCCACTTTGTAAATATGGAGAAGGGCCTAGTGCCACCAGAACGTTGCTAAGAATGACTCCTTGTGGCGCTATCCCCTTGTAAATATACTTGCAGTTTTTTTTCATGATTCGACTGTGGGGCATGCACTACAGCAATACACAATAATTATGGGGACTGGAGCATCCACATGTGTAGCACAGAAGCCACAGACACAATACACAAGGACATTTCAGATCCCCGTTCCGAGGTCCCTGTAGTGGGGTTACTGATTCAGGGGGAGTCAATAACGCCGGTCGAGGGCAGGATAACTGGGTATTAAGTGTGGATCCTGCAGGAGATAATTAAAATAGGGAATTACCAAGGAATAAAAATGCCACTCCTGATCCCCTGTCTATTTCTGCTCCCCGTGGAATTTCACCAACCTCTCCAGCTTATCATTGGTCGAATAAGGATTCAAAGTATTTTATAATGTGTCTCATACTGTTTGCAGGCGCACTGTGTAAGTAGGTCTGTGGACCACACCTTATGCTGTGCAATCATAGGACAGCACTTTGTTAATCAGGGACATTGTGTCCATCCCATATGTATGTGTCGTAGCAGTCAAGAGAACAAGGGCCCTCTGTTTGCATCCACGCATGTCTAAAACTCAGCCATAAAGACTTTGGGAATAGCTAACTCCTCTCGTGATTCTCAGGCGTTATTTTTCAGATAGGAAGGTTTAACTCCTTTTCCACAGAATTATTCAATCAAAAAACGGTTTTGGTTCTTGAATGAGTGATTCCTGTGCATATCTTTCTGTAGCTAGACATTCATGAGCTTGTGCTGCTGAATAAGGCGTCATGTGTTGGCTGGTAAACTTTAGCAGACCTGTCAATGCATGAATTGAAATGCAAGAACATGTCAATGCTCTTAATACAAACTGTTAGGACCCTGCATTTAAATGCATAATGTCGCTCCATACTATGCAAAATATTTCCATGTCAGTTGTGGAGCCGGGGCGTTAGAAATGAATGATACCGATTACAAAGTCATTTTCCATATCGTTTACTGCATACAATCGGTTCCTACTGACTAAGTACAATATGGCCTCATTTTCTGACTGTAGAAAATTCACCAATTTAAAGAAATATATCGTCCAATTTTATCAGGATTTTATTTGTTGTAGAATTCCAGTGCACCGATGTTGCCTTGTGAATTCAGTTGTAAAGTTAAAGTGAAATTGGAAACACACAGATTGGCAAAGTTGGGGCTTATGGTCTTTTTAATGAAAAGTAAAATCCTTTTAGCCAGACAAAAATAGAGTGTGTGCTTCTTACTGGAACTGTCAGGATGTCGGCGAAGGTGACAACTGTCTTCCGTCAATGTGGCTTGGTGAGGAAAGTACAGCAGAGCAGAGCTCTTCCCCCAGTAAAACGCATTCTGTAGACTCATGGCCGAAAGGCCTTTTGTGGCATAGGGTCTGATGTATCAAAGGGTTTTACCCATCCTGTGTCTATGGGGAAATGTGTTAGCACATAAGGGCCATAGTGCCTTTCACCTTCAGAGTAGGTTGTGTAAAAATCCTGTACAATTTCTTCTCGGGCTTTGAAATAGCTTAAAAAAAGTTACAAGCAAATCACAAAATGACTTTATTTTATGAGGAACAAACATTTTTTTTCTGGATTTATTTTTGGAAGTTAATTACAAAACATGTTCCAGGTCTCCAACCTTAGAAAAATGTTATCAAATTCAGGGAAGAATGGGTGCTTGGAGGGGTGGGATGGACAGATGGGCATTGGTGTGAATTAGGGTGCATATTTATCATACGTTTACGCAGTGCAACATAGAAAGCCACCTTGCCAGGGGCGGCTCCTCCATGCGGAGAAGCGTCGCCCCACTGCTTTCTCGCAGTGCGAGAAGCAGAAACATAAAATGGTATAAATACCATTTTATGTTTCTACTTCTCGCACTGTGAGAAAGCAGAAGAAGGGTTTGGTTGAGGGCGGGCAGGTGGGCGGGTCTGCTGGAGTCCAGGGGAGGAGTGGCTATCCCAATGTTGTGGGCGCTGTTTGGTAGGCCCCAGGTCGGACCAAATCAGTCATGCACACTCTCCCTTTTCTCCATGTAGGCTGCATGCAGCCTGCATGGAGAAAACGGCCTCCCCATAGACGCCTGTGCGGCCGGCGGCCCAGCCAATGACAATGCTGCCATTGCAGCACTGTGATTGGCTTAGGGGAGGGAGGCTGCCTGCTGCTGCTTCCTGCGAGGACGACGCGGGACTGGACCGCTGAAGGTAAGTTTTTATTTATATAAAATTAACCACCTGCGCGCGACCCCTCCCCACGCAAACCCCCTCCACGCGCGCCCCCCTCCGTGCGCGACCCCTGCCCCCCACCCGCGAGTCATGCTGGACGCGACTGCACCTTGCTACGCTGCATGAAAAGGAAAGGGCACGAATGCACCATATTTATCATTATATGGCACATTCTTGTCCTTAACTTGCGCTGGTGGACAATCTGCTGCCTTGCGCCAACGCAAGCACCCTTGCATCATGTTGCAAGGGTGCCTGCATTGTAGGCCGGTTTATTTTTGTGAAGGCAGGATTGTTTTTGTGCAGGAAGGGGCTAAAACAATCCTCAGAGGCATTTTCCTCTTTCTATGTGTGCTAATGCAGCACAGATAGAAAGAGGAAAAAAGCATTGGCATAGCCAATGGGTCTGGCCTTTGGGACCTCATAAGTGTTTAGCCATGCAACACATTATCCTGGGTGCTACAAAATCTCCTGTTAAGAATCTGCATTTGTATGTAGGAGGTGGCAGTGTATACCTCACACATTGCCACTTCATACTGGTCAATGGGCGTAGGTTTGCTTGCTTACCAGTGGGCTAGTGCACCTCCTACAGAGTTGTATCTATTCAGTAAGTCTCAGGATTGAAATACGGAGTGGGGTCAGCTTTAATGCCAACGCGCAAAATGCACGTGGAGTTAGTTCTCCGCAACGAACGCAGAACATGCTGCCCACCAACGAACACAAGGAAAAATATTTTCACATCTTAAAAAAACTGTTCAAAAGGAAAATCTTTCTTGGAGAATCTTCTGATAAAACCAATATATAAAATATTATCTGAGGTCTTGGAAGCCACATCTTTTGATAAAAGCTCAGCTGAAAAGACAAACCATACTAAAAAAAATGACGATTAGAGAGCGGGAAAAAAATGGATTACAAAAGTACCACAAAGAAAAACAAGACAAAACTGGAAACAATAATGAAATGCACATTTAATTATAAAGCATTATGCTTGTTTCTGGTCCAGGGAGGACCTGGCTTGGCAGTTCGGGCTGGACTGTTCCCACAAGGAACAGGGTCAAGACTGATTTGCATATGGCTGGGTCCAAACTGGGGTGGTGAGCAAAACAATGATGGATTTGACCCAGATCCTTGTGACTGGGGGTGAATGTTTCCATTGTCCAGCATTTCGTCCATCAATTGTTTCAATTGTTTCTTTCAGTTGTTTCTTTTGCAAAATACAGGTTCCATAGTCGATTTAAAATCATTTTAAAAAACAATTCTGAATAGGTTTATGAAGCCAGTCATCATTTTTACAATCTATGGGCAGAATATTCTGATGTCACTTCAAAAGTTGATACAAATTAGTATTCCAGAGCAAAGAGCAGATCCTACAAATCAAAGTGCATGGCCAGATTATGATGAATAATTCCCCGAATTTTGAGGACAGCGACTGATCATGAAGGATGCCTTGTGTGGATTTGCTGCAGTATTATCAAAATAAATAACTTGATCATTTGCAAAGCTATCTTGGATTTTAGAACTAAAGGTAAGAGTGCCATAGTTTCATTTCATAGCGCTACATTTGCCCCTCACTAGCCATTGAATAGCATGCTTCTCTGCTCTCTAGAACATTGGTTGGTGTCACAGAAGTGAAGAATGCAGAGTTATTTAACTAAAGTCACCAAGTGGCGACCCTCATCCGCATATATTTACCTGACCACTTTGTAAAAATCAAGGTGTAATGGAGCTTACCACACACCATATTAAATATTAAATGGCATGAATACTGTTCCTCTAAATGAGAGGCAAGCAATCATATCCCTTTCACGTTTTCTTTTCCAAGTATGAATAAATACCCATCTTATTTTCTGCAAATTTATCAAGCTTCTAACCTGAGATAGGAGAGCTGAATTCAAATTGGGTTAATCATGCGAACAATCCAGTCTTCTAAACTTTTCAGAGACAGGGGTGATCTGCAATGACAATGACTTTCACCTTAAGGGACCTTCTACAGACAAGTGAAGGTCTTACACAATCTGGTGGGCATGTGCCACCATAAAATGGGCTGATTCACTTGACTGAAGAAAGTGTGGGGGTATATAATTTGTCAGTAAGATATTACTAGAGTGACCCACCCAATAAATAAACGTAACTAGATCGACACTAGCCAAAGTTATATTAAATCTTACCCTGGATGATATAGGTAGGGCATATAAGACCAAAGTGTAAAAACTGAGTGGTAAATCTGGAACCACATCAGGCCATGTTAGATCAGCTGACTATCTAAAAACAGAAATTGTAGAGGATTCAGAGTTTTTTCAAGGCTGTAAAATGCTGTCACACTCATGCATGTAAATCAATTGGATGATGGCCACATGCCAATGTCCCACTCCGGCTTCTTCTCTGCTGGTGCTGTACCCCAAATAGCTCTCAATTAGTGACCTGGTCTGCCGACTACCCTCCAGTGCTTCGGCCACCCTGCTCCATTTTAGATTTCTGCACCCAGTAGTTTATCTAATGCACACCTCGCATTGTCGCTGGCCCACTCTGCATATGCCTCCCCTTCCACACTGTTGTAGACTTGACCCACCACACACCCTGCCATAGATGTCCATGCCATGAAATTCCCCACCACGCTTTAGTGACCTGACATGCCCCATTTCTGTCATACCTCTCCCCTCCCCTACTTTGCCACAATACATGTGATTGCTTTGCCGCATCACAGCCTATATCAATGCCCTTCACTGTTTCATTTGGCAGTGCCCTTCTCTATTCCACCCTCAGACACTAACTTGGCATACCACACTCCTTGCTAAGCTCCAACTCATCCCACTGCTTCGCGTACATCCCTTCCTCACCGTAAGTGCCCTTGTCTGCCCTGTACCTCATCATTGCTCTGTGCCCAGTAATTTCAAACTAGGATTAAGATGCAGGTTTTGCTGCATATTTTGGGCAGAGCAGTGACCCCCTTTTCTTCCCCAGCATCAAAAAGGATGACTACTTCTATAGAATAGACTGAAATAGTCTAATTTGCTCTCAGTAATTATATTTACACATGTAGTGAGTTAATGTGTAATATATTACAATATAATTCTATTTAAGATCGCTCTTAGAAAAATGTTATTTTAGGATGCAAAATTAGCATTGGAGTCCAATGTGCGCATTGTAAGCAGAGTAATACACCAGGTCCCAACCACCAATTCAACCCCCCACCCTGCCCGCCAGCCACCTATCACCGCCCCACAGAACACTAGCAGTTAAATGGTAGCCCTTTCTGAAACTTACTTGAGAAAATTAAATTTTGCCAGATTTCAGTCTCAGTCAGTTGTCCCTTTTGAACATCTCGACTTGTGGGGTACATTTTGAATGTTATAACTGAATATAATCAGTGGCGTAATGAAACTTGAAGGGGCATCCTGCAAAGTACATGAATCCGGACCCAGTCAGGGGCTCTCAGGCCAGGGTCCCGCCACCTGTGCACAGTGCTGGAGGGGGCCCCCTGGGGGTCAGGGGCCCCTCACACCGCTGGGGCTGCGGGGTCTATTGTTACGCCACTGAATATTATATTCAACAAATTATGTAATGCAACGATGTAACAATGAAATATTGTGGCAAGTAAACACTGTTGGTACTATACTTAAGAGTAAAGAATGCAAACATTGCATTGGTTCATTGAGTCCGTATCAGAGCTTCTATGCTTATATGTGCATGCCCTATATTATTGCACTCAAATATCATTGCGCAACACAAGGTCTTTAGTGTGCGGATGTAACCGTCAGATGGCAAAGTTAAAATATGCATCCCAGATTCTACAAAGTGGGTGGAGCAACTGGAAAGTGCACAAACAACAGGTATGTTTGTACTGATTTGTGGTATCTGTTGGCAAAAGTGTGTCCAGCGTCCTTTCCTCTGTGAGGAGGGTCTATGCATGTTTGTTGAGCGCGTGCTCCTACACAGAGGGTGGCTGCTGGCCAGACTATAACTATCATAAGAGTAAATAGAGTTAACGTCCTTCATCAGGCTTAGGAAATAAAATGACATTGAAATTATCTTAAAAACGAGGCATCAAAGGTTATTTTATTAAAGCACATACAACCACACCTGATTTGGGAAACAACTAATAAGATTGCTTGCTGCCTCCTAAAACCCCAATTATTTCCTTGTTAGTATAATGAATACATTCGTTACAGAATACTGTTACATTTAGAAACCGAGTTTGCTTAGAGAGAAAGCACTGCCTGTCTATTTTCTCTCCTGTTGCGTAATTAGGTTAAACTGCGACAAACTTTGATGGTAGATTAATGCCATGAAACCAGAGATTGGATGCTGGAAAAACCTCACGACTACTGCCCTCTGATCCAATAAAATATGTAATAAAAACAATGGGATCAGACTAAATCCCAAAACAAACCTAAAGAATACAAATTTCTAGGGCGGACGTAACTTGCATAATTCAGTGTAGCGTAATCATGCAGATTGACCCAAAGGTTCCATGAGATTATGCAGAATTAAGTTAGAAGAGTAATTCTGCACTTAGCCCTATTTTCTTAGCGCAATAATACCCCTGACATCCAAAATAGACACGCGGATGCATTTTGCGCTAAATGCAACAGAACATAAACAGAAGAGCGAGCAGCTGCTCGCTCTTGCTTAAGTGTCCTCGTGGTAGGATTTTTTTCCCCCAAATTACTCTTAATTTTGTGAGAGGGTGTATTCGTATTTTGATCGGTAATTCCGCATCAAAGAGTAACGTGGAATTACCGAAATTTCTCCAATTACTCCGGAGTAATTAAAATTTCTCCAAGGTCTACATTTTTCTTTCACAAGATGAATTCTATCTCCACAGCTGAAAAGCCCTGCGTAAGAGTGAGACTACTCTCATACATTTTGAAAGAGGTACCACCAATCTAGAAACTCCTTCTAGTTTACCAAATCACCTGGGAAGACCTGGACCTTTTAGAATCTACAAGTCAGATGAAATTAGATGCCTCAAAAATTATTAGAATATTGGACTTCTGATAACTCCATTGAAGACAGTGGAGTGACCCTGGGCCAATAATGTCTGGTACAGGCCTTCAGTTCCAACATTCCAATGTTTGTCTCTGTGTTTCTCCATTTTTAATTTAGAACATCTTACCCTAAGTGGGTGGAATGTTTAAACTGTATTAGAACATTGGAATGTTGGGAGCTCCATTGAAGACAATGGAGTGCTCCATGCTTTTACTGGCCGGTAAAGGCCGGCAAAGCAACATTCCAATGTTGTTTTCAAAGGCCTCTCGGAGCCCGAGGGAATTTAAACACCTCGAACTCCGAGAGGCCTTTATTTTATTTGTTGGAACATTCTGCCCTCTAGTGGCAGAATGTTCTAATAGCCTTATAGCCCTTCGTAGCTGGGCTATACTGGCTATTAAAGTCCCGCTCCCTTGTTAAAGTCCCTCGCCTTCGGCTCGTGCCTTTAACGCTGAAGCGGGCCTTTAATAGCCGGTATAGCCCGCTACGGCGGGCTATAAGGCTATATTATAGCCATTCTGCCTCAGGAAATAATGGTAGTTAAAGGTCCTCACAGTTACTATAGGCCTGATCTGCTCAACTTCTGAGTTTTTAACAACTGTTATTACACTGAGCAGTGGGCTATAATGCTTAAATATAATTCCATGTACACATTTGGAACAATGTAAGAATGTCCTCATTTAAGGGACTAGTGAGCTGTAGTCTACCTTTCCCACTTATAGTTGTTTTTTCTCTTACAATTGCAGAGCAGTGACTGGCAAACGTTAATCAGTGGGTGAGAAACCCTTTGACATTTACCCAACACTGTAGCATCACAATGGCTAACTGACCAATATCATGGCGGTCTCCTTCATTCTTGCTTGTTGCCATTGCATGCCAGTTTAGCTAGCAGCACTTTACATGTTGGGGCTTATCAGATTTCAGTAGGAAAGGAAAAAGCAAAACTACAGGCTCAAGCATACAAAGGGCTTCTGACTGAACAAGTAGTAGAGGGGCAGTGGCCTCGGGGCATGGGGCAAGTTGATAATAATGGTGGCACATGCAAACTCATTGAGCAATGCTGGTCCTAAGAGCATCTGAAGGACATAAATGTTGATGGTCATGATGTGATGAGGTGCTCAATTATTTTCTAAATTCAATAATTAGTTAATTCATGCATTCATTCTTTAGACCATGCACTAAACCCCCAAAGCATTTCTTCAAATATTTTCTTTGGATTCACTTTTTTCCCTGATCCATCTGTTTCCTTTGCATGTTATGTTAATTCTCTTTGATTGGAGATCTGCACAAATAGTCCTGTAAAGTGTAACTGTTAAATAGCATCACGCCTGTCCAGTGCGTAAAATTAATAAGCAAGGAGGGCATATTTATTACGTTGTAAACCATTCATGACTTTGAAGCCAACGTTTTGTCAAGTGATTGAAAAAGGGGCAAACATAAGATAGATTAGCACCGAAATTGCTACCGTACATTTTTCTTCTGAGGGGTACAGAACTCAAAAGGATTGTAAGCAAACAATGAAAATAAAATAAATATGTGCTGGAGAGTGAGGCCTTAACCCCAAAAAAGAAAAAAAGACTCTTCCCGTTCCACAGGATTTAAATTTTGCACAGATATTTTTGCGTTTCTACCTACCACACTTAAAAATAGTGCAGTTACACAAAAAGCGACTCTGTTGCCTTTTTAGACTTTGAGTTGCTTTTTTCAGTTATTTCTTTTCTCTGCGCGGCAGCCATGTTCTCAAGTGTGAGCTCCCATCGGTCACCGCAACAGTTCAATAATTAGGCATTGAGAGCATTGAATAAAAATCTGAAGACAAAGCACTATGGGAAGAAGTGTTAAAATATAGAGACCAGGGGGCGTATTATGGCAAGCGCCCCAGGAGAGCAACGGGCATGTGTGCCCTATTTGCGCGCTCCATGGCACTTTGATATTATAGAAAGGGACGCAGACGCTAGTGCTGCCCTTTCTGTAATACAGATAGTGCTGGTGCACATACCAGAGGGTGTTCCCTCATTTGCATGGGGGCGCGGCCCCATGCAAATGAGGGAATCCCTTTTCCTCTGCGTCCGCGCCGTATTATGAACACGGGAGCAGAGGCAAAAAAGCTATCAGGAAGCGCAGTGACAGTGCGCCACCTAAAAGGTGGTACACTGTCAGTGCGCCCCCTGATAGCAGCCCTCTGGAGGGGGGGAAAGTGGATCCTATGGACCCCCCAGAGATCACCTTGCAGGCAGGTGCAGTCACTCACTGCACCCACCTTCAAGGGGATCTCTCTCCCCTCTTAAAAGTGCAGGCTGGTTGCCGCCTGCACAGTGAAACACAGAGCGGCTGCTTCAAATCCGCTCTGTTTTTTTGCTTGAATGAGCTGCCCCCAGGGCAGCATGACTTTGCGGCTGCTCTGGGGGCAGCGTATTTAATGCAATAGGGCGCACTTTCCCTGTTTGTGTCCTGTGCAGCTATTTCAATGTGCGCCATGGTACAAACAGGGAAAATATGCCCTATATGTAAAAGGGCCCCTGATCTACTCCTCGCTTAAGGTCATTCACCTTTTGGAAATAAATATTCTATACCATGGTATGAATAGTTCTTTATATATTTAGGTAAGTCTTGGTATAGCACATTCAAACCCTTGATAGAGGGTGGCAGAGAGCTTTATAGAGAACAGCATAGAAATAACAGTGAGCAAGCTAAAAACTAGGTTATAAAAACAGGAGTTTAAGTCTTGAGAAAGATCTTGGTAGCTTTGCAGATTAAGTGAGACCTGATAAAATAGTTGTGTACAGTTAATTTTTTCCCTTCGGCCTTAAGCCCACTCTTTTGGGGTACCTGGAGGAACAAATGTAAAAACTGCCTGAGAGACGAGGCTGAAGAGAACGAAAATGCACTCAGCACGAATTGAGTTAATACCACATAACCGATGTGCTCTGTTTACCGCGTGATGGCCTGTCATCAGGTACAGCGTTGCATAGCACTGCAGCGGCCATCTGCACACTCCCGGCAGCATAATAAACAACATTGATAGCCTACCAAACCCAGCAAGAAAAAAAAGGCCAGTCGTTTTCCCCTGCTGCATGACAGAATTCTTTGTATTACATTTAGTCACTCTAAGAACCTGTCTAGTATGCTGAGCTGTTATGCTAGGTGCAATATTGTTCGTTCTGTGGGTTTGA
This sequence comes from Calotriton arnoldi, assembly GCA_963921515.1. Classification (NCBI taxonomy): domain Eukaryota; kingdom Metazoa; phylum Chordata; class Amphibia; order Caudata; family Salamandridae; genus Calotriton; species Calotriton arnoldi. The sequence goes on from CAWUFW010000044.1 coordinate 5,701,549, forward strand.
AAGGCTGCGTCAGTTGATCTGAAAAAAAGCGTGTGTTTGCAAAGGCTTCAGGGTTCAAGAGATCTGAGAGAGATGTATTTGGAGGAAGTAGTGATAAAGTTATTGTTTTTAAATTTACTTTGATAGCACAGAGGCAGCCCAACATATGTCGATGTAAGGCCTGAATGTTAGGTCCAGGTGGACTGATGCAAATAGGGTTCATTTAGGTTATTTGCATTAAATACATAAATACATCCCATATGTATATCCTTAGAATATGCCTATGAGCCAGCCCTCGAGGACGACAGCAGCCACTATATAAGGAATTAGGATGGGGGCACGTAATTGTTCTCAAAATGAATATGGCTGGCTTCAATCTGAGTAAAACGCCAGTAGAAGGGATGGCTCGCACAGGTCCAGGAGGACTGGATCCAGGCCAACTTTTCGAGATATCCAGTGACTGTGTAAATCAGTCCCATTTCGAAGAATTGCATAGAAATATATCCTATATGAATATCAAGATAATCAGACACATAACTGGCCCTCCTGTCTGTTACTTACCCCTGCTATAGGGTATGAGGAAGGGAGCAAACAGATATTCTCAAAATAAATATATAGCTGTCAAATAATGCGAGGGGAAAAAAGACAATATAAATAAGATTTTATTTAGGATAATTTGCTAAGCACACAGCAGCCTTTTGAGCTTTATTGCAGAGATTTAACACTAGAATCAAGACACAGGTACAAGTTGTTGAAATTCATATTTTCACTAAATAATGCTACTTCTTAACTCCAAGGATGCTTGATAAACATCAACAGTCACAAACACATTTTACACAATTTTAGGTTCATGCTACACTAAATAAAGAAGCTCAATTAGATGGCTATTGCTTGCAACTCAATAATATGACAGTAAAAAAAGTGCTACGACGGAATGTCTACCACCAAAATATCACAATGTAAAGGTTTTGCTGCCACAATATTGAGGTCCAAAATATTGACTTAATATACGGAAAAGGTAAAGTTCCAGAATATCAACCACAAAAATATTGTGGACCAAATATCAATATTACATGGGAAACGGCCTTTAAAATGCGGGGGTCAGGGAAGTTTTTAGGGATCGGGGTTGGGGTAGTTTTTAGGGCTCAGGGGGATCGCGGTAGTTTTTAGGTCTCAGGGGGTCGGGTAGTGTTTAGGGCTCGGAGGGGGTTGGGTTCGTTTTTAGGGATCAGAGGGGTGGGTTCGTTTTTTGTGCTGGGGGTCGGGGTAATTTTTAGGGCTCTGGGGGAGTCGGGGTACTTTTTAGGGTTCAAGGGGGTTAGGTTACTTTTAGGGCTCAGGGGGTGTGAGGTTAGTTTTTAGGGCTCAGGGGGGCAGATTAGTTTTTAGGGCTTGGGGGGGTTGGGGTACTTTATGAGGGCTCGGGGGATCGGGGTAGTTTTTAGGGCTCGGGGGGGTTGAGTTCATTTTTAGGTCTCAGGGGAGGCAGCGTAGTTTTTAGGGTCAGGGGGAACCGGGGTAGTTTTTAGGGCTTGGGGGGCTCGGGTATAAACTTTATTATACATATCCTTTACCAGTCATGCCTTCACCACAAAATTGTGTGGTAAAGGCATGCGTGGTAAAGGAATGTGTTGTTCAGGCGCATTCGTGGTAAGGGCAGCATTGTAGAGGCACACGTGGTTTAGCCATGAGTGCCTCTATCATACAACCATAATACATAGGTAAGTATATATATTTAAACATACTATTCTAACTCCGGTCCAACAGACATTACAAAACTGTAAACATTAGAAGGTGGTCACATTTATTATTCGAATTCCATTCTAGCTAATGTTGGGGGAAATGAATACATTGAGGGGGTTGGCATTTACTATTCTAACTTCAGTCCAGCAAATATATAGGAATGTGTAAACACTGAGATGGTCAGATTTACTATTCTAACTCCAGCCTAGTAAACATTAAAGAATGGATAAACATTAGTGGGGTGGGATTTACTATTCAACCTCTAATACAACAAAACCTCCGGAGTTGTATACATGGGGTGGGTGGCAGATGTACTAATCTAGCTGCAGCTTAACAAATATTGAGAAAAGCGCATACTTTGATGAAGGTCAGATTTACTGTTGTAACTCCAGTCCAAAAACCATTGGAGAACGTGTAAACATGGGGTTGGGTGGGCAGATTTACTAATTTAGTTCCAATCCAACAAGCATTGGAGAAACTCCACACTTTGAAGGAGGGTGGGGAAGATTTACTGTTCTGATTGCAATGTAACAAACATTGGAGAAAGTGTAAACAGTGGGGGGAGAGGTAGTTTAACATTTAGTAGTCCAGCTCCAATACAATACAAAGACTACAGAGGCAGATAAGAACCTACCTTTTCAAAGCCTGTGCCAGCCAGGTGCAGCAGTAATGCTCTATTACTTACCGGTAATCTTCATTACTCCGGGTCCCGTTGTCCTCGTCCCATTCATTGACAAAGTGGAGATAACCATCTCCCGACAGAAAAAAAGACCAGAGGAATGCTGGGACCCTAATACTGCCCCTCCCACCGGGAGTACATAAGCAGTACTTACCCAGCATCCCGCCTGTACAACCAAGCCCACACAGGAAGGCCGGCCGCCCGGGAGGGAGGGAGGGGCGTATGAATGGGACGAGGACAACGGGACCCGGAGTAATGAAGATTACCGGTAAGTAATAGAGCATTACCCCCAGGTCCCTTATGTCCTCGTCCCATTCATTGACAAAGTGGAGAATACCAAAGCAGAAAAAACCGGCCTTCCGAACCCACCAGCGCACCCAGGAAACCACACCAAACGCAGCAACCCAAGGGAGCACAGAAAGGAGAGAGAGCGCCGCAGGAAGCAACCGGCCAGCAACCCAGAACAGGAGAGCAGGGACACCAACAAGGACCGGAAACAACCAAGAACAAAACAGAAGGCCAGAGCCACAACAAGGAGCCCGCCAACCAGAGAAAACCGGAGACAGAGCAACGAGGCCCAAAAACCCAAAAGGAGACGGCCAAGGGAACCACCGGACAAGGCAGACCAGCCCAGAATCACCAGGAAGGCACACCGGACTCGGCAGCTGCACAGACACCTAGCAAACCCCGACCACCCCGGAGAAGGCCAAAGAAAGAATCCAAGACCGGCCCACAGGGCGCAGGCACAAGCACCCAGACCAACAAGAAAGGAGGGAAACACAGGCCCGGCACCGGCCCAGGAAACCGAACGACCCGGCCCCCAGAGAGCCCAGAGGACAAAGCCAACCAAACCTCGCAGAGGAGGCCAGGCCCCAGGAAAGAAAGCCAGCACCACCAGGGCCGCCAAAGGACAACCACCAAGCACACAGCCCAGAGGGAGGAGCCCCAGCGAGAGTCCAGGAGCAGCGAACCAGGACCGGACCCCAAACACCAGAGCAGCAGGGGCAGAGGAGGCCAACCCCAAAGACCACAGGCCAGAGACGACCCCAGAAAGACCCAACAAACAGCCGACCAAACAACAGAGAGGCCAGCAAAGACAGGACACCAACAACCCGGAACTGAAGAGGCGGGGACAGGGCCAACGGCCACAACACCAAACCCCCAACCCCAAAGGGAGGGAAAAACAGGGCAGGGTCCAAGCCCAGGGCAACCCGGAAAGCGGCAGACCCCAAACCAGGAACCAACCAGGCACAACCCGCTGAACCACAGAGGGCAGACAAGAACAGGTGCCAAGAGGGCGGAGGACCAGAGAGGAACCAAAGCCGGGGTAGAAGCCAAAAGACCGCACCAGGCCCAGTAGGCAGCCAGGGCAGAAGCAGCGGAAAAGGGCCCAGGGCGCACAGCACCGCGACCCGAAACCCACCAGGCCCGACCCCAGCCAACACCGGAGAGAGCGGAAGGAACCCACGCAGCACAAAGGCCGAAGCCAAGGGCAGGGAGGCCGACAGAGTCCCCCAGCACACCACCGCCGGACCACACAGAAGGCCAGAAGAAACAAACTGAGGAAACCGCCAAGCGGAAACCGGAGGAAGCAGAGAAGCCAGAGGGCCAACCAGCAGCAGACCCCGGACAACCCGCAGCCAGGAGGGCGGACCCCACAGAGGCAACGACGAACACCACAGAACTGCACCCCAACAAGAGAAGGGGGGGCACCCGAAACAGACACACACCGGGAGCAGATCCCGGGGAAGCAAGGGAAAGACAGGGGCGAGCCAGGAAACTAGAACCAGGAAAGAACCGGGAACGCCCGGCAAACACTCCCCACAGCCGGCCGAGAAGCAACAGCACAGCCAGCAAAACCAAAGAGGCACAGCCAGAGGCCACGCCAAACCAGCAGGAAGCCGGCAGGCCAGGAGCAACAGGAGGCAACCCCGGACACGCCAACCCAGAAGCACCGAACACCAGGACCCACACAGGCCCGAAAAAGGCAGCAGGAAGAGGGCCAACAAAGAAGGAGCACCGGGGCAACTCCAACAGCCCACAACGGAGACACCGGGAGCAGGCAGAAACACGGACACCCAAACACCGGTGAAGCAAGCCCGGGAAGAGAACCGCCGGCAGGAGCAGGCCTAGGAGGACACACCAAGACGGCCCGAAACTAGCGGAGCGACAGGACAGGCCACCCAGAGAGCGCACAGGCAAGGACGCAGGGCCGAAGAAAGCAACCAACAGGCGCCAAAAAACCCACAGGAGCCCGAAAGCCCAGGCGGACCCCAGCCAGGCACCAACGACGGGGTCCAGACAAGACCAGGACCCCCCCAGGGAGCAACTGGAAGAACCGCAGCATAGAAGAGGGGAAAACAGGAGCCAACGCCAAGGACACGGCAGCAGCGAAAGACAGCCAGGCCCAAACAGCAGCGGCACGAACCCCAGGGACCAAACAGGCGAACCGCCACAGGGAACACACCCCGGGGGGGAAGCAAAGGAAAGGAAGAGCAGGAGCCCAACCACACCAGCCGGAGGAGCCCACAGCACCAGGCACCCCCAGGCGGACCCCAACCAGGACCGCCAAGGTGAACCCCAGAGAGTAAAGGAGAACAAGCGCCGACAGGACGGCAAGGCCGGCGGCACAGCACCCCTCAGGCCCGACAGACACCCAAACCAGACTGAGCAGCATCGGCGGCCGAACCAGGAGGGGCGGCCAGGACCCACCGAAGCCAGACAAAGACACGCCCAGGAAACAGATCAGGAGCGCAGCAAAAGCAGGGGAACACGAGGACAACGCCAAGGAAACCCCAGAAGCCAGCAACAGTGGAGAGCGCCAGCCAGCCAGCCAGGCCCCAAGAAGCAACCCCAGCACACAGAAGGACCCGGGACAAACACCGGCAGCCCGCAAGGAGGCAGCACCAGGGAAAGACGCAGCACAGCAAAGACAAACCCTGAAACACAGGGAGGCCAGCCCACAGAACGGGACGAAGGCAGGAAAAGAGCCCCACACCAAACCGAAGACAGCGGGGTGAGAGCGCCGCACAGAGCACCAGGCACGACACCCGGAAGACCCGAGAGGAACCAGGCACAGCCCACGGGAACCAGGAGGAAGCAGACACCGTACCACACCACGGACCCAGCCACCCAAGGCCAGACCACAGTACCTGCACCAGCAACACCACGAGGAGCAGGACTTCGCAGGCACGACAGAAAGAGCGGGGCTTTAGACACCGGCAGCAGAAGCTCAGGAGAGGGCAAACACCAGCGAGGGGGAGAAAAACAAAAAACAGCCGCAGAACAACCGCCCACACCAGACAAAGTGCGAGGAGCACGGCGGCCATGCAGGCCCAGGAGGACCACGGAGGGAACCCCGGGATGACAAGCGCCACGGCCCCCGCGCCAAAAAGAGAGGCAGGAACACAGCACCACCCAGCATGCCAGCCGAGCCCCCCGGAACACCCCGAAGGGCTGGGAAAACAAGAAAGAACCGCCACCGAGACAGGGGCGGCAGGGCCAGTGCCAGGATGCACCACAATAGCAAAGAGGCGCCACGCTGCCAGGAACCAGGACCGGACAAAAACACCCCTCCAGACACCCAGCACAGCGACAGAGAGAACAAAGCCAGGAAGGAAGCGAGACGGGCACGGGGGACCACGAGGACCCCGACAAACGCCGCAGCGCTGCACCGCCCGCACCAGCCCCGAGCCAGCAAAGGCACAACCACCCAGGGACGGGGTGCCAGCACCGGGCAGGAAACAGCCAGGGAACAGCAGTGGAGGACCGCCGCCAGGGCACCACCCGGGCACAGCAGGGGGGGGGGGGCGCGAGCCGGACCCTGGAAAGGAAAAAACCAGAGCAACTGCAGCGATGTCCACAACCCCAAGGCAAGACACCTGCAAACCCAAAAAGGCAACAGGAGCGAAAAGAGCCCAACACGACGGCAGACTCGGCAGCAGCCGCCTTTAGTGTAGAGTAAGTGAGGAGTCCAGAAGCACCGTATGTGGAGCCGACGCTGAGGCATGAACCCGGTTCCCCAGCACCAAACGTGCCGGAATGTGCAACGCAACCGGAGCCCATGGAAAGCGCTCCAAAACCTGCGGGTCCAGGAGAACACAGCCAGAAACAGCAACGTCCCGCACCACCACAACGGCGGAACCAGGGCTGGCCCAACCGCCGAGGAGCAGGCGTCAAGCGGAACTCACCCCGGAGCGGGGGCCAACAACAGCACCAAGGCCCCCACCCCCGCGACTTCAGGCAGCAGAGCGCGTGGCACAGGAGCGCTATATTGCAGGGGAAAAAAAAGAACAGAAGCCGCCAAGCGTAACGCACCCCGGGCGGGGGACCAACACCAGCACCAAGGCCCCCACCCCCGCGACTACAGGCAACAGAGCGAGTGGCACAGCAGCGCGAAATCGCGCGTAAAAAAGAACAGAAGCCGCCAAGCGGAACTCACCCCGGGGAGGGGGCCAACACCAGCACCAAGGCCCCCACCCCCGCGACTGCCAGCAGGAATCCAGGGGAAACGGCAGGAACACCGCAAGCGAGGCACGTCTCACCCGGCCAGGCTCGGGAAGACGCGCCCGCGACCCGGAAGGAAACGTGAACCCACGCCCCATCCGCAAAGGGCCGGGCGACCAGGCAGGAGTCCGGCAGGAACAGAGACTGACTCCCAGCAAGCCCAGCAGGCCGGGAGACAGCCCAGGAAACCCCGCGCCCGCACAGCCAGGCAGCCGGGCGAGGGGAGGAGAGAAGACCGCTACTCCAGGCCAGCAGGAGCAGCACCAGCAAATCCAAGTCCATTCTGTCGACAGACAGAAAAAAAGAACAGGCGGGATGCTGGGTAAGTACTGCTTATGTACTCCCGGTGGGAGGGGCAGTATTAGGGTCCCAGCATTCCTCTGGTCTTTTTTTCTGTCGGGAGATGGTTATCTCCACTTTGTCAATGAATGGGACGAGGACATAAGGGACCTGGGGGTAATAACAAATTGGTATACACATGTCACACAAGTGCAATGCTAGGGCTTGGCCATATGATGACCAGTGTTTAAGAGAACTACAAAATGTATTTGAACTATAAAGCCTGCAACACACAGAGTTTGAGATTTTGGAGGACAGAATCTGAAGGTCGCCTAACACTGCCAACAATAAAGCTTCACTGCCCAAGTCCTTTCCAATGTATCTAACGATTAACTAGAACAAGCAGCCAAAGCTCCAGCACAAGTCCAGGAACGACACAACTTCGCAAGCTCTTGGTCCTGCTCAGATATTTTACATCTTTTCAAATATTTTTCATTGTCAACTCTTACAAGTATTAGCCTGTGAACCTCCCCGTCTGGAGGTGGACATTATTGACAGCTATCTGAAACAAGGGCTAACCAAGGGAGCCCACTCCTCACATCCCCTCGCCTTTTGCACAGTTTCAGTTGCAGACAGACATATTTCCCTGTCTGGAACTTTCTCGGTTTTTCTCCTCACCACTGTATACAACCCTGAGACTGATAGTGCTGGAGAAGACTGAGATCTATAAACGTTTTTGATAGAAATCCTCAACTTCTATTCAACCTGTGCACTTGCCACTGATTCTATAGAGCCTAACACATCGATATGTGAGCAATGAGGGCGACTGGTATGAAAGGTTTCTTCCAAGAACATGACATACTGAGCCACATGGGAGTGACACATTGCAGAAGAATATATGGTTCTTTACAGAAGCTGACTTCCTAGGATAAAAGGGTGAGTAATGAGTTGTGTACATCATTCCATCTTTACATCCATGCCAAAAGATTATTTTTGTTATTTGATTTTTAAATATGATTTTTCACTTATTGATTTTTGTATACACACAATAGCTATAAATGATGAACCGTGTGCTTAAATTTGAAGATGAATATTTAAAAATAATAATAATAATAATAACTTCCTACCTTCAGTGGTAGATAGGCGCTTCTCATATGCTTTCTCCCACCCTCTTTTTTCTATAATAAATTCATGAGCAAAATTCGATCAGCGTTATAAAATAAACCTTTGCCGCGGCTTGTGTTCCAGCAATTTCCGGTCATCTATTTCCTCTTTGACGAAAATAAGCCCAATTTGTTAACTTGAAAGTCTCCTTAGCCTCAGCTCCTGGCTTGCCCTTATCTGTCTCTGTGTGCTGCTCTCTCCGGGCTGAACAAGTTCCGAATCAATGATTCATTTATTTTCCAGTTGCCACTGTCCCTTTTTTTCTAACTAGAATTCCTTCACTATTGCTTGCTTGCGGTTTCTGCTGTTTAGTCCTTGTAATGCATTACAACACACACTGACCCCCTGTCATCGGCCGAGCAACGAGATGTGTATAAATGGGGAAGGAGGCAGGTTTAAAAGGAAGGCCTGGCAGGCCGGTGAAACCGAGGCGAGTTGGAGGGAGGAGGCTCGCTGTTCCTGTGGTTGAATTATGTGGGAGTGCTGGTCGGGCTGAATGTTAATGGCGCCTTTGAATACATTCTGAACGCTTGTCTCTTGTAATGAAACTTGTCTGACTTGGCAGCCACACCTCCGCTCCCTCTTTTACTGACAACGGGGCTGTTCACGTCTATGCAGCAGCCTTCAACAGCTGGGCATGTGTTACAGGTCGAGTTAGTTTCCTACTTCTATTGTATTTATCGTTCGCATCTGATTCTTTTCGCAGACCTTTTGCCATCTACAGTAACTGTGTGCCACACTAAAACACCGCTTCATGGGAGGGGGTTCAATCTCCTGGGCTTCCACGCACTAAACATGCGTCGTCAAGGATTGCTAACATGCTATAATTACCTTACTGACTCAGTTGATGCCAGGGCCAAGCCTGATGAAGTGTGCTTCAGAGGGTGCCCTTCCTTCAATTTCTTAGGTGGTCACAGGAGACAATTAAGCATTTTAGCCCGCTGCTGAGGGCTATACTGGTTGCTAAAGGCCCTGATCCTGAGCTACAGGCCAGAGCCGCAGGCGAGGGCCTAAAACAAGGGAGAGGGCCTTTAACAAGCGGTATAGCCCGAGGCAGAAGGGCTATAAGGTTATTAGAACATTCCACCTACTAAGAGTAGAACGTTCTAAATTGAAGAGGGAGAAACAGGAAGAGAAGCATTGGAATGTTGGAGCTTCAGGCTTATACCAGCATTGTAAGCCCGAAGCAACTACGTTGCTTCAATGGAGCTCCCAACATTCCAATGTTCTAATAACGCATAAATTCTTGTTGATTTATTCTTGCCGTTAACAAATTCTGAGAAGAGCCTCCAAGGCAGCATAGGTGGAAATATGCCCAAAGATTTGCGCAAGATATTGAAAATGATATCCACCATGGGACAAAGGTTTAGGAGCTGTTCGTATACTGTTTTATTTGTGCTTAGAGCTCTAATACTGCTAAATGTCATTTAGACAGAACAGTGTGTATCAAAGGATTTACAGCATTGGTTGATTGTTTGCATTCAATGGGTTCAGCTGTGTCAATTCAACAAGCTCTATTTCCAAGAGCCAAAGAGGGAATTGAATCAAACTTAAGGCACAGTTTCGTATTATTTCTGTGTGCTTAGAAATTAGCCAGCTCAGCATCAGACTTGGTATGAAGCCCTTTGAAAAAAGTGGAAAATTTACGTTGAAAGCTCTACAGGCATTTACTCGAGGGAATCATGACACTGGGCATTATTTCAATAGCCAATTGTTTGTTTTTGCTAAGGCAAAGTGTGGAGAGGACTGCATTGCTCAACAGGGTTGGCAGACTATGTGAGAGACGCTCCCCTCTCTCCTGGTCTCAGGCTCGAGACCAGCAAGTCGCAATAGTGATCAAAAGTCATTGTTGTCGAGCAGTTGTTCTGTGAAGAATGTGGATTCATTTTGGATCTAAGTTCTGCTTTGAGTATCTCTGAGTCGCTTTGAATCTCACCCAAGAAGTCAAGAACTTAACAACTTTTGTATCTGTAATTTATTTTCTATTTTTTGATCACTCAAGACAAGTGTCTTAAAAAACATTTGCAAAGGGCTGTGAGGAAGCTTTCAATGCAAATTTAAGCATCGTCCCCGACACAAAAATGCACTAATACACAGACATGTGTTTAATTAATATATATTGTTTTTTAGAAAAGTCAAATTGAGAGATCTCTGATTCCGTGATTACAATTTTCTCTTCCAATACCTTTCAAAAACATTAACAATCCCGGCCTGACCACATTTAATGCATATGTAGACTGAAGAAGCAATTATGGTTCAATTTACAAACAATGCTTCAAAACTACACTGAGCAATTCAGCATGTTTCAATTTGTTATGATGCAGCATTCACAAAATCATTTATCATTAGTACACATGAAAATACTTTCCTATGTGATCATCGTGAACGTACAAGCTCTTGAATTTCACTGTACCAAAGTGTACCAATATGCGTACCCGCATGTTGATACTGCTAGACTCCGCTGGGTGGGTGAGTTTGTGTGGGATGTTGGCAGTGGCATAGTGTGAGGACTGCAGAACAAGGAGAGAGGATGGATACGTTGGATAGATTCTAATACAGGCCGGCGGATCTCCTTTACTTCTTCTAATCTACTTTGAGAATCTTTTTACACAATTTGTTATGTCCGGACTGCAACTTGTTAGGGCACACTTTGGGGGTTATTTAGAGTTTGGCCGATGTGGAACATCCACCAAAAATTGTCAGATGTCTTATCCATCCTGTATAGAGTGTATAGCAGAGTATTCACCCTAAACAGGCTGGAAGGGACAGCCCCCAATTTTTGGCTGTTGCCCTCCATTCCATAACTACCAAAGGAGGGAGTGGAGAGAGTGTGTCCGGACGGACACAGGGAGTGGATTCGTCCTCCCCAAGCTATAATTAATAAACAAATTGAATCCACCCACAAGAGATTGGTGATAGAAGACAGATAGTCTTGGGTTGGATGTGTTTCCTACATGGGTGGGAAGCACATTATGTTCTTTAAATACCCCTCACACACCAAAAGGGCCCTTGGTGTCATGCTTCATCATAGGGGTCTTCGTGCCCCTCTACGGAACGCGGCGTGCCACTAACCAGCGAAAACGCGGGAGCACTGATGTAACCACTATGTGTAATGTGCGAGGGGGTGAGTGGTAGGGTCAGGAAGGGATAAATAAGTGAGTGTTAAAAAATACCTAGCATGTGAGGAGTAAAAAGAATTTTAATAGGCCTCCGTGCCGGTATTGTTAAAAAGGTGAGGTGGAGGTGTGATGTATTAATGTACAAAACCTCCTGTGTGTGTCAACATGTTTCGAAGCGTGCTGCTTCTTCTTCAGGACGGGTACACAGATCCCTACCCTACTCACATGGACAGTATAATACCGTCTATACACAGGACATATTATGTGTAGAAATAATGAATTAATGTTGCAAAATATGCCTATTATGATCAGTTGTACTGCGACAAGGTAATGCCTTTATATCAATTTATTATCCAGAAGTCCGAGGCGTCATGAGCCTTCAGAACGGTGGGGACCCTGTGCTATTTGCACTTTCAGTCAGGATACTACCTCATTCGATCGTCCCCTCCGCGGCTCAGTGGTTACCTTGTCGCAGTACAACTGATCATAATAGGCATATTTTGCAACATTAATTCATTATTTCTACACATAATATGTCCTGTGTATAGACGGTATTATACTGTCCATGTGAGTAGGGTAGGGATCTGTGTACCCGTCCTGAAGAAGAAGCAGCACGCTTCGAAACATGTTGACACACGCAGGAGGTTTTGTACATTAATACATCACACCTCCACCTCACCTTTTTAACAATACCGGCACGGAGGCCTATTAAAATTCTTTTTATTCCTCACATGCTAGGTATTTTTTAACACTCACTTATTTATCCCTTCCTGACCCTACCACTCACCCCCTCGCACATTACACATAGTGGTTACATCAGTGCTCCCGCGTTTTCGCTGGTTAGTAGCACGCCGCGTTCCGTAGAGGGGCGCGAAGACCCCTATGATGAAGCATGACACCAAGGGCCCTTTTGGTGAGTGAGGGGTATTTAAAGAACATAATGTGCGTCCCACCCATGTAGGAAACACATCCAACCCAAGACTATCTGTCTTCTATCACCAATCTCTTGTGGGTGAATTCAATTTGATGCCCTCCATTCACCAAGCTCTAGATAACCTTCTTTTTTATACTAATGATGAGTCTAAAAGAAGCTATGCATCCTTAGAGCGAGAGGAGGCATAACTTACTGTGTACCACACAACTGTCTTTTCCTCCACGGAAGTGGAAGTCTTGGGTCATCCAGAGGACCCAGGAAGTGTGAGCAGAAGGATGCTCGCCAGATGGGAAGAGGACAACAGATGAAGAGACCTGATCAGCTTTCACAGTCTCCAGAGAACAATGGCCCCTGAGGTTATTAAACTGTACCTCAATGCCACCCATATCTCCTGCAGATGATGATGACAGACGAAGGGGTGTATTGATTCAGAGAATGTTGCTTGAAGGAAAAAGCTGACCATATATCCTCTGGGCAAAGAAGAGGATGGCTTAGGGGCCTTATTAACAAAGAAAATGCCAGATGAAGGAGAGTGCCTGCGAACTTTTCTCTTTGTGGGAGGTGCAGCTGATAGTGAGTTTAGCAGTTCCTTCAGTGAGGGTAGGAAAGAGAAAGCATCAGCTATATAGAAAGAAGAAACACTAGTTTAGGGTGTGACAAAAGAATACACTGTTCTATGCAGATTGTTCAGCGGAGAGCCTAGCGACGCCAATGCAGCGTGCGTGTATTGCACGCTGGAAGGTTGCCTATGCACCCCTTGAGAACCTTTTTGTGAGACTGCTGCTGAGACCCTTGCCGTGGAAGGTGGGCCTTTAATTGAGTTGAGAAACATTTTAAGTGTAGCAATGTGTTCTGTATGGTATCGCCATTAAGAGGAATGTTCTGTATGATATTATAGTTAAGGAAACAGTTACTACATAAAATAGCTTTAGGAAGAAATGTATAATGCATTTTTTTATTTTTGATGTTGGTAATTCTTATATGGTGAGCTGCATAATGCGAAATGGCGACATTATAGGGTTGTAGATGTACTGGGTGCTAAAGGGAGACACAGGGGCGTCATCGGGTTGGGCAACTGGAGGTTTTGCCATATTAATGTACATTTAAATGCACTAGGTGTCTGGTTGAAATGCATGCTTGGAGTGTGTATTTGTACCTGAACATGGGAGCAGTGAAAGTCATATGCATTCTTTATTTGCCATTGGTCAGTGAGGCTGGTCATAGACGTCAAACAAGGCACATTTTCTTTACTGGTATATATGTTAATGTTTTCATTATGACGTCTCTGTTACTGTCTCTGTGTTAGCTTGCATGAAAGGCAATATGGCTGAATGGGACCAAGCATCATGGGGATACTTATCAATGACCAATGCACTCTCCTAATGGTGCCAATTAGCTGATTTGAAAAGGGGATAGGAACAACCATAAAGGATATTCAAACAGTCTTTCTCTCGGGACACCGAGAACAAGCCACAAAAAAACGTCATTTTTTTAGTATCAAAAACAACCGATCCATGTTGCATGTGTACATCAATTTTAGGCACTTTGCTCACAACCCAAGGTACCTAATAGAACTACAATAATATCTTTTAAAATGTGCTCATGAGAACATTGTGCTCGAGCTGTAGTGGGCATAGATTCAGATTTTAATAGTGGTATGTATGGAAGCGATCTGTATGATATATTGGGTAATGCTGCGTATCCTAGGTTCGAGACACAGTACAACATTGTGGCACCAATTATGAGTTGAGCAGAGCCGTGCACCCTATAAAATTCCACTCCACTCAATCATGAGTGGGCTTTTGTTTCCGCACCCAGATTTACCTGGTGCAGGAACAACAGATCTGATGTTGCAAGCCAATGAATAAACCAGCCAACCGCTTTTGGGGGGGTGAGTTTCAGATTTTCCAATATCGCTGGCATTTAATGTCAAAATACATTATACAACAAGCAGGGCATATGAGAGGGGGTAAAGGGGCACTGGAAAGGGAGCCGAATGTGAATTGGAAAGGGTAATAAGTGAGAGAAAACACAAAATTTTGTGAAAAAAACTGCATTTTTGAAGACTTTTAAAGCAGAGAGGGAGAGTGCCTGTGTGAGTTTTTGTCTGTGTTTATGTAAAAATTTCTTGTGAAATCCGACAGACACCTCACCATAGACAACTTAAAGCACCTGTACCCAACTATTTACTAGAAAATACATTTATTAGGGGCAGTGCTTTAAATGGAAAAAAATAAGTGCAGGTACTCACCAAGTTAGGCTGCGGGCTAGGAGGCGGGCCAGGGGGTGTGGCTTGGGGGTGGAGCTAAAGGCAAACATTTGATGGGGTCCAGATTTTCTTGGTGCGCATAATAAGAGACATTTGTTATCTTTAAAGTATGCTTGTGGCTCTCGCATATACCAAAGGATACCTTTACTATTTAACATTTGGGCAGATTGCCTCTGCACAAATGGTAGAAGGAGAATGTAGAATGTTGATACTATATACAATTATGACTAATGTGGTCAGTTTGTTTTTTTATGAATAATTAAAATTGAAAATATTTCAATTCTGAAATTGTGAGACTGAAATAGACATTAGTAAGGTCTGGAAGGGGTAGTGGTCCTTGGAATGTCAATCATTCCCATCCTGCCCTTTTACGGGAAGACACTTGCACCCTTTTTTCTTTCTGAAATCTTCACAGTATCTCTGTCTTTTCAAATGTCTTTACTATGTACTTCTGCATCCTTTCTCACCTCCCCTTCACTGTGCTCATTCACAGCCACAAACATGCTCAGTCTCTCTCTCCTCACCTGTAAAACCACCATTATCTTTTGTCAATATTTCATCAGCTGCCTACCTCCTTTGCACACTTACCTTTATGATAAAAATAAAAATTGCCAAATATGGAACTATTACTTTGTGCACTCGGCTGAGAGGCCAAGGATTGGATGTGCGCCTTTGTGTCCCACTGGCAGACACAATGAGAAGCTCACACTGCCTTCAACCTTAAGACTAAAGCTATTAAATCTTACCCCAATATGAACACTAATGAACGCCCTCAACCCACCCAGATGACAAATCCTCATTTGTAAGGCTGGATATATTACAACGCCTACTGATGCTGACAGACCTGGGGCCAAGAAGTAATTAGAGGCAACTCAGAGATATCTCGAGAGACCTAAAATCGAAAGTGGTGGAAATGGGTGGGGACAGTCCCATAGGGAATTCATATAAATAGGGCGTTTACAAGTAATAAACAATGCTTCAAAAATGTGCATGTTACAGAGGCAGTATTTGTCAAAGACAGAGCGCTCCCCTGGCTACTTTTTATTATAAGGCCCAGAGATACCATGAATGCACACCATACAGGCGATGCAGCAGATATCACTATGTTGTGGGGTTAAATGGGTTATTGGGAGTGGGCACTTTATCATATGTGCCCCTTCTTGGCATCCCTCAGACACCTTAGGTCTGCTGTTCTAAAGAGAGTGGTACCACAGATCACCCACACTTTATCCAAAGTATCCCAACCTCCCCACTGCACCATATGGCACACTCCTGCACAAGAATACACTGCCAAACAAGTTGGTAAGATTGACAGTTCTCATTTAAGAGTCCACAAGTATATTTTAATGCCCATTAATAACAAATGATTCACCATTTTTAAGCAGTTTGGAATCTCCTCCGAAAGGAAATAACACAAATAAATTCACACATAAACGTGGATCTACAGAACAGGGCCGACTTAAGGCATGGGGAACCTGGAGCCGGGCCCAGAGCGGCTTACTTCAGATGGGTGCACTGGGCTTCCCTATCAAATTGATTTTTGTAACTATTTTTGGAGATGTCCAAGTCCTGTGCCACACATGGATTCCACAAACACACAGAACATGCTCGCCGCTGTGAGAATGCAAATCTGAGATCAGAGTCCCCAGTCCCTTTCACTTTTTCTCTCTGGTTTCGACCCAAAGGCAGTGCTCTTTACTATTCTTAATGTATGTATAAGATTTACACCCACCTGGATGAGATACCTTTACATCTCTTTTTAGAACGTGGAGGTCCAGCAAGTATTGCAGGTTCAGAAGATTCTAGCAATGTGCGTGTTATGCCATGTTAAACAGATAACTGAGGGGTTACCCTAAACTTGCTCAGAGTCCACACTCCCTGAGTTTTCCACAGGATTCAGTAAGTCAGCTCTCTGCTTAACCAACAGCACCTGTTTTTGTGTTACTCAGTGGGCCTGTGACAATGGAATGACCTTTCCATTCGCTAAAACAAAAATTAGTTATTTTATACCACTTTCACTAAACTCTTTACATAAAACAGTATTATATAAAATTCTTAGCACCGATTCAAAATGTATATCTAGTCTATCGACCTTGGAAGGATTAACTGCTGAAACATATTCCCCATGATTCACATGTGAGACCTGCACAGCACACACTGATCTCGGCAGAAACTGCTAACTTTCCTAAGGTGAGCGTCCTATTGCACCAGGTAGCATAGGAGCCAGTATCTTCATTTCACTATACCATGAAGAGAAAAAAAAACATCACCTGATCTCACTGCACCAGCGAGAATCTTTGCCAGTCTCATGATTTCACCAGGAGTACTGGAGCCATCCCCCTAATTTCACTCCATAAGAAAGACAGGAGGCAGCCCCATGCGCCTGCACCAAGGTTGACTAAAGGCCGTTTTTTGATGCATTTTTAGATGCAGGACAGTAAAAATATTGGGAGAACTAGAGAAATCCGATTTTTTTCCCTCCTGAGACATAAACCTAAACCAGGGCCGGACTGGGAACAGAAACCGGCCCTGGCAAACTGCTCAGCCGGCCCCCCCTGGGATGAGGGGGGCTGCAGCCGAGCAGTTTGCTAGGGCAGGTTTCGGCCGATTTTGTTACAGGGGGCCGATATTGCCGACCCCCTGTAACAAAAACGGCCCCCCAGGGGTCGAAAACCGGCCCCCACCCTAGCGGCCTACCGGGGAAACGCCCGGTGCCCGCTATGGCCAGTCTGGCCCTGACCTAAACCTGCAAATAGATGAAGAGATCAGTTAAAACGTCTTTGAGAGCTATCTAAAATGTTTCAGAATGATCAACAAAACAAACTGATAAAAATTGTCATGTAATAAAACAGTTTTAACAATTTTACAAGAATTGTTTTTCACCTCCAAGCTCCTGGCTGTTCCAGAATAAGAAGAGGTAAAGACAAAAATGGCCAGTGTTTCTTGTCTAACAAAGGTGGCGGCTGTAGTCCGCTCCTGTTCCCTTTCTTAAGTTTCTTACATTACCCCTTTTTCCCTTTATACACCTGCACCTCACTGCCCTGCTACTGAGTGGCGGTCATCTGCAGGGGACATGATGCTCCTCGACAGTTCTATTTAATATCCTTCCCTGGGTCCTGACTGGAAATTTCCGGTCCTCTCTTTTCTGGGAACATGGACGCTGGTGCAGTTAGCTAAGAAGGAAGGAAAAGCCAAAGAGAACAACTCTCTTTACAGTGATTCCATTCGTTTCTGCCACCCTGCAGCGTCGCGGGTGACGCCAGGCCACACGTTTAAAGCCGGGGCTGCTCACTGGAAAATGGTCATGATAGAGTGCCGGGAGCACGCTCATGTGAGCGTTCTGCCCAAAACCGGACAGGTTCAAGTGAGTACCGGTACTCTCCTCAGGCCTGGAGAAGTTCCGGTACTCACAAGGGAAGAAAATAAAAGTGCCGGTACTCAGTACCTGTGAGTACCGGCCCATTTAAAGCACTGATTAGGGGGATGTAACACCCCAAACACTCCCCCCTGAAACTACGCCCCTGGCCTCATTGCCCCCGAACCTCTTTCCTTGCCGGGCCTTCATTAGCAGGTGGTAATTGTGAACGATAATTTCCATAGAAAAATGAATGCTGTGGAAATTCTGCCTGGTAAAATAAAATGTGTACAGTTATTCCTCAGTCCTTGAAGATAAGCTTGTAATTGCATGGTACTAGCGGGGTGGTAGCGCACGCTACTGGTTTTAACTCGTGTATTTACCACCCCTCCAGTACCGTGCAGTACAGTGTAAGCAGGCAACTTGTCTTCTTGGGTAGGCATATTTTATCTTCTCCTTAGTTAATACCAGTTCGAAATACAGTCAAAAAGAAAATATGAAGGGATGGATGGATGGTCCGCTCATGAGTGAATGAATGAGAACGAAGAGGCTTCCCATTATTGCGTAACTCACATTTTGCATGCTGAATGTGTCACACCACTCAAGGGGACTTTGTAGTACACTTAGCAAAAGTAAAAGGTGCATGGATGTAGCCTTACGGCTAGAGCTGGGGAACCGGGTTCCAGTCTCGGCAGGGACGCTCAACATCCTGTGATTCTGGGCAAATCACTTAATCTCCCTGCGCCTAACAAAATGAATGTGTCTGTCTGTACGCTACTGGTGCTCATATAAAGCACTCTGATACCTGATATTTTCGGGTGGAGTTCACGCTAAAAATCAGAACGCCATCAACTGTGCTTGCATAATATACCGCAGGTTTTTAATACCAGACTCTGATCACCATAAAAAATACAGCTCCAGGCCTCTTTATCCAAGGCCGGGCCAATGCTGACTGTCAAAACGCACGCCAATAAACCCATCACTTCAGAGAGTCTTTTGAAGTCCTTGAGTACTTCCCAGGCTGACTTAGCTTCTTATGCGGAAATCAGGATTTTGTACTGAATATACTGCGGCACAATGGCTGTCATGTGCTATTACGGCGTGCGTGCACACGCAAGCAGCGCCGTAGCTTTGAAGTTCCCTAATATGGCGGCCTACCTAAGAGTGGATGTTTTGTACTTTACGAAATCAAGGTTACCAAAGGTCCATAAAATATTATCCACTCCCTTGAAGCCGTAATAGAACCCAGAAATGCGTTGTGATTCTAATCGACTCACACACACACACACTCACAAACACGTTTTCGGAAGCGCCGAAAAGCATAAATGCCCAGGCCTTAAGATCTCCCTCGGCAGAGAAAGCTAAAAAAAAGAAAATGTGCCTACAGAAAAATCAAAAGCACCCAGATTCTCCATAGGCAATTTGGAAAGCAGGTTTAAAAACACGTAGACACTGCCCGGAATGAGATTTTGCCATTAGATGGTAAATATTGAACCTTATGCGGAGATGAGTTCCCTGCAGTATATTTCGGCCGTCCACGGGACTGCCTAATGTGTGCTGCAAGCAAACAATCAGCTTTATGCTTGTTTTTGCATGAGACCTTGGAGATGCACGTCTGCGGTGGGCGTATGGAACTGCGCGCGAGACGGCGTGCCCATCATTCGATTCAACCTGACGTATTTAGTTTTTTATTGCGTGAGTGCTTCGGAAAGGTTATGAATATTACGTGGAAAATATTACGGTGGTGAACAGTGCCCGTAAGCAATATGGAAGCTATTACAAACCAGCAGAACACAAAAACAGGGAAAACTTGAAGCATGCCAGGTAATAAAGAGCTATCTGCGCAGCATTATTATTCATACTATAGGATACGTTTGTCAACGTTATTGAGAGTCTACAAATAACATTGAAAAATTAGGTTATTATACTTTTTATTGATTAATGCTATTTTTTTTTTAAAAGGGTGCTGTCGATGAATGATGCCACAAGAGACCTCAAAACCCAATCTGACATCATCAGTCAAACGAACATTCTAGAATGCCTTTTATTGGCGATTGTTGACGGTGCCGGACTGAGTAAAGAGTTTTTTTCCTCTACCCCTTCAAAGGGTGGAGGTGGCGACCAATGGAACTCTTTATTTTAGCATGTTTTTGTTAAACTGTATTTAGGTGGATTCTTCTGACTCGAGGGGGCTTCAGCTGGCCTAAGTTTGCCTCCTTGCGCCTGATGGGGAGCTCCGGAGCTGTGAATGTGCTCGTGTGAGGGGCACACAGTTTCAAAGCCAAAGGTGAGCCCAAAAAGGTAATGTTATGTGTTGTTAAACTGGAGGCTTCAAAGCATGGTATTTCTTGGTGCTAGTTTGCATTAATGCAGCAAACTGAAACCGAAAACAGCTCTGCTCTGCTGGACACCAGAGGTTCACCTGGCATTCACCTGCGCCTTTATTAGATCACTAATTTCTCTTAAACGGTGATGAATTACAGCCACCTTCAGCAGATGCTAGTGTGTTCCTAAAGACAGCAGCACAAAGTGCTGTGTTCTTAAGACTTGAAAATAAGTAAGATCCTCTCTGCATTCCTTTTGGACCCCGGGGTTTTGGAGGACTGGAGCTCATGTGTTGCCTATTGACTCCTCTCCTCATTTGACACCTTTTGACTACCTAAGACAGGGGAAAACACTGGTGATCACTGGGGACCTGATTCACAAAGGGCCTCGGCACTCGTGGCGGGGCCTCACAGTCACGGGGAGTCTCTGCTCTCAGGGCGGAATCTCTTCAATATCATTGCGGAGATTCCGCCTCGAGTGCGGAGACTTCCCGTGAATGCGGTGCCTCCGCCACGAGTGCCGAGGCCTTTTGTGAATCAGGCCCTGAGTGTCCAAATCTAATTAGATTAGTGAATTTTAGTCCGCGCAGGCCTCCATCTGAAGGGCAGTCGTTGGTCAAATCCATTTGACCCAGCTTACAAGTAATCATATAGTAAGATCAAGGGTATGACAATTAAAAACAAGCACTGACTAACACAAAAGGCTGACTTTGTGCTTGTAGCGAAAACAGCCAATGTTTTGAGCATGAAGATGTGTCCTGTTTTTCTAATGATATGATTTGCAACATGATTTTTAGGACTCGTCTACCAGACAGCACAAGATGTATGGTTTGCGAAAGACCTATTGTCAAATTACAGTGGGCTTACAGTCCGCCTATTGCTTACCATTGGTTGGCTTTACTGACATTGTTATTTGCTTGCTTCATATTTGTGGCCTTTCCTTCCTCTTATTGTGTTTGTCCCTTCCCTGGAGCTTAGCCTCCTTACTTGCAACCTTCAGTGCCATCTTTTCAGTCACTACTTTTTCTTTTTGATTAACCACTCAATGAGAGTGCCTGTGTTTTTCAGATGTCTGGCTGCTGTGTTTCTCTCTCCCCCCTCCACCTCACTCAGTGTTTCTCTCTCTCACAGATGTGCTTCTCCCCTGGGAAACAACCGGTACAACGCATGCTTTACAACGCATGCTTTTACCCCGCATGCCATTACAACGAAATGGCTTGCTGTAGGGGGCATAAGGTGTTGGATTTAACTCCAACACCTTCCCTACTGTTGCACAGACTGGAGTTGGAATAGTAAATTATACTATTCCAAACTCCAGCGCACCCCAACAGCAAGTTGATGTAAAAACTTGCGTTGTAACGGCATGCGGGGTAAAAGCATGCGTTATAATGTCATACAACCTTCTCCTCTACCTGTCTTGTGTTGCGCTCACTCTTGTTTACTTCTCCCCATGTTGCTTTCTTGCTTATGTGCGTCTCCCTAAAGTGCTGCTTCCCCCCACACTCGCACTCCTCATTGCTGCTCCCTCCCCAACGTGTTTTTTTTAATTTTATTTTTTTAATGCAGAGGATCAGGCAGTAAAATTCTGTTGGCCCATTTGCCTTACAAGTGCTGTTTGCCAATTCCTTGACCACTTGGCCCTGATCGGAGTCACAGGAATAAACATTTGTCAGCATGACTTCGTCATGCCATATCGAATGTACTATGCAATGTGTGTCGGGTCCGGGTGACACTCCAAAATGTGGGACAGGTTTGTTACTCCCCAACAAACCTGTGCGCATGTGATCATTGAGCATGTGGGTTGTCCAAATGGAGGGGTGTTTAAAAGGGAGATTTGTCTTGTGACCTTCTGTCAAAGATCTATGTGAAAACCATCAACCAGTCAGGATATTTTAGGTGATCCCAGAGTGATCTTTTGCCTAACCTGTATGAGAGGGTCAATGGTTATGAGGGCGTTTCATGCCCTATTGTGTCATCATCTCCAGCTTTATAAACATTTTTTGTGTGGGTTTTCCATGTATATGTTTCCTTCTCAGGGCGCATGTTTAATGTCCACCCCTTAGGTATGTCTGTTCACCGATGCATGCCTTCTTGTAACCTTCTCATGTCTTCTTTCTCCTGCCTCTCAGATTCCTTTCCGCCATGTCTTTTGTCCCGCAACAATGGTGTTATGTGGCCAGGTCTCGATGGATGCATTCACTTGTCAGGAAGGAGAGGAGGACTAGAGAGGACAAGCGAAAAGAGGAGCCAGGGGGAAGACAGAGAGTGAATCCGGAGATTAGGAGGGAGGAAAGGGTAGATGTGCAAATGGGGGTAGTAGGAAGAGTCATGAAAGAAGAGGAAGCGAGCAGAAGGGGAGGAAGAGATAGAATGAGAAGGATGATTGGGGCATGTGAGAGAAGGGCAGGAGGAGAGAGGAGAACATGGAGAGAGGGAGAAAAGAGTGCAGGATGGAAAGAAGTAAACTGGAAGGAAGTGAGGGGTGTATGAGAGGACACCAGGGGAGGAGATGCTAGAAGGTGAGAGACGGGCAGGTGACATGAGAATGTACTCCGTAAGAGGAAGAGAGAGCCAGAGAGTAGAACATGTGCCGAGAGTGAAGGAAAAGAGAGAGGAATTGGTTCAATGGCAGTAGTAGTTTAGACGGGGTTCGTTTAGGAAAATATGTCAAAACTTCAAAGAATAGTTAATTATGTCATTACCGCTCTACTGTTGATTACATTACCTTAAACCCAGGTGCTATAATACATTTGAGTAAGTTGTTGCATTAAAGCTTTGGCCATTAGCACATACCCAAATGGCCTCTAGAGACCTGCCATCTTTGTAAATATTTTTATGGTTTGAGATGAGCATGGGCTCTGGATTGGGAGGGAGCTGGAAAGGGGGCAGAGCATATAGCCCATCACTGGTCTTCAGTCATGGAGAGGGTCTTGGATGAAGTAGCACCAAGAAGAGGGAGTGGGGATTAGAGCCTGGCATGGCCGAAACAGACCCTTCTATCCTCCTTCAAAAACATCAACAAAAGCTTCTGAGCCTGCCATCAATGTCTCAGGGGGGTTACAGGAGCCCTAATGGAAGCAGACTGTGCAGAGCATGCATGTAAGAGCTGGCAACCTAGTTTGTGCTTCATGTAACCAGCTCACCTTGTGCACACTAAGTGTTATCAGCTCTTCACTGAGTGACTGTGTGAAGAGAGCCAATATTGTGTGACACACGAAGGCACTGTGTGACTTGTCAGGTCTGCCTCTAGCATACAGTGGATATCACATGGGGAATATGCAGATGAATCGTTTCCCTCTAATAGCCTAATTTACAATGTCTCGGCAGTTAGAGCCGCAATGTAAGCAGCAAGAAAGGTCATTGGTTGCTGCACAATGCTATGCCACATTGCCAGGATGCAAGAAAGTTTTCAAAATAAACACATCATGACTAGCATGCTGTATTTGGATTTTTGCCCGTTCACAATATGCCCAGAAATGAAGAAACAATATCTTGGTTCTCAACCCATCAAACTAATTGATCAGCTACATCACTTACTTTTACCCATTATGAAGCAATCCTATTGGGCATGTACCTCAGCCCATTGAGTGAACATATAGCATGAAGACCTCTGTTCATTTGCACTACTTCCACATGACCTTTTAGAAAGTTTGGGTAATTCAGCCTAATGAGTGGGACCTATCCTCTGGGGAGGGGAATAAAAGAATTATGACTATTTAGGGCACTTACTTGCAATGAACTGCCATGTTGAATGGTTGTGTATGGAATTCAGAAGCAAAACAGTACAACACAATACCATGAATGAGTAGTGAATATTAGGGTGTTGTCAGGGCTAGATTTTTGTATTCCACTAAAAACCAAAAGCAGAGAACCAAACCTTATCTTACACCTTATACGAGTTACACATTAATATAACTCTTCATAACTACTCATGGCTTTCAACCACCTATGACAAGTCTTTTTAAGTCAACATCTATTGTCCCACAAAATAAAGAAGAATGAAACAAATTGCAAAAAAAAATGTGTGGTACCTCGAAACCTCTGCCACCAATCGACCTGCTGCAGGCTCTTTTAACAGGGGAATCCATGTCTACTTGGTGTACCTCAATCTTGTACGAGCAATAGATATTAGTAAATTATGATCTTATCTAAGTTCTCAATTCTCCTATTCAGAGGTAGGTATAAGTTGGCCAGTTGATGCATTCTTTGCTAAAACCTGGGGGCCCAGACTCTAGGTTGTTAGTGCATTTGTAAAAAAACCTCCTTATTCCATAAACACCCAAAATTATCAAAAATGTGACAGCAAGGTATGCCATTTTATTCTTCCTATCCATCAGATTGTTGAAAGATGAAATCACTCTTAGCAGTTTTGTTGCCATAAGAGATATATCTGTTGATGAGTCTAATAAATTAGGTTATTTGTTGACAGGGGTGTGAGCCCTACTCAAGCAACAGCCACAATCCCTGGCAGGGTGAATCACCAAAAGTCACTAAATTAACTTGCGCTTAACCCTTGGTTGCTTGGAACAAAAAGCAGTCAGGCTTACCTTAGAGGCAGTTTATAAAGTTTTTATGCAGCACACAAACAGCAATAAAATGAAAACTCAAGAAAAATCCCACACCATTTGAGAAAAATAGAGTAAATGTTAATAAATTATTTGACACCAAAACAACAAACATCCAATCAGTAGAACCAGGCGTATTCATTTTTACATTTTTCATAAAAACAAGGGCCTACAAGATCAAAGCACCAACCTCAGACATCTAGTCGCACGAGCCCGGGTTGACCTTTAAAGATATGGCAGAACTTGATGGAGTGCAGGTCAGATACAAGAAGTTGATTGGGCCTGGTCAGCGCATACCTTCGGACTAGAAGAATTTTCACGAAAAATGTTTTGAGAAGATAAAGTTCAGTGGGGCAAGGCTGCAGGCGGTGTCAGAGGAAAGAACATCGTCGTTGGGCAGCCGCTGGATGAAGTTGCAGTGAAGTTTTCTACCTGTGGACTTAGTCACTTTTTTTGGAAGTCGAAAATCTCCAGCTGGACAAGGCAGGAGGCTGTAGCCGACTAGAGTTCCAGGAGGCCGTTACATCCCATTGGGAAAGGACCGCAAAACAGGATTTGCTGCTGTGGAGAAGAGCGTAGCGGGAGCAGGCGCAAAGTCAGACTGACCGGCGAAGCTCCTTAGGCGATAGACTAGTAGCTTTGTCCCAATCTTCCCCTGGTTCTTAGAGCAGTTTTCAGCCAAACATTTCCACATTTTGGATTTTGACTATCTGGCCACCTTAAGCACCACCACCTGGGGCCCAGACTGGAGGGGCAACACTTGAGGGGGCTAGGACTCACTCAGGATGGATCTAGGTGTGGTTTCAAGATGGTGGGAGCCTGTTATGTTCCAGTGACTCTGAAGAGGAGGCCAGCAAATTTGCCCTTGGAGTCACTCTGATACTCCTGGATTCAGATACAGAAGAAGCCCTCAAGCAGCATGGCAGACCTCTGAGGGTTCAAGGCAGGCTCCAGGCAGGAAATCAGTCCTTCCAGGTGCAGTAAAGCAGTCTTGTGGAGTACAGAGCAGACCACTGCAGCAGGCACGCTGAGAGTCCTTCTGCAGGTCCAGAAAGTGAACTGAAGAGTTGGTCTGAAAGTCCTATTTTTATACCTGGTACCTTCCTTGATGTGGGAGGAATTTCAAGAGGTTTCTCTTTGAAGTGCTTGGATATTTCTGACTCCCTTGCCCTGGCTTCAAGCTGGCTGCAGAAGCAATGCAGTGGTGACAAGCCCTTGGTGTGAAGGCAGAGCTCAGCCTTCTCAGTTGCAAGTGGGACTGTACCCAGTCCCCTCCCCCCCATCCTGCCAGCAGATGGCCCATTCAGGTACACCCAATCCCTTTATAGTCTAAATGTCTGGGAGGAATTCACAAAGTCCTAACTGCCAACTGCACCTAGTCATATGACCAAGGGGAGGCTGCAGGTACCAAATGGCAGAGGGCAGGAAAATGGTGGCTTTCTAAAAGTGGCATTTCCAAAATTTTAATTTAAAATCCAACTTTACCATTGAAGAAGATTTCTAATTACAATGCGAAACATATCAAACATGAAATGCTTCTCTGTCCCCAAACAAAGTTAGCACTTATTAAATGTAAAAAGGCAACCCAATGTTATCCTATGAGACAGGTAAGCCAATGAATTTAAGAGTTTGTCACTACCAGGACACGTAAAAGGATATAAAACAACCTTTCAATGGCAATGCGCCCTCCCTATGGGTTACCTGGGGCCTGCCTTAGGGGAGACGTATTTGCAATAAAGGGGGAGTTTAAAGCTTGGCAAGGGGTTTATATTAACAAGCTGAACTGGGAGTTTAGAACTGCATTCAGGCTGCAATGGCAGGCCTGGGACATGTTTTAAGGGGCTACTTAAGTGGGTGCCAAAATATGTGCTGGAGGCCCACTAGTAGCATTTAAATTACAAGATCTGGCTATATGGTATACCATTTTATAAGGGAATTATAAGTAAATTAAACATGCCAATCTACTGTAAACCAATTTCACCATGTTTAGGAAAGTGAGCACACGCATTTAGCACTGATTAGCAGTGAATAAGTGCACAGAGTCCTAAGGCCAACAAAACAAATTTCAACAAAAAAAGGGGGGGGGGGGAACAGGCAAAAGGTTTGAGGGAAGACCACCCTAAGGCTGATAGGTCTAACAACGAGTTTCAGCACATCTTAAGCTTATCAACGTCAGATACTTTCTTCTTTCTTCAAGAGACACAGAGAATCTGATTTACTAAAACAGAATGTAATTCATAATCATAAAACGATATGTCGAACCTGCTTCCCCAAAAACAAAAGCATTCACTCATCCCCTTTTTCAGACAGTCTCCCTGCTTATACTCAATTTTTGTTGCAAGTATGTCCATGAGCTGATTTTTTAGGCTTTTCTATCCTGTGCATGTAGTTATTTAAACTACTGGATCTACTTCAGAGGCATTGTGTGTTTCATGCCATCAAATCACTAATTGGGTCAAGAAGATCCCTTCAGATAGGAAAAGTTTCAGACGTTTTTAGATATTTAGAAATCTTTAAGGGGGGTACTTTGTTCTGACGGTAGAAAGGAGTGATCCTGTGTTCAGAGGTGGGATCAAACCCTCAAAAATTGAGGAACTCTTAAAAGTTGTGTCAAGTGCCATGCTGCATTTTTAATTATTAGAGAATTAGAAGAGTCCTTAAGGTTGCATTCTCTTATTTTCTCCAGTGTAAACTCAGAGTCTTCACAAGTGTGTGTAACCGGAATCTGATGCGTGGCCTGCAATCCATTCCTAGGATCAGACTCACAGGGACAAATCGAACATTGAGATGTGTCTCATAGAGCACAGCTAGAGTCCGACACTACTAGTGTAGCTGACCGCTCTTCAAAGAATATTTTTTCAGGACAATTAAAATAATGCACCAATGCACTTCAAGGAGGACCCCTTCATCAGACGCAAATATTTTAAATTAATGCTTGTACTCACTGGGCACTTCGGCCTAGCTGAATATTAAAGAGAATAATGGTTTATACTAGTCAGAGAATTTAAAGCATTAGAGCAAATACAGAGTTAGAGGCTGCTTAAATACCACGGTGCCACAGCAGGGAATTAAGTTGGAACAGAAATGCGCACAA
The DNA here is from genome assembly GCA_963921515.1 of Calotriton arnoldi. Classification (NCBI taxonomy): domain Eukaryota; kingdom Metazoa; phylum Chordata; class Amphibia; order Caudata; family Salamandridae; genus Calotriton; species Calotriton arnoldi. The sequence continues at coordinate 5,729,559 of CAWUFW010000044.1, forward strand.
AACATTTCGATGGTGGCCCTTAGCCACGATCAATGTGTACTTAGCCATTTATTGCTATTTAACAACTTTCTTGCAAATGTGCGTTTGATTATTGCTTGACAAGCTCTACGTAAAAAAAAAAGCCCTAATACACCCTCCACCTCCACTGGTGCTGATTCTTCTTAGGTCGAAGCCTACCAGACAGCGCAGCCGTCTGGTTTGTTAACTTCTTGAGGGCATTCTGAAAGCTGACCTAAGAATGCATTCCACCCATTGCTTACCATTGGCTTTGTGGTTTGTAACTCACAGTTTCTTGCTTTCTACTTGTTGGCTCTATTTGTTTTATTTACTCATTACTTTACCGTAGCTTTGAAAGCCAACTGTGTTTTGCACTCTCGTTATAAATTGTTTTCAATCAGAAAGTGTATGTGGTGACTGATGTGCTATATGTAGTTATAGGTGTGTAACATATACCAAGCTGAGTCACATCCGATAGAGAGTAGAATGCAAACTCCAAAAATTGAAAGTCCTCATATTCACTTGATTTATATAAAGAAAATCCGTGTAATAATGTGGAGTAGTTTATAGTTATATTTAGGTCTTGCTTGATAATCATTTGCTATGCATACCTATTGTTACCAATTGTTTAATATAACTTTAATGTAATATTTGGCTCCCCCAGAGGATTATATCTCTCTCATATCACATCGTTTGCTGTTTGGTTTATCATTGTGGCTCAGATGGAGTTTGAAGGCAAAACACGAGGTACTATATTACAACTCAAAAAATACACAGACTCCTTACACATGTAGGGGCAGATTTACAAGCCCCTTGCGCCACTTGTGCGTCATTTCTAACATGGGAAAAGTGACGCACGGGTGGCGCAAGGGGCTTGTTAATAAGCCCCGTAATTCTTTATCCCATTGATGCAGTTTAGACGAAACACGTTCATGTTTGCGTCATGCTTTCGCTGCAGCAGGCTTTTAAAAAACATTTTCGGGTTTCACAATGCAAGCCTAACACATGGCTTTGACAGTGCTTGTTGTTAACGTTCAGCACAGCCAGTTTTCTTTCACATTAGGCGGATGATTTGCACTTCCGATTCTCTGGGTATCTAGCCAGACGAGACGAATACTTTTCACCGGAAGCAAACAGCCAATCCATTACTCATTTCATTTTTAGGATACCATGAAAAGGCGCGGAGGAAGCACTTCCACGGCATGCTTTTCCCGATGATCCAGAGTTGTTGAATTTCTGAAATGGTAAGATAAGGGTTACATATCGTGGGGGATGTTGTGAGCTGGTGAATTACAAGTGATGGGGGACCATGGGCCAGAACAGACAGAGCAACATATCCCCTGAAGTAATCCGTAATATTTGTTTAGGATGTTTGAGAGATAATTTGCCGCCCAATTTCTAGTATTTGCATCCCCATTTCTAGTGTTTTGCATTCCAATTTCTAGTGTTTTGCATCCCAATTTCTAGTGTCTGTAGTGGTAGTTCCTATATCGGTGTTGTATGTATTCATTTGAATTCATTTTGGTCTGGCTAGGAGAGAGGCAGAAGGACAATGTGCACAGGAATACTTTCATGTAGAGATCTCTTATCAGTCTAATAGGGCTTTGTTCAAAGCGCTTTCTTTCTTGCAGTCAACTTGAAGGCACTACCTGCCACACCTTACTGGTGCCTGATTGAAAGGTAATTATGACACTTTCGGTTTATTACATTATAGAAGGAATTGTCTTAAATACATTTCATATACTTGCATGGGTATGATGCCAATGTAACCTACGTTTGCACGGATCATGGTTTGTGTTTTAAAGGTGGTTAAAACATCCAGGTTTATCTATTTCTATTGTGAAATACAATCATTATGTATCATGTACTGTACTTGGTGGCAGTGTCATTGTTAGACCTGACCCTTTTTGCAGGTCTATCCCCAAACGTTTTGACTTTTGCCTCCTATTTTTCCTACCTTGTTTTCATTGGCTATAGGACTCTGGGCACTTTACCACTGCTGATCAGTGCTATAGTGCATAGACTCTCTTTTTAAATTGTGATTGTGATTGGTTGTCCATGATTGACATATTTTATTCACTAGTAAGTCCCTAGTAAAGTGCACTATATGGGCCCAGGGCCTGTAAATCAAAGGCTACTAGTGGGCCTGCAGAACTGATTGCGTCACCCACACAAGTAGGATTGCAAATGTGTCTCAGACCTGCAACCGTAGTGTCTACGCATGCAGTTTTTAACTGCCTTGTCGGCCTGGCAACTGCACCCATTTTCAGGCCCTAGCCTTCTCTTTTCTTACATGTAAGTCACCTCTAAGGTAGGCCCAATGTACCCCCATGGGCAGGATGCAGTGTATGTAAAGGTAGGGCATGTACTGGTGTGTGTTACATGTCCTGATAGCGGAATACTGTGCATTTCGTTTTTCACTATTGAAAGGCTGTCTGTCCCATAGGTTAACATAGGAGCTGCCTTGTACCATCTTAGAAGTGTAAATAACCATTGGGGCAAGATAGAGAAATGGAGTTTATGCTCGCTATACTCAAAATTTAATAACAACCTTTTAGTAAAGTTGTTTTTTAAATTGTGTGTTTGAAAATGTAACTTTTAGAAAGTGGGCATTTTCTTGCTTAACCATCCTGTGTGCCTCTGCCTGTTTGTGTATTCACTGTCTGGTTTTGGAGTGACAGGAGCTGGGGATGTCCATTCACTCTAGACAGTCACAAGGGGGGTTGAGGTGTGTCCTGCCTTTCCTGGATGACTCATAGCCAGGCTGAATAGACCTTCCTGCATTTAGAGTGGTGGGAGGAGTTTTCACTAGCACCTGAATAGGCTGTGTCTGCTCTGCACAATGCTGTCTCCACCTCCTGTAGTGAAGCTGGACCAGGGAGGACTGAACTGGTTTTACTGAGCATGAGAGACTTTCTGAAGAAAGACTTCAAAGGGAAAAAGGGCCATAACTAGTAGACCTAAAACCCCAGAACTTTAGATTATTTCTGGAATCAAGAGGAACCTTTGCCAAGGAGAAGAGCTGAAGAGCTGTGAGGAGGAGTAATGCCCCTTTGCTGTATGTTGCTTTGCTTGATTGGCCTGCAGTTGCTGCTTCTGTCAAGGAGAGGGCAAAGTCTGAACTTTGCTGTGAATCCTGCTTGAGAAGCTCACCAAGGGCTTGATGTAGAGCTTGCCTCCTGTTGTGAAGTCTCAGGGTCACAAATACTGCATTCACAGCATCCCTGAACTCCACTGCTGGGAGTTCTGACCTGCCTAGTTGTGCCACTCCTAGTTCTGGGCCACTGGAGGTATTTGCGGGCTTCAAACCCCAAGAAGAAGAGGAACCAACGAGGTGGTCACCACTCGCTGGGTGAGTGCAGCACCGCCCGCGATGACACCGCAGTCCCGACGCCTGCCGATGCCGTCCCGCATCGACACTGACATCGAGGCCGCTGCTGGCACCTGGGCCAAGGGCACAATTCGTGGAGCGTACGAAGCACTGCCCAATGCTGACCAACACCAGCATCTCCTGCACAACATCGCGGAGTCAATAACCAATGTGGGTAACTGCCCGATGCCACACCGTCATAAGAAACCGACGCACCAATGCCACGTCACCTCCCCTGCACAGTTAGGAACCAACACCTCACCTCCCTTGCAATAGTAAGGAACCAACATCTCACCTCCCCTGCGTAGCAGTAAGGAACCGACACCTCACCTCCCCTGTGGCAGTAAGAAACCGACTTCTAACCTCACTGCGGCAGTAAGGAACTGACAATTCTCAGCACAGGCACCGCATCACCTCCCCAATGCCGTGTGACATTGTTATTTGGATCATCATAAAAGGTACTGTTTCTCTGGGGGTCCATGTGACTCCGTGGCCGGCCCATGCACCTCTCGGTCAGCTCCGTACTTTGGATTTGTACCTGTCACGATGTCGAGATAGCACCAGTTGGATCTATCGCTTTTTAAGAGCTATATTTTTGCAAGAAACCTTTTACAAGTTATATTTTGAGTTGTGCACGTTGGTTTTTGTCGTTTTGGTCTTATTTGGTTTACATAAAGATACTTTATTTTTCTAAACTGGTGTGGTGTACATTTGTGGTGTTTTCGCTGTGTTACTGTGGGTTATATACAAATGCTTTACACATTGCCTCTGTAGTTTAGCCTGACTGCTCTGTGCCAAGCTACCAGAGGGTGAGCACAGGCAAACTTGGGCGTGTACTTTACTCTTCCTGACTAGAAGGAAGGGTCCCTACTTGGACAGGGTGTATACCACTGCCAACTAGAGACCCCCATTTTTAAGTCATCATGTCTTTCAATATTATACAAAGAAGAATTCCAATTAGCATATCACTTTGGCTTCAATTGCCTCATTCACTGGGTCAGATCAATGCTGTAGGGAACAACTGGTATAAATAAATACATAGATAAACAAATAGGTAAATAAATAGATACATAAATAAATAAATACCTGAAGTAATCAATAAATAATTACAGTTTTGGCATGCTACCAATTATAGACATTCCTGACACATTGGTGGATATTTTTCACATGCAGAAGTCCAGCTACTGCAGTGGAAATGAGACAGACCATCTCTCAGCACCCCATGGCTAGCCCCAGTGTCACATCCCTCCAGAGCTCATCTTTCTATAGCTTCCTCCTGCATGATTCAGCCACCCTACTGCCATCCCTCACCCAAACTTGGATGAGTTCATGCAATATACTGTACGGCCTCAAAATGGAAGTTTCTGTGACTGAGCCACAAATCAAGTCAGCGGACCACAGAGGAGGGCAAATAGGACCTCTGCTTTTTTGGCACATATCCCAAAACTACTGGCCCTTAAATCATTCCAGAATACTGTGTGAATGGTATGAGCTGTTTGACACCTTTTCATTTTTCTTCCATCAATAGTTTGAAAACACAGGGGGAGGTTCTTTGCTGTTAGCTATGCAGTTAAAAGAAGATTCTCAGAGGAACCCCTTAGTAGACATCTGCTGTGAAGAATTCATTCACAGCAAAATCAACTCAAAGGGCAGACAGTGGATGAAGGAAGAAGCTAAATACTTTCTCAAGCTGCCATCTCACCACTGACAACAAAAGATGTAGGTTTACTGAAGAAGAATTGGCTAACAGCTAATAAAATTTCTGAAATCCGGACATGAAAACCAGATAACGGAGAAAGGGAAAAGCAGCCTGCAGACTATTAAAATGTTCTCCAGTCATTAAACAAAGTGGAACAATCAAGCACAGAGAACATCTGCTTTGCAAAATGTTACTTCCTGTCTGAACAGGCAGTGCCGCCCTAATTTTGTCAGAGAAATTTGATTAAAGTATGCACTGTGCACTCTGTTATAGCAATACATGTGGAGAACGTCCACATTTGCTAATGATGAGCAGTGGAATTAGCGAATAAATAGTACTGTTTATGTTTACTGATTTGTGGTTTTAATTGCAATTGTAATTGCATTTATATATTACTTACAACCCTTGACGAGGCGTTGAAGCACTTTTTAGTAAGTAGCACGCTACTCTGGAACCCAAAGTGGATTAGTGATGGATTAGTATAGGGAAATCTAAGTTGTTAATTTGAGCAGTTGAAATGTGAGTCTGTTAGTTGGATTGAATAGGATAAAAAAGGGATAGAGGAAGGAAGATTCTAGAAATTGTTATTTTGGAAGATCATAGCAGTAAAAAGAGGTTTGGGATGAGTCAAACGAGGGATAGAGGAGGGAATAGTTTAGAAGGAGTTATTAGTTAGGGAGATCATAGTAGGAAAATTAGGTTCGGAATGAGTCAAAGGAAGGATAGAGGAGGGAAAAGTCTGGAAGATTTATTTTGGAGATCATAGTTGTAAAATGAGGTTTGGGATTAATCTAAGGAGGGATAGAGGAGGGAAGAGTCTAGAAAGGACTACTAGGGAGATCATAGTGGTACAGTGAGATTTTGGATTAGTCAAAGGAGGGATAGAGGAGGGAAGAGTCTAGAAGGGTTATAAAGTAGATCATGGTGGTACAATGAGGTTTTGGATAAGTCAAAAAGTGGAGGTAGAGAATATATTGAAAGAGGTAAAGGACGAGACAGAGTAGTGAATTAGAGCGAGATGAAAGTTTTTTTCCCCATTTATTTATAATTTTTCGATAGTAGGAGTAGAGTAACAAATATATAGATACATTACTTCATAGAAAGATATACATGCATCTGAAAATTAATAAACAGATATAAAGTTGTTTTATATAAGTTCCCATATGTACTTGTATAGATAAGCAGTTAGGAACTCAGACTTTCAAGTGTTGTGGTACATAAAGCAATTTTTTAATGTATTTTGTTTTGTAAATATTATGGGCCTTATTTATGAGCCCCTGCATCACTTTTGCGCTGCCGTTGCGTCATTTTTGTGACGCAGCGGCAGCGTAAATAATGTGCCATGTTGCGCCATATTTACGAAGTGACGCATTTAGGCAGATGCGTCACTTCGTAAACCCCTGCGCTACATTATACCTGCGTCAGGTATAATGTATGCAGGGTGGGGGTTCCCCCGCAAGAAAGGGTCGTAGGAGTGGCGCAGTGAAATCTATAAGATATCACTGTGCCACTTCTAGGACGCCAATGCCTCAAAACTTTACACCTGCCTCATGGCAGGCGTAAGGGTGACGCAAGCCCTTTCACATGGGGCATGTACCATGTGAAAGGACACATTGCAGGAGTTGCGTCGATTTTCAACACACCCCAGCAATGCACCACTGTTGCGCCGACAGATACGTCAGTAATAGTGACGTATCTCTTATTCCCTGCCACATGATGCGTCATACAGTAAATATGACGCATCCATCATGTCTCAAGGAGGGCGCACTGAGAAGTGTCGCATCGCTGCTTTCACGCAGCAATGCACCACTTCTCTTAAATGAGGCCCTATGTTTTAATTTTTTTATTTCTTTATATATTTCTATTTTATAATTTACCAATATTTCAACAATGAAGCATTTTTAGATGCAAATATTATGATCATATTTACACATTATGATAGATAAAATAAAATAAAACAGAGACCCATAAGCATATGATCAAAGAAATTATGTGTACACTATGCAGTGATCTATTTACATGTTAAACATAAAATAATATATTTTAACCATAAGTAATATATACATTTGTTAAGCAGACGTATAGGAATATCTATATATTTTTAAACCATAAGTAGTATATATATTTGTGCCAAGAAATGTGGATATCTTCCTACATACATATAATCAGATTATACATGTTTACATACACAGGCATATACTGTACATTGTGTTTGGAGTATGGTGGTTATGTAGGAATGAGCCAACTCTTGATAGTCTTCTGAAGATGAGATAGTTATCCGTGAATCTTATGCTTGGGGGTAGTGAATTCCATACTTTATCTGCTTGAACAGAGAAAGATGTACTACCTACAGTTTGTTCTTGTGTGATGGGGTTTTTAGGTGAGTTGCCTATCTGGAGTGGAGGGTCTTTTGTTGTATGCATTTGGTGATTTTATTTGTGATGAAAATTGGTCCTGATTCCATGTATTGCTTTGTGAGTGACACAAAGCAGCTTGAGAGTGGATCTTCTGGCAACCGGTAACCGATGTAAGACCTGCAAGGCAGGAGAGATGTGGGCTTGTGGTTTCACGAGTAGGAGTAGTCTGGCGACAGAGTTCTGAATCCATTGTAGTCTTTTCATAGTTGATAAATATGATTGTTGGACTTGGCCCTTTTTTCAGGGTCATCCCTAAACTTTTTGCCTTTCTCCTAGCATTTTTTCTGACAAGGTGCTGGTGGTTTTAGGACTCTGGGCACTTTAGCACTGCTGTCCAGTGTAAAGTGCGTGTGCTCTCTGTGTTAAATATGATAAAGATTGGTCTACACCTGTTTGGCCTATTTAATTTACCTGTCAGTCCCTTGTAAAGTGGTATCTCAGATACCCAGGGCCGGTAAATTAAATGCTACTGGTGGGCTTGCAGCGCTGATTGCACCACCCACCAAAGTAGCCTTTCAAACCTATCCCAGGCCTCTGCCATTGCAGGGCCTGTGCGCGCAGTGTTACTGGCGCTGTGACGTGGCACCTAAAGTGTGTGCCATGTCCTTGACTCCCCTTTTACTACATGTCAGTCACCCCTAAGGTAGGCCCTAGCTAGCCCTATGGGCAGGATGCATTGTAGGTAAAAGATAGGACATGTACCTTAAGTGTGTGACATGTCCTGGTAGTGACAAACAGCCATTTTGGTTTCTCACTACTGTGGGGCTGCCCTCCCATAGGAATGCATTGGGGATTCCCTGATAAGTGTTTCAGTGGTAATTCCTGATATGAGAGGCGCAGTGTGGTCAAGTTTGGTATGTTTGGAATAGTGATAATAAATGCTAAGCAATGGTGTGCGCAGATTTGTTATAACTATTTTAGAAATGCCCCTTTTAGAAGTTGGCATTTCTGTGTGCTATGTGTCTGCCTGCCTGATGTGAATTGCATGTCTGGCTTTTGAGTGAAAGGGGCTGGTGAGGTGTGTGTGGCTCCAGGAGGGGCAGGGTGAGTCAGCGCTAGGTTGAAGGGGACATCTGCATTTGGAGTAGTGGGAGGAGAAGTCCCTGAATAGGATTGTGCCTGCCCTAGTGAATGCTGGCTCCGCCCCCCTGTGGTGTGTCTGATGACGAGCCCCCACCTGACAAAGGGGAAGAAGAGCCCTGTCAACAGAGTGCTCCAATTCCCCCCTGAACCAGTTTCTGCTGGTTCCCCAAGCCCTGTGCTGGCGCAGACAAAGGGAAAAGGTGTATAAATACTGGGGCTGTGACCCCATGAAAGTGTGGTGCTGTTCCTGACTTGCTGGGGGCTTGCTGCTGCTGGGGCCCAGGAGGAACCGCCATGGGGGCTTACCTCCCTGCTGGAGGGCCCTGTGTGCTGGCCTCCCTGGGCCCAGCTATGCCCCATGAACCTGGAAGAACTTTTTACTTGGACCCTTTGGCTTTTCTTTGTATCTTCCAGGACCTTCAGGACTTTGGCTGCATCTTGTGCCCTGTGAGCGCTTTATTTTAATTTTCCCCAAAGAAGGGGGAGAGTGAGGGCTGCGCAGCGCTGAGCTGACGCCCTTTTAGAGGGAATCCCGATGTAGGGATTCCCCCGTGATGCCTAAGCAGCGGGTGCCCACCCCGCGTTTTCCTTTATTTTCGCGGGTGCCCACCCCGCTTATTTTGATATTCAAAGTGCGGGTGCCCACCCCGCTTATGCTTTTATTGTGAGCGGGTGCCCACCCCGCATTGAGAATCTATATTACGAGCGGAAGCCCACCCCGCTGTGCTACCGAAAAGTGTGATGCGCCGCCGAGACGAGCATCGCGGCCGCAGAGGAAGTCAGGCCGGTGAATGACTGACTGTGGGCGGGGAATAAAGCGGAAGCTGCGGCCGGTAAAGAAACGGAGCTCCCCTGTGGGAAGGAGAGCCCCGAGTCCAGCAGCCTGTGGTGATTGAGGCGGAGGGGGCCCGAGGCACATTGTCGGTGCCTGCCCCCGCTGCACGGGAGAAAATGCCGCCGAAGCCTCCCCTGAGCGAGGGAGAAGTCCCGCAGAGATCTGCCCCGGTGAGTGAGGGCAGAGCGGAGCGGCGGTGACGCTCCCCGAGGCACCTTGGTGCCAGTGCTGGTTTGTTTCCTTCAGCTGCCCCGCCTGACAGTGGGCAGCTGAAACGTTTGGGCCTTTGTTTTACCGAGTCCCGGAGTGGGGCTCAGACGGCACAGTAGTGCCAGTGCGACGTTCATTTTTGGCCATACCTGTTCTTAGGGCCCCAGTAGGGGTCCAGAGGGCCCCGAGGTGCCCGTGCCTGTCTTCGGTTCCCTCACAGCTGCACCGCCGTAGCGGGCAGCTGCAAGGTTGGCCATATTTGTTTGTAGGGCCCCCGTGGGGGCCCTGAGGGCGAAGTGAGTGCCCAGGCCGACGTTTAGCTTCACAGCTGCACGGCAATTAGTGGCAGCTGCAACGTGTAGGCTGACATTTCTTTGGGGGCATTTTTAGTGAGACAGGAGTGAGGTACACTCCTCTGCCCCAGCGCAATTGCGCCCTTTTGAGTCTGCTGCATTGGCAGCCAAGCCCTGACATTCTGGACAAAGGGCGTTTAGGGCCCAGGTGAAAGGCCAGATGGCCTGGGGTCATTGTGGGTGAGATTGGTAGAGCGCCAGGCTCTACAAAACTACACAATGTGTTTTATGCCCCTTGTAATTGCATAATGTGTTTATGCTGATGAGGTTTGGGCCTAATGTGGTTATGCCTAATGTCATGCTGTGATATTTTAGGAGGGTGTCTAATGCTAATGTGATAATGCTTAGGTCATTATGGTACCAGTAGTTACTGGTTGTGTTTTGCATTTACTTACCTGATCTGATGGTTCTGACCGTGGCCCGATTGGCCTGGTCCTGTATATAATCCCCTGTGAATATTGCCTAGTGCCAGTTGGCACAGTGTAAATGTGTGATTATGTTTCTAATGTGTTTATGATAATACAAAGGCTATTTTTGATATAACCTTGTGTGGAGTTTCTTTTGTAGTGTGCCTAGTGTGTTGCTGCTGTGTGTGTGTGTTGCGCAAACGCTTTACACATTGCCTCTGGGATAAGCCTGACTGCTCGTGCCAAGCTACCAAGGGGGTGAGCAGGGGTTATCTTCAGCGTGTAACTCCCTTGCCCTGACTAGAGTGGTGGTTTCTGCCTGGCTTTGGCGCAAGCCTTAGCCAACCAGAAATCCCATTTCTAACATTAGTGACATCTGGGTGGATAGGAGGGAAGAAAGGGAGTGTGGAGGAGAAAAAGCTAGCTCTGGAGGGTAGGTTATCCCCTGAGTGTAGTTTGAGTTGTCTGGATTCACCAGTAAGGGTGGGATCCAGTGGTGGAGGCAATATGGAGTCCAATGCAGGAAGTCCCATTCCCAGTTCCCAGAGTTTGGCACCTGGTTCCCAGTTAGAGGGGTACAGGTTGAGATTCAGGGGCAGTAAGGAACTGTCTCACCAGTCTTGGGGGAGTTTGTGGATGAATGTTGTGATGCACTGGACGATTGGGTGATGGTTAGCACGGCAAATGATTTTGAAGGACTGTTCAATCTGGTTGTCAGAGAGCACGTGTTCAGTAATGGTTTTCTGGGATTGCGCCAACACCTGTTGGAGTGTGAGTTCTCTGATCCCAAGGAGCTTGCACGGGAGGCAGACCTCTGGCTGTGTGCTAGAGGGTCTGAAGAGGCATTGGGGAGTGATTCCAAAAGTAGTGGCTCGGGTATCTTCCGGTCCTGTGTGGTGGAAGAGGTTCAGTGTAGCCCAGCTAGGTCCCAGTGTAGTGGGAGGGGTGTAGGGGCTCACGTCCTGTCTCAGTGGAGAAGGAGTGAGTGTGGGACTGTGTGTCCCAAGGTGCCCGAAACCCAGTCTCAGGGCATGGAGGGTTCCCTAAGGGAGCGCCAGGTCGGGGGCGTAGGCTGTACTTGTAGCCCATTTGAGGAGGATCTCCTAGTGTCAGGAGAACATGGAGTGTCTGTAAGCAGAGCTCAAGCGGTTCTGGTGTCTGGCGGTGCCCCTCCAGTTGGGAGGGTGCAGAAGTCCAGATTGAGGGGTGAGAGGGGGATGTGTTCCCCAGTGGGAGAACCAGTGGGTCAGGGACCAGCCAGAAGGGCTGAGTCTCCTAGAAGTGACCATGGCGACACCACTTCTGTCCTGGGGGATCTTCGTGCACTGTCAAATGGACAGGGGTCGGGAGATCTGCGCCAGGCAGACTATCACACAACACATTAGTCATGTGTTACCCTCGGGGGGATACTGTGTGCATCCCCAGAAGTCCTGGCGTGCCAGGCAATTGCTCAGCCGCGGGGTTCAGCCCCAAGGTTGGGAGGCCAGGTTCAGGTTCAGGTTCAGCCTGACCTGGAGGGAAGGACATCAGTAATCAGTGTCCTGATCGGTTTTGGCTTCCAGGGGTACCGCTCCAAGGTGGGAGGGTGCAGAACTCTGGAAGGGGGTGCAGAGGGAGGGAGCCCTCGCCTCTGACCCTGGTGCAACCTGAGGGTTTAGACCCTAGGTTGGGAGACTTGGAAACTTCGTGATCGAGGGGGAATCCCTGCCAAAGAGGACAGCTGAATAGACTGAGGAAAAGTGCAGCCATTGCTGTGTGTCTGGGGGCTGACCTACAGTTTGCTGTTTCTGCTGAGGAAGAAGACTAAGGGACTTTGCTGTGTGCTGTGTCCCCCCTGCTTGAAGAGGAACTGTGCTGTGTGCTTTGTTTTTCTGAAGACAAGAGTCTCCGAGGGTCTGAGTGAGCTGGCCTCCTGTTAGGGAGTTTCAGCTGGTTGGAGAGTTGTGTTCTGAGGGTGCCTCTCCAAGGAGGAGGGTATGGAACCCCAGAAGAAGAGGTAGGGGAGGAGAGCCTTGCCCGTGACTTCTGGTCAACCTGAGGGTGCGGACCCTAGGTTGGAGGGTCAGTGGCAGTTTGGAACTGCCCTGATGGGAGGAAGAGTGGAGAATGGCTACTATGTGCCAGGGGCTACCGCCCCCCACTCAGTGAGTTGGCAAGGACCAGATACATCTGGGTGGCCTAGGGCCTGGTCCTGGCCGTGGACAACTAGGGAGTACCAGTGGGGTAGCCTAGTTGGTCCTGAGAGATTTTGACAGAGGGAACCACGTGGGTTCAGAGTGGCATAGAACTGGAGGGTGTCCCTGCAGTTGCGGGCCCGCGTCCGTGTTCTATCGCCCAAGGCAGGGAAGCCCATCAAGGTGGTGATTGGTCTACCCTGAGTTTTAGCTGGAAGGGGGTTGTGTTGGACTTGGCCCTTTTTGCAGGGTCATCCCTAAACTTTTTGCCTTTCTCCTAGCCTTTTTTCTGACATGGTGTTGGTGGGTCTAGGACTCCGGGCACTTTAGCACTGCTGTCCAGTGTAAAGTGCGTGTGCTCTCTGTTTTAAATATGATATAGATTGGTCTACACCTGTTTGGCCTATTTAATTTACCTGTCAGTCCCTTGTAAAGTGATATCTCAGATACCCAGGGCCGGTAAATTAAATGCTACTGGTGGGCTTGCAGCGCTGATTGCGCCACCCACCAAAGTAGCCTTTCAAACCTATCCCAGGCCTCTGCCATTGCAGGGCCTGTGCGCGCATTGTTACTGCCGCTGTGACGTGGCACCTAAAGTGTGTGCCATGTTCGTGACCCCCCTTTTACTACATGTCAGTCACCCATAAGGTAGGCCCTAGCTAGCCCTATGGGAAGGGTGCATTGTAGGTAAAAGATAGGACATGTACCTTAAGTGTGTGACATGTCCTGGTAGTGACAAACAGCCATTTTGGTTTCTCACTACTGTGGGGCTGCCCTCCCATAGGAATGCATTGGGGATTCCTTGATAAGTGTTTCAGTGGTAATTCCTGATATGAGAGGCACAGCGTGGTCAAGTTTGGTATGTTTGGAATAGTGATAATAAATGCTACGCAATGGTGTGCGCAGATTTGTTATAACTATTTTAGAAATGCCACTTTTAGAAGTTGGCATTTCTGTGTGCTATGTGTCCGCCTGCCTGATGTGAATTGCATGTCTGGCTTTTGAGTGACAGGGGCTGGTGAGGTGTGTGTGGCTCCAGGAGGGGCAGGGTGAGTCAGCGCTAGGCTGAAGGGGACATCTGCATTTGGAGTAGTGGGAGGAGAAGTCCCTGGTCCCTGAATAGGATTGTGCCTGCCCTAGTGAATGCTGGCTCCCCCCCCAGTGGTGTGTCTGATGACGAGCCCCCACCTGACAAAGGGGAAGAGGAGCCCTGTCAACAGAGTGCTCCAATTCCCCCCCTGAACTAGTTTCTGCTGGTTCCCCAAGCCCTGTGCTGGCGCAGACAAAGGAAAAAGGTGTATAAATACTGGGGCTGTGACCCCATGAAAGTGTGGTGCTGTTCCTGACTTGCTGGGGGCTTGCTGCTGCTGGGACCCAGGAGGAACCGCCATGGGGGCTTACCTCCCTGCTGCAGGGCCCTGTGTGCTGGCCTCCCTGGGTCCAGCTGTGCCCCATGGACCTGGAAGAACTTTTTACTTGGACCCTTTGGCTTTTCTTTGTATCTTCCAAGACCTTCAGGACTTTGGCTGCATCTTGTGCCCTGTGAGCGCTTTATTTTAATTTTCCCCAAAGAAGGGGGAGAGTGAGGGCTGCGCAGCGCTGAGCTGCCGCCGTTTTAGAGGGAATCCCGACGTAGGGATTCCCCCGTGATGCCTAAGCAGCGGGTGCCCACCTCGCGTTTTCCTTTATTTTCGCAGGTGCCCACCCCGCTTATTTTGATATTCAAAGTGAGGGTGCCCACCCTGCTTATGCTTTCATTTCGAGCGGGTGCCCACCCCGCATTGAGGATCTATATTACGGGCCTGATTCACAGAACTAACTTACGTCAAAAACGTAAAGTTAGTACTTTTGGTATTCACAGAATGAACTTACTCATTTTGGTATTCACAGAAGTTAGTAGTCCTAACTTTAGGACTCCTAAATGCCTTCTGTGAATACCGAAAGTCTTAAAGTTAGGATTTTTCTCAGTTTAGGAGTAGTAAAGTCAGGACTTCTAACTTTACTACTCCTAAACTGAGAAAATCCTAACTTTAAGACTTTCGGTATTCACAGAAGGCATTTAGGAGTCCTAAAGTTAGGACTACTAACTTCTGTGAATACCGAAATGAGTAAGTTCATTCTGTGAATACCAAAATGAGTAAGTGTATTCTGTGAATACCAAAAAGTACTAACTTTACGTTTTTGACGTAAGTTAGTTCTGTGAATCAGGCCCTACGAGCGGGAGCCCACCCTGCTGTTCTACCGAAAAGAGTGAGCCGCTGCCGATACGAGCATCGCGGCCGCAGAGGAAGTCAGGCCGGTGAATGCCTGACTGTGGGCGGGGCATAAAGCGGAAGCTGCGGCCGGTAAAGAATACGGAGCTCCCCTGTGGGAAGGAGAGCCCCGCGTCCAGCAACCCGTGGTGATTGAGGTGGAGGGGGCCCGAGGCACATTGTCGGTGCCTGCCCCCGCCGCACGGCAGAAAACACCGCCGAAGCCTCCCCTGAGCGAGGGAGAAGTCCCGCAGAGATCTGCCCCGGTGAGTGAGGGCAGAGCGGAGCGGCGGTGACGCTCCCCGAGGCACCTTGGTGCCAGTGCTTGTTTGTTTCCTTCATCTGCCCCGCCTGACAGTGGGCAGCTGAAACGTTTGGGCCTTTGTTTTACCGAGTCCTGGAGTGGGGCTCAGACGGCACAGTAGTGCCAGTGCGAAGTTCATTTTTGGCCATACCTGTTCTTAGGGCCCCAGTAGGGGTCCAGAGGACCCCGAGGTGCCCGTGCCTGACTTCGGTTCCCTCACAGCTGCACCGCTGTAGCGGGCAGCTGCAAGGTTGGCCATATTTGTTTGTAGGGCCCCCGTGGGGGTCCTGAGGGCGCAGTGAGTGCCCAGGCCCACGTTCTGCTTCACAGCTGCACGGCAATTAGCGGCAGATGCAACGTTTAGGCTGACATTTCTTTGGGGGCATTGCGCCCTTTTGAGTCTGCTGCATTGGCAGCCAAGCCCTGACATTCTGGACAAAGGGTGTTTAGGGCCCAGGTGAAAGGCTAGATGGCCTGGGGTCATTGTGGGTGAGATTGGTAGAGCGCCAGGCTCTACAAAACTACAAAATGTGTTTTATGCCCCTTCTGATTGCATAATGTGTTTATGCTGATGAGGTTTGGGCCTAATGTGGTTATGCCTAATGTCATGCTATGATATTTTAGGAGGGTGTCTAATGCTAATGTGATAATGCTTAGGTCATTATGGTACCAGTAATTACTGGTTGTGTTTTGCATTTACTTACCTGATCTGATGGTTCTGACCGTGGCCCGATTGGCCTGGTCCTGTATATAATCCCCTGTGAATATTGCCTAGTGCCAGTTGGCACAGTGTAAATGTGTGATTATGTTTCTAATATGTTTATGATAATACAAAGGCTATTTTTGATATAACCTTGTGTGGAGTTTCTTTTGTAGTGTGCCTAGTGTGTTGCTGCTGTGTGTGTGTGTTGCGCAAACGCTTTACACATTGCCTCTGGGATAAGCCTGACTGCTCGTGCCAAGCTACCAAGGGGGTGAGCAGGGGTTATCTTCAGCGTGTAACTCCCTTGCCCTGACTAGAGTGGTGGTTTCTGCCTGGCTTTGGCGCAAGCCTTAGCCAACCAGAAATCCCATTTCTAACATTAGTGACATCTGGGTGGATAGGAGGGAAGAAAGGGAGTGTGGAGGAGAAAAAGCTAGCTCTGGAGGGTAGGTTATCCCCTGAGTGTAGTTTGAGTTGTCTGGATTCACCAGTAAGGGTGGGATCCAGTGGTGGAGGCAATATGGAGTCCAATGCAGGAAGTCCCATTCCCAGTTCCCAGAGTTTGGCACCTGGTTCCCAGTTAGAGGGGTACAGGTTGAGATTCAGGGGCAGTAAGGAACTGTCTCACCAGTCTTGGGGGGAGTTTGTGGATGAATGTTGTGATGCACTGGACGATTGGGTGATGGTTAGCACGGCAAATGATTTTGAAGGACTGTTCAATCTGGTTGTCAGAGAGCACGTGTTCAGTAATGGTTTTCTGGGATTGCGCCAACACCTGTTGGAGTGTGAGTTCTCTGATCCCAAGGAGCTTGCACGGGAGGTAGACCTCTGGCTGTGTGCTAGAGGGTCTGAAGAGGCATTGGGGAGTGATTCCAAAAGTAGTGGCTCGGGTATCTTCCGGTCCTGTGTGGTGGAAGAGGTTCAGTGTAGCCCAGCTAGGTCCCAGTGTAGTGGGAGGGGTGTAGGGGCTCACGTCCTGTCTCAGTGGAGAAGGAGTGAGTGTGGGACTGTGTGTCCCAAGGTGCCCGAAACCCAGTCTCAGGGCATGGAGGGTTCCCTAAGGGAGCGCCAGGTCGGGGGCCTAGGCTGTACTTGTAGCCCATTTGAGGAGGATCTCCTAGTGTCAGGAGAACATGGAGTGTCTGTAAGCAGAGCTCCAGCGGTTCTGGTGTCTGGCGGTGCCCCTCCAGTTGGGAGGGTGCAGAAGTCCAGATTGAGGGGTGAGAGGGGGATGTGTTCCCCAGTGGGAGAACCAGTGGGTCAGGGACCAGCCAGAAGGGCTGGAGTCTCCTAGAAGTGACCATGGCGACACCACTTCTGTCCTGGGGGATCTTCGCGCACTGTCAGATGGACAGGGGTCGGGAGATCTGCGCCAGGCAGACTGTCACACAACACATTAGTCATGTGTTACCCTCGGGGGGATACTGTGTGCATCCCCAGAAGTCCTGGCGTGCCAGGCAATTTCTCAGCCGCGGGGTTCAGCCCCAAGGTTGGGAGGCCAGGTTCAGGTTCAGCCTGACCTGGAGGGAAGGACATCAGTAATCAGTGTCCTGATCGGTTTTGGCTTCCAGGGGTACCGCTCCAAGGTGGGAGGGTGCAGAACTCTGGAAGGGGGTGCAGAGGGAGGGAGCCCTCGCCTCTGACCCTGGTGCAACCTGAGGGTTTAGACCCTAGGTTGGGAGACTTGGAAACTTCGTGATCGAGGGGGAATCCCTGCCAAAGAGGACAGCTGAATAGACTGAGGAAAAGTGCAGCCATTGCTGTGTGTCTGGGGGCTGACCTACAGTTTGCTGTTTCTGCTGAGGAAGAAGACTAAGGGACTTTGCTGTGTGCTGTGTCCCCCCTGCTTGAAGAGGAACTGTGCTGTGTGCTTTGTTTTTCTGAAGACAAGAGTCTCCGAGGGTCTGAGTGAGCTGGCCTCCTGTTAGGGAGTTTCAGCTGGTTGGAGAGTTGTGTTCTGAGGGTGCCTCTCCAAGGAGGAGGGTATGGAACCCCAGAAGAAGAGGTAGGGGAGGAGAGCCTTGCCCGTGACTTCTGGTCAACCTGAGGGTGCGGACCCTAGGTTGGAGGGTCAGTGGCAGTTTGGAACTGCCCTGATGGGAGGAAGAGTGGAAAATGGCTACTATGTGCCAGGGGCTACCGCCCCCCACTCAGTGAGTTGGCAAGGACCAGATACATCTGGGTGGCCTAGGGCCTGGTCCTGGCCGTGGACAACTAGGGAGTACCAGTGGGGTAGCCTAGTTGGTCCTGAGAGATTTTGACAGAGGGAACCACGTGGGTTCAGAGTGGCATAGAACTGGAGGGTGTCCCTGCAGTTGCGGGCCCGCGTCCGTGTTCTATCGCCCAAGGCAGGGAAGCCCATCAAGGTGGTGATTGGTCTACCCTGAGTTTTAGCTGGAAGGGGGTTGTGTTGGACTTGGCCCTTTTTGCAGGGTCATCCCTAAACTTTTTGCCTTTCTCCTAGCCTTTTTTCTGACATGGTGTTGGTGGGTCTAGGACTCCGGGCACTTTAGCACTGCTGTCCAGTGTAAAGTGCGTGTGCTCTCTGTTTTAAATATGATATAGATTGGTCTACACCTGTTTGGCCTATTTAATTTACGTGTCAGTCCCTTGTAAAGTGATATCTCAGATACCCAGGGCCGGTAAATTAAATGCTACTGGTGGGCTTGCAGCGCTGATTGCGCCACCCACCAAAGTAGCCTTTCAAACCTATCCCAGGCCTCTGCCATTGCAGGGCCTGTGCGCGCATTGTTACTGCCGCTGTGACGTGGCACCTAAAGTGTGTGCCATGTTCGTGACCCCCCTTTTACTACATGTCAGTCACCCCTAAGGTAGGCCCTAGCTAGCCCTATGGGAAGGGTGCATTGTAGGTAAAAGATAGGACATGTACCTTAAGTGTGTGACATGTCCTGGTAGTGACAAACAGCCATTTTGGTTTCTCACTACTGTGGGGCTGCCCTCCCATAGGAATGCATTGGGGATTCCTTGATAAGTGTTTCAGTGGTAATTCCTGATATGAGAGGCACAGCGTGGTCAAGTTTGGTATGTTTGGAATAGTGATAATAAATGCTACGCAATGGTGTGCGCAGATTTGTTATAACTATTTTAGAAATGCCACTTTTAGAAGTTGGCATTTCTGTGTGCTATGTGTCCGCCTGCCTGATGTGAATTGCATGTCTGGCTTTTGAGTGACAGGGGCTGGTGAGGTGTGTGTGGCTCCAGGAGGGGCAGGGTGAGTCAGCGCTAGGCTGAAGGGGACATCTGCATTTGGAGTAGTGGGAGGAGAAGTCCCTGGTCCCTGAATAGGATTGTGCCTGCCCTAGTGAATGCTGGCTCCCCCCCCAGTGGTGTGTCTGATGACGAGCCCCCACCTGACAAAGGGGAAGAGGAGCCCTGTCAACAGAGTGCTCCAATTCCCCCCCTGAACTAGCTTCTGCTGGTTCCCCAAGCCCTGTGCTGGCGCAGACAAAGGGAAAAGGTGTATAAATACTGGGGCTGTGACCCCATGAAAGTGTGGTGCTGTTCCTGACTTGCTGGGGGCTTGCTGCTGCTGGGACCCAGGAGGAACCACCATGGGGGCTTACCTCCCTGCTGCAGGGCCCTGTGTGCTGGCCTCCCTGGGTCCAGCTGTGCCCCATGGACCTGGAAGAACTTTTTACTTGGACCCTTTGGCTTTTCTTTGTATCTTCCAAGACCTTCAGGACTTTGGCTGCATCTTGTGCCCTGTGAGCGCTTTATTTTAATTTTCCCCAAAGAAGGGGGAGAGTGAGGGCTGCGCAGCGCTGAGCTGCCGCCCTTTTAGAGGGAATCCCGACGTTGGGATTCCCCCGTGATGCCTAAGCAGCGGGTGCCCACCCCGCGTTTTCCTTTATTTTCGCAGGTGCCCACCCCGCTTATTTTGATATTCAAAGTGAGGGTGCCCACCCTGCTTATGCTTTCATTTCGAGCGGGTGCCCACCCCGCATTGAGGATCTATATTACGGGCCTGATTCACAGAACTAACTTACGTCAAAAACGTAAAGTTAGTACTTTTTGGTATTCACAGAATGAACTTACTCATTTTGGTATTCACAGAAGTTAGTAGTCCTAACTTTAGGACTCCTAAATGCCTTCTGTGAATACCGAAAGTCTTAAAGTTAGTATTTTTCTCAGTTTAGGAGTAGTAAAGTTAGGACTTCTAACTTTACTACTCCTAAACTGAGAAAATCCTAACTTTAAGACTTTCGGTATTCACAGAAGGCATTTAGGAGTCCTAAAGTTAGGACTACTAACTTCTGTGAATACCAAATGAGTAAGTTCATTCTGTGAATACCAAAATGAGTAAGTGTATTCTGTGAATACCAAAAAGTACTAACTTTACGTTTTTGACGTAAGTTAGTTCTGTGAATCAGGCCCTACGAGCGGGAGCCCACCCTGCTGTTCTACCGAAAAGAGTGAGCCGCCGCCGAGACGAGCATCGCGGCTGCAGAGGAAGTCAGGCCGGTGAATGCCTGACTGTGGGCGGGGCATAAAGCGGAAGCTGCGGCCGGTAAAGAATACGGAGCTCCCCTGTGGGAAGGAGAGCCCCGCGTCCAGCAACCCGTGGTGATTGAGGCGGAGGGGGCCCGAGGCACATTGTCGGTGCCTGCCCCCGCCGCACGGCAGAAAACACAGCCGAAGCCTCCCCTGAGCGAGGGAGAAGTCCCGCAGAGATCTGCCCCGGTGAGTGAGGGCAGAGCGGAGCGGCGGTGACGCTCCCCAAGGCACCTTGGTGCCAGTGCTTGTTTGTTTCCTTTATCTGCCCCGCCTGACAGTGGGCAGCTGAAACGTTTGGGCCTTTGTTTTACCGAGTCCTGGAGTGGGGCTCAGACGGCACAGTAGTGCCAGTGCAAAGTTCATTTTTGGCCATACCTGTTCTTAGGGCCCCAGTAGGGGTCCAGAGGGCCCCGAGGTGCCCGTGCCTGACTTCGGTTCCCTCACAGCTTCACCGCTGTAGCGGGCAGCTGCAAGGTTGGCCATATTTGTTTGTAGGGTCCCCGTGGGGGTCCTGAGGGCGCAGTGAGTGCCCAGGCCCACGTTCTGCTTCACAGCTGCACGGCAATTAGCGGCAGATGCAACGTTTAGGCTGACATTTCTTTGGGGGCATTGCGCCCTTTTGAGTCTGCTGCATTGGCAGCCAAGCCCTGACATTCTGGACAAAGGGTGTTTAGGGCCCAGGTGAAAGGCTAGATGGCCTGGGGTCATTGTGGGTGAGATTGGTAGAGCGCCAGGCTCTACAAAACTACAAAATGTGTTTTATGCCCCTTCTGATTGCATAATGTGTTTATGCTGATGAGGTTTGGGCCTAATGTGGTTATGCCTAATGTCATGCTATGATATTTTAGGAGGGTGTCTAATGCTAATGTGATAATGCTTAGGTCATTATGGTACCAGTAATTACTGGTTGTGTTTTGCATTTACTTACCTGATCTCATGGTTCTGACCGTGGCCCGATTGGCCTGGTCCTGTATATAATCCCCTGTGAATATTGCCTAGTGCCAGTTGGCACAGTGTAAATGTGTGATTATGTTTCTAATGTGTTTATGATAATACAAAGGCTATTTTTGATATAACCTTGTGTGGAGTTTCTTTTGTAGTGTGCCTAGTGTGTTGCTGCTGTGTGTGTGTGTTGCGCAAACGCTTTACACATTGCCTCTGGGATAAGCCTGAGTGCTCGTGCCAAGCTACCAAGGGGGTGAGCAGGGGTTATCTTCAGCGTGTAACTCCCTTGCCCTGACTAGAGTGGTGGTTTCTGCCTGGCTTTGGTGCAAGCCTTAGCCAACCAGAAATCCCATTTCTAACAATGATCTGTAGTAGAGGCCATTGGCGTAATCAAATTTAGATGGTGCAAGATAGATACTGTCTTGGACCTTGTTTGGAAATCCTATGTGGGTGAAGATGTGTTGCAGAACTTTCATAGCAATGAAGCTTGATCTTGCTAACTTATCCACTTGGGCATTCATCGATAATTCTAAGGTTTCTTACTTCCTTGGATACTTTAGGAGGTGGTCCCAGGTCGTCAGGCCAGGCGCAGAGAGAGCCATAATTTTTCCAATTGCCACATGTGAGTATTTCAGTTTTGGACGCATTCAGCTTGAGATAGCTTCATGCCATCCAATGATCAACAGCTTTGATGCAACTGAAGATTTTACAGTTTCCAATGTCTTTGGGGCTTTGCAGTTTAAGAAGTATTTGTGTGTCATCTGCATAGTTATGGCATGTGAGATAAAAATTATTGATCATTGCCGGTAACTACTTCATGTAGATGTTGAAAAGCATGGGTGGGAATCTAGATCTTTGAGGGACACCTGCTGTTGTGCAGTACGGTGTGGATGGGAACGGAGGGACTATGGATGACATTTGTTCTGTTTTGAAGGTAGAATGTGATCCAGTCCAGTGCAGTCCCCTCTATGCAGTCTTTGGATTGCACTGTCATGAACAGCTGTGTTGAAGGAAGCTTAAAGGTCCAAGAGAAGTAGTGCAACAACCCCGTTCCAGTCTACTGTATTTTTAAGGTCAGCCCAGATGGGGATGATGGTAGACTTTGTGCCTCTTCCTGGACAGAATACTATTTAGAAGTCGGAAAGTATGAAGTTGTCTTCAATTAATTGTGACCTCTGGGTGAATGATACTCTTTCTATCAGTTTGTCCACAAAAGGTCCATTTGTAATCGGTATGTAGTTGTTGGGGTCATGTGGGTCCAGGTTTGTTTTCTTTAATAATGGGCGTATGTGTGTCTTTTTTAAGTCTTCTGGAAAGACTCGTGTACTTAAAGAATTATTGATGATTGTTCTGACTGGTGTGGCAGCAGAGGTGGTTAAAAGAATGTTCTTAAAGATTTGTGGTAGACAAGGTTCAAAAGGGCAGCCAGCTGGTCCACTTGCTTTGACAAGATCCATAAATTCACTTTCTGATAGTTGTTTAAATTAATTTTCAGGCTGGGTTAGCTTACTCATGGAGGGGATTATTGGAAATAGATTTGCGCTTGTGGTTTTCCTTTGTTTTAGATAGGAGTCCAACATGTCTGCTTTGGTTGTGTAATGATGAGCCAGTTTGTCAGTTAATTCATGAGAAATTGAATGAGTTCCTTCTGTGCATTTAGGCTTACGAAATTCAGTGAGAATTTTATACATTTCTTTATTTGCACATTTAGCATTTTGAATTCTGTTTGAATAGTACCGTTTTTTAGCTTTTTTTATTGTTGACTTGTATATTCTGTTAAGTTTGTTTGGGTGAAGTTTGTTTTGATTGCTATTTGTTTTGAGCCAGGTGCATTGGAGCTTTGCAATTTGTTGTTTTATCTTTTTTAGTTCTGCATTCATCCATGCTGCTTGTTTTCTTTTGTCTTGTTTTGTTGTTTTTAGTGGTAATAGGATGTCGAAAGCTTCCTGGAGCGGACCTTATTGTGTATAGATCTGTGCTGGAAGTTAGTTGTGTTTCTTCGTATTCAAAATGGAGTATGTTCCACAGTCGATATGTGGTTGCATGTAGGGTGGCTTTAGGTGTGGTGATTTGTGGTGCTTTGTGTTGGAAAGCTAGCAGATGATGGCCCGACCATGTGACTGCAGTAATACTTTGAATGGTAGCTTTTTCTTGATTTGCAAAAATTATATCTAGGTATGTCCAGTGATGTTTGTGGGTTTGTGGACAATCTGATGTAGGGTCAATGTGTCTTGGCCAGTGATGATAGTTCTTGGATGGGGCATATTGGGTTTGTCATACCAAGGTCGCAAAGGGTGCTTAGGTTGGAATGTAGTGTCATAAGGTTTGATGCAGTGGCCAAAAACATGTCTGGGAATGCTGCACTGCTAGGTGGTGGTCTGTAAACAAGGTTGAAGTTACAGGAGGAAGTTGGTGTAGGGTTGAATGTTGCGATGAGGGTCTCACTACCTTGTATGGAAATGTCGTCATCTTTGGTGAGATTTAATATTTCTTAGAATATACCATCTGGTTCACCTCCTCTTTTGACTATGCGGTTTTGCGTGACAGTTTCCTGGAGGAACAGTTTCATGCAAAGCTGGAGCCATATCATCTCCCAACCATGATTCAGTTATGAACAGTAAGTCAGGTTGTGTGTCAGTGAGTAGGATATAGATATGGTGCTTGTTTTTAGAGAGCGATCAAGCATTTATTAATAGGCAGTCTAGAGATTGTGTTTTGGCGGTGGTGTGAATTTGTTTTCTAGAGGAGTGAGTAGTACTCTTCGAGCTAATAGCAGGTGTATTATTAGTGTTAGTATTAACTGTATCAGGGTACCAATAGTGTTGTTTGTCTATATGGTGATCCTCATCCAGCTAGGTTAGAAGGCATCTTGTTGGGTCTGTGTGGGCAGGTGATGAAGATTGTGGTTGAGAGTGAGTTGGGGGGCTGTGTTGTTTTTGCAGAGTAGTCTTGTGTAATAGACAAGAAGATGTGAAGAGTGGTATGTTGTGCGTGTGTGTGAGAATTTGATGTTCTGGTGTGAGTGTTATGTTTCTGTGGAGCAGTAAGATGAGATATTGATGTAATGAGTTTCTGTGAAGGATTTGGATGTAAAGTACTGTTGGTGAGTGGAAGTTGAATAGTAAAGGGGGTGGTGATGTGCGTTGGAGGAGAGTGTATGTGGTGTGTGAGAAGAGATGGACAGGGGTTGTGAGTGTTTGTATTAGATTTGTTAGCAGCAAGAGGTAATATGTGTAGTGGAGTGGAGAGTAAGCATTGTTTGGTTGTGTGTTTTTGGCAAACTGAGAGAAGGGTGTTGCTGGTGGATGATATGAGAGAGGGTTGAGTATAGGGTTGGTGATGATGGAAAGTGGTCTGTTAGGACTAGTAGAGAGTATAGCTGAAGTTTTGAATCAACAGGGAGTGTGTGTTTGAAGAGATTAAGGTTATGTATAATTTGGGTGAGAGTACCGTTGGTGTTGTGTGTTTTTGCTAGTAAAATAGGACAGAGTGGTGGTGTGTGTCAGAGTGAAGATGCCATTGTGTGGCAGTAGGGGTAGAAGGGAGTATAGATGTGATTTGTGGGGTTTTGTAATGGCTGTTGAGACATTGAAATGTGGCTAAAGTTTGTATGTGGTAAATGAGCAGTGTGTGTTTGCTGTGGCTGTGTATATATGTTTGAGAATATGGATTACTCAAGGTAGTTGCTGGCAAATGGAAAAAAGGACAGCATCATACCCAACCCGACCAGGCAACTGCCTTTGTCCTCTCTGCCCTTGGCCATATAGTTAAAAAGCCCTAGGTCAGGTGACCTTCCTTCAGTCAGAACCCTAGCCCTAAATGCTAGAGCCAATGGGAGCCCTGGTCCTATTAACCAATCACAGCCCTATCAGCCAATCAAAACACCAAACCCTAAGCTCTAGGTTCAATAGAAACCCTAGCCCTAGCCTGAGGAACCAATCAGAACCCTAGCCCTATCAGCCACACAAAACCCAAACCCTAAGCCCTACATCCAAAAGACTCCCTAGCCCTAGATACCAATCAGAAACTTAGCCCTATCAGCCAATCAGAGTCCAGTAGAAACCCTTGACCTAGAAACTAATCAGAACCCTAGTCCTATCAGCCAATCATAACTACACCCTAAGGCTTACTTCCATTAGCCCTAGGAACCATTCAGAGCATGGATGCAACAACCATTAAGAAAATTATTTAAAGCTCATGTAACCTTAAACACCAACTGGTGTGCAGGGGGGCAAGGAGGGGATCCTGAAGTCAGAATCTCCTTGGATACAGACAGACCCAATAACACTTTGTAGTTCCTGTTCAACCTTGCGGGTAAGGCCCAAATCTAAGGCCACTAAAAGATTGCTTTTTCACGGACTGAGAAAAAAAAACTTTTTCTAGCCAAAAGCGAGTGCTAAATACACTTTCCAAACACAATTTAAATCACAAAGCAGATAAAGTGATCTCTTTTACACAATCTGGTTAGGGTTAAGGGTGTATTTTGCCCTTTTAGTTTGTAAAAAAAAGGTGGAGGGGTGCTTTCTGGTGGCCTTAGCACAGTTTTGGGGAAACCCAGGAGAGAAATGTAAACAGTCATGGGTTGAAGAAAATAGTTTTAAAAGTACAAATTGCACAGAAGCCAAGAGATAAATGCTGCAGTCATGGGTAGAGGAAAGGAGCAGTTTTACAGTTTCAAACAGCACAGTTGTGAGTGTGCAGTCTCTGCAGCATTGCATTGCTCCTGCTTTAGCACCATTGCAAGCCAATCATACATCTGAATATCTGTGTGATAAATAATATTGGCAAAATATCAGTGTTGCATTTCGCTGCTGGTGAAGTCAGGAACAGATATCAGTCTCCGGTATAGCAGAGGTACACTCAAGAGGTAGGAGACCCATAAATGGCAAAACAGTGAAGTACAATGTTGGATTTTGGATCTGTAAAATCAAGTCATTAGCATCTCTTCAATGCTCTTTGTCTGAACTGATGTATGTGATCTCGTCAACAACAACTTTCATTTCAAAGGGCATGACTTCGACTGAGCATTAGTATGACCATGTCTATTATAAAGGCGATGGCCATAACCTCAATCTGCCCTTGCTGAGTCTCGGCAGATATACTATTCTAACTTGAGAAATAGCAACTGGAGAGCTAGAACAACCTCAGAGTTGATGCAACGTCCATAGACGAAATAATGCTTAGTTCAGTTTTTCATAAACCGTGGGTGTTTCTCACCAAAACATTGAAAAATGTGTGAAGGTCGGAAAGATGCACGTGGGTTGGGCCTTCCTGTCAAAATCAGAACTTTTGACAGTATTTTCTATGCAAGTATAGTTTAGTTTGAGGCACTTTGTGAGGAAAAGCCACACAAACCACGCTCTCTCATGCAAAATGTCCTTCGGGTACCAGCACCAACCAACATCCCCAAGAGTGCATCGGCATAGGAACACCAGGAAATTCTCTGAACTATGTGTAAGTTGATACTTGGTCATAAAGAAAAATTGTGCTTGCATAAGAAACCTCCTGCCCACCCTGTAATGATCAGTCAAAGTAATGGTAGGTGAGACCATGGCTGGATACCCTTTGTACATCATCCTTAGTGTCGGTGGAGTGATAAAAAACAGGGCAAATGATGTTCATATTCAAGGTATGAGGCAGTTGCCCAACAGTGCATAAAGCAATAGTGGAGCGAATGATAAAGTCGGCGAGGCCTTAACATTCAATAGGGTCCTTGTTCATCATTTAAAGGTGAATAGTTGTGGTTGGTGAGTGTTGGCTTCACTTTCTTCAAGATAAACCATGCCTGGATGTGCTGACATTACAGTAGACTTTTTAATCAAAGGCTTGGAGTGGATCAGTTAAAAACATAGGGGCATATTATCAAGGGCTTTATCGCCGCTTTAGCGGCACTTTTTGCCGCTAAAGCGGGATATTTTTAACGCCCTATTAGCAAGCTGTCGCTAACAGGCGTTAGCGACAGCTTTCAGGCGTTAGCGGCCGGGTTTTACATCGCCTTGCATGTCAGCGATAATTATCGCTAATGACATGCAAGGTAGGCGTTCCCCACTAAAAGCGACTGTAAACAGTCGCTAACACAACTAACCCCTATTAACAAGGCAGGCGAAGCGATAAAATAAATCGCGCTAAGCGCGTTTATCGCTAGATTTTAACACCTGCTACTGAGGATGACTTACCTGTTTAAAGTATAGGAGGTGGATTGTCATGCTGAATCCATCCTTGCGTTAATGCGAGAATATCGCTGCTTTTCCAGCGATATTCTCACATTTTGCCGCTATCGCTGGAAATGTTATCGCTATGGAGATAAACCTTGTTAATAGGGTGATATCTCAGCGATATTTTCCAGCGATAGGCGGCGTTAAAAAAATTCGCGCTGAGCGCGGTTAGCGATAAATATCGCTATTCCTTGATAATATGCCCCATATTTCCATAATTCAATGCTTCTTTTTCTCGAATGTTCACTCTTCATACCACAGGGAGCAGAAAAATACAAACGTCGTTTTTCAACGTATAGAAGAATCTCGTTATTTTCGCTTTCCATTTCAGCCTAACTAAAAAAAAAACACTTCCCTGTGAGTACAGGCATATTTTTTTCGATGGGCTGCGATGGAGGATTTTGAGCGCGCCTGCTTGCCTGAAAACTGCGTGTCTACATCTGGTCCCTTTGTACATTTTGCAGAATCTTTTCATTACGACCAGACTTCTTTGGCCTAGCTGACAACGGTATGCAAAACTGCGCACTGTGCTATCGTGCTGGCCGTCTAATGGCCGCATCAGTCTCCATCAGCGCTGGTGCAGCGTGTAGAAGGGAACCGGATAACCGATTTAATTGCAGAGGGCACGGCACCCCTTATGCACCTTATCACCTGTGCACGGGAGCTGCTTCTTGCAATTTGTAGGCCTCGGCGGGCAGTGGCAGGCAGCAATTACGGCCCCGAGAAGCCCTTTCATTAGCACAGAAGGAACATGGAGTCACAATCACAGACGCATGCACATGCTTGTTTAATATTTGCATGAGGCATTGGGAACAAGCCAGCGCGGACCTAAACATTGCAATCATGCCCTTTGTTATTTCAGGCTGCAGCAGGTACAGCCACATCTCAAGAAACAACCTCCCAATTAGCGTTTGAAGGGTTACTTAGTAAGATAATTCCAACATTTGTGGTTTACATACGGAGCTACTACTAACTAGATCCAAAGTTCACTTTAGTTGATTCACAAAGGCAGTGCACATGCGAAATCACAGCCTTGATAGCAGTGTGAGTCTGCAACAGTTTTTGTGAAGGCAATTCACAATTATGTGGACAAAAAGTGAGATCTGCCACCGGAAGTCACAGCTCTTGATTCAGAGAATGAGGATTTTTATTTATTTATTTTATTTGATGAGTTTTATATAGCGCTGGCTAGACCCGGAGGTATCAGAGCGCTTTACATAAGAAAACAGTGAGTTGCAGGTTACAAAATTTCCCAATAAATTACAAAATGATTACAAAGTCAAAACAAGAGTTGCTAGTGAATCAATCAATCAATCAATCAATCATGTCACTTATAAAGCGCACTACATACCCGCGAGGGTCTCAAGGCGCTGGGGGAAGAGGGGGTGGTGCTGCTACTGATCGAAGAGCCAGGTCTTGAGGAGTCTTCTGAAGGCCAGTAGGTCTTGGGTCTGTCGGAGGTTGGTGGGGAGGGTGTTCCAGGTCTTGGCGGCGAGGTGGGAGAAGGATCTGCCGCCGGCGGTCATTTTCCGGATGCGGGGGAATGTGGCGAGGGCGAGGCTGGTCGAGCAGAGCTGGCGGGTGGGGGTGTAGAAGCTGAGTCGTCTGTTGAGGTAGGCTGGTCCGGAGTTGTGGAGTGCTTTGTGTGCGTGGGTGAGGAGCTTGAAGGTTATCCTCTTGTTGACAGGGAGCCAGTGCAGGTCTCTCAGGTGGGGTGTGATGTGGCTGCGTCGGGGATGTCGAGGATAAGACGTGCAGAGGCGTTCTGGATGCGTTGCAGCCGTCTCAGGAGCTTAGCCGTCGTTCCTGCGTAGAGGGCGTTTCCGTAGTCCAGCCTGCTGGTGACGAGGGCCTGGGTGACTGTTTTTCTTGTTTCGGTGGGGATCCACTTGAAGATCCTGCGGAGCATTCGGAGGATGTTGAAGCAGGATGAGGAAACGGCGTTGACCTGCTTAGTCATGGAGAGGATGGGGTCGAGGAGGACCCCTAGGTTGCGTACGTGGTCGGTGGGTGGCGGGGCTGTTCCCAGTGATGTTGGCCACCAGGAGTCGTCCCAGGCTGAAGGGTTGGAACCAAGGATGAGGACCTCCGTCTTGTCCGAGTTCAGCTTCAGGCGGCTGGTCCTCATCCATTCGGCGACGGCCTTCATTCCTTCGTGGAGGTGGGCTTTGGCGGTGTGAGGGTCTTTGGTGAGGGAGAGGATCAGCTGGGTGTCGTCGGCGTAGGAGATGATGTTGAGGTTGTGCTGTCGGGCGACGTGGGCGAGGGGTGCCATGTAGATGTGAATAGCACATACGGTCACATAAGAGAGGCACAAGAAAACAATAGTAAGTATTGCTAGTGCGTAATGTAAGAGAGAGAGAAGGGAAAAGAAGGTAAGGGAGGAAAATAAAGAGGGGGAAGGGGAGCAGATCAAGCAAAGGTCAACAAGATGGGGGATCAAGGTCGAGGGCATAGTCGGAACCAACCCGAAAAGGCGGGAACACAAAAATCAAAGACCAGAAAACCAAGAGAGCTATCTGCATTGTTTTAATGACACATATGGCTCGTCACTGTAGAACGTGCTCCTGGTGGGAGAAGAAAATGAGTGGTCCAAGTGGCATAGAGCTGTAACTTTAGGGGTGTTTAAAAACATTTATAATCACTTTTCTAGCACCGTTTGCACTCTAAAACGTGAACCTACCTCAAGTATTGTATTGTAGTGTACTGTAATTGCATTTATATAGCGCTACCCCTGAAGAAGAGTCGAGGCGCTTTTTTCAGCGATTAGCACGCTACTCCTGAACCCATAAAGGATTAGTTGTGAATTAGTATAGTGAAATATGAAAGTAATTTGAGTGGTGAATATGTAAGTCTGTTATTTGGATTGAGAAGGATAGTGGAGGGATAGAAGAGGGAAAAGGTTTGCATTTATATAGCACTTGCTACCCCTGAAGAGGCATCAAAGCGCTTTTCGGCGAGTAGCACGCTACTCCAGAACCCATAAAGAATTAGTGGTGAATTAGTATAGTGAAATATGAAAGTAATTTGAGCGGTGGATATGTTAGCCTGTTATTTGGATTGAGAAGGATAGTGAAGGGATAGAAGAGGAAAAAGGTTTGCATTTATATACTGCTTGCCACCCCATTTGAGGTGTTGAAGCGATTTTTTGGCGAGTAGCACACTACTCCGGAACCCATAAAGGATTTGTGGTGAATTAGTATGCTGAAATATGACAGTAATTTGAGCGGTGGGTATGCTAGTCTGATATTTGGATTGAGAAGGATATTTTTATACTGTCATTGCATTTATATAGTGCATACTACTCCTGATGAGGTGATAACGTGCTTTATGGGGGTAGCACGCTACTCTGTAGCCTAAAGGTAGTGGTTAATCCAGTGGTTATTAATTATTGTTATAGATTTGTTGATTATTGGGTTACTTTTGTGATCTAAGGAAACTGAAGAATCTTCTCCATTTCCAAGTTGTGACATATTACCTTAATATCAGTTAGTTGTAATTATTAGAGTAAGTTAATGTCAGCGCTTAATTTGAGTGGACGGTTGCCAGTGGGAGCTACTGGCACTTATTTTTGGGGACCTGCACTTATTTGTCCACATCAAATATTTACTGAGAGCAAGTAATGGAAAGACACACACATCAGAAAGACAGAGGAAGAGAACGATGGATATTGTTGGAAATGGCCCTTTTTGCAGGGTCACCCCTAAACTTTTTGCCTGCCTCCTGTATTTTTGCTGACCTGTTTCTGTTGGTTTTATGACTCTGGGCACTTTACCACTGCTGTTCAGTGCTAAAGTGCATATGCTCTCCCTTGGTAAATATGTCTATGTGAATTGGTATATCCCTTATTGGCTTATTTGGTTTACCTGTTAGTCCCTAGTAGTGTGGCCTGTGTGTGCCCAGGGCTGGTAAACCAAATGCTGCTGGTGGGCATGCAGCGCTGGTTTGCGCCACCCACAGAAGCAGCTTTTAAAGTGTGTCTCAGACCTGCCACTGCAGTGTCTGTGTGCAGTCCAGAACTGCCATCTTGGCTGTGAAGTGCACCCACTTCCCAGCCCCTGAACCTTCCCTTGGCATCCTGTAAGTCGCCCCTCGGGTAGGGTGCATTGTATGTGTAAGGTAGGACATGCCTTGGTGTGTGTAGCATGTCCTGGTAGTGAATTATGCACCATTTCGTTTTTCACTACTGTAAGGCTACCTGTTCCTCATAGGCTAGAATGGGCAGTTTGACTATTACATGCTATAGTCCTAACTGACCCCAGGAACATGGTAGAAAAACGAATTTAGTATGCCTGAGCTCAGAATATTAAAATACACCTTTTAGTGAAGTTTATTTTTATATTCTGTGTTTGAAAATACCACTTTTAGAAAGTAGGTATTTTCTTGCCTAAGCCTTCCAGTGTGCTCTGCCGTTATGTGTATTGGCTGTCTGGTTTTAGAGGGGCAGGACAGGCTGAGTCAGACCTGGGTTGAATAGAGAGATCTGCATTTAGAGTGTGGGGAGGGGTGGCTCTTTGATCTGAATAGGGCTGTGCCTGGCAAGGTGAATGCTGGCTCCACCTCCCACTGTGTGTCTGCTAGCAGACCCCCTCTTTCTGAAAGGAAGGATGCAGCCTGGTAAACAAAGTGCTCCAGGCCTGAGCAGAACTGGTTCTGGCTAGGTTCAGGGACTGGTAGCTTCAAGGATCAAAGGCTTTTGGGGTATAAATATCTGTGCTCAAACCCCTACTTTTGTATTGCTTTTGGATCTGGAGAGGAAACTCTGTCCGTGCCACTGGAGGAATCTGCAGGAAGTGACTGTCCTTGTGCTTGTGTGTTTTTCTTGCACTGGCCTGCAGCAGTGACCACTGGACCTTGAAGAGAGAAAAGGACTTTTGAGAGAACTTTTATTTTTGTTACAGCAATTACCCAAGGGCTAGGAAAAGAGCTAGCCTCCTGCTGGAGTCTCAGGCACATCAGACTCCACCACCAACCTCCTGCTTCCTCCCTGCGAGGATTGCTATCTGCTGATGAGGCTCCTGTGAGTTCCAGGGCCTCTAGTTTGCTTCAGAGAAAAGAGTGCTGGAAATCGTCGCTAACGCACGTTTGCGAGCCGCTGCAGTCGAGAGCGCTGGAAAAATCATCGCGCTGCTGCCGCTGAGTGCTCGCAACACGAGACCATCGCTAACGCCCCTTTGCGAGCCGCTGCAGCCGAGACGCGCTGGAAAAATCATCGCGCGGCTGTCGCCGAGCGCTCGCAACCCCTACAGAATCATTGCTTCAAGACATCGCATTGCGGACGCCGTGCGTCCGCCATTTTCATCGCATCGCACCGGATTTCGTCGCTCCCTCGCGGAGCGCCATTTCTTCGCATCGC
Organism: Calotriton arnoldi; assembly: GCA_963921515.1. Lineage (NCBI taxonomy): Eukaryota > Metazoa > Chordata > Amphibia > Caudata > Salamandridae > Calotriton > Calotriton arnoldi. Next base: position 5,762,394 of record CAWUFW010000044.1, read on the forward strand.
AACACGATCGCACAACGCAACAGGCTCGTCGCATCGACTTCTCCCTCGCGGCAAGAAAGTCATCGCATCGGCGGCCTAGCGTGCAGAAGTTTGTCGCATCGTCTCCGCACACGCGACAGGATCGTCGCATCGCCTTCGCCCTCGCGGCAAGGTCTCAGCGCATCGGCGGCCTAGCGTGCAGAAGTTGGTCGCATCGTCTCCGCACGCATCAGCAGATCGGCGCATCATCCTCCCTTGCGGCAAGGATTTTAACGCATCGCCGGCCTCGCGTGAGGAAAATCATCGCTACCACTTCTTTGCGACATTTTGTTGGTTTTGCTACTAAACCCAGGTACTTTATGAGAGAAAGGGTCGCAGAGACCACTGCCTTGAATTTGAACCTTATTTTTGCAACCTCTGAACGAGAAAGGGGCGCAGAGACCCCTGCCTTGAATTCGAACCTTATTCTTGCAACCTTTTGAACTATCTTTGACAGCCCTTCAACAGCTATCCTATTTTTGACAGTATTGTGGCTTTTACAGTTATTGGTCTTGTGATAAATCTGCCTTTATATAAAGATACTTATTTTTTATAACTACTTGTGTGGTGTCCCTTTGTAGTGTTCCTCACTGTGTTACTGTGTATGGTCATAAATGCTTCACACACTGCCTCTGAGATAAGCCTACCTGCTCGTGCTACGTTACCACAGGGTTGAGCAGGGGTATTAAAGAGGGTAGCCCTCTCACTCTGACTTAGGAAGAAGGGTCCCTACTTGGACAGTGGCCCGCCATTGCCAACTAGAGACCCCCATTTCTAACAGATATCTATCGCAAAAGGAGAAAGCAGGAATCTGCACGAGTGATAGAAAGGGACAGGCAGTGTATGGCAGTGGATTAAAGAGGCAGGAGGTGAATTTAAGTCTACCAGTCTTGGTATTTAGTGCCCGACGTATAATTGCACCTACTGCCCGCGTCTGAGAAGAGCTCGGGCACTGGCACTCTTTCTTTTACAAATTAAGTACTGGTTAAGGTAAGTGGAAAAGAGGGGTGAGGTGATAGGGTGAAGGATTTTAAATATTGTGAGATAACAAGGGGATGTTAAACAGAATGAAACATTGCTTTTATGGCAGCGGGGTGTGTAGATAGGTTAGATGTTTTGGTGTTGCAGGAACAGTTATTCCGAAGGTAACTTTACACTTTGTAAGGAGGGGTATATTTTATTGAAGTTTAGTAGAGATTAAGACAGCAGGCATGTCCAAGCTCAAACTCAGAGGCACTAAGGCATGCAGAGAATGGAGTGTATTATCTTTCTAACAGGAAGGCAGGAGACAGAATTATCACTAACTATAAATCAGGTTAATTTCATGCAGTGACTTTTTGGAATGTTAAGGTGGAATGCAATCTGAGGAAGAATAAACAATAGAAAGAAAGGCTAAAAGTTGATTACCTGAGGCAGGTGAAACAAATTGCTCCATCTTACGTTGCTACACCTTAACCCCAATGGTGCAGACACCATCCACTCTCTTCCAAATAGATATTGAACATCACTGAAATTGTCAGAATTTGTATTTGGTTTTTTTGGTGGGGGGTATGTCTGGATAGTGGGTTGATGGGTATGTCTTTTGAGATTTTGAAGAGTAGGTTTGCATTGCTCATACTTTTCTGTGTTTGAGAACACTGCATGGGCATTGAGGTGATTCCATGTCATCCAAGGAAATGTAAGTGGTGTATAGTGGATGATGAAGTGCTTCACATCCCATTATTTTTAGGTCTGACTTGACAGTGCAACTTTTGCTAAACCTTATATGTTCACAAAATGAGCTATCAGGAGTTCTGAGAGGGGGTGTGGCTCGGCCCAGATGTTGGTTCATCTGAGTAAAGATTTTTATTTGTCTAAATCTGTGTGTTTCCACAGAAGTGCTTATCCTTCAAGCAGATGTGACCATTTAATTATCAAGCAAAGCTATTGCATTTTGACCTTTTGGTCAAACACATGCCACTGTGATAGATAGAGACTGCCCTTTAAGGTCACACAAATACCATTACGATGCTAGTAAACAACTTTTCCTAGTTACTTGGATAATTATGGTGTTTGTTCTTCTGTGGTTGCCATTTGTGAAAGCTTATGCCCAACACAGCAGGACTTTGTTAGTTATGGTGGCAAGTCAATGATTAAGGCTAAAAGTTAGATCTGTTTACTATGAAAAGTTACAACATGGTCAGTGGGCCCAACTTGTTGATAGTAAAAAAAAAAAAATGGTAAAGTCAACAGGTTTTTATGAGTGGATTGTTATTACTCTATTAAAATTTACATAGACGTATTTTGTTCCAAGGACTCACAGAATACTCTTTTCGGCGTGAGGTTTTAGTGTTGGTTACCCCCCCTAACAAGCCTTATGGATAGAAGATTTGCACTTTGATAATCCCTGTGAGTACATTTTAGGAGACCTTGTATTTTGGTTTGCCAATGGTAACATTGTTTACATTTCTAATTTTGTGACTGACAAGGCCTGATTGGTCCACTGGTAAAAGTTTTGTCTGAAGTTATAGGTGTGATCTCCTTATGACAAAGGAAGTAGGCTTGGCCTATTTATTGTGAAACACATTTACTAAAGCCAATAAACCTTTAACAGTGGATTGCTATTATGCTGTGTTACAGGCTGTAGGCAGGTATTTTGATATATGAAGTCTCACAGATTAACATAGGAGTCAAGGGTGTTGGTGACCTACTCAAACCGAGGGGAGAGAAGATTTGCAATGTTATAATCCTCATGAGGACGTCTGAGGAGGGATTTTATATGTTTTCACAACTGTAAACTTTGTACATATTTGTAGTTTTATTCCTGTGTGACTGATGGTTGCCTTATAGGAACACTTATGCTCAATAAAACAGGTTTGGTTATGATGACAAGCCATCGATAAAGGCTAGAGGTCTGATTAGATCCAGTTATATGTAATGGCCTACATATAATTTGCACTACTAGAATACACCACTTATGACATCACATATTACATCACAGATGATGTTGGAATGGGTAAATACGATGTCAATGAATGCCATGATATGTTCAGGTCCGGCAACGCCAATACCAATAAATACAATGTCAACGTATGCCATAACCGGTGCCTGCATAACAAAGTTTTCAGTCAAGGCTAGCACCTCTGTTGGACCTCCCTCACTTGCAGTGACCGCGAAGGGCTGGAACACCTCTACTTGAGGTAGCTGTTGTGCTCTACAAATGCTACTATTATTATTTAATGTCAATACCCATAAATGCAATGTAAATGGATGCCATAACCTATGCCCACACAACAGTGTTGATACCAGCAGTAATGATGTCAATGCTTTCCATAATCCATGCACAAATGACAATGTTGTTATCAGTAGAAACAATGTCGATGTACGCTATGACCCAGACAAGTATAACTGTGTCAATATCAGTAAGGACAATGTTGATGTACTCTATGACAACTGTACGCACAATGTTGAGAATGTCGATAAAATGATACCAGTGACTGCCATATTATTTTCAGGAGTTCCAATGAACTCGTATCATTGCTATTGGATTTACCCAAGGTGACCTCTCCCTCAATCCCGAGTCAGAGATGCCTGGTCATGCAGGTCCTGCAAACCACATCTACCGAATGACAGGTCACAGGTGGGGTCCCAATGACAAATACGCACCCAGGAAAAACCCTGACTGATCCCACAGATAGATAGTTGCACCACAAAGAAGTCCAAGGATATTGGCCCAAATAAAACAAGTTTGGCCAAAGGCTAGTGTTCCCCAAAAATACCACAAAGGTAGATATCACATGTAGATAGGACCACTCAGCCAATCAGAACACTACATGCACACCACACGTAGTGATCATGTGCTTCTCATGACTAGACCTGAGGTGATTTCACGGAGTTCTGCGTGACAAAAAACTCTGCGGTGCTCCGTGTAGTTCAGCAAGCAATGGAGTGAGGTAAGTTGCGCTGATTATTAGTGCTGGTTGTTTGTCCCATGCTTTAAAATCAGTGCTAACTGCACCACGTGAAGCACAAGAGGGTGCAGCTTCTTTCTGCTGCTCGAATAGATGTTCTACTCGAGCGGCAGCTTCCTCAACGTGAGCAGCAGGTTTCTCAACCTGCCGTGACCGCCCGTTGAGAAATCTCGTCGGGAGGTGGTCTATCGTTGGATTTTCTTCACTCGCGTTCGCCAACTTAACTTTGGCGAGCTGCGAGGGAGGAAAAACTCTGCTCCGTTCCGCTACGTGAACTTTTTCAGAACTCCGCGCTCTACGCTGGGCGGGGAGTGGGAAAAACACCACAACTCCTGCGAGCGGAGCAGAGTTTACTGCCCAGGCCTACTCATGATGGAAATCTGGACGCATACTCACTGGCCCACCCTAGCTCTCCCCAAGGTCAAGAGCCATCTGTGTCCTTATCAGATGCCCAGACTTGTTAAATTTATGACTGTGATGCTTTTCAGAAATGCAGAAATTACCTCACAAGATGTATATAATGTCAGACAAACTTTGTATACAAGAAACTTTCCTCAGATGCATTCTGTCAAGACTCTCCCGGCCGCTGCATTTAATTAAACCAACTTGTTCCCGTTTTGCCAAACGATCTTGTCTTATAATTTCTTATGGTAAATTCATATCCGAGCAACAATGACATCTGAAATCTATGGCAATACATGTTATACTTAGGTAATTTAGGTGTAACTGGTGAATTTCACAATTTGTTGGTTTTAAACTTTTTATTATTATTAGAAGACCTACTGTTAGACCAGTCAGTCTTAGGGTTGTCTTCTGTAATACGTTTTGCCTCTGTGCACTTTACTACTTCTAAACAGTGCAAAAGTGCCTGTGCTCACTTCCTAAAGCATGGTAAAATTGGGTTACACCCGATTGGCCTATTTAATTTACTTATAAGTCCATAGTAAAGTGGTATACTATATACCCTGGGCCAGTAAATTAAATGCTACTAGTGGGCCTGCAGCGCTTATTGTGCCACCCATTTAAGTAGCCTATAAAACACATCTTAGGTCTGCCATTGAAGCTTATGAGCAGTTTTAATATGCCAATTCGACATGGCAAAATAAACCCCATGCCACGCCTAAACATCCCTTTTAGTACATATGTAACCCCTAAGGTAGGCTCTTAACAGACTTTAAGGAGAGTGCATTGTATTTAAAAAGTTGGGCATGTAGTTTTAAGTTTCACATGTCCTGGTGGCGGATTACTCACAAAATAGTTTTTCAATACTGTGAGGCCTACCTCTCCCATAGGATAACATTGGGTTACCTTCTTACATTTAACAAGTAATAAGTTTTGTTTGGAAACAGGTGGCGATATCATGTTTGGTGTCTAAGAAATAGTAATTTTAAATCCTCTTTAATGGGAAAGTCAGATGTTAAGGCACAATTCTGAAAATGCTACTTTTAAAAAGGTGACATTTTCTTGACTTACCCATTTGGTGTCTGCAGCCTGTTTCCTGGGTCACATGACTAGGATTAGTTGTCAATTGGCCTTTGTGTATTCCTCCCAGACAGCGAGGGCTGGGTGTTGGCAGGGTTGGCCATCCTGGCAGGATGGGAAGCGGAGTTGTGCACAGTCCCACTTGCAATTCAAAGCAGCTGCCTCATCACACACACAAAGAACTTCACACCAGCCTATTGTGCCTGCAGGCTGACTGGGACCAGGGCCGGGAGGCAAGAAATTCCAGACACGTATGTAGGGAGAAACCTCCAGAAATTTCTTCCACTTCTAATTGGGCACCAGGTATAAAAATAGGACTCTCAGACCCACTCTTCACTTCACTTTTGGACCTGCAGAGAACTCCCAGAGGACTGCCCTGCTGCTTGTGACCTGCTGTGTACTTCAGAGGACGTCCCTGCTGCACCAAAAGGCTGCCCTGCTTCCTGAAGCCAGCCCTGTGTCCTCAGAGGACTGCCCTACTGTTTGAGTCCAGCTTTCCTGTTTGAACCCAATACTTCCAGTGTGACTCCAAGAGCTAGTTGACTGGCCTCCTGATCAGAGCCTCAGGGACAGAAAATTAGAGTAAAGAATAAACAGTGAGAGACTATTTTGTTCCAAGTTGTGAGATCTAAATCAACTAAACAAAGCAATACTTGTAGGTTTATCACCACTTCTAGCAAACAATATGGTGCTATACGAGGGATGCGGAGTAGACACTGGCATCTCATAAAAAGTGATCCTATCATATTCTCAGTTATGCCAAGAAGACCCCAGAAATGTTACAGGGGAACGCGATCGATGAAGGACTGTTTAGTCAGGAGTGAAGTGAAAGAGGTATAAAAATCTTTGTAGACGCCCAAGGAAGGATTTATTAAATGTAATAAGTGCAAAGTGTGCATACTTGATATAAATACTAATAGTTTAGAACTCCCAATGAAGAAATTATTGGTTATTTGGGGATGTTTTAACTGCAGAAGTGACCTTGTGGTTTATGTACGTTTGTGTAACAAAGTATAAATAGGGAGTATTATGTTGCTGGTGCACAAAATAATTTTTCAACACTTTGGAGGGGTTAGAGAAGATGTCCTATTGCGCATCACTTCCATGGGTTTTTACTAGGGGAATGCTATGAATTTGAAATATTTTGTGATAGACTCTATACCTAGAAATTACAGAGGAGGAGATAGGAAAAAGGAATTATGCTGGCTTGAGCCCATGTGCTTACTCACTTTCAATGTAAAGAACTGTGGGGTCACAATGTTGATAAGGAATTACATGTCCATTTATGAATATACTTGTTTCAAGTTATCCTAAATTGTTTTTCTCTCTGATAGTCTTTATGATGTAATTTGGATTTTATTTGAATGGCATAAAAAGTCTTTAATATGCTGTTTTTACAGTTTTAGAAATTCTACCTTCAAAAATATGGGAAGTTAAAATCTGAAGGGAGTTGGCTCACTGGGGCTTCATGGGTTTTGATGTGCTACTCAAGTATTTATATTATGTTTATTTAATTACATTAGCCTTCTATGGCTCAATCTTCGACCATTAATTGATGTATAAAATCAGCTCGATTTGGCATCAGTACAGCCTAAAATGGCATGACGATCATATCATGAATTTTACCCACAGCAAATGGCCAACTGATATTGATGTGATAATTTTGCGTATTTTGAATGCAATATTATGTTGGTATGACTGAAATATTACACCCAGCCTAGTTGACATCAGATATAAACATTTTTTTCAGTTAAAATTTGATTACCCCACTACTATTAACAGTTTGTCTCAGAGCAAGGACCAGTTTACGTCGCATCATACTCCATGGACCTAGCTAAACGCCATCTGCATGGCTCTTTAAATGTTTCATGTTAGTTAGGTACTGTTACACCAAAAGCTCTTTTTGACAGATGTCTCTTAAGATAAACATATAATATAATAATATAACCATGCAAGGCCCTGATGTTTGAGTGATTAGCATTGGAAAGTATATTATTGTCTGCCTAATTCATAAATGTTTTAATGCACCAAATTATTTACATGATTCCCTAGTCTTTCTTTATCCATGCTTTTAGAAATAATGGCTGTATATAAATGTTTGGCTTGGTAATAAAAGCATTTGTACAGAATGGCTCCTAAACATGCGGCTTTTCATAGGCACCGAAAAAAGCATGAAAGGATTTGAAGAAATAGAAATCATTCACAGAAAAGCACAGAGGAAGGTCATTTCCGTAGTAATGCATTTGCTAATGGAAGGCCCGCTTGTAAAGGTATACACATGGGCCCATTCCTCTATTATTGCACTAATACATGCATTGTACACAATGTGGCCATCCGGGCTCTTGTTCTTAAAACTAATAAAATAATGAAGGTTCACATAACCTTGGATATCCAATAAGAATTAAATATTCTTAGGATTGTAGCTTGGAAGCCCTGCATGCTTTCAGTAGATCCCCCATATCTTCTAGAAAGAATGAGAAGAAAGGAGTAGGGAAAAATTCTCCTGAGTGCCACAGGAATGTGCTCACGAATTCGGTTTGCCAACACTGGGCATTACTCTCTAGGATAACGATGATTAGAACATTGGAATGTTGGGAGCTCCATTGAAGATGCTCAAGGCCAATAATGACTGATATAATTCTTCTTCTGCAGCATTACAATGTTTTTCTTTCTGTTTCTCCATTTTTAATCTTAAACATTCTACCCTCAGTGGGTGGAATGTTATGGCAGCCTTATAGTCCTTCTGCCTTGGGCTATAACGGTGGTTAAAGGTCCTCTGCCTCATTGTAGGTCCTTGTCTGCATCTCATGCCTATAACTGAGGTTCAGGACCTTTAGTAACCGGTATAGTCCTTGTCAGCGGGCTATAACGCTGTAGTGTAGCATTTCTTCACAAAAACATTGGCAATTGGATCTTCCAACAAGACGCTTTTGGATAGATAAACATTTTCTGCTGTTCAATAAAGCTGTTAAAAATTTGAAGTCCAGGTCAAATTCTGCGAATATGCACATTGCTGCAATATTGCTAGTCTACAAGAATTTCAGTTTGGGAAAGTAGAGGTTACAAATAATAACAAGAGAGTACAATATCCCAAAAAATGCTCAATATTCACAGATCAGGATTTTATTGTGTTTTTCTTGGTTTCCAAGAAATCCTATGAACAAAATAACAAACATTTAAAGTTGGTGAAGTGCATACTAATTATAAAAAATACTGAGTAACTGTTTAAAAAATGTTTTAAAAAATGTTCAACTTAAACAAGAGCGTATTGTTTGTGCAGCAAACTATACATCTAAAAGATGCTATCTATGAGCCATCTTTGTTTTTTAGCAAAAACAAGGGTATGCCGTTCCTAATGGTGGAGGACAATGGGATGCGGTGGGGGAGGGGAGGGAAGGTTTTTTTTTTTACCAGGTGTACGAAGAAGAATCATACTACTTCCAACACATATGCCCCTCCACCCCTTCCATCTCACCTCAGCAAAAAGAAGAGACCTCCGGCAAAGAGCCCCCTCGCGGGGCCTGTTGGGCATTGCAGCGCCGGCCAAACGAGGAGCTACCCGATGATGAAGCATGACACCTCTTGGGGTGTGTGAGGGCCCTTGCTCCAAAAGGAGATACTCCCCCTCTATTCTTCTTCTTTGTACACCTGGTAAAAAAAAACCTTGTTCTGGCTAATGACATTTAGGGGCACGTAGGCTGGACCTGTTAAGCCCTAGTCCCTCTCTTTGGGTTCCTATCTTTGTTTTGGCCAGAAATGTCTTTCAGTAGTATTTCTTGGCTTCAAGCAACAACAGACATAGAAATAATATGAGATACATCTGCATACTCTTGGCTATATAGCCTATGTAAGGCCACCCTCCTTCAGTAGCACAAATTGATGTGAGATTGAAACGGAATTGTGGAAAATAACATACTGGTATTTTGGGGCGTATAGTTCTTACAAATAACTCTGAAAGCTGTTAGGAATCGTAATTTCCATTACAGCTTGAAGAAAACCTAACTGTTTTTTTCTTAGCTGAACATTCTTCACTAACCAAGACACAAACCTTTTCATCAGTCAGCAATTGTTGACTAAATGAAAAAGGCAGTATATTTTTCTGGGTCAACAATATTTGATTGACAATCAACTTGTAAAAAGCATCTCTTAATGTATGGTACACAGGTCCAAATATATTGTGACCACATGAAAAAGAGGGGCAACCTCCTAGACTATCCAGAATTGAGGGTTCTTTTCCCTCAATATGAGATAATCTGTGGGTCTAGAAGCTTACCTCTCTTTTTGATGTGGTGTAGATACTTTGGAGAAATGAGGTAATTCTCCACAGTCATTATCCCCACTTCCTCCCTTTGTTGTTTGGGGCCACATATATTGGCACCTAACATATGTCAAAAGGTTTCTACTCCTCGAGCTTCACAGCTTAAAAGACCTGCATTGGGACCATTACTTTTTTTAAATTTCATTTTGAGAAAACCAGATTCAAACCCAGCAGGCTATTTTGATTTAGTAAGAAAAGACACTTTAGATTTCTCGTTGTTGTGCTGGATATGATTTAATCAGCAATTTTAGCCCATACTGTCTTTGAAGGCCTTCGAGTGCCGGATACAGCATCTTAATTAGCTCATAATGGCTGTGCCCCAGGTTCAGTACTATAATTTTAATCTTCACAAACTGTCCCACTCTGCGCTTTTTGTCAATCAATAAATGGAGATGACTGAAAATAGAATGATTGTTCCTAAAAAAAAGCATGGCGATGAAAACAAACGTCATGCTGCACAAAGGTTATTCAGATGTAGAATGTGCCAACTTTGTGTTTTGTTTGTTTTGAGACAGTCTAGCCACCTGTATAATGCCTACATCACGTTTGTGCCAAATGTGAAGTTCTCAAAAATACTAGATATAGATCATGTTATAATTCAAGTCACTGAACACCGTTTCTGGAATCTGGAGTCCATATGTTGGTCAATACTAAGTGTTTCCTAAGAAAGTAGATTCATAGTTAAGGGGGTTAAGTACCCACCTCAAGTAATAATCACAATCCTTGTTAGGGTGAACCTTCAAAGTCACTAAATTAACCTGAGGCCAAGGCACTAGTAGCAATGGCACAGAGCAGACAGGATTATCTTAGAAGTAATGCGTAAAGTATTTATGAAGTACTAAATGATAAATTCAAAATGCAAAACAATAAAAATACCAGTACAATTTAATAAACAAAATGACATCAATGAAACAAAAATGACAGAGATTTGAGTTTTTAAAGTTTTAAGTAAAGATAGCACTAAGAAGCACAAAGTGCCAAATATAGTCATTGGTTGTGGTAGATTAGAACCTAGGTGCAATTTGACCCTGACTACGATGGAGCACAGGTCGGATACACCAACCAGGTTTGTCCTGGTCAAAGATTTTACTTTCTCACTTTAGTGCTTTGAGTCCCAATCCACCACAGGAGTAAACTTCTAAAGTCCCCCCCCAGAAACACAGGGGAGGGCCTTAGAAACTCACAAGGTGGCAGGCAGAGACCAACAGGAGAGTCCAGTCCAGATCCAGTTGCCACTGGTCAACTGGGCAGTTGCAGGAAAAGGCCCCTGTAGCTCAAAAGGGGGTCAGCGAAGATGACTTCTTTGTCCTTGGTACAAGAGAGAGAGAGCAGGTCCAGTCCTCAATTACTCTTCTCAGCCATCCAGTTCAGTCCTCTTCTGAACTTTCACAGGTCCAGGAGTATTCTGAAGAGGGTTCCTGCAGGTGCCACATTTATGCTTGGTATGAGCTATCGGGTGGGAATGACTCTTGAGGATGCCCTAGCAAATGTGGTAAAGGTTCCCAGGGCTAGCCCTATCCACTTTGAGCATTTTCAAGATGGCGGAAGTCTTCAACCACACTAAACTTAGGCTTTGAGGACTGGGTATGTGTGTGGGGAGTTTTCTATGGCAATACTAGTTCCTCCCACATCTAACGCCAAATTGCAATTTGTGGCAGTCCCTGTACCCACAACAATATTAGAAATAGACATCTGGTAGAACAAAGCTGAGTTTTCATCAACCAGACATGGTGCACAGAAGGACTGTTTTGGAATCCTGCCTTTGTCCTTTGAAGTGTACTCCAAATGCTATATGCAGGCTCAGCAGTATTCTCAAACAGGCTGTGACACTGTAATGTCAAAAAGAGGCCCATTGTGATGGAGGACTGTCTGGCTCCGGGGGCAAAAGAAGGGTGTAGCCTGCTTGCTAGCTACATCTGCTTGTGACAGGGTAATCCTCATTGAAGTTAATCAAGTCTGGGGCCCAGCCCACAGGGCACCCTGTCAAGGGCACAATACCTCCCCATACCCAAGGCTTGTTCGCCCATTCCTGGGAGCAAGTTCACACCTCATTCACGCATATTGCAATTCTAATTACTGGCTGGCAGAAGAAGGGAAGCAATATGCAGATTTAGCTTCCAGGGACTTCAGGCAGGGCAAAGGGAACTTTCTAAAAGTCATCTTCCCAAAATATTTAATACAAAGCCAACTTCACTATGAATTGGGCTCGTAACAAATATTTCAAAAAGTCCCAAAAATGTAAATTGTAGCAGTTTCCTAGATGGAGATAACATTTGTTCAACTTTTTTATTGTAAGGACATGTTTAATATTAAACTTTACACGTCCTACTTTTAAATACATGCACCCTACCTTTGGGGCAACACATCCTACTTAGGGTGAGTCTTTAATATTTAAAAGCAAGGTTTAGGCTTGCCAAAAGGAGTTATTTTAACAGGTCCAATTTGCAGGTTTTAAACTGCACAGCCAGGAAACAATGGTAGGCCTGGAGACACGTTTTACAGTGCTACTGCAGTTGGTGGCAGAATGAATGCTGCAGCCCTCTGATAGCACTTCATTTACATGCTCTAGGTTCACTTGTTACCATATACTAAGGACTTATTAGTAAATTAAATGTGCCAATGAGGAGTATACCAATTTCACCTTGGTGAAGGGAGAAGCACAAGTACTTTACCACTGGTTAGCAGGCGTAAAGTGAACAGAGTTCTATAGCCAGCAAAAATAGGGTTCAGTAAAAAGCCAACAAATCTGGAGTTCCCCTGCAGAAAGGGCAAATTTCCAATAGTTCCTAATGCTTTAATGTAGAAATTACCTAGTTCGCCGAGCCACAGAATTTAATGTCATAGCATTTATGATCAGGCTGTCAGAATTTGCTGTTATTTTATATTTTTATACCATTACAAAATTCTTCATAATCTGTTAGGAAGAGAGTGCAAAGAATTCCTAATTAATCAGTATTTAAATACAACAATGTTAGACTATTTGATAGAGCTTGTTGCAATTGGATCTAAATGTTGTGATGCTTTGTCTGCTATTGTTGCCACTAGGTGTATGGCTAACGCTGTTAGTGAGTCACTTATAAATGGCCACCAGTGTGAGCACTACTCCTCAAGATAACGGTTTAGTGAGTTCATAGCTCGTGTAGGAATTCTAACCTGGCCACAGCCTAGCTCCTATATGTCCTGTCCTCTGGCCTGCAGAGACGTTTTAAAGCATGGGTAAAGTGGTCAATTGCCCAGGGCCCCGTCTTCCACGAGGCCCCTTGAGAAAGTGATTTTTCTCTTGCTATCAACCTCTTCCCCTCTGTCTGCCTACCTCTTCGTAAGTCTTTATCTCTCTCTACCCAGTGTCATTTAAAGCATTTTGGGGGCCCAGCAAATACATCTGTTATCTGTTCTTGCTTTAAGCTCTTTCAGAACATGTAATTTATAATTCAGTGTGGTATTGCATCTTTCAGCCTTGACCTAGCAGAAAATGGGCAATAAACTTCGAAGTTATTCCAAACAGGGGGTCTTAAAATTGTATTTTGCCAGGGGCCCCAAAAACACTTACGATGATACAGCTATCCTGAGTGACTTGTCAGAAAGGCAACCGTAAATATGTGAAATCTGACACCTGAAATTCCGGCCTAGAGTGCAAAAAGCCTGAAGGTTCCTAAAAAATTTGTGTGGACAGTGGAAAGGTTCACTCCATGGTAAGCCTAAGTGGATAGTGGTGAGAATCCACAATCTTTTGTAGATTCACTTCCTACTGCCACAGATTAAAAAAAAGGCGGGATGCAGGCAATAGACTGCTAACAAACTGCTTTGTTTGTGGGCAACCTGACCAGTTCTGTTTTGTGCATTTGGGGTTACTCCTCCTGGGCGACGTTTTTCTAGCCATGGAGAACCACACAAACTAACAATCTCTCTGTGAAACGTATTGAATTGCCGCTCTCTTCCAACCACGAGCAAGCTTTCCTATTACAAAGTAAAAGAATATCTCTTTCCTTGCACTGAAGGTAGTTAAATACCACAATAGCAGTTTGATTGGTAAAAATTGGCAGAAATGAACCCGCTGTGCTGCCAGTGCAATTATCTCAGTCGTTAAGCCCTTGGTAAACACAAGATTCTGAGGTGCTCTTGTGCGGTGTTTCCTCAGATTAAACGTAGCTCGCGCTCAGATTTATACAGGCACTTTATGGCTTCTACAAATGACTGTCTCGGCGCGGCAAAGTAATTCCACCCTGTCATATTTGTCTTTGGAAATTGTAACAAATTATGGTGATTTATAACATCAAACTCCGGCCCGCCATTTTTCCCCAGACGGGAATGTCGCTGATAGCAAGATTCTAGGACGTCGATTTATTCTGCGTGGAGGGTGACAGTGAAACATGTTTCATCTCACTGGCACGACACTCTCCTTCCCTTTGAGGGGAAGCTGTCAACATAACTCAAGCTGTCGGGGAACCTTTGCAAGGGGTCTGGAACCAGTACCTGCTCTCCTGCTAATGAGGTGTGACTTGCCTCCTGCCAGGCTGGCCTCACTGAATCTCCTTGTCTCTGACCCCTCGCTGTCTCTTCTCAGTCAATATAAATCAGACCGTCATCTGTCATGCGGCTAAGGACAGGTCAACAGACTCTACAGAGTTATTTTTCGAAATGACACATGAGGATGTTTTCTCCTTATACTCCTCTAGCGACTGTTCATTAAATTGCTGTATTCCCCCATGGTTTGCTCAGAACACCAAGCACATTTTACCAAAGCAGCGGGTTAGTGTAAACTTTCATACAAACCTATAAACGTCGTTGCATGCAAGAAGTGCAGAACTAAGAGCCAAATGTACGTACAACGGGTTGCAAAATACTGGTCGCACTTTGTGACCACTATTAATGCGGCCAGTGTGGTAATTTGCGAACCGAGCTATGTACTAATAGGTCCAATCGCAAACTGCTGATTCGTAGTGGGTCGCAATTCAGTCTAAGTTTTTAATATTTATGATTTAAGTCGCAAATTGCAACCCACTATGAGTCACAGCCATCACATAGATGGTGGCCTGCTGGGGACCACCATGTCTGCAATTGCTTTTTTAATTAAGCTATCTTTAAAAAAAAAATGTTTTTAATGCAGCTAGTTTCCCTCATATGAAACAGAACTCCATTTAAAAAGAAAAGTTTGTTCGATTTTTTTTTTGCTGGGTTTACTAAGACGCATTGGTCCACTGCCTCCTCTTAAACAATTTTTTTTTTTACATTCTCAAAGGAGAAAGTGACCCAAGGGGACTCCTTCCCATTTGCGAATTACCACTACATGTTTGTACTTGATAAAGTATTAATGTTTTGCAACTGGAATTTGGTCACGAAACATAAATACATACCATTCTGATTTGTATTTGGAAAGAACGCCCTAAACATGCCCCTTCCAAATACTAAATCGGTATTTGACCGCAAACCCAAATTGTGATTCGGTAACGTATTACCAAATCGCAGTTTGGGTTTCATTCATACCAAAATGCTTCCTTGTGTTCATAAACTGGCTGATTCTGTGAAATAGTCCTTTTGCAAACGCAAAAAAGCTTAGCACATCTGGGCCTAAATGCACTAGACACTGGAGTGCTCCAAATAACTTTGCACTTGTTACTGCATGGATGCAGGTGGGGCAAATGCCATTCACATCACGCTATTCATGTACTTCAACGTTGCTAAGGCTTGCACATCAGAATACTTTAGGGGACATATCATGAAGGTGTGCATTTATGCAGGAAACATCTGTAAGCCAGCTTTTATGAGTTTGCACATTCTAAGGTGTATACATTTAACATAGGCCTGGGCTAAATTTAAATGACACCAGCGTAATTTGCATAATTTCTGCAATTTTGCGTTACTCGTGTTACGCAAAATTCTCAAAATAATGCCATTAAACCACTTCACATAATTACACGTCATTTGATGTAAAAAAATTACTGCGCATGCACAATTACCTTGAATGCATGGGAAGTGCAGAAAGCGAGCGGCTTTTGTTAGCGTTGCATTTATTTAAATGAGACTGAAAAACTGAAATCATTGTAAGTTGTAGTGCACTGTCATTGCATTTATATTGCGCTTACTATTCCTGATGAGATACTCAGCCAAGAAGCTTGCTGAACTGATATGCTGGTATTTAATATAAAATTTACCCTGGTGGAAAGTTGGAAACCTGAATTCATCTGCTTGATATCTACAGAATCCAGTGGCTTCTGTGCAAATTCCATCTTGGGGTTACATCTAGCTCTGTCTGACGGTGCACATCAATGCTACTTAATCGTAAGCCACAGAGGCCTTTTGTCACATTACGTAATTTAGTGAGCATTACATTTACCACAGAGGAAGGGGACCTAATCAAATTTGCATTGAGGATCAGGGCCGGACTGGGAACGCAGACCGGCCCTGGCAATTCAGTCGGACCGGATGCGGAGGGAAGGGGGCTGCGTGTCGAAATCACTGCACCTGTTTTTGTTACAGGGGGCCGATATTGCAGCTATGCTGCAAAACTGGCCCCCGGTAGCAAAAACGGCCCCCTCAGGGGTCCAAAACTAGCCCCCACCCTGGCGGCCCACCGGGGAAATGCCCGGTGCCCGCTACGGCCAGTCCGGCCCTGTTGAGGACACTGCAAGCAAATTTGGACATTGGTGATGCTCTGTTTTTATTTATTTATTTATTTATTTAAGCAATTTGTAGAGCGCACAAATACCCTTGGGTGTCTCGGCGCTGCGGACTGTGTAGAGGATGGGTCCAATGGTGGGGTGCCTAGTGATTGAAAAGCCACATCTTTATGAGCTTCCTAAAGGCAAATAAAGTTGGGCAGGATTTGATATGCAGAGGAAGGGTGTTCCATAGTTTGGCGGTGGCGACAGTGAATCTTCTATCACCCCAAGAGACTCTTTTCGTTCGAGGAATCGTGAGTAAGTTGGCCGTTGATGAGCGCAAGGTTCTATTGGGAATATACCCACACAAGGCCTTCTTCAGGAAGTCTGGTCCAGTTTTATGAATGGCCTTGAAGGCAATGCAAAGAGCTTTAAATTTGATTCGGCTTGTTATTGGTAGCCAATGCAGTTTTCGAATTGTTGATGCAATTGGTCGGTATTTGGGGATGCTTGTTATGATTCTAGCAGCCGAGTTCTGTACCATCTGCAGTCGGTTGGTGGTCTTTTTCGGGCGTTAAGAAAAAGGCCATTACAGTAGTCGATTTTGGACATTACTAGAGTACTGATAAGGGTTCTTCCAGCGTTGGGTGGAAGAAAGGGTAAGAGTTTTTTATCATCCTTAGTGTGTAAAAGGATGACGAGACGATTGCATTGTCATGAGATGTGAAAGTTAGTTTGTCGTCAAACATGATACCTAGATTTCTAACTTTCGATACCGGCGGAGGTGGTAGACTCAACTCGGTGGGCCACCAAATGGAAGACCAAACCGGATAGTTTGCCAAAAATTATGAGCTAGGCAGCCTTGAAACTCTGTAAATTTGCCATGCTTGATCCAGTAGTGCCCTATATTCAATGATTATTACCATATATGGCCTGCATGAACCTCATTACAATGCTCAACTTGATAGTGGCCCACACATAATGGACCTGTGGTATGGACGGGCATACACCTAATAATACCTTCAATTCATTACATGGAACCATCCCTCAAAGATTTTGGTTGCATTTAATAGTTCCCCTCTTCTATCTATTCACATTCAGGTTTATGCCCATATAATAAGTTTGACTCTATACCACAATCTTTAGGCATTTCATAAACTGGAGTCAAGAAATTTCCACCAGACCTGGAATATATATTTTTTTGCTGCACTTTTATGTTTGCTTATATATATTTTTTTGTTTATTTGCTAAAAGGTCTATTTGACTCACAACACCTTTCACCAAATGTATCAGTTCTTTCTTCCCTTAGAGGATCAAGCATCTGCATCTGCATCAATCCATTAATTTACACAGCTGCAATAATTTGACAATGCTCTATGCCATCAGCATCATCTTAACCCTGCCCAAATGTAGTGACAAAGCCTTATACTTACACACTGCACTGTACTTGCTGATTCTAATCCTGGTTAGTTCTATTTATTCCTAATATAGTGTACTAGAATGTGTGTACATAGCGATCGGGGAGAACATATAGGGCCATATATATCAAAAAAGAGTTTTGCGATTCTCAAATTGCGATTTTTAGCGAATCGCAATTAGAGAATCGCAAAATGCAATGTATGTAGGATTTGCTAAAAATTTTGCGAATCCTACATATTCCTTATTTGCGAATCGCAAATTGAGATTCGCAAATAAGGAATACCTTCCCATTCATTCCTATGGGCTAGGAGGCCCATAGGAATGAATGGGAAGACATTCTCAATTTGCGATTACCTATTAGAGAATAGCAAATTGAGAATGCAATTTCAAGGTTGCAAGGGTGCCAAAAGGACACCCTGTTGCACCCCTGAAATATGCATGTGTGCACGTTTTGCGCACATACATGCCCTAAGGGCATGCATGTGCGACATATGGCACTTTTAAATGATCAAAAAGTGCTTTTTAAAGAAAATAGCAATTTACCACCAACTTGAAGTTGGTGGCAATTTACAATTCCTTAAGGCCAAATAGCAAATTTCTGGTGCTTTCAGAACTGCACTTAAGGAATCGCAAATTGCAATTCCTTAATTGCATTTGCAAAATAGAGAATCGCAAATTTTGCAATTCTCTATTTTGCGATGGCCTTTTGGGATGATACAGCCCAAAAGGCTTTTTCCAATTTGCAAATGGGCCGATTCTGAGAATCTGCCCGTTTGCAAACGGGAAAAAGGCTTGATACATATGGCCCATAGTGACTTGCTACGGTTTCATTTCCTTTGAGGTAACTTTACATTTTTGTTTGCTTAGCTCAGTCATGTTACTCTCAGACGAGAGAATAAAAAGAAAGTTCATCAGATCATATGAAATCTTGCTTTCTTGACCCTGCTAATGTAGTTTCTTTTAAGGACCTACAAGTACAAGCACTGCCCACTTATGGTGTAGGTGACCATCACTAGAGAATATGATTATCCATGCACAAGAGCGACTCTGCAACCCACCTTTACTTTAATTTCCAATGTAAATTAGTTACTTTGAGCTAGTAGGCATTGCATAGCGACACACTGATATCTATTGTTGTCCTCAATAGGTGTCTAATACTTCTGTGCTGGTTACATTAATTAGTGGCTATTGTATTAGTGGCCTGCATCATTTAGCCCTTGAATTGTGTCAGCAACACCTTTAGTCCCTCACTGTGCCGGACAGCATCCTAGTATTAAAAATGACTGTCAATTGTGATGCAATGTCTTCTGTACCTCCTGCTGGCTCTATAATAACTTTTAGTCCAGTATATCAGCATTTCATCAGCCAGCTACTCACTTGCTGCATGATTGATCTCTGCCGCGCCTTCCTCATTGATAGCAAGAAACACATGGCAGGTGTTTTTCCTACTATCATTTGAGACTCACACACACACACACACACACGCACACATGCACGCACACACACACACGCACACACACACACACACACAAACACAGACAGTTACACATATGGAACCACCACAAACACATAGCCCCCCCCACACACACTCACATACACACCACAAACACATAGCCACACACACACAGAAACACACACACAAACATCTCTAATTTACCACGTGTTATTGGTCCCAAAGAACTCCTAATAGTTTCCTTAATTTATTAATGTGCTACCTCACTAGGTAAGTTAAAAGGACCAAATACGTCAGACAAATCAAAAGTGAATGTCCCCAGTATCTTCAGCACATTGCATGCATATTTGTGTTACAAGTTTCTTGTTCATTTTAGTGTAGGTATTTTGCTTTCTTCTATATAACATTCAGCCTCCCCTGTGGCAACCAAATGACTGGATTTAAGAGATGCATGAACTCAGATGTTGAGGTTGTTTGCCATTAGACTCAATAAGCAAACAGTACAAAACAGCATGTGCATAGTGATTAAACGATGCAGCTATAATTTTTGAATTGGCAGTGCAGTGTTAAAGTCCAAAGGGAACATTTATGCCCTGGCTATGACTGTATGGTTACATTTCAATTCCTGCACAAACAGGAGTGTCCAAGGAGGTTGGAATTCCGAGTTGTGTGATAAAGTCTGGCAGAAGGCCCAGAATAAAGGCAAACTGTTCATATTTTTGGTGCAGTAAGGACCAAATAGGGCCAAAACAGTGAGTAGGAGTTTATTACTAAACCTGATTTATACCGTGCCCTGCGGTATTGGCATTTACTGGGTGCATTAAATACCACCCATATTCGGATATGCTCATAATCAAAAGACACACAATTGATCGACGGAATGCAGAACAAATCAAAACATTCACCCCCAGTCAAGAGATCTGGGTTAAATCCATCATTCTTTTGCTCACCATGCCACCCTAGTTTAGACCTGGCCATATGCAAATCAGTCTTGACCCTGTGCCTCATGGGAACATTCCAGCCAGAACTGCTAAGCCAGATCCTCTCTGGACCGGAACCAAGCATCCCAGGACCAGTTTCGGGGTTTCACCCCTCTTCAGCCAGGATAGCTTGAATCCAGTGACACAGTGAGCCCGGAACCCACGTCTGGGCATACCCGGCGCACTTAGGGCGAGGAAGCAAAAGACACACAATTGATGGACGGAATGCAGAACAAATCAAAACATTCACCCCCAGTCAAGAGATCTGGGTTAAATCCATCATTCTTTTGCTCACCATGCCACCCCAGTTTAGACCTGGCCATATGCAAATCAGTCTTGACCCTGTGCCTCATGGGAACAGTCCAGCCCGAACTGCTAAGCCAGATCCTATCTGGACCGTAAACAAGCATCCCAGGACCGGTTTCGGGGTTTCACCCCTCTTCAGCCAGGATAGCTTGAATCCAGTGACACAGTGAGCCCGGGACCCACGTCTGGGCATACCCGGCACACTTAGGGCGAGGAAGCAAAAGACACACAATTGATGGACGGAATGCAGAACAAATCAAAACATTCACCCCCAGTCAAGAGATCTGGGTTAAATCCATCATTCTTTTGCTCACCATGCCACCCCAGTTTAGATCAGGCCATATGCAAATCAGTCTTGACCCTGTGCCTCATGGGAACAGTCCAGCCCGAACTGCTAAGCCAGATCCTCTCTGGACCGGAAACAAGCATCCCAGGACCGGTTTCGGGGTTTCACCCCTCTTCAGCCAGGATAGCTTGAATCCAGTGACACAGTGAGCCCGGGACCCACGTCTGGGCATACCCGGCGCACTTAGGGCGAGGAAGCAAAAGACACACAATTGATGGACGGAATGCAGAACAAATCAAAATATTCACCTCCAGTCAAGAGATCTGGGTTAAATCCATCATTCTTTTGCGATCGAATGCGGGATAGCAAACATCAACCTCTGTACAAACCCCCGCCTTAGCACCAGAGGACCGGCAGATGGATATGGAGACTATGACCACCCTTTCAATGTCCGAGAAGTTAGACAAGGTTCTGGCTGCAATTGAGCACTCAAGAGTTACCATGGAGGAGCAATTTGGAACCTTGGCAACGGACCTCAACATTTTACGAGATGATCATCGCAAGCTGACTGACAAAGTGGCTGACGGGGAGAAAGCCATCTCCACGCTGCAACCCATAATTAAAGCACACCAGGAAACCCTACAAGATCTTCAGTCCCGAGTCTCGCAGCTAGAAGAAAGAGCGGACGACTTAGAAGGACGCTCCTGCAGAAGGAACATCCGAGTACTAAATTTGCCAGAGGGGGTGGAGGGACCAGACCCCGTGGGCTATGTGGAGACCTGGCTTAAATCATTCACACCTGCCACAGAACTCACGCCCTTCTTCTCAGTAGAGAGAGCGCATTGGGCCCCTGCGCGGAGGCCACTACCGGGGTCCCCTCCTCAACTGCTCGTAGCCAAGCTCCTTCATTTTCGGGATAGGGACTCAGTCCTGCGAACTGCACGGGAAAACAGACCCACCAAGGTGGAAGACAAACACGTAATGCTCTTCCCAGACTATTCTCGAGCAGTGCAGCGCCAAAGATCATCCTTCCTAGAGATTAAACGTCTCCATCGCCAAAAGGGAATATAATACTCACTATTATTCCCAGCACGCCTCAAGCTAATACATGAGGATGACACAACATTTTTCACAGACCAGAAGGAAGCATATGACTGGATGGAACTTCACCTGCAGACCAACCAGCAACCAAAACCCACCCAGAAAACGCAACCACAAGAGCCCCGGAACAGATGTCACTATGGGGGGAAAAAGACTCAGCAACACTCCAAGTCTCAACCTCGCAATTCACTCGCAGGACCCCCCAGCCTCGAACAAATCATAGCAGAACATCGGAAGGCCTTACAGGTGGCTGTGGACTTTGGACCTGCTCAGATGACCTCGAGCGAGGAGAGAGGTCATCTTTGGGGTCCTCTTCACATCCAAAGAGGACCCCAAAGATTCAAGCACCTCCCATGCAGAATCTGTGACCCCATCTCTGGTGACCCCACAAACAGCGGATACGCTCAAATCTTGAACATTTGAAAGGACTCTTGCCCCCTACAACTACATTCATCCTCACATAGGCCACTGAGATCCTAGCCTTACAAGCACACCCACCATCATGGCCTCTCCGTACGCAAGCCCCACCACAACGTCAGTTGTACTATGGGCCACATACACCACAGACATCGAACTCACACGAGCACAACCCCCATAGTACATTAGTGAGTTCGCACTATGCTTCGTTTGGACGCACTGCCTGTTGCAGTAGGTCCCCAGAGTTGGGATTATATCCCGTTACAGTTGTTACCCCTTTCCCCCAGCTTTATCCCAAACCAGACGCATGCGGTGGGCGGGCGCTCACACTAACTTTCACGCATTATCCACAGGGCAGAGGCAGATATGGCGCGGCACCACCCCCAGTGCCTCCCCTACATCACTACCAATACCCAGTCATGGCCCATGCAGCAGACAATAACTTTATCACCCTGAATGTCCGGGGAATGCATACAGCGCGTAAGTGATACGCTGTTTATTCCTACATTATTTGGCAACAGGCGCAAATAGCACTGCTACAAGAGACGCACCTCACCGCCGGGGAGCTAGACCGACTGCAAAGACGCTCGGAGGGGCACCTTTTGCACCATCACATACTCAGCGTACACACGTGGAGCGCTAATCTGGCTCAGACCCGGTGTTCCCTTCCGGGAGACCCGTAGGCTGATAGACAAAGAGGGGCGGTACACAAACAAAGACAACATACGCAGAGGCGTTGGTAGATCTACGTAGATATAACTTCAAAGCTTACGCAGCCAGAGCCCATCGGGAGGGGGATCGATCTGGAGCATTACTGGCCTGGTTCATCCATCAGGACACAGTAGCACACCCAATCACAAACATAGTTGATCCCACGGGTACCACGGTCCACACGCAGATGGATATCCTAAAGACCTTCCGCACCTACTACACCAAGGTATATACGCTCCCCCCTGGACAAGAGAGTCCGGAACTGGCAGAAAGAATTCTGGCCCTCCTCATCATGGCGCAGATCCCCCCGTCTGATAAAACTACTCTAGACACACGAATCACATCAGCACATAATAAGGCCCCTGGCCACGACGGCCTACCATTAGAATACTATGCCACGTTTTCCACGCAACTTGCTCCCAGGCTCAAAGAAATGTTTAGAGAAGCGCTGGACAGCGGAGAACTCCCCGGCTCACTACGCGAATCGATCACGGTGTGGTTCCCGAAGCCAGATCATGACCCTACACTACTGACCTCCTACCAACCAATTACACTACTGTCATTGGACTGTAAGATTCTAGGTAGGATCCTAGCGGATCATTATACCCAAATCCTCCCAACATTAATGCACCCTGACCAATGTGGGTTTGTGCTGGGCAGAAACACATCCCATAATATCCGGCGGCTGTTCCATGTCCAGGACTGTGGAAAGGATCGGTATCCCCGTGCGGTCTGCCTAGTCCCGGACTTGGAGAAGGCATTTGACACCCTGACCTGGCCCTTCCTATTTGCAGTGCTGCAGCACGTAGGAGTGGGCCCCATGCGGCTAGCGTACACAAGACTATTGTACACGAAACCTTCGACCCGAATACGCCTCGGACGCCTCATCTCAGAGCCCTTCCCGGTAGCACGAGGCACGTGTCAGGGATACCCACTCTCCCCACTCCTCTTTGCACTAGCAATGGAACCACTGGCGATCCGCCTCAGGGAGAGTGGCAAAGAATGGGGCATCCCCATAGCAGACATTACCCACAGCGTGCCCTTGTATGCCGACGACCTGCTGTTATACGTACGCGACATCACAATGAACAACGCACCCATTTGGGAGACGCTCGCAGACTTCGTTGCAGCGGCCAGACTGAAAGTCAACTGGTCGAAATCCACCATATACCCCCTAAGACCTGGCCTCTCCCCACAAGAGATCAATGTTGGCGACACCAGGCTTGCCTGGGGTGAAAAAGCCCCCCAGTACCTAGAAATTAGACTCTACCACTCTCCCAGATATCTATGCAAGGGCAACCTCCGTAAGGCATTAGCAGGGATACGGGCCCAACTTAGTTTTTGGAAAACTCTGCCCCTGGCCCCAGTTGGAAGAATAGCCCTGGTGAAGATGGTCATAGTACCTCGCCTCCTCTACTACTTCGCCAATCTACCGATCACCCCCCATGCTCCTTTTTTCCAGAACTAGACTCCCTGCTTACCTCCGTTATATGGAGCACGGGCCATCGTAGAGTGGCAAGATGCAGTTACCAATAACTCAGGGAGGACTAGGGGCCCCAATATTCGAGGCGTATTTCCTGGCAGCACAACTACAGTGGCTGCCATGCTGGACAGCTGGGCTTGATCTGGGGGAGACCAGTTCGGAGACAGGTCCCATGATGACCCCGGCGCTATGGCATCTACTTCTGCCCACTACTCGAGCAGAATCAATGCACCCGCTGCAGGTAGTAGTAGCTAGGCCCTGCATGCAAAGAGTCCACCGCCTGTCCTGCGGAACACAGCTATACACTCCTTTGCTGCCACTAGCGGGCCTACCCCGTGGAAACAGTCACTATATGGCCCAAACCATGCAGATATTGATGGACTATTTGATCCTCGAGATAGAGTCCCTATTTGAGGACGGTCAGCTCCTCTCCTTTGACCGCCTGGCAGAGAACAATGGGCTCCCGCGTGGACAATTCCTCCTACATAGACATATAGTCTCAGACTGTCAATAACTATGGGACCTGTCCGAACGGGAACCACCGACACATCCAGTTCTACATACAGTCTTAAACATGGGCACGGGACGTCACCTAATCACCTGGCTGTACAAAGCCATTCGAGAGCTCATGGTCACGTCGCTTACCCAACTGCGGCAAACGTGGCAGGAGGAATTTGACAGCCTACTACACGACACGGAATGGGAGTGCGCCCTAGAGTACCCCAAGAAAATATCTCGGAAATTGATCTCCGACCATCACATGGTACAGAAGCCACACACTCACTTGTCACACGACCTCTGGAGATTTAGGGCCTGGTTTAGATCTTGAGGACGGGTTAATCCGTCACAGCGATGATGGATATCACGTCCGTTGGAAAAAAAATCCCATGGGATGGGATTTATATTTCGGCGGATGGAATATCCATCATCGTTGTGACAGGCTTACCCATCCACCAAGATCTAAATAAGGGCCCTTAGTCATTCAGATACAGTGAGATAGCAATCAAGCTTTTTACATTTCAGAATCCTGGTAAGTAAGAAGGTGAGCATTGAGACACACAGGGACTCCTAAAGAGATGAGGGGCAGCAGAGCATTTGCTTTCAGAACAGTCTACTGACTGTCTTGTGAGATGTGTCTCCGAAGTACAAGTTAGAATCATGGACAGCAATTGGGTTGGCAGCATGGACGTTCTAAGTGAAGTCCAAAAACAAGGAAGAGGTCTCATTTGTTTTTTTTTCTTAGTATCAGGAATGTTGGTTGGTGTGGAGGATATCTAATAACGTACTGCCTCATAAACAGGAGGGCAACTATGTGTTACACCGTTTGAACAAACATTGTTGATTTGAGTCTATGGTCTGGATTCAGGTACCAGGAAGTTGATTCAGTTTGAGACTTGATGTTTTGAGATGAACAGGATGAGTTTAAGTAAACAATAGGTTTGATGAGAAAGGGAGAGTGAGTATTTCTGGAAGCCAACACTAGAAGCATCTTAGGCCTATTAACCATTTCCAAGACATACCAAATAGCCAAGTCGCACACAAGAATAGGCTGTTATTTCATGAGGATGGGTCCAATTTGATCAGTTTTGCCCTGTTTTAAAGGCAGCCATGCAGAACACTGGCTTGTGGCATATGAAGTTTAGAATGCATTCTTTTGGGGAGGCGATGTGGTGCAACAATCAGGTCTGCTGACTTCGGAACTAGAGAACGTGATAATAGTCCCAGCCTCGACTCAACATCCTGTAATTCTGGGCAAATCACTTAATCAATCCATGCCTAAGAAACATAAATACATAGAAAATCTGTAATGCAATCTTGTGCTCATGTAAAGTGCTGTAATGCCCATGGGTCAAGTTTGTGCAATATAAAACCACATAAGTTATGCTTGTCTCATCCACTAAGCACTTGTGAAGCAGAAGTCACCATCAAAGGGAGACCTAGAGAGCCCCGGCGTGAGCAGCAGATTCATGCACTAACCCACTAGGGTGTTTGTGGCTGTTACAGAGACTGAATTGAAGTACCAGGAGGCCAGTTATGGACATGAATTCTCTGGCTGACTTATGGAGATCCAATGTAAGGTATGCATTATATAGTTGGGCTAATCTATATCCAGAATACAGACAGATAATAAATGCAGCTTTCTGCAGCAAATAAACAACAACAATAGGTTGAAACCCTGTTGCGAGCATGTCAGCGTTACCTTCTTGTGATTACTAATTACCATTAGGAAGACCCAGGGCATTTTCCCCATATTCACTTTCCCCAGATGTTTGCACAACCAGCTCAATCAAAGGCTAAGTAGGCATACGTGTCTGTGGTAGCTGACCTCCTCAGTCTTGGACTATTTGACTACATTGGGCTTTTACCACAGCAAAAACAAGTATTGGGAAAATGAGTCCTGACTAAAACATTAAGAAAACTACTGCAGTGAAAAACAAACAAGACAAAAGGGATTACTTTCTGTATACAAATAATTTAGTGCCTTGTGAATCCGAGTACTGATTCCCTTACACATTACAATCCAAGCATTCCATAGAAGGCAGAATGATAAAAGAAATCAGAAAAACCTATGAGGTAAGACAATAAAACTCCTCCGGGCGGAGGCAAAGCCCAAAGTATGTACATTTTAAAGAACTGGTAACAATAGGTATTAAGGGAATTACACTGCCAAGCCAGACCTAAAGTGAAGTCTTTCATAGATTGAAACAATTGATTGGCTAGATAGTGTATGTGGTATGTGAGCTCTTGGTTAATGGGTAAATGAACTGCAACCACGGAAGGCTTCAGTGAAGGGGTATTAATAATAATTTGCATCCAATTTGCACCCAGTTACTGTTTTGCATTCTTAATTTCTTGGGAGGAGGTGCATACAGTCATTAAAATGCGAGTGCTCTAGGTGCAGGATGGTTGCAGTTCAAGTCTTGCAGTTTTGGAGATGTGAATATACAGACTGTGAAGTTTGGCTCCATTACAGCACAATTTACTACCAGATGTACAACCACCACCTCTTCTGGAAACAGGATGCTACTTTCAGCAAATTGTACTGTACCTAGACAGTCATACCGCATTCCATCTCTTTTACTCGTTTGGGTTTTCGTTTCTATTTCCAATTTAATTAACTTAATAATTGTTGTGTCAGTAAAAAATCTGCCCTAAGTAGAAATTATCTCCCATGTACACAATGCTTATCTTTCTGCCTGGCTAATGCGGACATCATTAGGATGCATACCTGTCATCTGTAATAGGTTCCAAAAGAACAGAAAAAGAAATGTTTGAAGTAAGCATTCGCCCTAAGCCTTTTTTTTATATTGTTGCATAGTTTTGCATCCCTGACACCACTTGGCAGGTGTTTTCCTAGTAATGCACAATGCACTGGTGTGCATATATCCTTCCCCAATGTTCTTAGTACTAAGATACCTATTAAAAGTGCCCTGGTTCATGGACCGTTAATTCTGCACCTCTGGAGGTAATGATGCTTGGGGTTCCCTTTAACTCCGACCTACGGAATTAATAGGGGTTATGGTTTGAACGCTGAGAACCCTCTGCATTATGAGGAATTAGTGGGGAAATAAGTAATTCTTAGCCCAGTTCCCTGATAATTCCTTTTTCTCGCCCACAGTTTCGCCAGGAGATTCTGGCTGTTTACCACATTGAAATCACTTAGGCAATCATGACAGATCTATGGTATTCCTTGTACTTTAGAATCTAAAGATGTTGGATGGTCAAACCTTACCTATGATCCACCCAGTTACAGGACACATCAGCAAAAATAATCTTCTACAGTACTAACGATCAGGCTTCAGACCACATTGCAGCACTAAGAGAGTCTCACTTCAAGTAATCAATGACAGGAACAACCCCTACCTACTCGTCCTGATTGATCTGCACTCAGCCTTTGCCACAGTCATTATCCAGCTCTGACACTGCATGGGATTTTCAAGCACTATTTTGATATGGTTCACACCCTACCTCACCAACAGGTACCAGCTCGTACAAGTAGGTTCCACAAGATCAGAGACATTCCGTATCTCTTGTGGAGTAACCCAAGACTCCATCCTTTCTCCCATCAACTTTAACATCTGCTCAGAACCTCTTAGACCTAATTTTGAAGATAGCAGCATCAAGACCTATCGATAAACAGACAATACCCAACTCTCCGGAAAAATATCCTCACCGAACAGCATACAGAAACTCAAAGCCTTGAACCCATAATCGTGGGTGTCAATTAACTTCCTAAGGAAAAAGCCCACAAATAATTATTCCTAATGTCTGTTAACCGCACAGCCTGCACCCAGATTAAAGTCTAGCTCTCCAACTAAAACCAACCAAGCTTCACTACCATGCAAAATCTCTTGGATTCACCCTTGACAGAGACCCTTTATTCAAGCAATACATTGCAATGAAGGCCAAGACAGCTTTACACCACTTCTCCATCTTGAAGAAAGTGAAGCTATTTCTCCTGAAAGATGACTTCAGATCAACTGTACAGGCCTTAGTCCTCTCCTATTTAGATAGAGGCACAGCCTTACTGAGTGGTCTCCCTGACACCACCGTAGTGCCCCTGAAAGGTATCCTACAAGCAGCATCACAGCTCATCTAGGACTCCGAGAAATTTGACCATAACATCCCTAATTTAAAAGGCCTACACTGGCTCCCTTTTCCAAGTCAGATCATCTTTAAGATGAGGTGCACACTTATAAAGCCTTAGACAAAAAAATAAATAGCTGACATTTTAGACAAACTAGCCGCTGCTAGGGGAAAATGCCAGACCAGGAGCTTAGATATCACCAAACTGAATGAAACATTGCAAGAAAGAAAAAAGAACAAGAAGAAGGGAAGCATTTTCTGTTAATACTCCTAGGATCTGGAACAGCATCTTTATGGACATCAAATCAGCACCAAATCTCCTACAATTCAGAAAAATGCTGAAAGACACACCTTTTCAAAGACCACTACCATGACCCACTGGTCTATGTTGACCTTCACCCAATTATTGTATCTAACCAGGGGGCATGCCTCCAGTTCAGTGCTCCATTGCTCTTGAGCTAGGTTTGAGCTCTACAAATATCAGCAAATATATACAAATAACAATACTGATATTGCATGCTTTGAAGGTTATTGTAAAACTACCTTCTTCATGTCATTGCTATCAAGCTGTAACTTCTGTAACAAGTATTTTCTCTTCCACTCCACTCTTTCTTTCTGTTGGACTTGACCCTTTCTGCAGGGTCATCCCCAAACGTTTTGCCGTCACTCCTCCCATTTTTGCTGAATTCTTTGTGTTGGCCTTAGGACTCTGTGCACTTTCCCACTGCTAACCAGTGCTAAGTGCTTGTGCTCTGTCGTTAAAACATGTTACAATTGGCTTACACCCAACTGGCATATTTAAATTACTTGTAAGTCTCTAATAAAGTGGCACCACTTGCCACCCACTTAAGTAGCCCTTAAAACATGTCTCGAGCTTGCCACTGCAGTCTGTGTGTGCAGTTTGCAAACTGCTATTTCGACCTGGCAAAATAAACCTTTTGCCAGGCCCAAAGCTTCCCTTTATATACATATGTCACCCCCAGGGTGCCCCCGGACAGCCCAGAGGGCAGGGTGCAATATATTTAAAAATTAGAACATTTACTTTTAACTTTTACATGTCCTGGTAGTGAAAAACTCTTACATTTGTTTTTCACTACTGCAAGGCCTATCTGTGCCATAGGATAACTTTGGAATTGCCTTATTACATTTTATAAGTGCAATTTCCGACTGGGAAGAGATAATCACTTCATGATTGGTGTCTCTTGGATAACAATTTAAAATCCTAATTTATGGTGAAGTTGGATTTTAAAAATCAATTACGACAATGCCACTTTTAGAAAGCTGGCATTTCTTTTTACCATAGCCATTTAGCACCTGTAGCCTATCTTTGGTCACATGACTGGATGTAGCTGTCAGTTGGGCTATGCGTGTTCCTCCTAGACAGCCACACACAATAGGGAATGTAGGTGTGCCTGGATAGGCCATCACTGGCAGGATGGGAGGGAGGAGCTGGGCACAGCTCCACTTACTCCTGAATAGGCTGTGTCCTGCCTCCACACAAAGGGCTGCATACCTCCTGTAGTTAGCCAGGGCAGGGAAGGCAGGATGCCTGGGGACTTCAAAGGGAAACCTCTAGAAGCTTCTCCCCCTTTCAAAGGCACAACTGGGTATAAATACTGGACCTCAGATACCAACTCCACAGTACACTTCTGGACCTGTGGATACTCTGCCAGGAAGAAGGACTGCTGTGCTGCTGCAAGGACTGCTACTCTACTGGATTTCTGATCTAAAGGAACTGCTGCCCTGCTGTGCCGACCTGCAGCCTGCTGTACTCTTGCCTGGGTAGGAAGAACTGGACTTGCAACATCATCTTAAACCCATGTCCCCAGAGTGACTCAAAGGGCTAGTCTGCTGGCCTTCTGATCTAAGCCTCAGGGACATTGAAGGCTTTCCAACATCTGGGCTCATCTTCAGAAAGTTCCTGACCCTCAAGTGGTGGCTCACAGGTCCTGGACCATTCGTGTGGCTCTCGAGCTCTTGAAATCAAGCTTTTGGGCTCTTCACAACTGTAAATGGGCCCATTCGCACTGCAACCACGCCGCTCACAGTGAAATTCAGTGTGAGCTGGTGCCAGCAAGCATTGTTGGCACAGCATGTGCACAGCAAGCATTGTTTTCCCGTGGAGGACCACCACCACGAAGCTCCAGCCTGCCTGTCCGCAACGCTCAGTCTATTCTTCGCACCACTCCGAACACCACACCCAATGCTCTCCTTGCTCCCTGCGATCCTCTCCAATGCGAATGGGACTCTTGGCACAAAACCTGAGAAGGTAAATCTTCAGTGGGATTAATCTGGGACTGTATCCAACACACGCTCCATTGTGGTCAACCTGAACTTTTGACTTGACTTGGTCCAGTGGGACCAGATAGTCACGGTTGGCGCTTTATGCTTTTAGGCGCTACTTTTCACTTTAATCTTTAAAAGTTCATAACTCTAGTTCTACTGATTGGAGTTTTGTTGGTTTGGCCTTGTTGTATTTATTACATTTTGCTCTATGTTTCTAACCTGGTGTGGCATCTTTGTGTGTGGTGTTTTCACTGTTTTACTTTTTGAAATGTTGCACAAATACTTTAGACATTCCCTCCAAGTTAAGCTTGACTGCTCTGTGCCAAGCTACCAGGGAGTTAAGCACAGGTTAATTTGTGGTTTGCTTGTGCCTTACCCTGGCTAAGATTGTGGTTGCTGCTTGACCAGGGCTCATACCCCAGTCAACCAGTCACCCAATTGCTAACACTTTCCCATTGTATTTAGAACATTACATTCAGCCTTTGAAGTCCCCTGAGAAATATGGACTATTTTTGCCTGACTCAGTGGAATCCATTCCCCATAATGACAATGGCAGTGGCATCATCTACTCTTTGATCGTCAGCGACATGAAAGGACATCACAAAAATGACTATGTTATATTTTATTTAAATAATGCTTCTCCAAATGAGGAGCTGCAGTCTTTAATAATGATTAAGGGACAAAATAATGAGCTACTACCGATAGGCATATGTAACTTAATTCTCACTTCTAACTGATCAATAATTACATTTTATTAAATTGCTGGTGTTACAAATAAGTCCACAGGGGTGGCAGCTAGTAGCTTGTTGTTACAATGTACAACCCTAAACCCCCTAAATGGTACCCCAGCCTTGCTCTTCTCCTAGTTGCAGAATTACCTGCAACTAAGTAACCTGTTTCTAGACACTGTTGGTATACTTTGTTACACTATCAACTAAATATACTGCTAAGAATATCTCATTTCATTTTATGGATTTTTTTCTGTTAGCACATGCTTACAGATCGCACCAGTAACTAGTGCACATACAGATGTGGAAGGCGTGGTTTTCTGGTACAGTTTAGCTCACTGCCGTTTTCAACCTAAAAATAGCCTCCTCTGTTAATATAAAGAACTATCTTTGCTCTTCTAAGATTGTTTGGCAAAGAGACACTTCACAAACTTTATTCAGTGAGGGAAAATGACAGGCTTTAAATTATGAAATGCAATACGTCTCTGAAATGATAGGCTTCAGCAGAAATTAATCAAAAGGAACCGCAGAATTGTATGAATATTTTCTTTAGTGTAATTGGGAACTTTTATTCATCATTAGCACTTATGGGGAGGGGACGCCTGGTTAACTTATTGGCTCACACATCAGAGCTGTGCTAAATTTATAGTTTCTATTATGATGGAAGATAGCACTGCAATTTACTTCATCTCATCTAATCTGCAGGAACCTTCAAAGCATGGCAATCCAAAATATGGGCTTCTCTGCATAATGCAGGCACGGTACTTTGAGGTCAAAGCATCGCTCTTCAGCGAGTTGCTGTGTGTCATCTCCGCACATTCTCATCTTTCATTAGAAAACAGACATGCAACAAACATCTCAAGCAGCATGTAGTCATGCTAGGTAAGCACAGATAAGTGAAAAAGTCTCATAGAGCTTGTGGGACAAGGTAAAACTAGGCACATGTGCATCAGCATCATGGCTGTCCTGCAGGTCGTCGTGGAAAAGCATACCAATGAGTGCCTCAGTAGAGTGCACATCGGTTGTTCAGGGACACACGGCAGTGATGATTTCCCCCATATTGGATGTCCTTAGATTTAGAGGTGCTGAGTGCAAGTTTGAACAAGGACACTGAAAAACTTGCATAAATCATAAAAGAAACCTTCAGCCTTCCTTGAATTTCCATGATCACCCAGATAATTTTTTCTTAACTAGGCAGTTCTGCCCGGAACACGACAGCAGTTGTATTAGGACAATAAAGTGCCTCTATGGAAACCATGGAATAGATGCCTTTTTGTAGCAACACAAAAAGATGATGGACGGAATGCTGAACATTGTCAAACACTCACCCCAGTCACAGATCTGGATTAATCCATTGTTTTTTTTGCTCACCCCGCCACACTAGTTTGTACCCAGCCATATGCAAATCAGTCTTGACCCTGCTCCCCTCGGGAGCAGTCCAGCCCGAACTGCCAAGCCAGGTCCTCTCTGGACTGGAAACAAGCATACTGGGACCAGTTTCAGGGTATCACCTCCAATCATCCAGGCTAGCTTGAATCCAGTGCCATAGTGTTAAGTAGGAGGCGCAAGCAATTTGTAGAGAAAAAGAAGTTTAATCTCACAAAAGGAAGCACCACCGGCTACAACTCTTCCAGCACCGGCAGGCTACAGGCAACTGACAATCTCGGCTCACAGACCCGATCAGATGCTCTATTATAGAACATCGTGATCGTGCCATGAGCCAAGGGATTCAAAGGAAAACACAACAAGGCCAGAGCGTGCATGCAAGCACGAGGAAAACCAGAAGATGCATATGCAACACACCTTCCCCCTTTAATAGAAAAGAAAAAAAAAACACATTATTTAACAAGTTTGTTTCTGATAAGGGAAACAAAATCAGACATCCAACCAGGTTTTTTCCGTGAGCGTTTCCCAAGTTCTTCAGTACATACAACATTGTTGGGAACATTGTCAACACAGGGAATAGAAACAGGACTCTCAACCAGGTTTTCATTGTCTAAGCTATCTAAATAGCTGGGTTCCTTAATACTTTGTTTGTCATGCGTGCAATTGTTAGTGTTAAGATACACCTCTTTGTTAGCTTTGAGAACAGCAATTCTGCTTAACCCCTTCCCTGTGCCGCGAATTCAGCCGTGGCGCGGGCGGGGCTAGGGGGTGGGCGTGGCGCTTCGACGCTCATTACGGCTCCACGCCGTCATGAGCTACGGTAGCCGTGTGCTCATGACGGCGTGGAGCCGTCATAGCCCCGCCCGCTCATTAATTCTCCCGCACAGGCGGGGAATTAGTGCCGCGTGGGTGGAGCGGCAGGGAGCGGGCGTGGCTATGACGGCTCCACGCCGTCATGAGCACACGGCTACCGTGGCTCATGACGGCGTGGAGCCGTCATGAGCGTCGAAGCGGTTAAATTCCAGACCTTGTTATTGGTTAGTCTCACATATTTTTAAAGGACTTCTTTAATTTCAAATGGGCCCATGAACTCACCTTGTTTAACTTTCCAAAGTTTCTTTACTTTAACAAGCATACCAACTTTGATAATGGGATCTTGTTTAGAACCTTTCTTTTTGTCAAAACATTGCTTATTGGTAGCATGAGTCTGAGCGATTTTTTCCTTTATAGCTACCAAATCTAGGTTGAAAGAGGTAGAAGGAGCTAACCATGCAGGATTACATTTGGTTCTAGGTAATCTGCCCCTCATGACCTCAAAAGGAGAGCAACCAGTCATGACATTGGTAGTGGTCCTGTACATCCAAACAGTTTTAAAAATTTGCAATTCCCAATTGTTGTTGTCCATTCCAGCTAATTGTATGGCGCCTTTGAGGACTCTGTTAAACCTCTCAATGATACCGTTACCACTAGGATTGTATAAGGAAGTGGTGCAATGAGTTATACCGACTCTCTTGAAATATGCTTTGGCTTTATTGGACAAAAACTGGACACCGTTGTCTGTGATGAGACGTACAGGAAGCCCTTCCTCAGTGAAGGCTTCGTCCAAAAAAGTCAAAACATTGTCAGTGTCAACTTTTTCTACAATTTTAATAACAGGCCATTTGGAAAATACATCAATGGCAGCAAGGATAAACTTAGAATGAGGTCCAATAGGTCCCATGATATCCATTGCAATGGTATTCCATGGGTTGTCAGGAATTATGTGGTCTCCCACATTGGGTTTAAGTGTAATGAGAGATTTGTCAGAATTAGCGCACGAGATACAGTTCCTCACCATGCGTTCAATGAACATGTCAACGCCAGGCCACAAAACCGTTCTTCACCATTTGCTTGGTTCTGACAATACCACTATGGCCTTCATGACCATGTAAAACTATACTGCGTCTTAATTTGCTAGGAGGAATGGCACGGTCGCCCCTTCTAAGTACACCATCAGTGCAAGACAATTCATTTCTTACTTCCCAATAACATCAAAGATCAGGACTAATGGTTTTTTTATTGGGCCATCCACCCAAAATATAGCTTTCCACTTTTTTTAATAAAGTATCTTTGGTAAATTCCTCACTCCACACTGCCTGGTCTATAGGCATACATCCTTCGTCATGCACTAAAGCAATTTGAAATTCATCCCACTCATTATGTAGTTCTTCTTTGAGAGGCAGAGGCATTCTAGACAAGAAATCGGCAGTGACATTATCTTTGCCAGGAACATAAACAATGGTGTAATCAAAATCCTGGAGTCGCATAGACATGCGTGCTATGCGTGCAGAAGCTTTCAACATGCCTTCTGTGGTGAGTAAACGTACTAAACGTTTGTGATCGCTTCTTATTAAGCATTCTTTACCCCAGACAAATATTCTAAAGTGTTCCAGAGCCCAAACGCATGCTAAGGTTTCTCTTTCTATAGTTGAATATTTTTCTTCTGCAGGCGTTAGTGCTCTGGACGCGTGTGCAATGATGCATTCTCTACCAGATTCAGATCTCTGCGCAAGAACAGCTCCTAGGCACTTCGAGCTTGCATCAGTGGTAATGATGCATGTGAGTGAGGGGTTAAAACCAGAAAGGGCAGTGGCAATACAAATAGCTTTCTTAACATCGAGAAATTCGGTTTCACAATCATTAGACCACAAAAACTTATTTTTGTTCTTCACTAACTGTCTTATGTTAAATGTGCGACACGAGATATTGGGAATATACTTCGAATAGAACTCAGTTAACCCTAAGAAGGATTTGACATCATCTTTGGATTTGGGATGAGGCGCAGCTTGTATAGCCTCAACTAAGTCAGTTTTAGGTTTAATGCCCTCTTCACATAGTTCATGTCCAAGATAAGTTACAGATTTCACACAGAATTTGCATTTGGAGTGTTTTATGGTTAAACCATGGTCACTGAGAGCACTAAGCACATTTTCCAAAGCTGAAATATGTTCCAGTTCATTACATCCAAAGACAAGGATATCGTCCTGGAAACATATGGCATTCTTGCAATTGTTTAAAATATCTTGCATGACACGTTGGAAAATGGCTGCAGCGGAAGCTAATCCAAAAGGCATTCTATTGTATATAAAACACCCGAAAGGAGTGATGAATGCAGTGTAATCTTTGCATTTCTCATGTAGTTCAATTTGGTGATATGCAGCGGATAAATCTATTGTAGAAAAGACTTTTGCCCCACCAACACTGGCTAACATCTCAGATATAGGGGGTAAGGGAAATTGAGCTACCACAATATTGTTGTTGAGATGGCGCAAGTC
The DNA here is from genome assembly GCA_963921515.1 of Calotriton arnoldi. Lineage (NCBI taxonomy): Eukaryota > Metazoa > Chordata > Amphibia > Caudata > Salamandridae > Calotriton > Calotriton arnoldi. The sequence goes on from CAWUFW010000044.1 coordinate 5,799,218, forward strand.
TATGCAGAGCCTAATCTTACCGTTGGCATGCCTGGCTACTACGATGGGTGAAACCCACTCAGAGGATTCAATCCTCTCAATAATTCCTTCCTTAACCAGTGTTTCAAGTTCTTTCTTAACTTCCTCACGCACAGCTATGGGAATATTGCGTGCCTTAAAAATCTTGGGACAAGCGCTTTCTTTTAGGCGTATCTCGTGTTTAAAGCTAACCAATTTACTGATTCCGTCTCTAAACACACTTGGAAATTTTTTGAACATAAGACTCCCAATGCCATTTTGCTCATCAATAACCATGACAGGTTCTGAACTGTTGGGATTATGGATGATATCAAGCTTACCTTGTTCTAACCAGCTAAGAACTGAGGGTCCCTTCTTAGAAACATATAGTTTAGCAATGCATTGACGATTCTTGAACCTGAAGACTGAAGTTCTAATACCAAGGATCTCAATCCTTTCTCCAGAATAACCTTCCGGATTAATATCAGGAATTTCTAGATCACCGCCTAACCTCTTCGCAAACTGAGAATTCCACACAGTTTCATTTACAATTGAATAAGGCGACCCTGAGTCACCGTACATTTGGATGCCCACGCCTCCAATAACCATATTGCAAAATGTTTTTTATTAAATAAAAGAATTATCAACATTGAGAATGGTGGGGTCAGAATCCTTAATGTTGAGAACAAAGGAACTACTGTCACTACAATCTGTGTTGCGTTCTTCTTCATCATTACCATCACTTTGTTCAATGCATTTAACTTTGTTATTTTTATTGCTTCTGCACGCTACTGTAAAGTGTCCAACGACACCACAACTGGAACATTTCTGTTTAATTGCTGGACAGAATTTATAATTGGCGAGATGCGACTTGCTATTGCATCTGTAGCATCTTCAATTATCTTTGTTGACCTCATTTTTACTCTTATAAGAATTAAATTGTTTCTTTTTCCTAAAGCCTTCTCCTTTGACGGCATGTTTAGCGTTCACTTTAGCAACAGTTTCATTGTTAGTCCTGCTAACATCACCCTTGACCTGTTTTGCACTCCTACAAGACATTTCAGACTTCCTTACAATAGCCAAAATACTTTCAAGATTATCGTCACCATTAATCCACAGTCTCTCCTGAATGGTAGAGTTATTGACATGCATAACGACCTGATCTCTAATTAAGTCCTCTTGTAAAGTACCAAACTTACAATCAAGAGACAAGGTCTTAAGAGCAGAAACATAGTTGTCAACTGACTCATCAATTAGCTGTTTCCTCTGGAAGAATTTGTACCTAGAAATACCTATGCACACTTTGGGAGAGAAATAACGATCAAAATCTGAAATGGCTTTATCAAAAACATTTCTATCACCTTCACTTTCCACCCTAGGCAATTGATTAAACGCCTTGAGTCCTTCAGGACCCAGAGAGTGTAAAAAAATGCCTTTCTTTTCAGGAGCTTTCAATTTTCCATTAGCATCTAAGGTTTCAATATAAATTAAAAAATAAGCTTTCCATTCAATCCATGGCATGCAAGGAGAATTACCAGCAGACCAAAAGCATTGTGGTGGAGCAAGTGTATAGCCTTGTGCACACATCTTGAAAGAAAGAGAGAATAGAAAAAAATAAAAGGAAGAAAAAGAAATAGAAACTGAGAAGAGAAGGATAACCAGCGAAAAGTTCAATCCAAGTGACAATAAAGTAAGGTTTCTTGTGGAAGTAATCCGTATAAATACAGGGAATTGTTCACTGAATAATAAATGAGTAGACACAGTGTCCGTTCTTCACCCTGTGTGGTACGAAAAGGTATTTCCCAAGAAAATGAATTTTGAAGCCAACAGTGAAGTCATGTGAGGATTTTGTCGAGGAGCATGAATAAATAAATAGGATTAAATAATACCGTTTCCGATGTCTCAATTGAAGATCACCACAAGCGTAATGACAAGTAATGGAAATAAATCTTCTTCGACAAAGGGCACATAAACAGAAGCAGCAGTAGAAGAAGGCACGCAGTTACCGATAGCGGTTGCTATAGTAACATGAAACGTGAAATCAGCGTGCAAGAGCGTGACAGATGGGTTGCTATGACAACCGCATAGCGCACAACTGCAGCATAAGGTTGCTTGCGTGGTGTGAAGCGTAATACGTTGGTTACCGAGGGGTAACGTCACAAACTTTGGAGTTTGTTGCAGGAAGAGGATTCCACGGAGGAGAGAATGGTGTCCAGAGTTCGGAGTGAGAACACCAAGGATCCGGTAAGTGGAACGTTCACTTGTTTTGAAGGATAACAAACGGCAGCGAGTGGTGGAGAGAGATGCTCCTTGATCCACAAGACCACGAAAAGTAAACGAAACAGTGCAGAAGACACGCTCCAAAGGACGAACTCCAGTGGCAACACAGGTACTCCCAAATGTATAGCTGGTCGAATATCTGAAGGCAGAAGTAGGAACACAGTAATCCACCAATTAAGATTTCCCCCCAAAAAAATTAAACTTTGAAAGTAGACGTTGTCATAACTTTGAGAGTAAAACAAAGCACTGCGATGACAACGCGGAGTCTGTAGGAAGAAATTGAAAAGCCAAGAAATTCCCCCAAAAATCCGAAAGTAGAACAAAACAATCCACGCGTAGGGTTCGTGAATGTGATGCTTCCTCCAACTCGTCGCCAAATTGTTAAGTAGGAGGTGCAAGCAATTTGTAGAGAAAAAGAAGTTTAATCTCACGAAAGGAAGCACCACCGGCTACAACTCTTCCAGCACCGCGAGGCTCCAGGCAACTGACAATCTCGGCTCACAGACCCGATCAGATGCTCTATTATAGAACATTGTGATCGTGCCATGAGCCAAGAGATTCAAAGGAAAACACAACAAGGAAAGAGCGTGCATGCAAGCACGAGGAAAAACAGAAGATGCATATGCAACACATGGCAAGCACGGGCCCATGTCTAGGCATACCCTTCCCGCTAAGGGCGACTTATAGCAACACAAAAAGATGATGAACTGAATGCTGAAATTTGTCAAACATTCACCCCCAGTCACTGATCTGGGTTAAATCCATCATTTTTTTGCTCACCATGCCACCCCAGTCGGGACCCAGCCAGCAAATCAGTCTTGACCCTGCTCCCCGTGGGAATAGTCCAGTCCAAACCGGGGATGGCATGGTGAGCAAAAGAACAATGGTTTTAATCCAGATCTGTGACGGGGCGAGTGTTTGAAAAGTTTCAGCACTCCGTCCATCATCTTGTTGTGTTGCTATGTTTGCCCTAAGTGGCCAGGGTATGCCCAGACATAGGTCCCTTGCTGGCTGTGCCACTGGATTCAAGCTAGCCTGGCTGATGAGGGGTGATACTGTGAGACCATTCCCAGGATGCTTGCTTTCAGGCCCAGGGAGGAACTGGACTGGCAGTTCAGGCTGGACTGTTCCCATGGGGAGCAGGGTCAAGACTGATTTGCATATGGCTAGGTCCAAACTGGGGTGGCATGTTGAGCAAAAGAATTATGAATTTATCCCATATCTCTGACTGGGGGTGAGTATTTGAAAAGTGTCAGCACTCCATCCATCATCTTTGTTGCTATAGATGCCTTTTTGGCCAGGTCACATTGCTTTTCTGTGTGTGCAGTGTCTGAGACTTGGTCCGTTCATTTTGCTGTGCCAAGGATCTTTTTTGTTGCAACCATCTGTGGAAATAATGGCTCATCAATTTTCATGAGTAAGGGTTGTCTCTGCAAAATATTTTGACCTGATGGAAATGCATACATGCACCCAATGTCCCCCAACAAAAGTTGCACTTTGTGAAAGGGCATCTGGGGAGCATGTAATGGCCCAAGAACCTCTGGACCTACATTTACCACTCACACAGTACAAGATGATTCTTGTGCAATGTTCCACTGTGTGAATTGTTACCAGTTGATAACTTTTCAATGCTTTGCCACCACATGAGCACTCACAAAGTATTTGTATATGTCCTTGGGAATTGGAAGGAAGAGTGGAAAGTTCCTTTGGTACCCTCTCTCTCTTCCATTTCCATAGGAATCACAGTGTTGACATTGTCAAACATGGTAGCTCACAATGTCATTTTAATACACTGTAATTCTGGTTGTTCACCCCAAAGCTTGCCACTATGTACAGCACAGGATTTATAAGGAAGAAAAGCCTTTAACACATTGAGTACTATATCCTGGAGTATGAAACAGTACCATGCAGTGTGTTATGATTTGACTCAGTGTAGAGTGAACATATCTCTGAAAAGGAAGGATCATCTTCTGTTCTAGAAGTCGACTCATGACACGTTGATAATTTCATAGGATTAACACAATATATTCCACCAAAAACAAAAGAATAAAGATGGCTTAGCTTAACTTGTGCCTGAGCCTTTACTCACTGCCGGACTCTTTAGCATACTTATTGAAAATTATCTTTGCTTTAAAGCATTGCCATGTATGGAGGTTTGCAGTTCAAGACCCCTGGCATTGGAGTATAAGGCCCACACTGGTTCCCACTCATTCAACTCTAGCACTTTCTCTTCAATGAACCTTGATCTCCGTGCTGCAACTCTCTCTGTTTTAGTAGTACTGTCAAGTGCTTCAAAGCTATTTTGTTCACTGTGCATGCTGTACAAATAAATAAACAGAACTAAGATAGTCCTCAATGTGTCCCAGGTGAATGTTGTCTTCACCATGCCCAGTCCTGGAAGGTCTTGAACACAAAACAGCTTATTAATGTAGGACAACTGAGGGGGGCGTGGCTTGACCATGGAGAAGATGGCGGCGCTTGAGTGAGGCTCCGCGGGTCGACGCAGCGGGTCGTACGCCACCCTCGTCTACTTCCTGACATGGTAGGATGCTTTTGAATTAGGATGTGTGCCTGAATAAGAAAACAGCTTTTTCGGCCGTTTTCGCGGCTCCGGGACTTCGTTTCGCTACATATAGCCCCTGTATCTGCTTCACCACAACCGCAGCCGCCATTTTAGGTGAGATGTTTTCCTGGGAGGCGCTCTTCACGAAAAGCCTCGTAATGAAAGCTCTTTCCTCCTCAACTTTTTCGAACTAACTCTCTCACCTACCTTCTGGCTACACAGCCTCCTGTCATTAAGGTCCTACTGCCTTGGAACTACACCAATGTCTGCCATTTTGGTCATGCTTTCATTTTGCGGTGTGGCTGATATATGGCAGGATTGTTCGAGTGTTACCTACGCTCATTTGTATCTCGGTGTACTCTATGGCCTGTGTGTTGATTTGGCCCTATTTCTTCTTGAGTTGCCTCATAACTTTCCGATTACTCTTTTATGGGATGATTGAAAAGGGTGAGCCCCTCGTTGGTTCGCTAAACGCAACCACTTGTTAAGAATTCTTCAGTCTTTTCGAAATTCTCCAAGATGGGAGACTCTTTAGTTTCGTTAACTAAGGGTTCCACTTCTTCAACATTGCCTCCTAATAATGCAGGGAAATCCTCCACAAAACGTCTTAAAAAAGCCCCACCATCTCCTCCGAAAGCATCTTCGCCGGTCTCTTTAGACATGTTGCTTGAAGAAATTCGCTCCTTGCGTCCCTTCATGGAGGAAACTAATGCTAAACTGCAATTCCTCACAGAAAATTGGTCAAAAATGGACGAAAGACTAACTCTGGTGGAACATAATGTATTTTCACTGGGTCTCGCAGATGGCAAACTCAACACTCTTCAATCTCAAGTCGCCTCTCTTCAGAAGCAAGTCGAGGACCTTGAAAACAGGAATAGGTGTAATAATTTACGCATTTATGGACTGCCGGAGGGCGTGGAAGGAAATGACTCTCTCACCTTTTTTAAATCCTTCATTCCAAAGACACTAAACATGCCAGCTGAGACCTCTCTTAATATCCAGCGTGCTCACCGTCTAGGACGGCAACAAACTTCCTCTACCAATGTACGACGCCCTAGAGGAACTATCCTTTATTTCTTGGAGCACACCGACTTACTTAAAGTTCTTTCAGCAGCTAGGTTAATCAAGCAGGTCACCTGGTCTGGCAATAATTTATATTTTTCTCAAGATTATGCTAAACGCACAGCTGACAGGCGAAAGGAGTTTCTCAATTTGAGGTCTGACCTGAGATCCCTTGGAGCTCGCTATGGTCTTTTCCACCCTTGCCTATTCAAAGTCACCTACAAGAATAAAACAACAACTTATGAAGATCTGATCAGACTTAAAGGTTTTATTAACTCATGCAAGATAGAAACTATGGATTTTTCTGAAGCATCTACGTCCCAGGCGGTGTAGTGCTGCAAAATATACTTAGCCTTACTTCTTTTAAATCGAACAGTTATATTCTTGTTCTTAGGGCAATGTTGTTGCCTATTGCAATGTTGTTTTTCTTAAGTTGACGTAAATTGTAACTTGATTGTTTGGGTTGATTAACTTTTTTCTTCCTTCCCCTACAGGTTTGTTCATGCTTGTTCCTGTTTTGTCCTTCCCCCTGTTCTGTGAGCCGTGACCTTTCTTCGTTCTCCCCTCAGTCGTCCTTGGGCATCTCATCTACTCCTCGTGGTTTCCCCCCCCCAATTCCTAATTGGATTCTTAGGTATGTTCTCTACCTATGTTCTTTTTGTATTGTTCATCTCATCTTTGTTTCTTTTTTCACTCTGGTTTCTGTCAATGAGACTTTTGATCTTAGCGCTCTTTTTCTATTGCTGTGCCTTTTTCTTTCTCCCCCTCATCTTTTTCTTGTTCTTTCTTCTTTTTTTTCCTCTCTCTTCTATCCCTTCTCTTCTTTTTCTTTTTTATTCAATTGGATGTTTTATATTCATATTTGAACTGCTTTCTTTTAAGATGTACATATAATCATATCACATTCACACGTGACTTGGTTGTTATTACAGTCGTTCCGTATTGTTGGCTGGTTTGCCTAGATCATTATCTCTATCAAATATTCATATCATTATATTCATGTCTTTGAAAATTGTGTCATGGAATATTCGAGGTTTGAACTCACCCATCAAACGACAGCGTGTTTTAACTCATTTGTCTAAATTAGAAGTTGATATCGCTCTTATACAAGAATCTCACCTAACAGCATCTGAGTCTTCAAAATTAAAAAGAAATTGAGTAGGGGAAGTTTTCTTTTCCCCAGGTGATGGTAAACGAAATGGTGTAGTGACACTTTGCCATAAGTCACTTTCTGTTAAACTAATTTCTCAATTATCTGATGAAGATGGAAGATGGTTATTTGCTAGATTGCAAGTTGGCAATGCTCCGGTTTCTTTGCTTAATTTATATGCTCCCACTAATGGTGACCCTTCTTTTTGGTCTTCTCTCTCCCAACAAATTTCGTCTTGTATTGATGATAATTTTATCCTTTCTGGAGATTGTAACCAAATTATTGATCCTTTCATAGACCGTAATTCATTAGCCTCATTTAAATCACATAAGACCCATAAAATGTTTCTAGATGTTATACAACAGTATAAGCTTATTGACGCATGGAGAATTTGCAACCCTGTTACAAGAGAATATACTTTTTATTCCCCTCCTCACCAAACACAATCCCGAATAGACCATTTTTTTGTGACTCATAACGTAGCTCAATCTTTGAGAAATGCAAAAATTGGGACAATTTTAATATCTGATCATGCTCCTATTTCTATCGAATTGGATATTTTATCAAAATCTAATACACCCAGGAGATGGCGTTTTAATAACTCTCTTCTTCTAGATCAGACTTTTAACTCCTCTTTTATCTCTTTTTTTAATGAATATTTTTCTTTAAATCAGACTGATACCTTACCCTTCTCTGTTATTTGGGATGCATTTAAGGCAGCTGCCAGGGATTTTATTATGGGTTTTGTGTCTAAAAAACGTAGAATTTCTCGTGAAACCACTATTGAGGCCGAACTCCAATTTAACAAGGATTCGACTGACAATGCCTCACTCTACTTGTTAAAGACGAGTGCAAAATTTATGGAGGCCAAAACAAGGCTGGTAAGCTTTTGGCGAATTATCTTAAGGTTAAGTGTAACAAACTCGACATTGAATCAATTCTTGATAAACAGAACATATTAAGGTTTAAAGATTCTGACATCTTGGATGAATTCCTCCTCTTTTACAAAGATTAATACACGCCAGAATTCACACCCTCAGATCCTGATATTTCTCAGTTCCTTGCAGGCATTCACCATACCTTTGATCCTCAAATAGATTATACTCCTCTAGAATCTGATATCTCACAACAAGAACTTCTCATTGCACTTCAGACACTCAAAAAGGATAAGGCTCCAGGACCAGATGGGTTTACAGTAGAATTTTTTACACACTTTGCACCACTGCTCCTTCCCAAGTTGCATACCCTTTTCAATTCCTTCTTGCAGTCGGGTGAATCTTCTGGATCTTTTTTAGAAGCGCTAATATGTTTAATTCCGAAAGAAGGTAAAGATCTGAAACATTGCAAAAATTATAGACCTATTTCTTCAGTCAACATTGATTATAACAAAAATTCTAAAACCCTAGCAATGCGACTTGAATCCTACCTTCCTTAATTATTAGGTGCAGAACAATCTGGTTTTATAAAGGGATGACTCATTTCAGATAATACTCGTCTATTCTTTGACATTTTGTCTAAATCTTCTCACATGCCTCAATCACTAGCTGCTGTAGCCCTGGATGCGGAAAAAGCTTTTGACCGTGTTAACTGGTCATATCTTTTTCATGTACTCAAATGGTTTGGTTTTGGTCCAAAGATCATATCTCTGATCTCGCTCTTATACTCTAATCCTTGAGCTGCAGTCTTTGTAAATGGTATCACATCCTCTTATTTTGATTTGGGAAGAGGTGTGTGTCAAGGTTGCCCACTTTCTCCATTTCTCTTTAACTTGGCTTTGGAACCCTTCTTAGCCAAAATTCGTCAGAATGAGGATATCCAAGGCTTTAATATTAACGATAAACAAATCAAATTGGCAGCTTACGCTGATGATATATTATTATTTATATCCAATCCACAATCCTCTATCCCTGCCTTCTTACATGAGGTGGAACTTTGTGCCTCAGTCTCTGGTTATAAACTAAATAGAGATAAGTGTGAGATACTACCTTTAACTAAATATACATTTAAAGAGGATTTTGCTACTTCAAATTTCACTTGGAATTCTAAACACATAAAATACCTGGGATTACTTTTTGCCCCCTCAATCCCAACAACGCTTTCTCTATGTTTAGAAAGTTGCATACAGAGAATTTCCTCATTAACCTCCAAATGGTATCCCCTATATTTATCACGGTGGGGACGTCTTGATACCATCAAAATGATGCTCTCTCCTATAGTGTTGTATATGATTTCTAATATTCCAGTACCTATCCCTTCAAAATATATTAAGAAAATCGATACCATACTGTCATCTTTTTATGGAACACTAAAAAACCTCTTATGTCACAACTAAGACTGATAAAACCAAAGTCCGAGGGTGGGGCTAATTTTCCTGATTTCCCCAATTATCATAAATCTTTCCTACTTTGTCAATCCTCGAGATGGCTTTCTGATCCTCAAGCGAACTGTCCTTTATGGGTGGAACTTGAAAGAGCATACCTTTCTCCTTTCTCTTTTAAAGAGTATCTTTCCTTTACCCGCAAACCACAATCTGTCTCCACTCCTGTACTTAAACACTCCTGTAAGCTTCTGGAGTCCAACCACAAGACACCTCTCACAGATTTAAAATCTTTTCTCAACTCCACACTTTGGCACAATAATTTCTTACTGATTCATAGTAAACCTTTTTACTGGAAGTCATGGAGGCAGAAAGGCTTAATTTGGACACATCAGCTTTTTATTCAGAATGAAATTATATCCTTTTCACAGGCTAGTCGTCTTTTTGATTTTCCATCTTCCTACCAGCCTAAATACGCACTCCTAAACCAAGCCTTACTGATTGCCTATACTCAAGTTATGTCCCTCGGTCATCACGTACCTTACTCAGTAAATAGGTTGCATACTTTTTTATACTCATGCCCTAAAGCATCTTCTATTTGCACTTACCTCCGTAATCTACACACCGATAGAGAGAAAACTAAAGTAGAAATATCTTGTGAAGAGGATCTTGAGGCGGATTGGCCATCCTCCTTTTGGAACAAAATATGGTCAAAAAATTAGGAAATCATCTAGAGCAGCAAATACCACACAGACATTATTTTTTATTTATAATAGACTTTTATTACATCCGGTCATTCTGCACAAGAGATACCCCGATGTCCCTGATTCTTGTTGGACTTGTTCATCCCCATTTGCTGATTTGAAACATCTACTCTTTACATGCCCACATGTACATACTTTCTGGAAAAATGTTTGGTCTCAAATTAACTTAATTTTTGGTACTAAAATACCCTTTTCCATTGTTCACCTATTTTTAGGAAGTACATCACCGGTCTGGGATAAACATACTTTTAATATTAGGATTGTAGATTTGTTGATAGCAGTCGCCTTTCAGAAAATCACCAAAAACTGGAAAGATCTAACTAAGTTATCCTTGAAAGCCTAGTGGGACGCCGAGTGTTATAACCATAGACTAGATACGGCTCTTGTTCATCCTATTCATTTAGCTACAAAACGCTTAATTCTATGGTCACCTGTCACAAGACATATTGAGATGAGTGCTAGACGTTCTTTCTCTATGGCCCCTATACAACAAGAAGTTGCTCAACCTCTGTGACATTCCTTAACCTACCATAACATTATTTTTCATTTGTTCATGTCATTTCTATGTATTTTAAAATGAGTTGTAGTATTTAATGAACAATGTGATTATTTTTCTCTGCTTATTTAGGCATTTCGTTCCAGTCATGTGTATTTGATATTTTCACTTAAACAAGGTTATATATAATGTTTATTTACTCTCCTATATGATAATATTTTAACGATTGTATTAATTATATTTTTTTACTTTATGTTCTTTCAATAAACTCTCTTTTGAACTCAATGTAGGACAACTAATGGATTGAGGAGGCCTTCTCATTTGCAAGGCCTCAGAATACAAAATCAGTAATTACCAGGACTGGACTTTGCTTTCCACATCCTGATTCCAAGGTTATCCAAGGGCTTGATTTGAGCTTTCCTCCTATTAAGAAGTCTCAAGGCCATCAAAGACTTCCCCTGCAATTACCTGGACTCTGCTGCTGTGAGTCCTACTCTGCCAAGTGGGCCCAAATCCAGTTCCTGGGCACTTGAAAGTGAGTTCTGGTGACAGATAGAAGAAAATCCAGGCATCGACTCCAAGCGCCGTTCGGAATTGGCGCAGCACTGACAAAAATCGATTTTGCCGATTTCTTCGTTGACACCACACCGCAGCAAGGAACCGAGACATCATGACCAAAAACGACGCATCACCTCCCCTGTAGCAGTATTGAATCGATGCATCACCCGCTTTTCAACGTCTCAACTCCCCTGTGCCTCACATCATCTTTGAATTTTGATGAATCTAACATACATTGTCCTGATCAAGCGCAACCATTGATTTTTAAGAACTACAACTTTATTTAATCTTTGAAAATTCATATCTTGACTTGTGTATGTTGGATTTTTGTCGTTTTGATCTTGTTTTATTCAGACAAATATTAGCTATGTTTCTAAACTGGTATGGAGTCCTTTTGTAGTGTTTTCACTCTGTTACTGTGTGTGTATGTACAAATACTTTACACATTGCCTGTGGGATAAGCCTGACTGCTCTGTTCCAAGCTACCAAGGGGTTGAGCAGGGGTTATCTTATGTGAAACTTACTTACCCTGACGAGAGTGAGGGTCCCTACTTTGACAGGGTGCAAACCACTGCCAACTAGAGACCCCACTTCTAACACCCTCCTTCCTTCCACGATGAACAAGCACTGTCTTCTGTATGATCAACAAACCAGTCAAGAAGATAGACTGCCAAAATATATTTTATGAGACTATATTAGAACCGAGTGTTATACCACTTGTTTAAGGTCCTGAAACTGGCACGGGCACCAGGTGAGGCCTGTAACAAGGGTGAGGGCCTTTAATAATCGACATAGGCTGAGGCAGAAGGGCTACATAGCTATTAGAACATTCCACCCACTGAGGAAAGAATGTTTTAACGTAAACAGGGACAAACAGAAAAACAAACATTGGAATGTTAGAGTAAAGGTCTGTACCTTTGGCCCAGATCCACGTTATTGTTTTCAATGGAGCTTTCAGCCTGCCAGTGTTCCAATACTACTTAATTCTGATATTTATTACGTAAACTAGAAGTAGTTAGTGGCTTTTTCCATCCAAAGCTTCTCTAGACTGAAACTGAGTAGCCTGGGTAATGAATCCTGCCTACCTGCCTGCAATTTCAAAGCATGACTTCTAATACGATTTTTCCATATTTTGTTAGGGTGGGATTGCAAGTTGACATAATATCTTTTCAGAGCTGGCATTGTAGCTTAGTGCTTCTTTAATCATATGACCTGAGCCACTTAACATGACATAGAAAGTATAATAGGCCACTGGGCGATCAGCCAGAAGAGAAGATATTGAAAAATACAGTACAGGACAATGGATAATGATACATATGATCATAGTTTTAGGAAAACAAGGGAAGAGTCAAAAATGGAATGTGTATGGATAACAACTGAATAGCACGAGGAAACATACAGTGAATCAGGGACTTCACATGCGGTTCTAGAGTTTCTGGAGACGGATCACCAGTGTATTTTGTCTTTGATCAGCTCAGTGCATCTAGACTGTCAGCACTGGAATACCACACCGATCCATTGCTGTATGGAGCCTTTTACAGTGCATTCACACTGAAATTCTTTTTGTCAATTTCTTTCACGTCAACATTGTCACCAAAAAGCTAAATAATGCTATTCATGAAAACTCTTACAATTCATAATAAATTGCCACTTTGAAACATTTGAAGAGATATGAAAAGCAAGATGATGTTTTGTGTAGACAGTTTAAACCTTAGAAAGATATACGTGGGATGTTCAGTTGCTAACAACTACATAATGATGAACAATTTTCTCTAGAAGTGCTTTGCTTCCTTGTTGACAATACTGCTTATTTATGGGGGCTGGTGGTTGCCCTGTCACAGCGCCTCATATCTCTTACATTAAGTCAATGTGATATCACAGAAATTCAGTAAAATCTATAATTTATAGAAAAGTACAACAATAGATTGGAAAACATTGGATTGGGAGGGAGAACATTCAGAGATAGGGAGCTAAGATGCTTATCAGTCAAAATCCCAGTTACTACTAAGAGCATCCTGCCAATATTCATTTTTGAATAATGTCAACAGAGTAAGAAGCCACATATCAGGGTTACCGTTATAGACCAATATTACATGTTAAGAAACTACATTCATAAAATTGTTTACTCCAGTCCCAGACCTTAACCTCTTTAATTGTAATCCCCCAAAGATGAACAAAGATGGCAATAGGCTTGTTGCTATTAAGAAAGTAATTGGTGACCTTCTATAGTTTGATAATATTTCAAATACTACTACAATGACCTACCAGTAGATAGAAACCACTAGTTGCACCAACAACTACATTGAATAAGTAGATATATTATGTAATTAGACACTGTTCCAACACCATAGCATCAGGAGAACAGCTACACCAACCCTTAGACTACCAGTTGCTCTAAAGCTACCCTAGCTCATATCCGCTCCTCCACATCTTGCCGTACACCTACGCCGTAATTTTAACTCTAACTAGAACCATAATGCTAAACCTTAACTGAATCCTAATCTTATCCCTTACTCTAGTCCTAACCATATTCCTAAACCTAAATACCCACATCCAAGCCCAAAACATAACACTAACGCTGCTGCTCACCATAACCTTAACAACAAGTCCAATTTTAACCCTACCCGTAACCATAAATTCCTCACTTACCTTACACATAGCTCTAATTCTGAATCACATCAATTCAATACATCTAACCCTGCATCTAATCTTATCCCTAAAGCTATTTATTTTATTTTACACTTAAATCTCACCCTACAAATAAACTGTACCCTAATCTTTATGTACTCCTTCCCCATCCCTAAACATGACCCCAACCTAAGCTAAACTCTAGCTCTACCCCAACTTTAAAAGGCACCCTAGTAGGCCTAATAGTGTAATTATAGTGGAGGCAATGTGGTACCCGGCAGATGTAGTGGAGTTGATGGAGTTGTAACCTAAGTTGTGATGCAGAACTTTGTGTCTAATGGCAAGCCAATATTGTAGATTTCAGACAGTGGACGTAAAACCTCAGGTGATGCCTATTCATTTGAGAAAACAAAAATCGAGGAGGAAATATTTTGATACATAAGTCAAAGGTGGATATCAGCAAAAACAAATGTGTGCAAATGTTTTCAAGAACCTAAAATGAAATGCATCACAATGTAACTTTTGTTTCATCTAAGAAAACTTTTACTCCTTGTAGACTCATATTTAAGGTCAAAAGTAAATTTGATCATGAGTGTCCGCTTGTAGCCCATTTACCTTTTTACACCTGCAATTCACAAACGGATCCTAGAAGGCAAGTGGGGTTTTCAAGTCGTGGTTTACGTTGGATGTTTGTGAACACACAAACACATAGGTTTGTGGGGATATATTCAGAAACTCCAATATGACCCTTTCCCATCCGGAAAATGGTTGGAGATTTACTCCAGGAAAGGGAAATGGAACAGCCCCAATTTATTGGGGGTGCAGAGCACAAGATTTCTCCACATTGAAAAATATTTTTCCTTCTGTGGGAAAAAATGCCCATTTGCACAGGGGACCCTGTTCTCTCCTCGCGGAGTTCTCTTCTTTGGAGAACTCCGGCAGCAGGAGCAGGAGCCTGCTAGAAAAGTCATCAGACCTTCCTAGGAGTACACCTGCAAGCCTGCACCTGGAGTAGCTTTTCAGGTGTTCAGAATGAATCAAGTGTGATAATTATCACATAACTTTTCCGAGAGTTGTAAAAGTGTTTGAGTTGTAAGTAAGCACCAAAATCTGCATGTCCCGGTAAATACTGGGACTTTTTCCCCTATTTATATCTGAAAGGTTTGACCTGCTGAGATTTAATGGAAAGTTCCAACACACACTTGTAATCAGGTCCTTTGTGGCAAAGCTTGATATGGCTCTATATGTAGTACATATTTCAAACCTGACGTATGCATTTATACAAACTAAAATACCAAATATACCTTTATGACATTTAAATGATTACAAATTAAATGTGAATATTTAATATATTCGTCAGACTATGTGGTTAACAAAAGTTCTTATTGTGTGTTTTGTTCAATTCCCACTGAATTCTCACCCTTCAGGAAATGCGATGAGAGCAGATAGTGTGATTATTTGCAGGTTGAAACGTACAACATTTGAATGTGCATTAAGCATTGCAAGATTCCCAGCATGCATTACATTAAAGGCCACCCAGGAGACCTTGGTGCATCTAAGGCACTTACTATAATATTTTATAATTTGCTGATAGGTGGGACACCTCCCCTTGCACCACAATCAATTCTTACTCCTAAAATAGTGCCCAAGTAACTGTTGCTGGGCTCTACGATGTGATTGCCTGCACTGTGCTGGCGTTAAGCCAACTACAATCCATCATATGTGATATTATATATTTTAGCCAAAAATCAATAATGTATTATGCATGTAATTTTTCTCCCTGTATGGATCTAAATGAAAATAGGAGTCACTTTGCAGAACTGTAGCCCATGGGCTGGAAAAATGAGGATATCAATTCATGTGACAGAGCAGTAAAACAAGATTAATACACTGTGCAAGGCCAGTGGGTAGCTAATGCCTATCATTTGGTCATGCTGTCCAGAACAGACCAAAGAGCTCTGCTGTAACCCCAACACCTCACAATGCATGACCACATGAAATACATTATACTCAACTGCTTTCCCTGAAACAGAACTGCTGCAGCATAAAAACGGCGATGTTAATGCATTTTTCACACTAGGGGGCCGTATCACATAAAGTGAGCACTGCAAGTGCTAATTTTAGACACAGACTCTGCCACAGTTTTGGGATGACTTGTGTCAAATATTTGAAGAGCTGTAGCAGCGCTATTTTACTGCCTTAGACAGAGGCACATTGCTGCTTGTCTTGGGAACTTTAAAAGCATCTGCTACTTATGGCTGGAAACATTGCAGAATTTGTTGGCTTATCTAAAGCAAATAAGAGAAAATAACAACACAAAGTACTGTAACATCACAATCAAAACATAACTGGTCACAACACAATACAACTGTCAAAACAGAACGAAACACAACAGGCACAGCACCCCACAACATCAAAGTGCAGTAATGCAGCACAAAAACATAAAAGCACACAAAATAACAGAACATACCACTGCCACAACAAAATGACACAACAAGTAGGCATAACATTGTTATCACACTGTACCCCCACCAGAAATCTGCTTTCAAAAGATGTTAGCACCAAGCAATGCCTTCCCTTACGACTAAGGACATCAAATAGTGCCAGTTAAACTTGTTTCTGAGCCTCCCCAGAGCTGTATACAGCTAGAGTCAGTTTAAAGAACAGGAGGATATTTTACAAGAGACAGGATCTGAGGTACAGCAAAATATGTCTCACAGAGCTTAAAACACATGAAAGCACAGATAAGACTCCGCGGCGTTTTCATCGCTACTGGTGTAGAGAGTGAAAAATAATAAAATGCTGCGTTGACGCATAGAAGGATCACTATAGGCTACTAACTGGGGCAATGCAATAGGCAAAGTGCAGATGCTCTTGAAGAGCTTTGAAATCAGGATGGTTGATATGTGCATCATTTGCCACTTTGGTGAACATAGCAATACACTGAACCTTCATGTTCACCACTGCCAATGGGTGCTGCAGCTCCTTTCACTCTCCTCTTAAGCTAACATTAGTGGCTCAAAGGAGATTTTTCCAACAAAACTAGTTTGCAGAGAATTATCTTGCGAAAAGTAGCTCTTGCAGTTTTTCTATAGGAAAACACCACGTTTACAGTACTTTTACCTGCTAAATTCCTTAGAAATTTGGCCTTGATTATGAGGGTATCTTTGTTTTCTGACACCTACATAAACCCGTTTGCTCAGTGGTATTAATCTATTTGCTTTTTTACCTTATGGATGGTACTTCCAATATAGAACTTATTGCACGGGCATCTGAGAGCATAAACGGCAAATTCAGTGTTGCATGAGACATGATTTAGAATTTGATGGGCTGATTGTTTTTCAGATAATTTGACTGTTTTAAAGTTGTCACTAAATTTACAGGCCTTGCAGTTTCTACATGTGAAGAAGCCCTTGATGTCACTAGTATTCTTTTCTGGAGTTACCAGACAGTGTGTCATGTGTCACTGTATCCTTCAAGGATCGTGCTTTTCTAAAGGTAATAGCTGGACTTTCTCCAACAGGTTTAATTAAATCTGAATCTGTTTTTAATATTTCCCAGTTTTTTCTAAGGCTTTGCCTCACCTCCCAGGATTGGTTATTAAAAGATGTAATAAACCTTATTTGTTCATCATTATCATTCTGTGGCTTGGTTTTGGGTATAAGGAGATCATTATGTTTCAATTGATCAATCCTAATACTTGCTTGTTGGATAGTATTTTTAGAGTAACCTCTTTCAACAAATCTTTCTACCTTAGCTCTTTTTTCTTTCTGGAACCCCTCCTCTGTGCTACAATTCCTTTTTGCACGGAGTAGCTCACCATAAGGAATACTCCTGATTAAATTAGTCGGGTGGCAGCTGTTGGCGTGCAACAGACTATTGCCTGCTGTTTCTTTGCGAAACAGTTTGCTTGTAAGTCTGCCTTCTACCACCTCCAGTTTCAGATCCAGAAATTCAATCTTGGTATTATCGATATTGCTACTAAATGACAAATTTAATGAATTATCATTGAGTAGACCGACAAATTCATGGGCTTGTTCACAAGTGCCGCTCCAAATACAAAAGATGTCATCTATGTATCTGACCCAGAGGACGACGTGGTCTTCAAAGTATCTGATGTTATTGACAACTTGCTTCTCCCACCAGTCCAGGTATAACCCGGCAAAGCTGGGGGCGAAGCAAGTACCCATCGCCGCCCCCTGGGTCTGTCTGTACAGTGTTTTGTCAAAGATGAAAAAATTATTTGTTAAACAAATATAAATCATATCTAAGATCATTTCGGGATGCAGTAGATACGAAAGTGATCTACCCTTGAGAAAGTATCTACAGGCATCGATACCTAAATAGTGTGGAATGCAGGTGTATAAGCTATTTACATCTAGGCACATTAGTAAGTAGCTGTCGTTCCATGTAATCTCATTAATAAGTCTCCAAAAATCCCCAGTGTCACCTATATACGACGGGAGAGCATGAACAAATGGCTGTAAGAAAAAGTCAACATATTTTGACCTATTTTCTAACATGCTCCCCCTTGATGACACTATAGGTCTTCCCGGGGGGTTGGCCAGATCTTTATTTAGTTTTGGTAACAGATAAAGTGCGGGAATTTTCTGAAACTTGCTCATCAGAAATTGGTATTCGTCCCATTCTAATATTCCTTTATCTCGCCAATCAATGAGATTGTCATAGTATTTTTTATTTGCAATCTCATATTCACTTTTTGTAGTGACTATATATCTGTCTTTGTCACTCAGTTGTTTCTGCCCTTCATTCAAATACAGGTCAAGAGGCCATAACACTACATTTCCCCCCTTGTCAGATTTCTTGATTACCATATCTTTCTACATTTCAAGTTCCTTGATCGCCTCAATGTGAGTTTTTTCAGATTACTCCTGGCATACGGTTTTCTCAAATTAATTTTCTGTAATTCTTTAATCATGCTCTTCTCGAATATGTCAATTGCTTCATTTGTGATTTGAGGTACAAATATTGATTTGGGTTTAAACCCACTCTCATATCCCATGCTGACATTTATGTCATCATTAATTAAATTTAAGAAGGGGTCATCAATAAAATCACCCTCCCCTTCCAATTCATGCATGGTATGCAGGGTTTCTACATCCCCAATCGTCACAGCCTGTTGTTTATTCACCTTTTCCCTTTGTGCATTCAAAGATGTTATTTTGAAGCATGCCATTTTCTTAATTTTAGTTTTCTAATAAAGTGAAAAAGGTCTATACGTGATTCCGTGTAATTAAAATTTGAAGTTGGGCAAACAACTTCAGATACAATACTCTTTACCCTGTAGGCCTTAACCTCGATGAGGAATTGGCGGTTCATTTAGGCTGATCAGGAATAAATTTGTAAAAGTTCTCTCTTCTAGAGCAAGATGTTTTGGTTCACATGATTTTAATTGAAATATGTAGCGGCATATTTTATTTTAATTATTGTCCTTTGTTCATCTTTTGCAGTTGATTTGAGGATATTTGAAGAGATATCATCAGTGATGTCATCAGTGATGTCACTGACCATGTCATGAATGATGCAATATGTGACGTCATCAGCAGTGCATTGCGCGGGCGCAAGTTATAGTTAGCTCAACTAACTATAACGGCCGAATTTCTCTGGTTTTGTACGAGTGAAATGTCCAACTAACTATAACGTCTGAAACCTGTGGTTTTTTCCAATGAATTTCTAAGGTTTTTTTAAATGCTAATTTCTAACTATATCGTCCCTGAAACCTATGGGTTTTTTCAGTGAATTTCAAAGGTTTTTAAATGTTAATTTCTAACTATAACGTCCCTGAAACCTATGGTTTTTTCAGTGAATTTCAAAGGTTTTTAAATGCTAATTTCTAACTATAGCGTCCCTGAAACCTATGGTTTTTTCAGTGAATTTCTATGGTTTTTTAAATGAAAATTTCTAACTATAACGTCCCTGATACCTGTGGTTTTTTCAGTGAATTTCTAAGGTTTTTTAAATGCTAATTTCTAACTATGCCTACAGAGGCAGGACGTGTGCAGAAAGAGGAAGAAAGGTGCAGAAAAAATCAAGAGAAATGCAGAAAGAACCAACAGAGATGCAGAAAGAGGCCTTGTTGCAAAGCCATCCTGTGCCCTGGGAACCCCCCAACTTTTTGCTGACTGGTACTGGTGGTAACTGGCTCTGACTGACCCTGGGCTCTGCCTAACCAGGCCTGAAGCCAGTGCTATGCTGAAAGACACTTAGAATACAGTGAAAACACCTACATACACTAGGGTACACTATGGGTTGGGGTACCCCTGTGATTGGCATGACCTCCCCTGTAAGGCCCTAGTACATAATAGGGCAGGGGGATTAAAACTACCTCTAAGTCCCAAGCACATAATAGGGCATGGCAGTTTAGAGGCCAGCAGCCCTTTTCTGCACTTGCATGTGTGCACTGCTGAGCCTGAGGTCAGTTTAAAAGTAGCCCTGTGTGTGCAGAAAGAGGCATGAAAGGTGCAGAAAGAGGCAAGAGAAGTACAGAAAGAAGCAACAAAGGTGCAGCAAGAGGGAAGAGGGTTGCAGAAAGAGGCAAGAGAAGTGCAGAAAGAAGCAACAGAGGTGCAGAAAGAGACAAGAGAAGTTCAGAAAGAGGCAGCAGAGGTGCAGAAACAGGCAGAAGAGGTGCAGAAAGAGGGAACAGGGGTGCAGAAAGAGAGAAGAGGGGTGCTGAAAGAGGCAAGAGGGGTGCAGAAATTTGTAAGAGAGGTGCAGAAAGAAACAAGAGCAGTGCAGTAAAAAACAACAGAGGTGCAGAAGGAGGCAAGAGGGGTACAGAAAGAGGCAAAAGAAGAGCAGAAACAAGCAAAAGAGATGCGGAAAGAGGCTAGAGGGGTGCAGAAAGGCACAAGAGAGGTGCACAAAGAGGCAAGAGAGGTGCACAAAGAGGGAAGAAGGGTGCAGAAAGAGGCAAGTGGGGTACAGAAAAAAGCAAGAGAGGTGTAGAAAGAAGCAAGAGAAGTGCAGAAAGAAATAACAGAGGTGCAGAAAGAAGCAAGAGCAGTGCAGAAAGAACCAACAGAGGTGCAGAAAGAGGCAAGAGGGGTGCAGAAAGAGAAAGAGAAGTGCAGAAAGAAGCAAAAGAGGTACAGAAAGAGGCAAGAGAAGTTCAGAAAGAGGCAGCAGAGGTGCAGAAACAGGCAGAAGAGGTGCAGAAAGAGGGAACAGGGGTGCAGAAAGAGATAAGAGGGGTGCCGAAAGAGGCAAGAGGGGTGTAAAAATTTGCAAGAGAGGTGCAGAAAGAAGCAAGAGCAGTGCAGTAAGAAACAACAGCGGTACAGAAGGAGGCAAGTTGGGTGCAGAAAGAGGCAAGAGCAGTGCAAAATTAACCAAGAGATGTGCAGGAAAGGGGAAGAAGGGTGCAGAAAGAGGCACGAGGGGTGCAGAAAGAAGGAAGAGAAGTGCAGAAAGAAGCAACAGAGGTGCTGAAAGAGGTACGAAGGGTGCAGAAAGATGCAAGAGAAGTGCAGAAAGAAGCAACAGAGGTACAGAAAGAGGCAAGAGTGGTGCAGAAAGAGGGAAGAGAGGTGTAGGAAGAGGCAAGAGAGTTGCACAAAGAGGGAAGATGGGTGCAGAAAGAGGCAACAGGGGTGCAGAAAGAAGCAAGTGAGGTGCAGAAAGAGGCAAGAGAGGTGCAGAAAGAGGCAAGAGAGGTGCAGAAACAGGCAAGAGAATTGCAGAAAGAGGCAAGAGAATTGCTGAAAGAAGCAACAGAGGTGTAGAAAGAAGCAAGAGAAGTGCAGAAAGAGGCAAGTGACATGCAGAAAGAGGCAAGAGAGGTGCAGAAAGAGGGAAGACGAGTGCAGAAAGAGACAACAGGGTTGCAGAATGAAGCAACAGAGGTGCAGAAGGAGGCAAGAGAACTGCAGAAAGAGGCAAGAGAGTTGTAGAAACAGGCAAAAGAGGTTCAGAAAGAGGGAACAGGGGTGCAGACAGAGGCAAGAGAGGTGCAGAAAGAGGGAAGAGGGGTGTAGAAAGAGGCAAGAGGGGTGCAGAAATTTGCAAGAGATGTGCAGAAAGAAGCAAGGGCAGTGCAAAAGAACCAACAGAGGTGCAAAAAGAGTCAAGTGAGGTGCAGAAGGAGGCAAGAGAGTTGCAGAAACAGGCAAAAGGGGTGCAGAAGGAGGGAACAGGTGTGCAGACTGAGGCAAGAGAGGTGCAGAAAGAGGGAAGAGGGGTGCAGAAAAAGGCAAGAGGGATGCAGAAATTTGGAACAGAGGTGCAGAAAGAAGCAAGAGCAGTGCAGAAAGAACCAACAGAGGTGCAGAAAGAGGCAAGACGGGTACAGAAAGAGGCAAGTGAAGTGCAGAACAAAGCAAAAGAGGTGCGAAAAGAACCAATAGAAGTGCAGAAAGAGGCAAGAGGGGTGCAGAAAGGGCTAGGAGAGGTGCACAAAGAGGCAAGAGGGGTACAGAAAGAGGCAGGAGGGGTGCAGAAAGAAGGAAGAGAACTGCAGAAAGAAGCAACAGAGGTG
Source organism: Calotriton arnoldi (assembly GCA_963921515.1). NCBI lineage: Eukaryota > Metazoa > Chordata > Amphibia > Caudata > Salamandridae > Calotriton > Calotriton arnoldi. The sequence continues at coordinate 5,821,530 of CAWUFW010000044.1, forward strand.
CTGAAAGAGGCACGAAGGGTGCAGAAAGAGTCAAGAGAGGTGCAGAAAGAAGCAACAGAGGTACAGAAAGAGGCAAGAGTGGTGCAGAAAGAGGGAAGAGAGGTGTAGAAAGAGGAAAGAAAGTTGCACAAAGAGGGCAGAGGGGTGCATAAACAGGCAAAAGGGGTGCAGATAGAAGCAAGTGAGGTGCAGAAAGAGGCAAGAGAGGTACAGAAAGAGGCAAGAGAGGTGCAGAAACAGGCAAGAGAAGTGTTGAAAGAGGCAAGAGAGGTGCAGAAAGAGGCAAGAGAACTTCAGAAATGTATAAGAGAGGTGCAGAAAGAAACAAGAGCAGTGCAGTAAAAAACAACAGAGGTGCAGAAGGAGGCAAGAGGGGTACAGAAAGAGGCAAAAGAAGAGCAGAAACAAGCAAAAGAGATGCGGAAAGAGGCTAGAGGGGTGCAGAAAGACACAAGAGAGGTGCAGAAAGAGGCAAGAGAGGTGCAGAAAGAGGGAAGAAGGGTGCAGAAAGAGGCAAGTGGGGTGCAGAAAGAAGCAAGAGAGTATAGAAAGAAGCAAGAGAAGTGCAGAAAGAAATAACAGGTACAGAAAGAAGCAAGAGCAGTGTAGAAAGAACCAACAGAGGTGCAGAAAGAGGCAAGAGGGGTGCAGAAAGAGGCAAGAGAAGTGCAGAAAGAAGCAAAAGAGGTACAGAAAGAGGCAAGAGAAGTTCAGAAAGAGGCAGCAGAGGTGCAGAAACAGGCAGAAGAGGTGCAGAAACAGGGAACAGGGGTGCAGAAAGAGAGAAGAGGGGTGCGGAATGAGGCAAGAGGGGTGCAAAGATTTGCAAGAGAGGTGCAGAAAGAAGCAAGAGCAGTGCAGTAAGAAACAACAGCGGTACAGAAGGAGGCAAGAGGGGTGCAGAAAGAGGCAAGAGCAGTGCAAAAAGAACCAAGAGATGTGCAGGAAAGGGGAAGAAGGGTGCAGAAAGAGGCACGAGGGGTGCAGAAAGAAGGAAGAGAAGTGCAGAAAGAAGCAACAGAGGTGCTGAAAGAGGCACGAAGGGTGCAGAAAGATGCAAGAGAAGTGCAGAAAGAAGCAACAGAGGTACAGAAAGAGGCAAGAGTGATGCACAAAGAGGGAAGAGAGGTGTAGAAAGAGGCAAGAGAGTTGCACAAAGAGGGAAGATGGGTGCAGAAAGAGGCAACAGGGGTGCAGAAAGAAGCAAGTGAGGTACGGAAAGAGGCAAGAGAGGTGCAGAAAGAGGCAAGAGAGGTGCAGAAAAAGGCAAGAGAATTGCCGAAAGAGGCAAAAGAATTGCTGAAAGAAGCAACAGAGGAGTAGAAAGAAGCAAGAGAAGTGCAGAAAGAGGCAAGTGACATGCGGAAAGAGGCAAGAGAGGTGCAGAAAGAGGGAAGACGAGTGCAGAAAGAGACAACAGGGTTGCAGAATGAAGCAACAGAGGTGCAGAAGGAGGCAAGAGAACTGCAGAAAGAGGCAAGAGAGTTGCAGAAACAGGCAAAAGAGGTACAGAAAGAGGGAACAGGGGTACAGAAAGAGGCAAGAGGGGTGCAGAAATTTGCAAGAGATGTGCAGAAAGAAGCAAGGGCAGTGCAAAAGAACCAACAGAGGTGCAAAAAGAGTCAAGTGAGGTGCAGAAGGAGGCAAGAGAACTGCAGAAAGAGACAAGAGAGTTGCAGAAACAGGCAAAAGGGGTGCAGAAAGAGGGAACAGGTGTGCAGAAAAAGGCAAGAGGGATGAAGAAATATGTAACAGAGATGCAGAAATAAGCAAGCGCAGTGCAGAAAGAACCAACAGAGGTGCAGAAAGAGGCAAGATGGGTACAGAAAGAGGCAAGTGAAGTGCAGAACAAAGCAAAAGAGGTGCGAAAAGAACCAACAGATTTGTAAAAAGAGGCAAGAGGGGTGCAGAAAGGGCTAGGAGAGGTGCACAAAGTGGCAAGAGGAGTACAGAAAGAGGCAGGAGGGGTGCAGAAAGAAGGAAGAAAACTGCAGAAACAAGCAACAGAGGTGCTGAAAGAGGCACGAAGGGTGCAGAAAGAGTCAAGAGAGGTGCAGAAAGAAGCAACAGAGGTACAGAAAGAGGCAAGGGTGCAGAAAGAGGGAAGAGAGGTGTAGAAAGAGTAAAGAAAGTTGCACAAAGAGGGCAGAGGGGTGCAGAAACAGGCAAAAGGGGTGCAGAAAGAAGCAAGTGAGGTGCAGACAGAGGCAAGAGAGGTGCAGAAAGAGGCAAGAGAGGTGCAGAATCAGGCAAGAGAAGTGTTGAAAGAGGCAAGAGAGGTGCAGAAAGAGGCAAGAGAACTGCAGAAAGAGGCAAGAGAGTTGCAGAAAGAGGCAAGTGAGGTGCAGAAGGAGGCAAGAGAACTGCAGAAAGAGGCAAGAGAGTTGCAGAAACAGGCAAAAGGGGTGCAGAAACAGGGAACAGGTGGGCAGACTGAGGCAAGAGAGGTGCAGAAAGAGGGAAGAGGGTTGCATAAAGAGGCAAGAGGGGTGCAGAAAGATGCAGCAGAGGTGCAGAAAGAAGCAAGAGAAGTGCAGAAGGAAGCAACAGAGGTGCAGAAAGAAGCAAGAGGTGTGCAGAAAGAGGCAAGAGGTGTGCATAAAGAGGCAAGAGAAGTGCAGAAAGAAACAACAGAGGTGCAGAAAGAGGCAAGAGAAGTGTAGAAAGAGGCAAGAGAGGTGCAGAAAGAACCAACAGAGGTGCAGAAAGAGAAAGAGAAGTGCAGAAAGAAGCAAAAGAGGTACAGAAAGAGGCAAGAGAAGTTCAGAAAGAGGCAGCAGAGGTGCAGAAACAGGCAGAAGAGGTGCAGAAAGAGGGAACAGGGGTGCAGAAAGAGAGAAGAGGGGTGCCGAAAGAGGCAAGAGGGGTGTAAAAATTTGCAAGAGAGGTGCAGAAAGAAGCAAGAGCAGTGCAGTAAGAAACAACCGCGGTACAGAAGGAGGCAAGTTGGGTGCAGAAAGAGGCAAGAGCAGTGCAAAATTAACCAAGAGATGTGCAGGAAAGGGGAAGAAGGGTGCAGAAAGAGGCACGAGGGGTGCAGAAAGAAGGAAGAGAAGTGCAGAAAGAAGCAACAGAGGTGCTGATAGAGGTACGAAGGGTGCAGAAAGATGCAAGAGAAGTGCAGAAAGAAGCAACAGAGGTACAGAAAGAGGCAATAGTGGTGCAGAAAGAGGGAAGAGAGGTGTAGAAAGAGGCAAGAGAGTTGCACAAAGAGGGAAGATGGGTGCAGAAAGAGGCAACAGGGGTGCAGAAAGAAGCAAGTGAGGTGTAGAAAGAGGCAAGAGAGGTGCAGAAAGAGGCAAGAGAGGTGCAGAAACAGGCAAGAGAATTGCAGAAAGAGGCAAAGGAATTGCTGAAAGAAGCAACAGAGGTGTAGAAAGAAGCAAGAAAAGTGCAGAAAGAGGCAAGTGACATGCGGAAAGAGGCAAGAGAGGTGCAGAAAGAGGGAAGACGAGTGCAGAAAGAGACAACAGGGTTGCATAATGAAGCAACAGAGGTGCAGAAGGTGGCAAGAGAACTGCAGAAAGAGGCAAGAGAGTTGTAGAAACAGGCAAAAGAGGTACAGAAAGAGGGAACAGGGGTGCAGACAGAGGCAAGAGAGGTGCAGAAAGAGGGACGACGGGTGCAGAAAGAGGCAAGAGGGATGCAGAAATTTGCAAGAGATGTGCAGAAAGAAGCAAGGGCAGTGCAAAAGAACCAACAGAGGTGCAAAAAGAGTCAAGTGAGGTGCAGAAGGAGGCAAGAGAGTTGCAGAAACAGGCAAAATGGGTGCAGAAGGAGGGAACAGGTGTGCAGACTGAGGCAAGAGAGGTGCAGAAAGAGGGAAGAGGGGTGCAGAAAAAGGCAAGAGGGATGCAGAAATTTGGAACAGAGGTGCAGAAAGAAGCAAGAGCAGTGCAGAAAGAACCAACAGAGGTGCAGAAAGAGGCAAGACGGGTACAGAAAGAGGCAAGTGAAGTGCAGAACAAAGCAAAAGAGGTGCGAAAAGAACCAACAGAGGTGCAGAAAGAGGCAAGAGGGGTGCAGAAAGGGCTAGGAGAGGTGCACAAAGAGGCAAGAGGGGTACAGAAAGAGGCAGGAGGGGTGCAGAAAGAAGGAAGAGAACTGCAGAAAGAAGCAACAGAGGTGCTGAAAGAGGCACTAAGGTTGCAGAAAGAGTCAAGAGAGGTGCAGAAAGAAGCAACAGAGGTACAGAAAGAGGCAAGAGTGGTGCAGAAAGAGGGAAGAGAGGTGTAGAAAGAGGAAAGAAAGTTGCACAAAGAGGGCAGAGGGGTGCATAAACAGGCAAAAGGGGTGCAGATAGAAGCAAGTGAGGTGCAGAAAGAGGTAAGAGAGGTACAGAAAGAGGCAAGAGAGGTGCAGAAACAGGCAAGAGAAGTGTTGAAAGAGGCAAGAGAGGTGCAGAAAGAGGCAAGAGAACTGCAGAAATGTATAAGAGAGGTGCAGAAAGAAACAAGAGCAGTGCAGTAAAAAACAACAGAGGTGCAGAAGGAGGCAAGAGGGGTACAGAAAGAGGCAAAAGAAGAGCAGAAACAAGCAAAAGAGATGCGGAAAGAGGCTAGAGGGGTGCATAAAGACACAAGAGAGGTGCAGAAAGAGGCAAGAGAGGTACAGAAAGAGGGAAGAAGGGTGCAGAAAGAGGCAAGTGGTGTGCAGAAAGAAGCAAGAGAGTATAGAAAGAAGCAAGAGAAGTGCAGAAAGAAATAACAGAGGTGCAGAAAGAAGCAAGAGCAGTGTAGAAAGAACCAACAGAGGTGCAGAAAGAGGCAAGAGGGGTGCAGAAAGAGGCAAGAGAAGTGCAGAAAGAAGCAAAAGAGGTACAGAAAGAGGCAAGAGAAGTTCAGAAAGAGGCAGCAGAGGTGCAGAAACAGGCAGAAGAGGTGCAGAAAGAGGGAACAGGGGTGCAGAAAGAGAGAAGAGGGGTGCGGAAAGAGGCAAGAGGGGTGCAGAAATTTGCAAGAGAGGTGCAGAAAGGAGCAAGAGCAGTGCAGTAAGAAACAACAGCGGTACAGAAGGAGGCAAGAGGGGTGCAGAAAGAGGCAAGAGCAGTGCAAAAAGAACCAAGAGATGTGCAGGAAAGGGGAAGAAGGGTGCAGAAAGAGGCACGAGGGGTGCAGAAAGAAGGAAGAGAAGTGCAGAAAGAAGCAACAGAGGTGCTGAAAGAGGCACGAAGGGTGCAGAAAGAGGCAAGAGTGGTGCAGAAAGAGGGAAGAGAGGTGTAGAAAGAGGCAAGAGTGTTGCACAAAGAGGGAAGATGGGTGCAGAAAGAGGCAACAGGGGTGCAGAAAGAAGCAAGTGAGGTACAGAAAGAGGCAAGAGAGGTGCAGAAAGAGGCAAGAGAGGTGCAGAAAAAGGCAAGAGAATTGCCGAAAGAGGCAAGAGAATTGCTGAAAGAGCAACAGAGGAGTAGAAAGAAGCAAGAGATGTGCAGAAAGAGGCAAGTGACATGCGGAAAGAGGCAAGAGAGGTGCAGAAAGAGGGAAGACGAGTGCAGAAAGAGACAACAGGGTTGCAGAATGAAGCAACAGAGGTGCAGAAGGGGGCAAGAGAACTGCAGAAAGAGGCAAGAGAGTTGCAGAAACAGGCAAAAGAGGTACAGAAAGAGGGAACAGGGGTGCAGACAGAGGCAAGAGAGGTGCAGAAAGAGGGAACAGGGGTATAGAAAGAGGCAAGAGGGGTGCAGAAATTTGCAAGAGATGTGCAGAAAGAAGCAAGGGCAGTGCAACAGAGGTGCAAAAAGAGTCAAGTGAGGTGCAGAAGGAGGCAAGAGAACTGCAGAAAGAGACAAGAGAGTTGCAGAAACAGGCAAAAGGGGTGCAGAAAGAGGGAACAGGTGTGCAGACTGAGGCAAGAGAGGTGCAGAAAGAGGGAAGAGGGGTGCAGAAAAAGGCAAGAGGGATGCAGAAATTTGGAACAGAGATGCAGAAAGAAGCAAGAGCAGTGCAGAAAGAACCAACAGAGGTGCAGAAAGAGGCAAGATGGGTACAGAAAGAGGCAAGTGAAGTGCAGAATGAAGCAAAAGAGGTGCGAAAAGAACCAACAGATTTGCAAAAAGAGGCAAGAGGGGTGCAGAAAGGGCTAGGAGAGATGCACAAAGTGGCAAGAGGGGTACAGAAAGAGGCAGGAGGGGTGCAGAAAGAAGGAAGAAAACTGCAGAAACAAGCAACAGAGGTGCTGAAAGAGGCACGAAGGGTGCAGAAAGAGTCAAGAGAGGTGCAGAAAGAAGCAACAGAGGTACAGAAAGAGGCAAGAGTGGTGCAGAAAGAGGGAAGAGAGGTGTAGAAAGAGGAAAGAAAGTTGCACAAAGAGGGCAGAGGGGTGCAGAAACAGGCAAAAGGGGTGCAGAAAGAAGCAAGTGAGGTGCAGACAGAGGCAAGAGAGGTGCAGAAAGAGGCAAGAGAGGTGCAGAATCAGGCAAGAGAAGTGTTGAAAGAGGCAAGAGAGGTGCAGAAAGAGGCAAGAGAACTGCAGAAAGGCAAGAGAACTGCAGAAAGAGGCAAGTGAGGTGCAGAAGGAGGCAAGAGAACTGCAGAAAGAGGCAAGAGAGTTTCAGAAACAGGCAAAAGGGGTGCAGAAACAGGGAACAGGTGGGCAGACTGAGGCAAGAGAGGTGCAGAAAGAGGGAAGAGGGTTGCAGAAAGAGGCAAGAGGGGTGCAGAAAGATGCAGCAGAGGTGCAGAAAGAAGCAAGAGAAGTGCAGAAGGTAGCAACAGAGGTGCAGAAAGAAGCAAGAGGTGTGCAGAAAGAGGCAAGAGGTGTGCATAAAGAGGCAAGAGAAGTGCAGAAAGAAACAACAGAGGTGCAGAAAGAGGCAAGAGAAGTGTAGAAAGAGGCAAGAGAGGTGCAGAAACAGGCAGGAGAGGTGCAGAAAGAGGGAACAGGGGTGCAGAAAGAGGCAAGAAGGGTACAGGAAGAGGCAAAAGAAGTGCAGAAAAAAAAGAAAGTTGCAGAAAGAAGCAACAGAAATGCAGAAAGTGGCAAGAGAGGCGCAGAAAGAAGTATGAGTGGCCTGCACAGCATTAGTACCAATTTAACACCCACATTTAGCAATAGGTAACAAGTGCCCATTCTAGGTTTGCAAAGAGGGAACAGGGGTGCAGACAGAGGCGAGAGATGTGCAGAAACAGGTAAGAGGGGTGCAGAAAGAGGCAAGAGGGGTGCAGAAATTTGCAAGCGATGTGCAGAAAGAAGCAAGGGCAGGGCAAAAGAACCAACAGAGGTGCAAAAAGAGGCAAGTGAGGTGCAGAAGGAGGCAAGAGAACTGCAGAAAGAGACAAGAGAGTTGCAGAAACAGGCAAAAGGGGTGCAGAAAGAGGGAACAGGTGTGCAGACTGAGGCAAGAGAGGTGCAGAAAGAGGGAAGAGGGGTGCAGGAAAAGGCAAGAGGGATGCAGAAATTTAGAACAGAGGTGCAGAAAGAAGCAAGAGCAGTGCAGAAAGAACCAACAGAGGTGCAGAAAGAGGCAAGATGGGTACAGAAAGAGGCAAGTGAAGTGCAGAACAAAGCAAAAGAGGTGCGAAAAGAACCAACAGAGGTGCAAAAAGAGGCAAGAGGGGTGCAGAAAGGGCTAGGAGAGGTGCACAAAGAGGCAAGAGGGGTACAGAAAGAGAGGCAGGAGGGGTGCAGAAAGAAGGAAGAGAACTGTAGAAAGAAGCAACAGACGTGCTGAAAGAGGCACGAAGGGTGCAGAAAGAGTCAAGAGAGGTGCAGAAAGAAGCAACAGAGGTACAGAAAGAGGCAAGAGTGGTGCAGAAAGAGGGAAGAGAGGTGTAGAAAGAGGAAAGAAAGTTGCACAAAGAGGGCAGAGGGGTGCAAAAACAGTCAAAAGGGGTGCAGAAAGAAGCAAGAGAACTGCAGAAAGAGGCAAGAGAGTTGCAGAAAGAGGCAAAAGAGGTGCAGAAACAGGCAAGAGAAGTGTTGAAAGAGGCAAGAGAGGTGCAGAAAGAGGCAAGAGAACTGCAGAAAGAGGCAAGAGAGTTGCAGAAAGAGGCAAGTGAGGTGCAGAAGGGGGTAAGAGAACTGCAGAAAGAGGCAAGAGAGTTGCAGAAACAGACAAAAGGGGTGCACAAACAGGGAACAGGTGGGCAGACTGAGGCAAGAGAGGTGCAGAAAGAGGGAAGAGGATTGCAGAAAGAGGCAAGAGGGGTGCAGAAAGATGCAACAGAGGTGCAGAAAGAAGCAGGAGAAGTGCAGAAAGAAGCAACAGAGGTGCAGAAAGAGGCAAGAGGTGTGCAGAAAGAGGCAAGAGGTGTGCAGAAAGAGGCAAGAGAAGTACTGAAAGAAGCAACAGAGGTGCAGAAAGAGGCAAGAGAAGTGTAGAAAGAGGCAAGAGGGGTGCAGAAACAGGCAGGAGAGGTGCAGAAAGAAGGAACAGTGGTGCAGAAAGAGGCAAGAGGGGTACAGGAATAGGCAAAAGAAGTGCAGGAAAAAAACAAAGTTGCAGAAAGAAGCAACAGAAATGCAGAAAGTGGCAAGAGAGGCGCAGAAAGAAGTATGAGTGGCCTGTACAGCATTAGTACCAATTTAACACCCAGGTGACCATTCTAGGTTTGCAAAGGGCCTTCCACCACGCTGTAACACTTGTTGCTGCATTTTTGCTAACGTTTGAGCCGTTTGAGCTAGAAACAAGGCTTTTTTTGTTCAAATCTGCAGACTAGGCAGCAGATGATGGATTATGTTGCTAATGCGGAAAATGTATAATTGTGTGAAAGTCGGTGCAGCCAAACAGTCGCATAATTCCAGTGGCCATGCTCATACCTATGACTAGGTCCAGAAGTCCTCCTCAGTGATTCCTTCTTTTTTTTGTCTCATTGAGTTCATAATTTAGCTTCTATGGTAACGAGGAAGACTAAACCTGAGGTTACCACTCCACAACACAGACTACCATACCACATAATTACTCTCCATATCACATAAACCCACTCTACATAATTCCTATACACTAAATACCACATACTTTCTATCCACATACTTTCACTGCACAACATACTACATAATTCCACTTTACACAAAGTACATCCACTCCACTCCAAAAAACATTAGTAAAAAACTTTTAGATTTACAACGCCAATAGCTCTAACTCTTGCAAATGCGAGACCTATTACATTACAAATGCTTCTTTAACTGGTAGTCACGTTTGCAGAGTGGTGGAGAAAGGGGGCTGGGCCTCCAACCCGCGCTCAGGAATTCCGCTGCGTAGGACTTACAGGAGGTACCAGGAGGGCTACTTGGCCACCAAAGTCCCTCAGGAGTAAAGTGGGCTTCATCCCCCAACCAGTACTGTGCCAGGAGTCGCATTTGCAGAGTGGTGGAGAAAGATGAGCGTGGCCTCCGAAGACCTCTCAGCAATCCCACTGTGTGGGACTTACTGGAGGTAACAGGAGGGGTAGTTGGCCCCCAAGGTGAAGTCCCACACAGCAGGATTGCTAAGTTCTCATAGCAGGCCATGCCCCCTTTCCCCACCACTCTGCAAACGCAGTTCCTGGTGCGCTCTTGGGTGAGGATTAAAGTCCCCTTCGCTGCTAGGGGTCCTTAGTGGCCAACTAGCCTACCTGTTACCTCCAGTATGCCCCAGATAGTGGGATTGCTGAAAGGTGGACACAGGCCACGCCCCCTTCCTCCATCACTCTGCAAACGCGCCTCCTGGTGCATTCTTTGTTGGGAGATTAAGTCCCCTTGAATCCTGAGGGTCCCTAGGGGCCAGAAGGCGCGTTTGCAATGTGGTACAGGGAGGGGGCGGGGCCTCCGGCGAGATGCCGTCTTTTTTTTTTTTAAATAATTAAATATTCGGGAGGGGGCCGCATGGCCCCCCCCTTTCCTGGGCCACTTCTGGCCCCAGGGACCCCATCCCCCGGGGCCTGGCCAGCCTTTACATTTTTTTTTATTTTGGAGGGGGCCGCTGGTGGAAGGTGGTGGCAAGCCAGGATTTGCTTCGTATATATATATATATATATATATATATATATATATATATATATATATATATATATATAATACTCCTAAAGCTCTGCACTTCCATCCACCTGGCGAACAGAGACACGAACCCAACGATATGAGGCTAGATGTTGTTTATTAAACGGAACCTCGAACCTGACGCGTTTCGGATACCTAGTACCCTTGCTCACAAGGGTATACCCTTGCTCACATATATATATATATATAGCGTTACGAATAGTAAATTTGTACTTCCCTATATGCAATTACCTTACGATATTTTGGCCCTCGATAGTCTGTCCTTGATATTCTTGTACCACAATATCATGGGGGAATCGATATTCAGGAGTACAATCCTTGTGGTTTTGTGGAGATAGTTGCTCTTGCTCACAACGTGAATCCTCAAATGCTGTGATTTCTTTTCACTTTGAAGGTACTAGCCCCACTCTCTGAGCTTCATCTTGTCATCTAGTGAGTTTCTGTGTTCAGACCAATTTGCCCAATAGCATGACCACTGTGCCTCTGTTCTTAGCTTTCAATAATTATAGGGCGAGTGACTACCAGAGGATTCCATTTGTACAGTCTGACACCATGTGAGGTGTGCCCCGCAGTCAGTGGCATAGCTAGACCTTTGGCTGCCCGTGGGGGTCCCTGTGTTTGCCGCCGCGTGATGGCCGCATGTAAGAGCAGGGGGGGGATTGGAGGGTGCTGGCGATTCCTGCGTTTGCTGCCCGCGATGGCCACAGGTAAGGGGGGGATGCCGCCACCCCCAAAACTCATGGCACCCGGGACAGACCGCCCCCCCCTTCCTACACCACTGCCCGCAGTCACATTCTCCAACCAAAATCATTGGTGACAATTCATACGCTCATACGTTCTGAATATTGAGGCCATTGATTCTCCAGTATGGGTGTTTACCACTGGAACAAGTTTGTAAGTTAGCATAGGACCTAAGCAGACAGTTTGAAGCCATAAACAAAGCAACAACTGTTTAAAACACAAATTTTGTATGTATACTTGAAATCACATTTAGGAAACAATGTGCCATAAAATAGTACATATATGTGTTTTGATTGCTCAGCCATGTTACTCTTGCTTAGAAGCCAAATCTGGGGATGATAGCCCACTCATAATGCTACCCCATTATTATTATACAATGGAGAGGCCAGCATAACATGATTTCAAGTTTGGCACCAGATTTTCAAGGATAAAGCATCCTCACATTTTTATACCACCCATCCCAGTTTGCTACATCTATCCCCAGCTTTTTTGTCCTAACCTTGAAACCATAAATTTCCCTCCCAGGTATCTATTTTCAAAAAGCACATACTTGTTCTTATGAGCTCATTGGCATAGTACGCAATTGTTAGACCTGGCATCATTGGCGTGGGTTTCCCCTGTATTTTTGCCTTGACCTCCTGTTATGTTGCTGTGTGTTGGACTTCGTTTTTGCTGGTCTGGATGCTTTGGGCACTTTGCCACTGCTGTTCAGTGCCAAAGTGAAAGTGCTCCCTGTAAATTGTTGTTAGGGATTGGTGATTCCATGATTGGCATATTTGATTTACTAGTCAGTCCCTAGTACAGTGCACTATGTGTGCCCAGGGCCTGCAAATCAAATGATGCTAGTGGGCTGCAGCACTGATTGTGCCACCCACACAAGCAGCCTTTCAAAGGTAACTCAGATCTGCCACTGCAGTGTCTGTGCGCAGTTTAGTACTTCCATGTCGACCTAGCAAGTGCACTCACTTGCCAGGCCCTAACCTTCCCTTTTCTTACATGTTAGTCACCCCTAAGGTAGGCCCAGGGTACCCCTGTGGGCAGGGTGCAGTTATTGTGAAAGGTAGCATATGCCCTGATGTGTGTGGCATGTCCTGATAGTGAAATACTGCCAATTTCGTTTTTCACTATTGTAAGGCCATCTGTTCCCTTAGGATAGAATGGGGAGTTTGCTCAAAACATCCTATGAGCATTACTGCCCATGGGAACAAGATAGGAAAATAAAGGTTGATATGCCTGAAGTCAGAATGTTAAGGTGCATCTTTTAGTGAGGGTGATTTTTACATTCTGGGTTTGAAAATACCTCTTTTAGAAAGTAGGTATTTTCTTGCCTAACCATCCAGTGTGCCTCTGCTAGGTTGTGTATTGACTGTCTGGCTTTGGAGTGACAGGGGCTGGGGATGTGCATTCTGTTCAGACAGCCACTTGGGGGGCTGAGGTGTGTCCTGCCTTTCCAGGGTGAGGCAGGGCTGGGGTGAATAGACCTGGGTTGCATTCAGAGTAGGGGGAGGAGATTTCTGCCACACCTGAATGGGACTGGTCTGCTTTGGACAATGCTGTCTCCACCACCTGCCAGGAAGCTGCACCAGAAAGGACAGAACTGGTTTTGACTGGGCAAAGAGCCTCTCCTCAACCAAATAACAAAGGAATTTGTGCTATAAAAAGTGAGGCCCAGACCCCAGACTTTTAGATTACTTCTGGGTGAACCTTTGCCAAGGAGAAGAGGAGGAGAAACTGAGGAGATGTACTGCCCCTTTGCTATGTGCTGTCCGGGGTTGGCCTGGAGTGCTTGTTTCTGCCAAGGAAAGGACAAGGACTTTGCTGTGTGCTGTGTCCCCTGCTTGAGGAAGATCTCCAAGGGCTTGAAGTTGAGCTTGCCTCCTGTTTTTGAAGTCTCAGGGATACAAAGACTTCACCCCCAGCTCCCCTGAACTTCCTTGCTGGGAGATCTGACCTGCCAGGAGGTGCCTGCTGCTCTTCTGGGCCTCTGGAGGATATTCCTGCTGGTGGGAGCTGGGAAAGTAGCGCAATGACGAGAAGCACAATGCATCCGCACCTGTTTCTGACACATCGCCGAAGCAACCAACGCAGCGCCTGCCCACGGCGGGAGAAATCGCCACACGCCCCATCGAGTGCACCGATCTGCGAAGTCTGAGATCACCGCACCGATTCTGACGCAGGCCCTGCTGTGCGGCTGCAAGAACCAACGCATCGTGGGACTCCAGCTGGAGAAACCAATGCAGCGCCATTGCCGCCGCTGCATTGAGAACCGATGCATCCCCGATCCTCACGCATCATACCGGGGCGCCAAGTCGACATCAATGCTGGGCCGCAGTAAGAAACCGACACATCACCTTCCCGCACAGTAAGAAACCGACGCATCACCTCCCCTTCAGTAAAGAACCAACACGTCACCGCCCCTGCGTGGCAGTAAGGAACCGACGCATCACCTCCCCTGGAGTAAGGAACTGACGCTCACCTTCCCTGCGGCTGTTTTTGTTTATGATTTTGTTGAAGAGATTAGATCCATTAATAACACTGGAGGGAGAGCCGCAGTGGTCCTCTGGACCTCTCCACTGCTTTTGATATGATCAGTCACATTGTTCTGTTAGAGCGCCTGACACAGATCGGAATCACTGGTTCAGCGCATGATCTCTTGTCATCATTTTTGAGGGACAGGGAGCGGACTGTGGCACTAGGGGAGTTCAAATGGAAGCCCTTCTCCCTTCCTGTGGTGTCCCTCAGGGGTCATCGCTTAGCCCCATGCCTTTTAACATTTATGTGGCTAAGCTGATTCACTGTTAAGAGTTTGCCACATTAGCTTATGCAGCCGACCCCTAGATTGTGGTTTCAGTCTTAAGCAACATGGAGGAGGTTGCTGACAGATTCAAAAAATTATGAATGCCATTGTTAACTGAAGTTAAATTCAGACAAAAACAGAGGTTCTTATTTTTGGGAAGGAGACCAGCTTCTGGCCCTTGGCTCTCTTCCTGACCCAGTCTCCAAGGTAAGAAATCTTGAAGTAGTTAATGATGCGGATCTGTCCTTCAGGGAACAAATTAATAAGTTGACATCTTCTTGTTTCTTGATGCTGAGGTCTCTAAGGAATCTGTTGCCTTTCATTCCTTCCCAGCTTCAAAAATCAGTGGTCATTGTTCTTGTACTATCTAGGATTGATGACTGTAATGCCCTTGGGCATTAAACAACTGACACTCAAAAGCTTTAGATGCTGCAGAATGCAGACACCCACCTCCTCAAAAAACTTCCCAAACTCAAGTTGGTATCTAACGCCCTGGTGGAACTTCATTGGCTTCCTGTAAAGAAAAGGGTTGCGTTCATGGCACTCTGCCTGGCACACAAGGCCTTGCATGGTACAAGACCTGACTAACTTGCAAATACATTCAGGAGGTGTCAACCAAATAGAAGTTTGAGATCTGCTGCCTTATATTCAGTTTCTGTCCCCAGGATAAAGAAAGTCTCTTGGGGCGGCCGCATATTTGTATACACCACCTGCTAGCTATGGAATAAACTTTCATTATATGTCAAACGTCAGTTGAATCTTTACAGCTTTCGTAAACAGCTGAAATCATGGCAGTTTTCCTTATCTTTTTAACCCCAAAAGTTCTTTGATTAGTTGGTCTCAGGATTCTAGAGCTAAGACACCCCCGGCTTATTCGCATGCTTTGATAACATTTTAATTCAGTTCAATTCAAATTTAAGTAGTGGTTTGAATCCTCAAACTGTGAATTGCCCCCACCTCAGTAAAACAAGAGCCCTAAAGCAGCTTTTCTTTGCAAGCAGACTACACATTCATGTCGCTCAATCCAGTAAAGTTTACTGACTATCAAATCTACTAGAGAGAGAATGGCTGGGTTTGCCTTAGTCTGTATGTTTCCAATGTAAGATATGACACACATTTGTAAGAGTGCATTTATAAACACAGAAAGAGCCTTGAGGGTCCCTTTTACAATACTTAAAGTATACTGATTGCAAAAACCAATGAAAACCCAAGGAAAAACGTATTTTGTAAATCTATACAAGAGGGGGTTACAACATAAGGAGAGGAGACCTGACAAACCTGCAGGTTTCTGCAAGCTAATGAACACAATTCATAAACTCTGGGGAGGCTGTCAAGGTGTAGGATCTGTGTTAATATTTGCTGCATAACCTCTCCCAACTCTACCCATAGAAGGCTCCATAAAGCCCACACAAATCATGTGAGGATCATCTGCATTAATTTGCAGTGACGCCCGCATCCTGACCCTCACATCTTCCAAGTAAACACCTCTGGGACATCATAAAGAGCAAGAATGGATCTAAAGAATAATCTCCTGCAGTCACTTTGAAAGACCTATTCACACAAGAGATTAACTGATGACCTACAGTGACCTGCAGTGACCTTGTAATTACATTTCAGCAACACTGATTAGACAGCTTGGCACACTCTCTAGGGGACGCATGTGAATGGATGCACAAATCTTAATCTTTGCAGGTCATGTGATGAAATATCTCACTTGTCTTAAGCAATGAGATGATTCATGGAAACAGATGGTTTTCAAGTGAACTCTCTCAAATCTAAAATGCTGGCTGACAGGTTGAAGGTACTTTGACTACACAAAAAAGTGATTAGCAATACAGAGTCATTCAGTGTTTTATACAATATAAGCAGTAAAGCCTGGAGAGGTTTTGTATGGCGTGGCTTCAAACAGCCAGATTACATTGACTAAACAAGCTCTGGCATACTTTTTAAACAATATTTCTGCACTGTTTGCAATTTCGGTGCAACTTGCATCAACCGGTCCCCAGGCCTGTAGATCAACTCACCAGTGCAAAATGAAATTTATTTTGCTGGTGAAAAATATCACGGCTGCCGGTGCTTTATATGTAGTCTCGACAAGTCAGGGCAACATTGCATTGGTGAAATGTATGTAATCTGGCAGTAGGCACAGAAAGTGGTGCTGTTTCCTGAACAAGATGCAGTTCATAGCAGAGGTATAAAGTATGGAGCTAGACAGCAGAAGCTCCAGTAGTTAAAATAGGACATTTTAAAAACTTTTAAAATTGCCTATTGTCAAGATGGTAAGATAACTCTGTAGACTAATAAATCCATTATAGAGGTCTGTGGCCTAGGTTTAAATCCTTGTGAGCCCATTGTGCTTTTCATCCTTTTTGTTCTGAGGCCAATAAAATGAGTACAATTGAGTTAGGTAGTAATTAGCACTTATTATCAGTAACTAGAGACTAGACAAATGGAAAGAGTGTACAGTATATGTTTAGTAATTGTTCTTAACACAGAGACCTAGGCTTAATTCTGTAAATTAGGTCATGTATTCTTTGTCTTATCAATGTGTGGGCAAGTTTCATGGCCTGACGTTGCTGTGGAGATACTGAAGGACCGGAATTTAAATTACTTGCCGAGATCTCCACAGCAAGGTCTGGCCCTTACCATTTTCCCACAAATGGGGAAAATTGATCAGTCTTAGATTTGTTAGATGTTCCACCAGGCAGTTTTTCTCCATTTCCTAAAAAACACAGACATTTTCTGCCTGCTTTGAGAAGGAGAAAAGTGTCTATGGAACATGGAGGATGGAGTGGCAGGGTTGAAGAGCACATTTGTACCAGTCCTTGTGGAGCATTATCTGCACTCACAGATTGCTGCAGGGGGCAGGCGGGAGCCGTGCAATGCTGCTGCATCTAGCCCCTTACCAGCAACAAGTTTTCCAGTCCCACTGTCTCCAGTCCAGAGTTTTGGGACCCACCAGGCCCAGACACACTTATAGTGGGGATTTGGGTTATTTCACAAAGAGTTGCTGCTACAGATGAAATAAACGAACTCATAATACGTTCCTCAATGAGTCTTTTTTTTATTGTGATTTAAATAGTATTAATACTGGGAACATCTAAGCAATGCAAATATTCAGTATGTTAGTAATGATAAGTTTACTTTAAAAAAAATCATCATATAAAGGAATGTATATTATTATTTGACAGCAGTAATGCACAATGGGACGTGAGGAGAAAAAGGATTTCCCTAAAAAGTATCTGAAACCAGAAGAGGAGGAAACAAAGTCACATCACATTCAATAGTAAAAGAATTGATGTACAGAATATAAATTTTTATAATATGGCTATAGCATTATTGGCAGGATAGAGGTGAACAGGAAGTGAAACCCAAATGTCCTCCCACCCATATCATCTAATTAAATTACATTCATAACTAAACCTCTCTTCAAAGGTGTGGGGTATATATATTTATAAAGATTTAGAAGTTGTAAAGCAAAGAGTGTGTTAATGAAAGTTCAGGTTACTTAAATTATTACAATAATCACAAACGTTTGAAATGCAATTACCTTGATTCCGCTTAATCAAGGTCCTTAGACTTTTCCGATGGCCTGAGAGCATGTCACACAAACAATTCACGTCTGATGTCTGTAGCACCATCTGACCCATTATTACAGCCTGTTCCACTCGAAAGAAGTCAGACCTGACTTCTGGTTTGACGGACAGAACTCTGCCCGTCGAGGTGGAGGAAGTCTTTATTTCTGCCATCATGACGGACTTGACGGACTACCGTCCATCAGATTTAGAGATAAGTGCCAGCCCGGCCGTCATCTCTGTACATTGAAAGGAACTGCCATCACAGCGTTTCCATTTAGTATATCAAATGTTTTGTGAATGTCAGCTATCGGTTTTGACAGCAGCTCACCAAACTTTTTTAAAGTTTTTGTTTTCCAGAAACTAACTCTCAAAGTGGGTGTTTGTTTCTGAAAAACAAAAATACTAATGACTCCCACACTTGAGTTTTGCCCCTCAGTGTGTGTGTGGAGGGGTCATTGTTCTCCTGATGGTTTTAGACAGAAAAAAAGATATTACACCATCCACCCTAAATAGGGCAGGTGGTGTAATGTTCTTCCTCTGATGGCCTCTACTGTCAGGTCGACAGGAGATGTTTTCCATCTATGGAGAACCCTTGACTTAAGGTCTGCCTGGCTCTAAACGAACCCTTCCTGTACGAAATACTATGCACAGACTCACTTTAACCATTTTCCCACTTTGAATGTGTGCTGTAAAGTGCAGCACACATGCAAAGTCAGATAAGGAAGGAGAAATTAAAGCATTTCTCCTCATTGCGCCTACTTGAAAAGGCCGCAGTTTTCTCTCGCGAAACCCAATCTACTTTATTTAGTAAATTGGGTGTAGCGTGAGAACCCTTGGGTGGTTGCATGGGAACACCCATGCATCACCCTTAGTACGCCCCCTTTATTCCCTTTTCCTTTCCCTTTATTTCCAGTGCAAAACAAGGCTAGCACTGGAAAGTAAATTGGGAAAAAAAGATTTTGCGCCGATTTGCATCACTTTTGCAACATAAACATAGTGCAAAATCTTAGTTAATCTCCCCATACGTGTCTGGTTTGCTTCACTTTTGTGATGCAACATTTTAATAAATCTGGGCCCTAGTGTTTGGTAGACAGGGTACTCCATCACATTTGTGATGGAGTACCCTGTATGCCAAACTCTAAATCAGGCCCTTAATTTTAACCTCGGACTTCCTAATTCTGAGTGCTCAAAAGGCATTCTGGCTAATTATTGCACCTGTGAAAAATCCGATACCTGGGGATTGGAGTTTATCAGGTTTGGTTACAATCGCCAGTTACAAGTTTTACCCACTTAAATGGGTCATAATACGCAGATATTGGTGCTTTCTATCCCAACATCCATATGTCCTGGTATTTACCAGGCATTTTGCCTTGGATGCATCAGCAGGTCTGATCTGCCTATGTGTACCAAGCGTAAATTGCAGGGGTGTGGACTTTAATGCAACCTGGTAATTACTGAGTGGGTTAAACGTTGCTCATTTCATTATTCCAACAATTCTAAAAATGTTATCAGTCCGGACTATATTGGGCATCAGTTTTGGTAAGCGTCTTCCACATTTGACTGTACTTCATTTTTTTTCACATTTAGCCCTATTATTTACCTTCTTTTGTCTGCCTTTTGCAGGTTAAAACCTGATGATGTGATTTTATAACGTTGAGTCCAGACAACTTAGTAAATCCTGAAGTTTGCTCATTCTTTGCTTCCAAGTCACCTTGGGTTCCTGCAATCCCTTTTTGTTGCTCCTCTCATACTTCTACAGATTCTGCCTATTCACGTACAGAATTGTCTCAGGATCTTGAGCCATTCTTAATAAGTCTTATTCATGCCTCCTTTATGATTTACCTTCCTTGAGATATGTTATTTTCACATGCTTCCAACTTTGCATCAATTTACAAGCTTCACAAAGTATGACGTTTAAAAAAAAAGATGGGAGCAGCTGTTGTGTGCCTTTGTGGCAGTGAGAACTCATTCTAGTTGATACTGAGGGCAGCTGGTGGACTAGTCCAATTTGGTAGGCATCACCCTCCTATTCTCTGAACCACTAAACACTATCTTCCCTGATGGCACCACCTCCGGCCCACATTGAAGGAGGAAAGCAAGATGGGAAGAAGAAAATGATTTAGGTGTTATTAGCACTGGGGTGGCAAGAGAAGGAGAGTAATTAAATTATAGCATCTAGAAATGTAGTGTAGAGTGAGAAAAGGAGACAGGCAGGAATTCATCCTTAGGGGATTATATTATCAGTGGTTAGGGAGGGCTATTAGTGTTGATTCTTGGGTTTACATTTAAGTCTTGTCAGTAACTCTCTCTTTGTCCGTACCTGGGAAAATATTTATTCGTACTTCAAGTTCCTTTGAACAAAACATCTACTCTAGTTCGTGCTAATTTACGCGTCTTTCCATTGTCACACTACATTTTCTTGACCTCTACTGCCTATTAGTGCATTCAATTATTTTCTTTGGAATATCTGCCTCACAAATGGTCAGTAGGATAAATTAATTACTTAAGTCCTCATTAGGAAGATCTATTTGTGATCTGCATGTCGCAGGTTTAAATTCTGTGGAGGTTGAATCAATCTTTTATCCTTGTGAAATTGATATAATGAGTGTCATACTCAATTTGGTGGTAATAATTCTGCACACCTTTGTATATGTTATTACAAGGAAATTTCAAAGGATTTGGTTTAAGGTCGAAGTTTAATGTCCAAATATAGGAAGCATTATAAATAATAAAACACAGAAAGGTTAGAACTTCACAGGAAGATACCAGTGGCTAGTACACATATGAAATGCGTGAAGATGTGCAATACAAAGTGTATCTTTTCAATTATGGACATATCAGTCAAACAGCAGTGTGTGAGGAGAGCTCTGAAAAAGGAAAGTTCCTCAGCTGTCTGACAAAGGCTCAGCAGGTACACTCTAAAAGTGCACTACAGTTCATGACTGAAATTGTTTTCTCTGAACAAAACTACTGCACGCTGTACTTTTTAAGGAACATTGACAAGTGGTTCTCTGCATACTTTTTGCAGATTCTCTCAGATCTATCGCATACTACATTGTGATTTTGTCACCATCATTTTGTAGACGCATTTTCTTTTAACATTAGAAACCCCTCTGTGCCACCAGAAGACAGCATTGGGGTGCTCACTTGTTAAAAAAAAGAAAACTTAAGAAGCAAATACTGTTTAAAATATAACTGGAAGTAAGACTGTTGTCAGATAAATTATTTAGCTTTTTACTGACACTGCTGGAAAATAAAATATCTAGCTTTTTAAAGCTAGTTCAGATAGTGAGTGTTAATCCAAATATCTAAAACAAGAATAGTTGCTTGGGTGAGCCACTTCTGGGGACATACAGAAACCTTATGTGGAAACAAAACAAAAAACAGTAGGCCAAATTAATTTCCCTAATTTTTCTTCTTGAATAATTGAAAATGGATCAAAATGAATATGTTCCAAATGAAAATTTTGCACCAAGGCAACACACGCAGCAAAGAAAATCGGAGACCTGGAACAAGCAAAACATGACATAATGAAGAATGAAATGAGTCAGTTTCAAAAGTGACACCTTTGGGATCAGTGAATTTAGGTGGATAGGAGTTGGATATTTCCATTAGGAAGATTACACAGATTACTACTCAGGGCACAAACAAACAAAGAAGAATTAGAGTTGTTTTCATAGTCGGGAAGAACATTTCAAAGATTGTAATTTGATATAATGCCATGGACAATAGACTTCTATCAACCAGAATCCGTGGATAGCCCCTCAACATGACAATCCAACTTTATGCATCAATAATTGATACAGATGAAGATGAACTAAGGATCTGATTTAGAGATTGACGGACGGGTTACTCTGGCACAGACATGACGAACATCTCATCTGCCTTACTAAAAATGCCATAGGAAATCATGCACTTGCAGAAAGTAGTAAGGTAGACGTGACATCCGTGATGTTTGTGGAGGAGTAATCTATCTAGCAAACTCTAACTCCATCCACCAAACTCTAAAATCAATGCATTATTAAGCACTAGTAAAACAGACAGAGCATGCAAAAAGTATGTGCATCTGGTGATAGGACAGTAGAATGCCAAAGAAGGCCACATAGCTGGATCACATGGATTTGCAAGCGAAAATGTTATAGAAAAATGACATATGTTACTATCAGTTCAACGACCTCATCATTTTAACCCATTTTTCAAGCAACCGAAGTGCCACCCATATGCATGGATATCACTAGAAAGAGCACACAGGAATCCAACTGACTACATCATCAGTGCAAGAAGATGGAAATCCCAGATGTAGTGTTGAAGATATTGCCTAGAGCAAACCAAGGAACAGATCATTAATTACTCAATTGTAAAATTCAAGCGAAGCTGAAGAAGAATAATAAGGCCATTTCACTTCAAAGATATGATCTGGAAAATATACCTGCTACATTTAAGCAAAATTTCCAGCATTTATTTGAAATGCTGAATTTGACTGCTAAGTAGTCATAATAACTATTGAGAGAAATCAAAAAAATCACTAACAAGCAATCTCAGAAGAGGCTACCCAGGACAAAAAACTAAATCCAAGTAGATGACAGAACAGACAGCAGAATCTGTATGAAAAAGGAGATACACCAAGATTACAAAAATGAAGGTGCCCAATTTCAGATGGCAGTCAGTAGAGGCAAAGACCAACAATACAACAACATATGCAACAGCATTGAATATGGAAACAAAAACGGAAATTCAAAGGTTTTTTTTAAAGATTGACAATATTAAAAAGGAGTTCCAACTACTAAGTAATATGCTACACAATAGCAATAGAAAGATGACAGCTTATGCAACAAAGGTAAAACAGACATGGACACAATAGACTGAAGACCTCTACAGTAAGATGCCAACATCCAGGAGAACCTAGAGAACATTAGCTCCACACAAAAAAAACCTTTACTAATGGAAGAAAATTCAGATCAGCAAAAGGCATTTACAAAAATAGAAAGCTACAGCAGTTGATGACACTGCAGGAGAAATATTGCAAGCCACAGAAGATGATTCAGTTGACTCAAAACTAACACAATGGCGAACAGAAAGGAGGCCTCAAAGACTACAAATTATAATTTCCCTAATTTCGCATGCCAACAAGATAATGCACGGGATACGCCAAAGCAGGTTAGAGCCCATGGAAAAATAATTATTTGATATACAAGCAGGGTTCAGGAAAGGCCGGAAAACAAGGGACATCATTGCTGACTGCCATTGGATAATCAAAATTGCCAAGGAATACCACCAGGAAATAACATGGGCTTTATTAACTGCAGTAAGCCATTTGATTGGATCAAACACATCAATTTGTGGATCACGGAAAATGACTTTGTTTTTATGCATAATCTACACAATGGACAAGAAGCAACAGTGAAGAAAGAAAATGGTTCCACAATGACAAAGGCGTTAGGCATGGCGGCATTCTTTTACCCTACCTATTTGACTTGTTTGCAGACTACATATTGGAAGAAGCTGGCCTTGAAGATGAGCGTATAAAACATCAACAAATGTTTGTATGCAGAGGACACAACTTTCATAGCCAAAGTCAAGAGACTTGGGAGTCATCATAATGAAAGTCAACTAGCATATTGAAAGAATGAGGCTACAACTATGGGCCTCATTATGAAGTCGGGCGGAGTTTCCTCCGCCCAACATCGTCTTGGTCAAGGTCTGACCGACACCCGGTCTGCAGTCCCGACCGACTAATTATACTTTACAATGGGAGCATGTATTCCAGCTGGAATGAACGCTCCTATTGTAAAATAGGAGGTGCAGTTCATCCCTGCATCCCGTGGCAGGCACCTCAAGGTGCCTGCCACGGGGTGCAGGGATCAACAGGGGGCACCATAGGTGCCCCCTCTGCCTCCAACCCGAGGCTGTGCACCCAAGAGGGCCCTGCTGGGGGCCCCCAAAGTCGAGTTCCGACAGCATTTCTGTGTCTGAAACACCGGCACAGAAAGGCTGCTGAATCGCAACGTTGTAATCCCAGAGGCGGAAAGAGCCGCCCTTGGGATTACTGGCCGCATTCCGACTGGCGAACGGGCTCTCTGAGCCCATCGGAAGCCAGTCAGAATGACCGTTCGGATTCCTTTCCGACTGCCTCCATATTGATGAGGCGGTTGGAAAGGAATCCGACCAGCATATTACGATGCAGTTGGAAAGGCTCTGACCGACGGTCGGAGCGGTTTCCAACCACATCGTTATCAGGCCCTATATGTAAAAAGACTACGGTAATGACAATAGGTCAATGAGCTTTAAAGTTGATGGTGAAAACCTACAAGTGGTAGAGTGCTTCAGTGTTCTGGAATCAACTATCAATAATAAGGTTCGAGGAGTCAAGCCTTATTCTTAAGATTAGTACTGGCTACAACTGTGACAAAAGACTTGTAAAAGATTTTAAAATGCACTCATGTATCTACAACAACTGGGGTCATATTGTGCAAGTGATGGCATTCCTAGTGCCACTGAATGAAAGCAAAACGTGGATACTGAAGGAACAGGACAGGAAGAGCATGAGTGCATTTAAACTCTGGTGCTGGAGGAGACTTTTTGGAATACTGTCAGCAGCCAAGAAAGCAAGGTGATGTATTCTTTTTTTTTTAAAGATGCTTTTATTGGTTTGAAAAACATGTAAATCACACATCGGTTAATTGCATACATTTCACCACAATTACAACATTTGTATATTTGAAGGAATCAACAATAAATCAGCCTTTTGCTCCTTCATCAATTCTGTTAGCCTGTCTCAGTTCCATATCCGTAGTAGGCGATGTACACAGCTCCCCTCGATACATGCTCCATTTACCCCATTTTTTGTCCCACTTCTTAGGACAACCCCTGGATTTGAACACCTCTTTTTCCGCTATCATACATTTGTCTAATTCCTGCGCCCAGCTTTTCGGCGATGGCTCCTCTCCCACTCCCCACTTCATTGCAATTGCCCATTTTACTAGTGTGTATCCTAGTGTGGTCATTTGTTGCTCCACCTCCGTAAGGTCAGTAGCCTCCCAATATTAAGGAGCCCTAATTGTGGCGTAAGGATAATCTCTTTACCTAGTGCCCTCTGCATGTGTCTTGTAGCTTTCTCCCATAGAATTTGTATGCAGGGACATTCCCATATAATGTGGTAAAAGGTTGCCTCTTGATAGCAGCGGCGGAGACACATCGTATCTGGTCTGTTCCCTATTTTTGCTAGTGTGACCCCAGTAAGATAGGTTCTGTGGAGGATTTTTAATTGAATCAAGCGGAGTCTAAGAGGAATAGCTGCTTCTCTCGGGGACATCAGTGCTATTTGCCAGTCCTCATCTTCGATTTGCCCGATATCGGCTTGCCACCTTTCTCGAAGAGTGTGAAACGGATCCGGCAAGTTATTACATAATTTCCTATATGTCAACGACACGGCTTTCTCTGACATAGGTTCCGAGAGCAATCGATCCTCTAGAGGGGAGGACTCCGGTATATTTGTTAGGTCTAAAATTGCTGCTTTAAGGGCATGGCGGTTCTGTAAGTAGCGAAAGATCTCCCCCTGAGCTAATTCATACTGTTCCCCTAGTTACGTGAATGTTAATATTTTCCCCTTTTTTACTAGGTGGCCTATTGTAGAGATGCCAATGGCATCCCACTTATCAAAGCCCGGTTGGTGACATAGTGATCCCAATTGTTGGGTGGACCATAGTGGAGTGTCTTGAGTCAGTCTGTCCAACCATCCAAGGCGTCTATTAGCTTGGTGCCATATCTCTACTGTATGGGCTGTAGGACCCAGGTATCGATCTTTCCGGGCTTTCGAGTAGAGGGCTCCTAGGTAGCCCTCCCTGCCCATTTGATATTTATCCAACAGATATGCTGGATCCATCGGTGAGCGGTACATCCAATGATTCACCACTATTAATTGTGAGGCCCAGTAATATAGTCGCATATCGGGGAGTGCAATACCTCCATCATACTAACCCTTGGTCAATTTATGCAATGCTATACGGGGCGCTCTCCCATCCCAAAGCAGAGTTCTTACCTCACTCTCTATGTTCCTAAAGTAGGAGTCGGGGACCTTATGCGGACAGTTTTGAAGGAGATATAAAAACCGGGGAAGCGCCAGCATCTTAAAAAGGGCAGCTCGACCCAGTAAGGAGAGTGGAAGTGACCTCCAATGTTTGACGTCATTATGAAGTCTCTCCAGTGGGATGGCTAGGTTTTTGTCGTAAAAGATCTGGGGGTCTGGAGTTATATAAACTCCAAGGTATCAGAATCCTACGGTCGCTATTTCAACCTCGCATCCTGTGGGGAGTTTTGGTATCGGACTCTGAATCGCAAAACTCACTGATTTAGTCCAGTTTATCGAATAGCCGGAATATTTTCCAAAGTTTGTAAAAATATTTAGGATTCTATGCACCGATTTATAAGGGGACACTAGATACACCAGGATATCATCCGCGTAAAGAGATATCTTATCTTCTTGTCCTTCTGCCCACTTCAACCCTCTAATCAGTGGATCCCTCCTCACCCAAGAAGCCAGTGGTTCTAAAATTAGTGAGAAAATCAGGGGAGACAGGGGGCATCCCTGTCAGGTGCCTCTCCTTAAGGAGAATGTTCTGGACAGACGGTTGTTGACCCTGACCTGGCCCTTTAGGTCGCTATAAAGCAGCTTAACCCAGTTCATAAATTTCGGGCCAAACCCAAGGCGCCGGAGCACTTCAAAGAGATACAGCCATTCTATGGAATCAAACGCCATTTTGGCGTCCAGCGATAATACCACTGCGTCCTCTTCTATAAGTTGTTTGCAGCCAAGAACATTATGAAGGCGGCAGATGTTTAATGCGGTATTTTGGCCAGGCACAAAGCCCGACTGATCTGCATGGACCAATGAGGGGACCCTCGAGATCAGGCAAGACGCCAGAAGTTTTGCAAGGATTTTCACTTCCACGTTTATGAGCGCTATCGGCTTGTAAGATCCACAGCTTTCCGCGGGTTTCCCTGGCTTACGAATAACCACAATGGAGGCCAGCCTTTGGTCCTCCGGTAGAACTCCTTTTTTGTAACTCTCGTTATACATTTCTCGCAGGTGAGGTGCGACACGTGAAGCCGTTGTTTTTAGGAATTCAATGGGGACCCCATTGGGTCCCATCGCCTTTCCCGATTGGATATTATTTTTTGCCAGGCGGATCTCATCGTCCGAAAGATCCTCTTCCAGTGTCTCTCTGTCTTCCATGGACAGGGTAGACAATTGAATATCGGCTAGCAATTGACGGGAGCCGTCCGCCGTGGCGGTAGTTGAAGAGGTGTAGACCGCCTCTAAATGATCTGCAAATGCCTCTGCAACGGCTTGTGGATCTGAGATATGCTGCTTGTTGCCGAGTGTCAATCTAGGCACCCATCTCTCTTCCTGCTCCCTTTTCTCCAACCATGCCGGCATTTTGCCAGCCCTATCGCCCAGCTCATAAAGCCTATGCCGTGCGTCAAGCATTCGGGCCCTTACCCGCTCGCCAGCCAGGGTTCTATATTCTACCTATTTTTTTTTTTAATTATTTTATTTATAAGTTTTCCAAAAATCATAATCAAACATGTTTACACATTTCATCAAGTCAATCATATGCGATACAGCATACAGCGACCAGTATGTACAGCACAGCATTATATGAGAATATATCCACATCATATCTAGTTTAGCATCACTACAGAAATGAGAGCAAAGCCATTAATCATACATTAGAGTGGAATAGATCAGGGTGTGCACGCAGGTAGACTGTAAGTGGCTCCCAGAAGTTAGAGGGTTTAGCAGTCGTTGGCAGTTCTTCTGCGTATATCAAAAAATTATCTTTACAGTATATAGAGTCCGATATCCAGTGGGCTATAGTTGGTGTGATCGAACTGTCCCAATGTACGGCTACTCTTCGTTTAACTAATAGTAACATTATGGCCGCTAATTTTTTTCTTGCAGATTTCAAGTGTGTCAAGTGGCCCAAGAGACATACCCGCGGTGCACATTCCAATTGACATTGCAGTATTTCATTTAATAGATGAATCACCTGTTCCCAATAGGATTTCACCTTGCCGCAAGACCATGCTAAATGCTCAAAATCTGCCTGGTTTAATTTACATCTCTTACATCTTGCAGCCGCTCGTAAACCAAGCCTGTGCAACTTAACTGGGGTGTGGTACATCTGATGTAGGTATTTATAGTGGATAATGCGTAAGTTACCATTTGGGGTGAGTAGTGCAGTAAGTGCGCAGCACGATTGCCACTCATCTGCGTCTAAAGGTGTATCAAGAATATTGTTCCATCTGTCCTGTGCTTTTTGTGTGTTAGCGCCAATTTCCCTCTGCAGAGTGCTATATAGTTTCGCTACTATGTGGGTACTGTTCGGAGCTGTAATCAGCAGTTGTAATGTTTCTAGCGTAGGGGACTCGTTTGGATAGGAGGGATAATGTTCCTGCCCGGCTGCACACAGTCTATGATAAGCGAATCTGAACAATAGCGTTTGATTACTCACAAATGATAAGTCACCCGGTGTTATAAAGGTTCCATTAGGGTACATGTCACCCATCACTGTGATACCAATGTGGGTCAGTAACTCCATGCTGCCTTTCTCTTGTGTAACTGATAAGGCCAGGTGTTGTTCCAAAGGGAGGTTCGGAGCGTACATTGGAGTCTTGTCTGTGAGGTGAGCAATGCGCGTCCATGCCAGAGATGTAGTCCGTACAGTGTTAATTTCGGATTTGGATAGGTGGGGTCTCCTATGTGGCAATATATTCGCCAGTTTGATAGGGTGAGCATCACCGTCTTCTACTGCGAGATGCGGCATATAATGCACTGGGTGAAACCAGTAGCGAGCATATTGCGCTTGTGCGCATAAATAATAGAGGTATAAGTCAGGGACTGTGAATCCCCCGGCCGCGTAAGGCAGCGTCAGTGTTTGGAGACTTATTCTTGCCTGCTTTCCCGCCCATATGAGTCTAGTTATGTTGGCACGTAGACGGTTAAATACATGAGTTGGGGGGCGTATGGGAATGTTAGTAAATAGATAAAGTAACTTGGGCAGGATCACCATTTTAACCAGTGAGATTCTGTCCGCCAGAGATAATGGCAGTGTGATCCATCGGTCAATCTGCGTTTCTATTTTATCAATCGCAGTGCCATAGTTACTTTGAAGTACGAGTGCAGAGTCTCGATGTATCCAGATGCCTAGATATTTAATGGGTTCCTCCTGCCAGATTAAGGGGAAGTCCATCTGTGGTGAGGTCGTGTTTGCAGTTAGTGGTATTACTGCTGATTTAGTCCAGTTAATTTGAAGACCTGATTGTCGACCGAATTTTATGTATTCTCTTATTAGTGGCGATAAGTTTACATTAGGGTCTCTAATATATAGCACCATGTCGTCAGCATACAATGATATTCCAATGGGACGCAATGTGAATCTCAGAGCCGTATGTGCATAGTGCTGGCGGACTTTACAAGCTAAAGGTTCGAGAGCAATTGCAGAAAGCAAGGAGGACAGTGGGCACCCCTGTCGCATCCCTCGTTGTATCTGTATAACATCCGATATGTGCCTATTCACTTTGATACATGCAGATGGTTTCGTGTATAGTAATTTGATCCAATTTGTCAATGACGGAGGAAGTCCAATGCGCTGTAAAACAGTGAAGAGGTAGACCCATTCAATCGAATCAAAGGCCTTGGCGGCATCAAGAAGGACCGCCACGGCATCCAACTCGGGATTTAGTTGATGCAATAGAGCAAAGATAGTACGGAGGTTGTGTTTTGTGGATCTAGTTGGTATGAAACCACATTGGTCGGGCAGGACAATAGTTGTCATGAGAGGTTGTAAGCGGGTTGCGATAATCTTTGCTAGGATCTTAGTGTCTGTGTTTATTAAAGACAGCGGCCGGTAAGATTCTGCTTTCTCCGGGTTTTTATCTGGCTTTAAGAGTGCTACTATCAAAGCTTCACGTAATGTTGGGGGGAGAGTTTGATTGTGATACGCTTCATCATACATTTCTAGTAGTTATGGGCAGAGCAGTTCTGAGTATGTTTTATAAAATTCGGCTGTGAAGCCATCCGGACCTGGCGTTTTGTTATTTGGTAGTGTTTTTAAGGCCTCCTGTACCTCTTCTAAAGTAATCGGCTGTGCTAGGAATTCATGTTGCGCATTAGAAAGCCATACCAAGGCAATGTCTTCAAGGTAAGATAGAATTTCCTGCATGTGTGCAGTGTCTCGCGCTTTATATAATGTGCCATACGTGTCCATGATCTATATTCTACCGGTTTAATGTCTAGTCGATGGGCCGTATTTTCACTAGGTGTTCTATTTCGAGCTGCTGGAGCTCGCTCTCGAGCTGTACTAGTTGCTCCTGCTGTTTTGTCTTGTAGTCCACCTTGAGCGCTAATGCCTGCCCCTTCAAGACCGCCTTAAAGGCCTCCCATATTATTTGTGCCGACTCAACTGAGCCTACATTCTCAGTAAAATAGTGTTCTGTATGCGTTATTAAACTCTCTTTTATATCTGGGATTTTAAGTAGCCAGGGGTTGATTACTATTGTGTTGTTTTGTCTCTGATTATAGTATCTGAGTTCCACCCACACTGGGGAATGATCAGAGATGCCTCGTGGTAGGCAACGTGGGTTACGGAGATTACCGATATCTGCCATGTGTGTCAAAAAATAGTCTATTCGTGTTGACTTTTATGGGCATTTGAATAATAGGTAAAGTGGGTTAGGTCTGGTTGAAAATATCGCCATACATCTGTGAGTCCCATGGCCTTGGTAAACTCTGACATATGTGTGCTGGGGCGTGCCTGGGGGTGCACCAGTTGTCTATCTAAATGCTCATCGTGGGTCATATTAAAATCCCCACCCAGGATATGGGTTCCACTCGGTAGGTCTACGATGATTTTCCCATGGTCTGTGAGTGCCTCCTTACCCAACGCTGGTGGAAGGTATGCTGAAATTATATTGAGCGCTTTCCCCTCCCAGCTTGCCTCCAACACAGAAAATCTACCCTGGGGGTCTGCCCATGTCTGTATCGGAGTGAGTGCGAGACTTTTCTTGACTAGGATTCCTGTTCCCCTAGACCCCGATGTGTATCCCGCGTGGACCAGGAGTTTATAACCCCAACGCGTCAGGGCATTGCACTTATTTCCCACTAAATGCGTTTCCTGTAACAGGACCAGATATGGGGCTTGTCTTTTAAGATATTGTAACACAATGCCCCTTTTTATTTTATCTCCCATCCGTGGGCGTTCCAGGTTAAGACAGAATGTGATGTTTCTACCAATCCCCCCGCTATAGTTTCAGTAGATAAGCGGCAAAGGAGCCCAAGGACCGATCGTAAGGTGCAAAGAGTTCCATAATCGCTGTCTCTATCGCTCCATTAAACTTTAAGTGATTTGCAGGCCAATGATTCCCAGATAACAGCATTAACACATATCTGACACAGTTAGAAATGCAACGTGTGGCTAATTCAAGTATCTCAAACCTTGTGAGTAAATTACACAAACAAAACATAACCCCCCTCCACCCATCCCCCAACTCCCCCCTCCCTGCCCCCCTGCCAGTGGATTTTGAACTACCCACTCCCAAACAAGGCAGAGTGCCTGTTGCCCCTCCCTCCAGTTGAAGGTGCCTGGTCTTTAGCCCCTAGCCCCCCCACCTAGATCTAACTATTTCTATAAGGGACATATATTATGTGGGGAGACCCCAGTCCCATCCTCCGGTCGTAGCCCATTGTACAAATGTTAGTAGTCCTCCCAACGCCGGGAATGCACACTTGGACCGATTAAGCCCGACTACTTCATTGACAGGACCCTGCCGTGTTCTACTGGTATTACCTAACCCCATCAGAGTCACTTAGCTGTGGTCTGTGTAGTCCACTGCACAGTCAAGAGCCCTGCGCAATTCAGCTGCGATTTGTCGAATCTGTTTCTTTGTTGACAGAGTCACTTCGTGGCCCATCAAGGTGGTCTGGTTTATTATTCCGTGGTCCCCCGTGTCTCTCCTTATGGGGTTTGTCTACTCGCCGCCAGCCTTCTATCCAGTCCCAGGCGTCCTCAGGTGTGGAGAAGAACCAAGCTTTGCCGTCGGCTTCCACACGGAGTTTCGCTGGAAAAATCATGGCATTCTTCACCTCTTTGTCTTGCAACGCTTTTTTGACCGCTAGAAAACTGCGTCGTTGATTTTGGACTTTCGTAGTAAAGTCTGGAAAAAAGGACACCACACTATCTTCCAGCTTGACTGGCGGGCTGGCACGCGCCGCTTGAAGTATAACGTCACGATCTCTGAAATTGAAGACTCTGGCTATTATCGGTCGAGGGGGAGCTCCCGGCTTAGGCCTCCCCCCTGGAACTCGATGAGCCCGTTCAATAGAGAAATACTTTGAAAGTCTCTTTGGTTGCAAATGTTTTGAAATTAAATCCTTTACAAACAGATCCGCTGCAGGGCCTTCTGCGCGTTCTGCTACCCACAGGATGCGCACATTATTCCGCCGCGCCCTGCCTTCGTATTCGTCAAGTTGCATTTCCATTTTGGTTTGCTTATCTTGCAATTGTAGGACCTATTGCTTGAGCAGGGAGGCGTCTTTATGGAGTTCTGTGGTAGCATCTTCCACTTCTTTCACTCTGGTGTCCATTTTCCTGAGGTCTGCTCTGATGAGGGAGACCTTTATATTCACTGTGTCAAGGCGGGATTTGAGAGAGGTACGTACTCCCGTAATTGCCGCCATGATATCCTGGAGCGTTAGATCTTGTTCCATATGGGGGGATTGCGTCTTTTCTTGTACTTCCTGGTGAGTAGTTTCTTTATCATCTCCTGTGTTTGTCCACGCAAACTTAGCCAGTTTACTCTGCATCTCTGCCTTGTTTCCTCTCCCACCTGCCCTTTTTGCTGGTCACTGATGACATAAAGACTAAATGACCAGGAATCAGACCCAGTACTCTCCGCCGCCTGCCCAGGGGACGTGATCCTCTAGCGGCCTGTCGGGTTTCCCAGTGTCTTCACCCCTGATCCTCTCTATGCGCCCCTCGGCATCATAGGTGCGGGAGGGAGTACCAACGCCGCGGTATCTGTCGCGTCCGTATCCGTTCAGACAGATCAAACAGATTGCCTAGCTTAAGGGCTTTCCTTCTGTGTCTAGAGATGCAAGTGCAGCGGCTCACTTCTGTATGGTGTATCCTAAAGGCGGGCAGAGACCTCCGCTTCCTTGCCACTGTGTGCTTGTTAATGAGGATAAACTGCGTGGCCTGTGGGTCTTGGATTGAACCGCTATGTGGTGGCAGGCTCTATTACCCGGATCACCTCCTGTTTCTTAGGGGGAGTGTTTCACCCCTCGCATTGCTTGAATCCAGTTGCTTCCCATAGGCCTTCTGTGTCCCCCTGCCACCGCCAAGTCCCATGGCCTGCCGCACTCCTTAGGCCGTAGATGTCACCCAGGCCTCCCGTAGCTGATAGAATCCGCTCTAGCCCCACCCGGGGTCTAATGGTGTAAGCCCGCACTCACCGATCAGCAGTTGTTCAATGCCTCGTTTTTTTCCCCCTCTAATGCCCGTAATCTTTCCCCGTGGGACCGGATCTCCTGTGCCCGCGCCAGCCCGGCTCATTGCTTCCGAGCAGGGGTGCGACGCACACCGCGCCTTCCCAGAGATTCAGGGGTCGGGGTCTGCCGGGCAACCTGATTCCGGGCGTCGCTTCGATTCCTTCTTCTCTGCCCCGCACTTGGACTCTCCCGTTTCTCTTCTCTCCGCCGCGCCTCAGAGCATTTCCAGGCAGCGCAGCCCGCCGCCGCAATTTTGCATACGCCTCCTCTTCCCGGCGTTGAATGTTTCCCGGG
This sequence comes from Calotriton arnoldi, assembly GCA_963921515.1. NCBI lineage: Eukaryota > Metazoa > Chordata > Amphibia > Caudata > Salamandridae > Calotriton > Calotriton arnoldi. The sequence continues at coordinate 5,854,459 of CAWUFW010000044.1, forward strand.
CTCCGATGCTTCTCCTGGCTGGAAAGCACCTCGTTTCAGACACCCCGCACTCAAGGGCCGGGGTCTCCACCGCTTAGGATGTTATTTTCTCCGTTTTCGTCAGGATATATGCCGGATCTCAGGCGAGGGCTACGGAGCCGCGCTAGTGTGCGGCCATTCCAGTCGGCTGCAGGCCACGTCCCCAAGGTGATGTATTCTTGATCAGAGCAAGCCAGACCTTTCACTCACAGCACAGATGACCAGATTGAAGTGCTCATACTTAGGACATATAGACCCCTATTACAAGTTAAGACAAGCAGAGTTACATAAAGGGCTTAATCATGAGTGATCCGTTGCTCCTGCACCTACATTTTCAAGGTGCAAAAACACTGGACTGGATTTTATGGCCAGAAAATCTGGCTAGTAAAATCACCAATTGAACAGATTGGAATGAAACCCAGCATTGTATCCTGCTCCGTCTGAACCACTTCAAGGCCCAGGGAGAAAATATAGTGCTCCTCCTGCCAAGAAATGTCCAATCCTTTCTTCTCACACAATCCCCATCTCCTTTCTCCATCCCCATACTAGCTCCCCTTCTCACATTTACCACCTACTCAGAACCCAATTGGAAAGGAAATGCTGTGTAGAATTCCGCCAGGAAAAACTGGGTCCACACAGTTATTCCCCATTGTGTGGAGATTAACTCTCAATTGCATGATGCTGGTGGGGTATTACCACACAGTACCAGTGTTTACAAGTGCAGAGTTACCACCGCACCAGTAATGTGCAAGGCATAATCAAGTTTTTAATAATTCCCGGGAAAGGACTGTTAGGAGTGGAAAAGTTGAAGGAAAAAGAAGAATAGGATCAAATCAGTCAAAACACCAATGAGCATGCCATTGAGGAGTCTGAAGGCCAAACTGAAATCAGGTCATTCTGGGAAGAGTCTGTCTATGGGGTCACCATGGGTTTTATTGAATTGATGGTACCTATTAGTTGATTGAATAAAAAACGGAATACTAATGTTCTCCACAGTTCAAAAGTGAAAGGTGGGACAAATATTTAAGTAAAAACAGATTATTCCATTCAAATTTTCATTACGAGCAAAAAGGTGCAAAATATGGGCTAGGATTTCCTTTTTCATTTTTTAGGTATGCATAATGAATTGCAAATGCTAAATATGCCTTATGTGAGTTTAGCATTGCTTCCAGAATCCATTTTATAAATGTTTATCTTGTTTCAATATTTGTATGTTCTCTTTCTTCTTACATAAAATAGAGCAAAATGGATTTATTATTTATTCTGTCTTTTTGGCAGATCAAGGTTTGTGTAAGATGGCCTGAGGAGCCCGTAACAAGATGGCTGTAAATCGGCCTGGTAGACATCCCCCCCGCACTAGTGTTATTGGCAACTCCTGGGGTGGGGAAAATCCCACCCAGTATCACTAGTTGATTCTAGGGGTCCACATGGAAATGGGAATTTCCAGAGGAATCAAGAAGGCATTACTGATTCATGTACTTACTTCACATCCCCCACACCCATTGAAGATGTGGGCCTGCAGGTTTCTCTGGGACTTGCACTCCCTATGGGAGCAGTGACTCTCATTACAGGCCATATTAAGATCACTAGGTCTTGAATAATGAGTCTGCCTACAAAGTGCTAGTATTTGGGTCTCCCACTAAGTGCTGGTATTTGAACACTGGGGTTGTTATGTGAGAGGAGAGATTCACACCAATTATGGCATATCTTCTCACTGGGCATCCTGGGTTTTATATTATAAGTTATGGCCTTTAAGCATCAGGCTAAAAATTGGTCTAGATGCATAATTCTGGAATCTTGGTAACATCATAACATCTTTTTTATGAAGTTCTTAGATAAATTATGCTTCAACAATTTAAAAGGTTTTTTTTTTACAGTATCCGGAACCATGGGGATATAATTTGCTTGGATCACGGCGGGAGGGGTTTCTATATTCACAGCTGATAAACATGCCTTGGTTGTTCTACTGATCAGAGATTCACAATACAGGTGAGAAGTGAGAAGTCATGCTGTTTTAACTAGAGTAGGTGAAAGGCCAAGCTCAGAGGACCAAGAGAATGGAAGGGAGACCTGATACCTCCACCAGCTAATACAGTTTTGAAGCAAAACAGATGCCATGAGTCTGGTGGGCGATGTCACAATGGTTTTCTCCTGCAAACTTGCTGTAATTCAAACAATTATTACGATTACTATATGTAGTAGGTTTTGGTCACAAGGGGTTTTGCATTAAAATTGTGACTTTGGCAACCAATTAAGTTACTTAGAGTTAAAAAAGATTGCCACATCCATCCATTTTCAAAGTCGGGAGGAAAATGCTGTTAACTCGCAAGAAAACTGAACATACATTTTCAGCACTCTGTAGCCCACGTAGGAAGTATTGCGGGACAACTAGGCCAGGCCGCAAGCGCAGGAAAAACACGAAAATCCACAAACTTTGTTTGTCTAAAAAAAATCCACACCAATAGCAAGTAGCCCCTGACTTTTCTTTTTTGATTTATTACATTTCCAAAGCTGACATGAATAATGATTGGTTGTTAGAAAATCGGACTTTTGTTTAGGTGTGATGGCTAGTGTCTCATCGCTTTAGGGCACCTCACACTCGATTTTCTACACTGATACTTGTCTTGCAATAAAGAAATACTAATACATGTGAATCATGTTTTTTGATGTGGTTTGTAAGATGTAGGCATTGCGGATCATTAATTTATTTCCAGGGCTGTTTATCGATTTATACTTCAAGAGCGGTTGCCACAAACTCCTGGTAGCACCACAGCTGTTAATATCAAACATCTCTGCTTGCATTGACCTTCGGCGGTCAGGCTGCGCGCGGAAGAGTGACGTCATCAAGTAGGCCGCTTCGGGACACGTTTCAGTAAATCAAGACAAATGAGAAACTATAATCATTTAAGTATTATTTCTTTATACATTTAAAAAAGTAGAACATTGGTAACGATGTTTTTCTTTATTAATTATTATTTATTTCCTATATACTCACCCATAGTGCATGTTTTTAATATGTTCAACTAGTAACTGTGATGTCTGGCATGCAAACTTCATTCAATTTAAATCTCTTCGCTGTGTGGAAGTAACATTATTTTTATCCAAGATACAAGGCACCAGCAGCCTTTCTACTCAATACTTGGTGCAGAAGTGACTTCTAAAAAGTTCCCTCTTGTGCAAATGAGTGTTTGTAATCGCCTTCGTGGCATTTGCTTGTCTCCAATCATGTTCTTTTGGAATATGCTGTTCTGCTTCTACAGCCCGAGAAGTAGTATTTTTAAAGGTCACTTTGCCCACTCTGTGCAAGCATAATGGAATGACATCCGGCAGTCATGTCGTATTTCTTTCCCTTCTTTTTACAAGTCTAATGAAAAGTATGCTTCTACCTGTGCAGAGGTTTGATATATGCATGAAACCCTTTCTTCACAGCACTGAATTTGAGTAAGCAAACTGTTAAACCGGTTTCTATGAAGCCCCATTGTACATGCAAATGATTTGATTCCCAAAGTTCAGTCTGCAAGCAGTGTTTACTTACATGGTAAGCTTGCTCGCGGGGGTGAAGGTAGTGCCTCATTTACCTTGCCCTTTGAGGCATCTTTAGCAATTATAGCTTTTTCAAAGTGTTTCACTTAATTTCTGACGTCATTGAGTGTCCCAGGGAACTGGTCAGAAGCAGTGCTTACTTTAAATAACACGCCTTGGCAAAGCAAGTCGCTCTCACTTTGCCAGTGCTTTTTGGTCACCACTTTTGGCTTTGCCAATGCTAGATGTGTGTCAGTGGCCAAACCAATTGTGGTGACTTGCCTTCTTGAAAATCTATTTGCGATATTTTCTAGATGACTGCTAAACTTTCTAGATGGCTGCCACATTGGGCGATGCAATGTGGCGTGATGCAATGTGCAATTATGTTGAAAGTATAGAAAATAATGTTGTTGTACTCTTGAAATAGTCACCACATTGTGTTACACCACATTTTATCGCACACCGTGGCCTTCATCTTGAAAGTACGAAAGTTTTTTTCTATTCTTTTCAGATGGCTGTGAGGGTGCTTTGTGCATGTTGTGTTACACAATGGCACAGCCATCTTGAAAGTATGAAAATTTTATTTTTATGCATTCAAGATGGTATGGAGTGTTGTGTCACAAACGTGGCAGCCATCTTGAAAATAAAATACCTACACTTTTATGACTCATTGTCAGCGTTGACTTTGCCAGTGCCAAGCATTTTAAAAACATCAGTCACTGGCAAAACCATTAGCTTCAGCTAATTTGAATAATGAGGTGGTGGCAAGTGAGGGGTGGTGGAATGGGGTGCGATGAAGAAGAGAGAGCAAGGGAGGGCAGAGAGAGGGTTGGAGGATGGAAGTGATAGGCAGAAGAGGGGGAGAGGTGGAAGAGGGCAGGGAGAGCGGGACACCTAGAAGCAGAAGTGCTCAGTGTCGGACTATTGGAGAGAGGTGGGTAGAGAGAGAAGCAATAGATAATGAGGGGACGAGCGAAGGAGGGCACAGAGACCCAGAGGAAGGACAAGGAGAGGCACTTCCAAGAAGGACTAAATGAGAAATAAAACATAAGAACAAAAAAAGAAAAATAGTTTAATGATGCTAAGCGGCGAAGGATACAACTCAGCCCAGCAAAAGCATGGGTAGAAAAGAAATGCTCCAGTGGTAGGGAAAAAACAGAAGAATATGAAGTAAAGTTTATCCAATAAAGAGCAGGGAACTGAGATAGAAGAGAAAGATACCCAGTTATGAGCCGAGGCTAAACCACAGCCCACATTGTGTAGTATTGTATGCAGTGCTGTCCGTGACAGAGAGCCGGAGCTGTCTGTAGCCAGACCACACAATATGTGATTGTTACTGTTTTGCAACTGATCTCAGCTTAGACAGCACCGCTTGAAGTTAAATCTTGTGTGTTTCAACACCTGGGTTGGGTAATATAGATGGCAACATGGTGTATCATTTTCCACTATCGTTTGCACCAATCGAGTAGTGAAAGAAATTATTTTGCACTGAGCAGTGAAAAAAAGTAATTTTGCAGTGCCTGGCTAAGTCAGAACAATATTTTGCCCAATTGGATCTGTAGAACTAGTGATGAAATCAGTAATTATAAATAAGCTGAAAAATTGCAAAGGGACTGGCACAAAATTTCCTGGCACCAGTGCATTCTTTGCAAAATTGCAATTTTTCAAACTTTCGACATAACCTGGAGAATCTTTAGGACGGAAATGGAGGATTTAACTCGTCTTTTGCAGCCTGCACTGAAAGCCTTTAAAGCCCCACTCTCCCTGCAGTCCTCCTAACCGCCGGTATCGTGTTTGTGTAAGTACTCCTTTCTGAAGGAATGATTTACCGTCCCTAATAGCTCGTGTTGAATCTGGAGATAAAATAGTGTTCTGCAGGCTAATTATGGCGCAATGCTCCGAGGCGTTGTTTCATATGTTAATCTATTCTTAGGTGTAATATATGGTGGATATTAGTTACTGCTCATTGTGCCTTTTCAACTCTCAGCTCCTCATAATTCTGGAATTTGAAGTAATAAGGAGTGATTTGTGTCAGTCTACATCAATCTGATTATTTCAGAGCAGTCATATGTCAAAGATAGTGCAGAAATGTTCGCTGTGAGGCTGGAGGGCGGGAGGGAAAAAAAAGGAAACTATACTTTATAGACCCACTACAAAACAGGAGAACAAAGGCCTCTCAGATATGTCATTTATTTGTGACTTAAGCAGTATGCAATGTTCATTAGGGTTGTGTAGTTATGCACTGCCTGGCATTGAGAGGCTCCGTTCTGTTCTTATACAGAATGCTGAGTGCCTTGAGTCAGGCTGGGGTACTAGCTATGTAGGTGCTTTCGATGGACAACATCAGAGACACTCCTAGAGAGTAAGGCATGCAGTACTTAATTTGAGCCGGTGGTTTACAGTGCTTGGCATTGACGCTTAATAGTCTGCCACAAGGTGGCACACTCTTGATAATGTAGAGATGACCACAACAACAGGTAATTAGTAATGTAATATAAATTAAAAATGACTATTACCTGCCGCTCAAGCCATTCTTATAGCTTTTGGGGGCCTGAAATAGTCTGAATTGTCACTCTAGTAGAAGTGTGAGGGTTAGTAGTTGTGTTGGTACCGTCACTGGCAGCACTGCAGGAGCAATGTGTGGTGCAAGCTACAGTGACCTCCTTACGAGAGCCCTGGCACTTATTTATTTACAAATTTAGCACTGAAGGCATGAAATCAGAAATCTCTCTCTTTTCTCTCTCTTTCTCTTTCCCCGTGGGACACAAACCTTCCCTGTGCAGTGAAGCCAACCCTTTTGCAAAGAAAAAAATCTGACAAGAAAGAGAAGGCTTCATTCTCTCTACACCGAACATAAAGCATATTAACATGCATGTCACTCTTTTAGGGATACATAACTCGACTCCATGTACATAGCAATCATAGAAGTTTAATCTTGTATATAATATGTGACACTTAGGATTACGATTCAAGTCCACAAGTTGTAGAGGAGATGGTGGCTGCTGCACCTTATGATCCAATGGGCTTTAGTCTGAGGTGCATTCCGTAATTTTTAGTGACCTGACCCAATAGGAGCAGTCACTTCCCAGTCACTTGCAATGGGTATGATCATGTTTCTATCAAAATTTATGGTTTTATATTGGAACCCTAAGAGATAACGTGTATATTGACCTGTGGTCCCCGTGTCCAAGAATTTAAGTGGACAAAGGAGAAACATGTATGTGATTATTTGCTGACCTGTAAAGATAGTTCCTGACATTTCAGTTGGATTGTCTGTTAGTTTTTGGAGTGAGGTTGGATTGGTTTGTAAATGATCGGCCTCTCTTGGAAGGGTGCAGTACGGCACAACAAAATGTGAGAGAGTGCAATTCCAGACTGATGGTTACGAAGGGTATGAGCTTTCCTCAATGCAAGAAACTTTACATGGGTCATCATTATCACTGACACTGTTCATTATATACCTATCCTTGTTGAATCATATTCTTGAAAGGTACGTGTTGGGATACTGAATATATGTGGATGATATGTAAATTTATAGAAAACTGCAGATGGAAATTTGATATTACATGTTGCTGAATTTTATGTGTCTCAAATGAGCAAATTCTGATCCTCTACTTCTAAGACATGTGAAAACATTATCCCTCTCATTCCTTTAGCCACCCTAACGGGGTGCCACATTTATCGATAGGAAAGGAGCACAACAGGTGAATTATCATCAAATCCAACCTCTCTTTTTCGAGCCTCAAGTCAATATAGTTTTGAAAATGCTTTAATTATGTTATGCTTCCCGAGGGGTAGCCATCCTCTGTGCCTCAAAAAATAGCAGTTGTTGACAGGGCATGCAGTGATCATGTCCTGCCTTGACTTTTGCAAGGTCATCTACTTGAAATTTCTAAAGAAAAATCTCTATTGACTCGCGATGTGACAGATCTGTAATTGAATGCACTTAAATCGCATTACAAATGTATGTAAATCTCTGCACTGGCTCCACATCAAGGGCTGAGATACCTTAAAAGTAATTCTGATTAACATATGAGGCAATCAATGGCCTAGCACCTCTCAATCTCCCTAAGTGCCAAAGTACTGAGAACTTACCAGCCAACCAGACACCTAAATGTTAGATCTCTAAACTTGCTATCTCTCCAAAAACAAGGTACATGTTCTACTCTTTGTAACTCAGTGCCACATCTCCTACAACTGAGTGATTACAGAAGAGCATGGACATTTCATCTGTTCTGCTCTACAAAGGGAATGATTAACAGAATGTATTCCCCTGGCTTTCCAATATGGCACCACAGAAGTATGGGTACTTTAGAAACCTATATGATAAGAAAATACATAAAAAACTCAATACATAACTATATAAGTGTGTATGTAGCAGGGTTCATGATTACCATCATAGTGAGGTCGTTCCTCTTTGTACTTTAGCTCCATCACCTCCTTGGTACTATACATACAAACTAATTTTTTCCATTAGCTCTGGCACTCAGAATTCCATGTTAAATGCTAGTTTCCTCTTTGAAAATATCCATGACCTGAAAGTCATCACCATGAAAGTGCTCACAACAGACGTGGTAAACAGAGGACTAAGATTAATCATGGAACTCATTTCTTTCACCCACAGGGTTCATGGAATTCAGAATCTGCAGTGAAATGAATAGGTGGCATTACCCACTTAACTCCAAAAGAAAAAGGAGTAAAAATGACCCAACCCCAGCCTAGGCCAACAAATTATCAAGTCCTCGCTGCGTTAACCCACAGAGCACCTTAAACCTTTCGGGTACCTTTCCACCCCACCAGGTTAAAGGAAAAAAGGGCCTGAGTGGAGTACATCAAGGTTAACTCAACATGAAATAGTTACTTTTAAACAGTTTACGTAGCCTAGCTAATGCTTTCTTTAATGCATGTTGGGTTGGAATTGGGCGTATCAAATTGACACGTTTTACAGTATTTTCAAAGAAAATATTTCATTTTTGCAAGCTGTTTTGATTGTCAACCAAAAAAGCTAATCCTTGCTTTCAGACACTTGATTAGGCAAGGCGTGTTTTAAGCTCTAAGAAACTTCGTTAATGATACAAGGTTGAGGAGACAGTGGTCTTAGTAAGTGGGGAATGTTTGCTTACCAACCCAAATTGTAACCCCCTAAGGCAGACTAATGCTGAAATTGAAATAGAGAGGGGCGGAAGCACAGTAACTTGATGGGGGGGGGTCGTTGGAGCACTCTGTGACTGGGATGGCCATTTGTTTGCAGCGGCGGCTCCTCCACGAAGGCGGAGGAGCGTCACCCCACTTGCAAAAACGAAAAATTAAATGATATTAACACAATCTTAATATCATTTTATTTTCCTGTACTGCACCAGTTTTATTTTTAGTACTGGGTGGGGCGGGGCTGGGCTCTGTCACTGGGAGTATTAGTTGTGCACCATGATGGTTTGAGCGGCAATCTTGGGTCGGCCAAACCGTCATGCACTCTTTAGCATTTCTTCACCCCCGCTGTGTTGTACAGCCGGGTGGAGACTGTCCCAGCTCGCAGTACCTGTCCGAGCGGCGAACCAGTCCACTCAAACCAGTCACGACGCTGCTGTCATGCTGGTGACAGCAGCATCATGATTGGCTAGGGGAGTCTGGGAGACTGTGTGCTTCCTGCTTCCGTGCGTCGTGGATAGAAGGATGGGGAGAATGGGCGGCCGGCAGGCAAGTGAAATTCCCCCCGTACTTTTTTTTTTTTTATAGAGTTTTATATAGCGCGAACTTGACCCAAAGGTATCTGGTATCAGAGCGCTTTACACGAGCACACCAGTTGCGTTACATGAGGACACATTCATTTTTGTTAGGCATGGGGAGATTAAGTGATTTACCCAGAATCACAGGATGTTCAGCATCATTGCCGAGACTTGAACCCGGTTCCCCAGATTCGAGGTCGACAGCACTAGCCGTTAGGCCAACTCCTCTCCCCAGCTAGTTAGTTAGTGCCAGCTGCCCCTGTTTGTCTGTTTGCACTTAGACGTGAAGACATACAGTAAGCCCCCACTTTGGTGTTCAAATTAGCAAAGGATTATCTAACATATTATGGTCAGTTGAGCTTTAAAACTAAACACTTGCTGTGTCAAATGTACACGAGATCGCTGGAGATGATAATTATACGTTTTAGCAAGTTAGTTTGTTATATGTTTTTGTACATATTTCTTCGCCTAACTTTTTATTTGTATTTTTCAAATGTTACAAAATACAATTCGACTTCTTAAACAGGTGTCCAATTCCTGGGAATCAGGAGTGGCCAAACTATATTACGCTTATATTCTGCATTATTGCGTCTTAAATAACTTAGGCATGTAATATAAGCTATATTAAAATGTTTACGAAACTTCCCCATCTATTATTGGGGATAAGTAATAAGATGATCACACAAAGAAAAAAATGCGTATATGTTGCTGTTGCTATTCCTTTTTTTTTTTTTTTTTAGAAAGGTCGGTAGACTTAAAATATTTGAATAATGCAAGTCAGTCTTTTGCCATTTTCTGTAAATATTGCCTGAATACGTGTACAGTTAGTCCACAGAGTTCCAAAACATATACGAGTTCTCCACGCCCCCCAAAAATTATTCTATGCAACTTCTTCACAGATCACATGATTCCGACTGATTTCTATACAGGAAAGAACATTCCTTGGGGCTCGCAAATTTCGAATAAATCCTCCTCGAGGAATTCCAAAATAGTACTAAATTATCGCTACTTAGAATGATTTTCAATCAAGAATGAAATTTGCAATCAGAACGAAAGCAGGAGTCTTTTTGCAGTCTGGCTCATGCTACCGTTTTTGCAAAAAAAAGGAAAATGCAATCATCTGCCACGTGTCATTAGTATTCTCCAAGTAATGGTTTTTCTTAAGTGTACCTTTTACACTGGCGGATCGGTAGAATTGTTTAGTTTCTTCATGCAAAGGAAGCAAATTCGGGTTAAACGTCTCGGCGTTATTGCATTATTTAAATAAGAAAATTGACATTGTCAGAGACAAAGATTCAAGGTTAAACAGTGTGCTGCTTGCAGGAAGGTGCATCGGAGGAGCAGGCTTTCACACTTCAATTGCCGCGCTAGTGTGTTGTTTTGAGGTACTTTATTATTAGTTAATGAATATTAACATGCCTGTTGTTTGTGTAGCTTTTCCCGGAAAAATGCATTTACATAAAACAATGAGGTTCCTTTGAGGGTAGTATTACTTGGCCACACGTGCTACTGCAATTATGTCGGTGTAACAGTGTGTTTACCGGATGCCTGGAGTGCTATGGCTGCAAGGCATGCTGTTTGCTCGTGCGCGCTAGGCGGGTTTCAGAAGTAGCCTTTGTGCTAATCTTGACAATTGCTTCCTATCAATCTGCGGGAAAAAATGTGTTTTGTTAAGCGACCTTTTCGTTGCCATTTCTAGAGCGACAATTTCTAATGATGACAGCGATTTACATTGAAACAATATGATTACTGAGATGTAAGTACAAACCTAATGAAGATTAATGCTCATCGAGAAGAGGATCTTTTGTTTTTGGTTAATGTTTGGGTCCCAGCTTCGTGGTGCGGAAGGAAGACTGAGGTAATTCTACTTCACAGACGAAGGCAGCCTCAGTCGTCCATCCTCCATTAGTGGAAATTCCAATTATTAAACCAGTTTGAAATAGCTGGGCACGCCAGCCGTATTGGATAGAGTCAAACATGCAACAGACACATTGTCTCAATCCTATTTTATATGCCTTGACCGCCTTACAGAAAATCACAAACTCCTGCCACACTTTGGTTGTCTTAAACCAGAGATATGATGAGTTATGGGCTTCAAGAAGTCAAGAAAGACTATGGTGGAGGCCCAATTTCAGATCTGCTTCTATCACCCAGCCTCCATGGGGGGAAATCAGGATTGGCCAGTTTCCGTCTCATCGCCAGAGCATCCCGGGCTCGGCCAGATGCTTTCTAGCAGCAATTTTATCATATTCTCAGTCTCAGAGCAAACCAATTCATAAACACTTTTCAGGTTCATGTATTCCCCTTAAGTGTACTCAAAGTGATTCCTGGAAGGATGGCACACAAGCATGACAAAGGACAAATTTATGACCTTACCAGCAAAGAAGCTGATTTTCACAACTTTGACAGTGACACAAACTATAAAGATTAGCTACAAGGTTATAGATTAACAGTTCACAAATAGAAAGGATTGGGAGAAGAGACAAAAAGATTGGCTTGCATGAAAGATACTGTGTCTTCATGCTGTGAAAACTCAATCCAGGGCACCTGAAGCTTGGGGCTGAATCACGAGGCAAATTCTGAAAAGCTTGGACCTAAGCTATAAGGTGGATCGTAACTAGCAAATGCCAACACACAGGAGAGGGAATAACATCCTAACAGTGATCTACAGGTAAGCACAGGGACTTGACAAGAGGTAGACCCTAAACAATATACTAGAAGTGGGGAAAAAAATAGAAGGGCATCACGTAGGTCCCCAGTGAATGTGCTAAATGGGTAGAGCCATTGTTAGATATTGATTGGGAGAAAAGGGGCAGGAGGCAAGGATTTTAGAGTCAGCTACCTTTTCCTCCATTGACTCATGTTAGATACCACACATCATAGAAGAAAAAATCTAAAGAAGAGGAGGGAGTTCCTGCATATGTCATAATATTATTTTTTCCCAATAAGGGGAAAATGCATGTTGGTTGCAAGGAGAGAAAGTGATTTAATCATTTAAAAAATTGGACTGAAACACAGAAAAAAACACAGTGAAGAAAATCCTTGCAAATGGCAGTCCTAGCAAAAAAGGGATAGATGTGGTGAGAAGAAACGATTGGTAGAATTTTGAAAACTAAAGTTGTCAATGATCATGAAAGGTAATCAAATGTTGATCAACAAATGTGTACTCAATCTTCATTCTGAAGCATGACCATAAAAGTCTTGGCAAACTAAGAAGAATTTTCTTCTGCATCATTCTCTATGGCAGCATTGACTGTGATGGATCCTCTTAAAGGGTATCTAACAATGCTGTCTTCACTGCAAAAAGGCATCTGTCTCTCCATCATTGCTTTTGGGGAAATTAAGCCATGACTTCAGCATGTAATTTTTCCAATGGGGGAGTGTAAGCTTTGCAGTCAGCAAGGTTCTACCAAGAACACTGGTCATGGTCAAACAATACTCTTTCCTGACACTGAGTTAAAACATGATTACCATTCTCTTGACACATACAAGCTGTGAAAGGCTGAAATGTAACTAAGTCTGCCAGCAGATCAATGCAATGACTATTAAGACAACTGGACGAGTTGTTCACTATTCAATTAACTTGTCTTTCACAGTCCACAGGAGCAAACACCTATATTAGATTGTAGTTGTCTTTCATTATTTAAAACAGTAAATAAATCAGGGGGAAAGGAGTGAGGATAACCTCAATATCTAATGTAACAATGTAGTGCATGCTTTAATACAAAAAATGTAATTCTGTAAAGAACTCCCAAATGTTTTCTAAAAATGATAACTCCTGAGGAGTTTGTCCTTGGCTAACCTTTCAAAGTGACATCCCTTAAAATTGTTAGCCACCTTAGAAAACATGCTTAACAAGTCTATGTGCCTTCTTGTACTAATTAAATAAATTATTATCATTTTCTGCACAGGGGCACTTTATTGTTTATCTATTAATCAGTAGTCTATGTATGGTTTGTGGAAAGGGAGTAGGGTTCTTGATACCCAAGGCAGACATAATACTTCAGGTTCTACTGACAGCCACTATTTGTCAGAACTGTCAGTCAACACTGTGCACTACTATAGATGCAGAATAACCAGAAGTTGTTTATATCATAAGCTTTGTTTGAGATTTCTAAAAGGGGAATATGATGTAACAGGGTTCTGACTTGTTTGATGTTCTTCATAACATGGATGACTTTCTACTGAATAGACCTGTGGACTTCTTCACTGTATTGAAGATTAATAGATTGATTCCTCGAAATAATCAACAGGTATGGCATTACCCTATAACTGGTCTAATCACGAGTGGATGCTAAGGAATAGCTGAGCCAACTTCCATTATAAATTAGTCAAAGCAAAAATGGTTTATGGTCCATCTCCCTGATGTATTCAGTTCATGTGGCCTGGGACATTGAAGTTGCTAAACCAAATTTAAAGTGTGCTATACAAATGAGTTTAAGAAACAGAGAATTTTGTTATAGCAAAATGTGACAATATGAAGAAACAGCCACCCAAGCCCTTCTACTATTGATATAATTTGCTTAAATCACTGACTTCAAATTCATCCTGGGAGGTCATTAGTGCACCAATCAGCAGACTAAAGAGTGATTGAAGTGTGGCTTAAGGCAAAGTATCAATATCCATTAACGCTCAATATCTAGGTGCAGGGAATAATTTATATAAAACCGATCAATCAGTGATAGTCTCATCGAAAAACTGCAGATTGTTTCAGGCACTGAATATGTTTCCCACAAAGGGTCTGTGTCACTCAGTTTGATGCATATGCTTATTCTGTTGTGTGTGATTCGAAAAACTGCTATTTCATCAAATCATGTCACTGAAATACAAAACTAGAGTTCCAGTCTTATATATCATTTTGGGTAGAACCTGTTAGGTGACCGTCACAGAAAACAGACTAAGAACAAAAGAAAGTAAACAAATCCGCACCTATTCTTGATGTATTTTGTCTTGAATTTGAGCCTGTAATAAAGAGCCAATGTCTTTCGTCTAAGGGGCGCTCTTCCTGCTCCTTCTCTGGGCGGTAACAGATCCATATGATTTTGTGGCTGGACACCTGAGATGACTAAATCTGCCTACTGATGTTTCCCATTAGAGATCTCCCCAGTACTTTCAGTGATCCCTACATGGATGCCTGTCATTGAGGGAGTATGTGCCCTACACCTAACCCCCACCCCCAGCACAGAGGCTGATAGGTGATCAAACATGGAAAGTCTTTTTAAAGATAGTCATTCACTGCTAGTGGAGGGGGTTTCCACTCATGAAGGTGAGTTGCATCAAAGGAGATACTGCTATCTGAGCTTGCAATTATAACAGCCCCTAATGGCCTTCCTCCCGCCATACCTCACCTGTAAATCTGGTGCCATACATGTTTCATGGGAGACAGGTTAACTAAATTATTGGGGGGGGGGGGGGGAGGTCACATGACCCCATTTGGAATATAAATTTGGAAGAATTGCAGGTATAGTAGGAGGGTGGCAGGCTTATCTAAGGGAGTTTTACTAACTGGCTCTCACATAGCAGTACCACTTCCTTCCCTATGACTAAAATACCTTTTGTGATAATGTAAGAAGGTCTACAGGGCCCTTGCCAAGGGCAGAGTATGGAAAAGGAATGACTGGATCTTGCACCTCACTGGCAATCAACATTTCAACAGGTTCAATGCCAAGGGGTGGATGGGGTGGTGCGTGGTGCACAGTGTGTGCAGGTTAAGTATAATGCCCCTGAGAAGCATCAAGTGAGCGCGTACTACTCTCATGGGGATGCAGACATGGTGACTGACTGTGGATCATCATTGTTTGCAGAGGACTGGCGGGGGACTGGCGGGGGACTGGTGTCTACAGCAGCTAATGTGGAGGCTGCAGGTGCCCTGGGAGGATTTTTGTGAGGAGTCTGAGACCAGAGTGGTTTGACACAGTTCGGGTAGGTAGCAAGAATTTGTGCTTATTCCTGCTCCTGAAAGATTGGTACCTCAGCTGGAGCCTTTTTTTTGGGGAACCAGTTACTTTAGACCGGCCAACAGCTTAGCCTTCTTGGATGGCCTGGATGGGTGCCATGCTGCTGCTCAAAATACTGAGCGCATCTTTGCATTGAGGATATAAATTAACCAATAAAGTGATTAACTGATGAATACTTTGTAAAATGTAAAAACACAGCTTCCAAATGATTTTATGTCATTAGTGACTCTTTCAAATGTTCCTGGCTTTTTAGCCAGCTGCTCTATGCATTTTGGGATTTTTAGCCTCTGCTTGCAATGTTAAAAACACAATTTCCGCAATACAACATGATGGTACCTGAAAAGCTGGAATGGCTGAAGGTGTCACATCTTAGTTGCTACATACAAAGTTAAAAACATAAGCTTTAATTAGATTTTTTGGCTTTATTCTTGGAGGCAATCAACGGTTACTCAGTGAAGTGCTGATAGGATGGTGTTGGAATTTCAGGTGCTGATGGTAGAAAGCCACGTTGCACTGGGCAATTTGTTGCACTCTGTGAGTGCCAGTGGGTAAAAGAGATGTTTAATTATCAAGATGAAAGCAGTTTTATAGTACCTGAAGTCTGCATTTCCAGCATATCAAGAACTGCACCACTGAAGCACCCAACCTGTTTTGAAATAATCAGGTCAGAATAACTTTATTTCGCCAACACAATGTAGGCATAAAAAGTATACTACAGTTAAAAAAAAACGTTTCACAACATTTCACAGCATTACAGTAAGGTTAAAATGTATAAAAAGTATAAAAATTATTGCATTAAAATACAAGTTCATAATTATTTACACAATACAGTAAAATCGATCATTGTTCGGGATATAATTTTAGCAGATTGTACACCTCTTTTTTAAAGCAGATAACAAAAAGGACGCCAAAGAAAAACAGATAAAGGGGTCAGGTAATAATTGCAGGTAATAAAGGGCTACACGACACTGTTTGAAGTTCATTTTACGTAAAATGGGGATAATAAATCGTTTCCCTTCATCACAATAAAATTTACAGAAGAACAAAAAATGTAGATCATTCTGTACAGATCGCTGATCACAGGAACAAAATGGGAGATCAGACGCAACATAAACGTTACGGGGAGAACCCAACATAAGGGGAATATAATTTAAACGAAATCTCACCAAGATGTACCTGTGCTGTAAATTAGTAACGAAGGATAGATATATTGTATTTATGTCCATTTGTACTATACTAGGGGAAGCCAAGTATGTTTTTACTGTCGACAGATTAATATTTTTAGTCTCCCTTCTTATGTGTCTATTAGAAAGCAATTGCGCTTTTAAATCATCCTTAGAGATAGAACAACAGGTACTAGGATCCAAAAAAAGACGATGTAGCCCAACTGCTTTCAATGTGGTTTCAACATAAGTTAACCAAGGAATGTTACCCACCCCATCTAATTTCAGAACATCCTTTATAATGTCTCTTGTTAAAGCAAGGGTCTCCTTTCGCCATACTGAGTGCCACATTAGGATCGGAGCCACTGCAATTTGATCAGTAATGTAAGGTGCTCTCAATTCCATGTGGCACTTATAGTTGGCACATGACTTTGGTAAGGAAAGGACTCTTTTTAAAAAGTTATCTTCAATAATCTGTAGTTTTGCACAATCTCTCATTCCCCAAACAGCTGCTCCATAGGTGGCGCAGATACAGTCTTAGCTTGATACACTGTTTTAATTACATCTATTGGTTTTAAACCAGTTTTTTTAAATAAATTTAGTTAGTGCACCAATATTCTTTTCCATCTGGGACCCTCTGTTAGCGATCATTTTTTGCCAATTAGTTTGGGGGTCAAACATAATCCCTAGATAGTTAAAAGAATCGACAACTCCCAGTTTTCCCCTTCAGTAATAATTTGCGGATGATTTCGCTGTTTAGTACCTGCTACTAGGATAAAAGACTTTGAATAGTTAACTTTCATATCTAGATTATTCATAAATTGCGTATATTCCAGGACTAAGTGGCGCAGTGCATTACTAGTACAAGCTAAAAGCACTGCGTCGTCCGCATATAATAAAATTGGCACCTGCACTGAATTAATATAAGGGACATCCGGAGTGCAACCTAAGAGTGCAGATTCTACACCGTTGGTATAGAGTGCGAATAAAAAGGGGGCAAGAACGCAGCCCTGCCTCACACCTCTTGCAATTTTGAAGGATCTGGTGCACTCACCATCCTTTCCATAGCGAACACAGGCTGAGGCACCTGAATACAGGTCACGGATGATATTAATAATATTCAAGTCAATTCCCATTGCCTCCATGATCTGCCACAGCCTAGGCTGTGCCACGCAGTCAAAGGCTGCGGACAGATCCATGAAGGCTAAATGGAGATGTCCTTTTTTGCAGCCGTGTATTTCGCTATAATTAGACTGAGGTTCAGACACTGATCCACAGTGCCTTTCCCTTTTCTAAAGCCGAACTGGCATGGAATAATAATATTTTTTTCTAAGGCCCAATCCTCTAGTCTATTTAAAATCAATCGACCCATTAGCTTTGCAGTAGAATCTATCAGAGAGATAGGTCTATAGTTTTTCGCAATCGACCTATCCCCTTTTTATATATTGGGACAATTACAGTTGTCTTCCACGATGGCGGTGCACCTGTTTGGGCAATTTTATTAAAAACGTTTGTTAAAAGTGGAGCCCAAAGATCTTGATTATCTAGGAACAGGTCAATCGGGACTCCATCTGGTCCCGGAGCCTTTGCTCGTTTGCATTGGTTTAGGGCATGCTTGGTTTCAGCAAGTGTAAAACTAGCAGGAACCTCAACTCTTTCTAGAATATGGAAATTTGATTGAAGAGTTGTCATGTCGCCCGCTCCAAAAGACCTTCAAAGTGGGTCACCCATTCTTCCTGGTCAACGTTGATATCTGTGGTCATAGCCTGCTCATCTCTTAAGAACGGAGCGTTAATCAGAGACCAAAATGCTTGTGAACTTTTTAATATTGCAGCCTTCTGCAGGTTTTCCCACCATTCTTCCTTTAAGGTCTTAAGCCTAGTGATTCTTGCTTTTTTATAAGCTTTACGCAAACATTTGACTAATATTATATTTCGAGGTTTGGACTTCACGGCTAAATGTAGACTTTTTAATGTTTTATCACAGTTGTCATCAAACCAACTATATTTTTTGCGCCGGCCATTACGAATAACACGGATTAAGTTATTTTTAACATCAGATAAAATTAGTTCAAAATCCGAAATCATGCTGTCATGTAAAACTGGCTCTAAACAGAGCATTATCTCCCCAAGACGGTTGGACACTAGGTTGGCCATAAATCTCCCAGTGTCTACTTTTTCCCACTTTAGGACAATCCCGTTTTCTCTTGCAATTACGGGGTTTATAGGGAGTTTAAAGGCACAATCAACTTTCTTTGCGGATTGCATAGAAAAGGTTATTGCAGCGTGATCACTGAATGGGTAAAACACAATCTCAAAATGAGAAAAAATGCGTTTTATAGAGTCAGAGACCAACACATAGTCAAGGGTAGAAGAAGAAAAATGATTTAAAAGGTAAATTCTAACTGACCAGTTAAATTTTCAGAAGTGTTTAAAAATATAAGATTATTTATTGTTAATAATCTATTTAAGGTGTTACCATACTCCGTGTGACAGAAATGAAGGACACTTTCCCCATCATCATCCTGTATTCCACAGGCTAACACATTAATCTTATCACATGGATGAATGTTAAAATCCCCAAGCCAAATTATATTGCAGGGTTTGGTACATTTGTCTTGCAAGTCATTGATATCTTTTTCCAGAGGGGCCAACACCTCTGCTTGATTGCTTCCAAATTTATTATTATAAAAGTTAATAAGAAGCCAACAATACTCCACACAATATTCAATTAAAATAATATGATAATAAGGTGACATATTCAAAAATGACTTCACTTTGAAAGGGAAAGCATTAGAAAGTAGCGTCACCAAACCACCCTTAGCCCCACCAGCAGGAGACGGTACAGCAGGAGTATGAAAGGAGCGATACCCATTTAAGAATATCGGATCTATTTCCCAAGTCTCTTGAAGACAAACTATGTCAGTAGATGTCAACAAAGACAGCCAGTCCATATTAGATCTTTTTTGATTATAACCAGCAATATTCCAAGACTTAGCCGCTATAGATCCTAAGAGATTCATACGAGGTAGCGGACTCTTGGACAAGTTTAAGCTGTCTTGGTGGCTTGGTGATGTCACACTAGAAATTGTAGGGGGGGGAATGTGCGAGAGAGACAGCTTTTGTAGATCTAAAACACCGTCCCCACTAGGTGATATAATCTGAGAGTCCAGTCAATCACAAGCGGACAGGCCTTCTAAAGCAGCAAATCTATTCCTTAAAGGAAACGGTGAGACTAAGGGGGAGGAGGTTGATTAAACGGGAAATGGGATGGCCTCCAAGGAGCATTTGAGCTAACAGTAGATAGCTATGGTGAAGGATAGGGTTTGTAGAAGAAACCCAAAGGTAGAGCAAAAATTTCAGAATGAAATGATGGCATATTTGGTAAAACAGATAATAGATCACCCACTATATGATAGTTATCAAAGTTCACTATGATACAGTCGCCTTTAATACTTTTGGGAGCTCTTCCTACCCAAGAAACCCTCCTAGCCATAATAATATTCTGGAGGGCATTAACATTTTCACCTAGGCAATTAGATAGCCAATGCTTGGATTTATTTATTAGCTGGTCTGTATTTTCTATCATATTTGATTTCAGTTCTGGGATATTAACTAGAACTATTACATATGGACAAGCAGCTGGAGGGAGATCTACTCTTGACTTAGGCTTCCCACTTTCATCTTGGTGCTGAGAGACTCTAGTTCCTAAGCACAATGATTGTGACCTTCCCTCCAGACAAGTTATAGGTACAGGTGGAATTATATGCGGGCGAGGAGCTGTCGAACTAACGGGTGCTTGTGATTCACCATGTAGCCTTGGGCAACCAGTATTCTCCCGATTACCTTGTGTCTGTGTCCTACCATTATTTTTGTGTACATTAGCACTCCCCATTTTGGTAGAATCATGGACAGAGCCAGAAAAAACTGCAGGAAGCCCTGTTGTTTGTCGTAAAGCTTGGCTTCCCATGCTATCAGTAGTTTCATTTGGCCTATCAGGTAGCGTAAGGGGGACCATGCCCAATTGGGGATTGGGTCTAGCTACATTAGTTAGCACAGTAGTATCAGAAGGGGGCTGACTTGAGAGATAAGAGGCCTCAAGAGAAGATAGTTTGTCCTCTATTGTAGACAATTTATACAGTATAGGGTGTAATAATGCAGAAATCATAGTCTCTAATCTTTCCATTAAATCAGAGTTACATGGATGATCAGTCCCCAAAGCTGGTTGTTTAATATTTTCTTTTTGTCTAGTAGATCTAGTAGTTCTTAATTCTATTGATAGTCCTGTGTCCAATCTCTTGCACCCGGTATCTTTCTCCATACAAGCCCGCTTTAGTGTTTTTTGTCTTAAGGGGCCACCTCCCTTTCTTTTTTTAGATTTTGTATCAGAATAGGCATTTTCCACTTGATTTGACATTAATTGCCCCTGAGCTGTATTGCAATCCTCATCTATGTCGATGGTAGGTAAAGATGGATTCACCGCTGGAGCTGCTAGAGCTGTAGCAGAGCTCAGTTCATTTACTAGTTGGCCAGAAGTCAATCGGTCAATGGCTAGAGTCCCTCCGCCCAAAGAAGAGCGTTTTTGCATGATCAGGGTATCCAGAGAAAGCCTTCTCTCAGTAAGTTCGATTTCATGAGCCAAGACGCTTTCAGCCCTTGTTAAAAAGGCATCCAGGGTCCCAACATGGCCAGACCCTGCTTTTTCCTTAGGAATCTTTCTTTTACTCATTTTGCCCTCAGTAATATTAGTAACCCCGCTTCGGATTCAACGTGCAACTTCCCCCAACAGTGCAATGAATATGTTAAAATCTGCAGATTGCAAGATTTTGTGAAAACAAGCGAGGTCCAACGCCTCCCTACCTTTGCCTTCAGGGTACAGTAATCACTTCCTAGTGTGACAATGGTCTCCAACGACATGCCAAGAGGGTAGGCCCAGCCCAGCCCAGCCTCTTCCGGCCCCTGACGGGCACGGACGGGCCCGCCCTTGGCATCCGCGGGAGTCCGCGAATCCCTTTGTGCGCTGCGGGCACGTTGGCTGTGTCAGAGCGCCTCCTGGCGCGATGTTCGACGGGGACTGGAGTCCTCTGCTCTCCCCTGTGCTCTGTGCGGTAACGCGATGCGGGAGTCCGCGAATCCCTTTGTGCGCTGCGGGCGCGTTGGCTGTGTCAGAGCACCTCCTGGCGCGATGCTCGGCGGGGACTGGAGTCCTCTGCTCTCCCCTGTGCTCTGTGCGGTAACGGGCTCCCGCGCTGCGGGAGTCCGCGAATCCCTTTGTGCGCTGCGAGCGCGTTGGCTGTGTCAGAGCGCCTCCTGGTGCGATGCTCGACGGGGACTGGAGTCCTCTGCTCTCCCCTGTGCTCTGTGCTCTGTGCGGTAACGGGCTCTCACAGCGCTCGCATTCCCTGCGTCTGGGCTGCTGCTCTCGCCAAAAGCATGCTCCTTTCCTCCCCTCGGTGCCTCGGGCTGCCCCCCTTGAATCGATGGACGACCCAGCATGAGCTGGCCAAAGTCTTCCCAGCTTAGAATGTACCGTAGAAGTGCTTGTTTCAAATAGGAATCTTTCTAATCAAGACAATGTTCAGGACAGAAGACCAGCGGTGTTCTGGAGTAGCAAGTGGTCCTACCACTCTCACAGGATATGGAGCAGGTCCCAGCTGTGAAGAGAGAGCGTGCGATCCGCACCATCCCTTGGTGCGTGGGGCCCCGACCGCACTCCCCGCCGGTTGCACCTCTTCAAAGCGGGCAGGCGCCACACATAGAAACGCTCAGGGGGAAGTCCTGCTCGCGCTGCCTTCCCGGCTCTCGCCCGCCCCGTGAGCAGCGCGCGTCTAACAGTGTCAGTCAGGGGAGGCTGGAGGCAGGTCGCCCTGCTAAACCGCACATAGCTACTACCGCTCGCAGCGAGCGTATCAGGAGGAGGTGGGGTGGGCTGGGACCTGTGGGCGGGAAGGATGCAGACAGGAGCCTTGCAGCAGCGCTGAAGCCAGTGCGGCGCGGCTTGGATAGGGAGTCAAGCCCCCTCCAGTTGTGGAACTTCGTCAAAACTCCTCCCAGACAGGATGGCAATGTCTGCCCAAACGCCGCCGCATTAAAGTTGCCCCATTAGACGATGGATAAGTTCGTATCCGCCTCAAAGTATTGTTTTTCGCTGTCTTTCTTAAAAGCCAATTTGAATGATCAAAACATTTCAACAGTCAGACAGAACCTGCCTCTTTCTGAGCCGCTCTGCCCCTCTTTCCACCCTTCAAGAGCCGACGCAACGCCCTCAAGAGCCGACGCAATAATCAGGTCATGATTTAGGTTTTGCTGAGGTTTGCTACACCACTATAATTAAGGGATGCAAAATGTAAGGTCTCATTAAACCCAAGAAATGGATTTTAATTTTTGTGATTAAATCATCTAAATGTAATCATAAAAGTGGCCTAACAATGCATATACAGATTAACAATTGTATTTGACGCACTGAAAGTTCTTGACCCTAACCAACCATTCTTTTTCCAGAACCTTTACTGAAAGGAAGTTTTAAAAATGCCATGATTGGGTAACCACTGATTGTACATTGCGCCTTACAGTCAGCATAACATTCATCTAAAAAGATTTCTTGAGAGACCCCTCTCCCCATCTGCACAATAGGGAGTTGCCTGAGTACGAATGCCAGTGCTAATTGCCTAACATTTGCACTTTCTAAACGTTATGCCCATCTTAATGCTATCTAGGCCTAGGTGGTATATTCTGCTCAGCTTGCGGAGTTTGCGGAATTAAGACACTCTGTGCTCTGTGGAGGAGGGTGGAGTTCCTGGATTCTGCCTTCCGGGCACAAAGCGGAGGTTTTTTTTCTGTACGTGTGCTCGAAATTTCGGGCCTCTACCGAGCGCGTGTGAGACTTAGCGCCCCCTCACACAGCTTCCAGTCATGATGGCTCCAATGTAGTGCCACATGCAGTCACAAATAACTCACTCAAGTAGCTTTTGTGCTCGAGAAGCAGCTAAAGAGGTTTTCGAGTGGTTTTTCTTCTGCCACGGACCGTTGGAGTTGTTTTTTTTGTGCAGGAAGCCTTTTTTCTACTTTTTTCCCAACAGGAAGGAAGTACCCCAGAGACTCCAACTTCCTGTTCCTGTCCAGCAGGCTCCTCCCAGTGCTTTGTGCACCTCCTGCCCACTTTTCATTTGGATTTGGAGCTGGCAGCCACCTGCCCTAAATGGAAGTTTCCAAGTTGGACCAAATTCGCCAGAGTTGCTGTTCCAGTACTGCATCACGATGTGATTCAATTGGTTGGGCAAGCTTTGCAGCAAAGTGCTGTTCCCACTGTCCACCTGACAACAGACATGTGGACCAGTTGTCATGCGTCTGATTACATGTGCATCACTGCACACTGGATCTTTTTGGCAGGGGTAAAGCAAAAGATATCTACAGGTCTTGGCCCTGAATAAAGTTTTAAGAGCATTCGGCGGCATGCAACAGTGGCCATGTTCGCCATGGAGAAATCACATACAGCTGGAAACATCTTGGATGAATTTAACAGCAAGGTGTCTGAATGGCTGTGACCCAGAGGTTTCAGAATTTGATTTGTTGCCACGGACAATGGCGGAACATAATCAAAGCCATGGCAGAGGGTGGCTTTTTCAGAGTCCTATGTTTGGCCCATTGCATCAACCTAGTGGTGCAAGACTTTCTCAGAAAAGAAGACATAATCAGCAATATACTGACCACCTGCAGAAGAATCAGCACTCATTTCAGCCATTCTCTTAAAGCCCGGAAGCAGTTGAGGATTATTCAGCTTGCTAATAGAGTACCAGTTAAAGTCCTAATACAGGAGGTGCCAGCACGTTGGAGCTCGACCTACTACATGTTGCAACATCTGCTTGAGCACTACAAACAGATCAATGACTATGCCATTCAAAGAGGAGGGGAAAGCTATGACCATGGATGCAGACATATGGGGCCTAGTCAAATGCCTGACACAGATGCTACTTTCTTTTGAGGTTTCACACAGGAAGTTAGCAAGGAGGACAGTACAATTGGCCATCTATCACGTTATTGCATCTGTTACAGGATCAGTTAATGACGGTGTCTGAAAGGTTTGGACTCGCAGGTGTGAACGAAAGCACAGAAGTGTGTGCCTTGGTTGAGAACGTAATCTTTCGCTTGGCTTGTAATGTAAGGCTGCAAAATGACATCATCTCTTTGAAAGAGCACATCTGTGCCACACTACTTGAGCCATGGTACCAAAATATTCTGCCCACTTTCTTTTCTTTTTCTGAAGGGGATGTTTCAAAATACAAGCAGTGGATTATTGAGCAAGCAGGAGGCCTGGAAGAAGAATGACTGGAACTTAGAGTTCCACTCTGCAGTTCTGGGGTGCCACCTTCAACTTCCAGACAGGGCGGTCTTGTCTCACAGCAGCCAACACCAGTAACCAGAACACCGGCAACAACAGCAACAGAAGAATCAGACCCAACCTCTGCATTGGCTTGATTTCAAGTGGCAGGTCTTATGTCCAGTGTAGAGGTGGAGGCAAAAGAGGTTGAGCAAGTGGCAGCGCCAATAACCATTCAGATGATGTTCCAGGAGTATCTGGATGATCCAAAAGAGGTCTATGTGGATCAAAACCCATTGATGTATTAGTATGGGAAGATGCGCCAATGGCCAGAGCTCAAAGAACAAATGATGGACGGCTTGCTGAACAATGAAAAAATATTCACCCCCAGTCACAAAGATCTGGGTTTACTTCATAGTTTTTTTGCTCACCATGCCTCCCCAATGGCCAGAGCTCAGCAGGCTGGCACTAAAGTATCTGGTTTGTCCTGTGGCCAGTTTGTCTGCTGAGTGTGGGTTCAGTGAAGCCGGTGCAGTATTTACAATGAGAAGGACCAGTCTCTCGCCTCAAAACGTGGAGCGATTGACCATAATCAAAATGAACCAACATTTCATACCACACAATTGCACTGTTCCTGAAACAGCGCAGGAGAAGGAGTAGGATTGGTCAGAATGAAGTGTGTTAGCTGACCACATTCTAGGTGAACCACCTGAGTTTGAAGACAAACTCTACTACCCGGACCGAGTATGCCAGTGCCTCCATTGAACTTTTTAATTATTTCTTGTTGAACTTCTTTCTTTGCAAAGAAAAAAAGTAGCTAGTGGAACATTATGTTTGTGTCAGATTTATGCTGCTCCACCATTTTTTAGTCACATATATGGCCGGATTGCAGTTGGACCGGTGTGCGGTGAAGAAGCCTACAGAATTCCTTCATGACTTTGGAGACAATGCCTGCCTCCCTTGCATGCCGATTCTTTTTTGCATCACTTAGCAGGGCTGCCCCAGAAGATCGTTGATTTACAAGAGTGCCAATACCAAATTCCAATGTGTTGCCTGTGTCAAAGATACAACTGTGTATCTACTACCTAATATACCCATGCTTGGATTGGAAGAGGTAACTACAACTATTGTAACAATGAGTGAGTGATTGTGAGTGATGATTGATGATTCTTGTGGTGGCAGACTGTGAGTAAGGGTGTTCAACTGTAATTTGTAAACCTGATTTAGATGATTTGCAATGTTTGGGGTCTGAATGATGGGTGATCATTTTTCCTGAAGGTGATTGGCCTTTACAAATTTACTTAGTGAAAATTAATCTGTACAGTTGATTCCTATTCTTCTTTTTTTCATCACCTAGAAGGGCTGCCCCAGAAGATCATTTGATTTACAAGACTGCCAAATTCCAATCTGTTGCTTGCATCAAAGAGGAGATACAATTGTGTACCTACCACCACGCTTGGATTGGAACAGGTAACTAGTGCACCAATGAGTGATATATTATTGAGTGATTGTCAGTGATGATTGATGAATCATGTGGTGGCAGACAGTGAGGGAGGGTGTTCAACTGTAATTTGTAAACTTGATTTAGATGATGTGCAATGTTTGGGGCTTGAATGATGGGTGATAGTTTTTTCCCCGAAGGTGATTGGCCCTTTCACACTTAGCGAGATTTACTTGCAGGGTCCACTCCTTTTTCTGGTTCTTCAGAGACCAGACCAGTCACTTTAGTTAACAAACAAATACCTACCGAAATACTGCAATTCTGAATCTCTACTTGTTCTTCAACAGCAGTACATTACTTGTCTATCTTGATTGGGTCGGGACTGGTACGAAGTTACTCAGAGTCAAGAGGAGGATGGAAGAACTCAGGATGGGATTACCTCATCAACAGCTATAAGAAAGAAGTTATCAAAGGGAAACCATGACTCTGAGGCCTAGTACTCAGCTATGTGGAATGGAGAGAGGTGAGCTGATTTGGGAAATGCAATGAGTGCGTGTGTTGCGCTGGTGGCAAAAGTGAAACTCCGAGTACTCTTGTTTTTTGCTCTGCTTCTGATCCCCCTGGGTACACTCCTCACAAAGCTTACCTTCCTTCTGTCCTTCTCGTTGACTCTACTATACAGTTTCTGTTTTACAATTCACAGGCCTTCTTGTCTCCTGCACATATGAAAGGCGAAAGCTGAGCTCAACACTCCTGCTTACCTACCGGACATGTCCAGATAGGCATCTAAGAGTGGTGTACATTTCAGAGGAGAATGCAGATGCACACCCATTTTTGCAATACAGTATCATTCTTATTTTGACAATCATATTTTTTAGAATAGGGTGGATTCACTCCTCCATAATTTAATTTTTCCAAACCTAGAAGACAGAACATTTAGATATCGGATAACTTGGGTCTCTGGGGCAGAAGGACTGTTTGCAATGCATTTAACTGTACTGTGTCATACTCATTACTTCGTTCCCTTCCAAAACAGACTGATGACGAATATGTGCTGCTCATCATGCAGATTAATATTGTCCTTGTGTAGTGTTTGTCTTTGTCACATCTTTCCCCAAAACACTGGACAGCAGTGATAAAGTGCCCAGAGTCCTAAAACCACCAACACCAGGCCAGAAAAAATACCAGGAGGAAGCCAAAAAGTTCAGGGATGATCCTGCAAAAAGGGCCAAGTCTAACATCCCCATTCCCATTCATTCATAAAACCCCTAACCCTCTTCCCCCAGACTGTGCGTTTTATTGAGGTGTGACTTAATTTACAGAATAAATGGATCACACACTTGGTGGGGTGGATGTGGTGAAAGTGACACCAACTCACTGCAGGCTCTTCTATTACCTAAGCAATAGCCCACACTGACCTCATTTACTCACTCACACATAAAATTGATCCATATTTTAGATATAGAAGAACATCAGTCGTCAGCATCATCATTCAGGCCTTGTTTTGCGTAAACGCTTAACCTTGTCCACTCCGGACTTTGAGTCCACTTTTCATGGGGGGGGCGCGGCATTAAAAGGTTTGTAGAACACTGGTCTAGGGTCATATGTTATCACTTACTGTGATGTCATTAAGGTCAATGGGTATGTGATGTCACTTTCGCTACCACTCGCAGTAGCGGCTGCTACCGGATGGGGATTGTGGGGCAGGGGGAGATGAAAAAAAAATATTAAAAAGGGACTTATCTGGAACGGTTGGCCGCCGCCTCTCCTCCATCCTCTTCCTTCTTCTTGCCTCCAGTCCCGGTCAGCAGCAGGAAGCACCCAGGCACACAGGCTCCCCTGAGCCAATCACAACACTGCAGTGCAGCGCTGTGATTGGTCTGAGCGCTGTGGTTCGCGCTCAGATGGGAACAGGGAGCCTGTGCATGTTCCTCACCAGGCTGTGTAATGCAGCCTGGTGGGGAGCATGCAAAGTGCGCATGACTGTTTGGCCGGCAATGACTGACTGCAATAGGAAAAATAAAATGATAATAACGATACGTTATTATCATTTTATTTTTCCTTTTGAGCAGTGGGGCGACGCTCCTCTTTGCAGTAAAAAACGTCCAAGAGACTCGACATATGCTGAGCATACATTCCGTCTATTAAAGTAATCATATGCTGGTGTACTTGTGAAAGAAAGATGGTCAAGTAATTAATATTAATGACGATTCATACCGCATTTATTTTCTTTCTAATTACTAAAAATAACAGATGGTAGTATTACACATTTCAGTGGTAAGGGAGGGACAATGTGGGCCTCATTTATGAAAAGTGACGCATCGCTGCGTGAAAACAGCGATGCGTCACTTTTCATTGCGCCCTCCTTGCGACATGCTGGATGCGTCATATTTACAGTATGACGCATCCTGTCGCAAGGAGTTACAGATACGTCAGTATTTCTGACGTATCTGTTGGTGCAAAAATGACGCTTTGCTGGAGTGTGTCACAAAAGTGACGCAACTTCAGCAATGGGTCATTTCACATGGGCAAGTCCCATTTCAAATGTGCCTGCGTCAGTCTTACGCCTGCTGTGAGGCAGGCGTAAAATATTGATGCATTTGCGTCCTAGAAGTGGCGCAGTGAAATCTCATAGATTTCACTGCGTCACTTCTACGAGGCTTACTTGCGTCGGAACGCCCACCATGCATACATTATACCTGGCGCAGGTATAATGTGGCGAAGGGGTTTACAAAGTGACGCATCTACCTAGATGTGTCACTTTGTAAATATGACGCAACATGGTGCATTTTTTAACGCCGCTGGTGTGTCACAAAAAGTGACGCAACGGCGGCGCAAAAGTGACGCAAGGGCTCATAAATAGACCCCTGTATTTTTTTTTAAAGTAAAAAGAATTGCCTGTGTTTAAAATCTTCCTCATGTTTTCCTTTGCCCCCAGAACCTCCCTGAAGGTAATAGCCATTTGCTTTGCCCACTTTTAGTTACCACTTTCAGCATGTTTCATGAGACAAACTGCGCTCGCTTCATTCCCCTGTGAGCGGAAGCTACTTGGCGAGGAGAACGCCATCACAGATCAGTAAATGGTCGGTGGTGTTCATTCAGTTTCAACAGGAAATGCAACATGAAATGTCTAGTCGACAGGTTTATTGATTACACTTCACCGATGGCCGGCGCGCGCCAAGCACTCTGGAAATCCCCAAAGGTGATCATTAGCGCTGAGTAACTATGTCACTGAACATTACCACCATCAGCAGGCTGAGCCCAAGAAAAAAGCAGCGGTTTTAAAATAGAAGTCTGGATTGGAATTGATTCTCCCGCGAGTATAAAAAAGTGCATTTAACAACTGAAATATTTTTATATATTTGACACTGCGCTGCTGCGAAGGAAATTGTGTCCCATCGTACGGCTCTCTGTTTGCCGTGTTAATAGCAATGATTTTCTGCTGGCTGTATTAGTCTTGGCTGAGCTACCTGAATACACTCTGCATTCACAGGCCTTCAAATATACAACCGGCGCTTTCTAGACGTGTCATTGGCCAGCAGGGTGTGATAAATCACACTACTTGACCCCGTGCGACTATTTATAGGAACATATAATTTGGCGGCGCCATTTAAGAAGGGCAGGTAGGAGCCGGGCCGCGCGCTCAGAGACCAGGCGCGTTCTGTGATGGAGGACGGGAACTTTCTGCTCCAGCACAAAATCTGTAATACATAATGAGGTCAGCACACTCTGCCTCGAGGCCTAGCCGGCTCTGTTTTTCAGATCCTAATTTTGCTCTGAAAATTCGTCTCCGGTGTGCTGCGGAGGCTGGGGGCCCGAGGACACGTGCATGTTTGTACTCCAGAACCTATGTTTTCGAAATTAGAGTCATTGAATTCGCATCGCTCAAAATCAGATAAGGAAGGAGCTTTTAGTTCATTTGAGCTATTCCGCAAGCCTGGTCATCATTTATTTTCAATGCAGGTTGTATGCTGTTTACATACAAAGCAGTCATTTCACGCATACTCCGTTCTTTCCACTGCTGATATTTTGCTTTATGTTTTGAGCAAGGTGAAGCTGACATTTTGCGGTCTGCATCTTATCGTTGGTTTGTGTTTCACTCTATGATGGCTGCCCTTTAAAGTAGCTGGTTCTAACTGGAACCCAGTCCCAACACCTTTAAGGACTGCACATGTTGAGCACCAGGACATCTCGAAGCCAAAGGAAAGCATCGGTACTCACCTTGCTGGTCAGGCGAAGCTTTAAACAGGGAGATTTATGCCCAAGCCCTTTCAAAGGTTCAGTGACCATACCTCTGAACCCACCTGCCTTTGGTGGATGTCACACACTCTATTCCATCTCTCGCCTGCAAACCTTTTCCCTTTCACCAGCCACAGTGATCATGACATCAGGCAGTGGTGGCTGCCATGTACCAAGGGTGGTGGAGTGGGGGGGACACAAAAAAAATAATAATAATAAAACGCTTACCTTGAGGCGCGACACTCATCAATCCTAGCGCATCTCTCAGCATGAGAGACGCACCAGGATTGGAGGGAGCAGCCTCTCGCAGCTCTCCTAAGAGCACTGGTGGCCTGCGCATTCTCTAACCCAGCTGTCTCAAACAGCTGGGTTACAGAACTTTAAAATGCGAATGTCTGGCTGGCCATCCCAAGACGGTCGGCCAAAGAGACATGCGCATTTTAAAGAGCTCTGCCACAGCTCCCTGCTGCTGCCACTCAGCAGCACTGGCCCTGCCCCGTCCTGTCACTCAGTTCAGGATGGGGCGGATGCTCAAAAATAAAATGGGAATAAATAAACTTTATTACCATAAAAGTTTTAAGCTCTGGCCTGTGGGGCGACGCTCCGCCGCTAAAACGGAGGAGCCATCCGTGACAGCAAGGACAGTGCCCATTATGTCTGGGTAGCAGGCATAAACCTAATATTTGTAGGTGAAGGGGTGATTTCAGCCCAGCAGTTAAAGAACATAACATACGTATGTGAACTGTGATCCTGAGTGCAATGTGGGCAGGGTCAGTGAGCTTGGAGATGGGGTTAGAAGAGTGGGAAAACAAGATATTCTTAAAACTACTTTGTTGGCCTTTCACCTACAGGAAACTGCATATATAACATAATGAACACATTAAGTGAAAAATACATGGCAATTAAACTAGTCTGTAGGAAGTGAATTGTTTTGGAAGGAAAGCTCAGTTGGTTAATGTAAGAATGTAAAATATGAATTTATGTTGATGGTAATACATCACAAGTAATAAAGTCACTAACCTCTTTGGTCCAGACAAAGGCTTAAATAATTTAAATCTGAGCTCAACCCCTGATAACTATGGCACAAAGCAGGCAGACTTAACTTAGAGAAAATGTGCTAAGCATTTCAAGTACCAAAACAGATAAAAAGTCAAAATCACAACACAATAAAATCCCACTTCAATTTATAAAAATACAGGAAAATGTAATAAGCTAAGTGACAAAAATCTGGTAAGGGGAATCGGTGATATGAATTTTTAAATGAACATTTAAGAGAAAAATGCTCAGAAAAAGAAAAGAGCCAAACAATAATCATTGTTCATGAGTGAACAGACCCAAGGTGCAAATTCAGGCTGACCGATATGGAGTACCGGTCGGATATGCCAAGCAGGTTCATTCTGGTAAGAGATTTTATCTAAAAACGTAGTTTCTGAAGAGGATGTCAAAATCCTCCAGTGGGGCAAGGTTGCAGTCTATGGCGGAGGAAGTCCTCTTGCAGCAGTACACTCATTGGATGAGGTCCCGCTTAAGCTGTTGGTTTTAGTGGAGAAAGCTCAGAGTGGGGAAAGTTCAAA
Source organism: Calotriton arnoldi (assembly GCA_963921515.1). Taxonomy (NCBI): domain Eukaryota; kingdom Metazoa; phylum Chordata; class Amphibia; order Caudata; family Salamandridae; genus Calotriton; species Calotriton arnoldi. The sequence goes on from CAWUFW010000044.1 coordinate 5,886,412, forward strand.
TTTCACATTCAGGGAAGTCCGTTCGTTGGCCAAATACTTCTTTGCCCGTTGAAGATAGCTACATTTGGACTTAGCCTCTTTTTGGGAGCTCAGAATCCTCCAGTAGGGCATGGCTGCAGGCTGTATGAGACAGTGAGTTTGACGAGGCCAGATATCTTCTTTCCGAGGGCCTCCTGAAAGAGATTTGCTGCTGTGGAGAAACTCCAAGCAGGAGAAATCCGCTTGTTCAGTCCAGAGAAGAGATTGTAGGAGAAGTCCAGTTAGACACAGCCAAGGACCCCAGGACCTCTGCAACAGCACTTAGGCATCAGGACTTACCCCAATAGAGGCCCTCAGCACGGCACAGTCCACGCCCAGGTGCAACTGTACTGGTGGGCACTTTAGGAAAAAGGCCCCATAATACTTATTGGTCACTGTAGTCACACATGAGGTTAGCCATCTGACCCTTGGAGTCCACTTCTTTGTCCTGGGTAAAAGTGGGAGCAGGCCCAGCCATTCAAGTCTCCTCAGACCTCCTCCTCAGCTAAAGCTACATGAACTTTCTGGCCCAAGATCTGCAGCAACTGAGCATGCCCTGCCCCAGCAGGGCTGCAGCTGTTGTGTACTGGGCAGCTCAGTTCTGCATATGCCTCCATCAACTATTGATATGTCTTCACCTCCCCGCTCCCTAACTCTCCTTCCCAGCCATAGACACACAATTTTGTTCCTGTGGGTCCACCAGGGCAGGGAAACTGGGAGAGCCATGAGACTTATTGAGACCTTGCAGATTGCTTAGCAAAGAGTTATTGTAGATAAAACTTCCAGAAATTGAAAACGTTTTTTTTCCTTATCCTGTAGTCACTGTGGGCCACAGCGGCCAAAGTGCATAAAAAAAGTTATGGGAACTGTGATCGTAAGTGCAATGGGTGGGGTCAGTGAATGTGAGGGAGAGATCAAATATGTGGCTAAAAAGAACAACTTATTCTGTAAGTATTTTGTTGGTCTTTCCCTTTCAGGCCACTGCGTTTAAAAATGCACACATCCAAATTGAAAAATAAATGCAAGTTTAACTAATCAGTGAGAAATGCACTATTTTATGTTTTGAAACTTTGATTGGTTAATGAAATCAATGCAAGTGTCTGTGCGTGCAACCAGGGAGTCACAGAATTAAGTCCTGTTTAACACAGTGGTGATAGTGACTTGTGTGTTAATAGTGCTATGAGGTTCCAGCCTGTGACAGAAAACACTGTGAATATGTAAGTCACTACCTTTCAAAAATAACAAATCTGTGCAACTACGAAGCCTCAAATTACTCCATCAATTAAAGATATATACTGGCCTTTACATTTGGTGATGAACCAATCAGACACATTTATTTTTCTTTCAGACATCAGGAATCCTAGAGAGAAGATTTGTTTCTTGCTTAGCTATCTATTCCTCCCTTGGCTTTACAGCACATGAGACCCCTCCCTTCCATTACAACTGAGACATCTCAATTGTCCATTCTGGGCCAGTTGTATTTAAACAAAAATTGAGGGAACATTTTTTCTGAAATGAATAAAGAATGGACATGTTGTTCCCACTTCAACCTCTGGTTGGCACCGTGTATGCACACAAAAACACAAAGGCACACATCACACACAAACACGCAAGCATGCACATGCATGAACACACACAAACACAAGAACAAACTCGCCAAATACAGTCGCAGACAGTCACATACAGAGGTACACACAAACTCCCACACAACTATTTAAGGAGTGGAGGGTAGCCTACTAGGGAAAACTGGACGTTGCACCAAATACCCTGCCACTTAGCAGCTTTTATAGCCCTTTTTAGCCTCCCGGCTCTGCTGCTTCGCTATCTAGTGGCTCTTCTGCTGAGTTGGCACTTCATATGCAGGAAGATAGGATCGGTGTTAGAGATAGGGACAGAGCCAGGGAACACCTAGAAAGATTAAACAGATACAGGGGTGCAGGAGTGAAGAAACGGAGGGTAGTGTGGACGTGAAATGGAGCTGACGAAAATGATGGTGGCTTATTGTAGAGGAGGCTCAGAAGATCCCTGGAGTTTCTCTTTTTTGTGCTTGAGTGCTGTGGGGTGACGCATCTTTTGCATTGAAACTTCATACATCGACTGACGGAACCAGGCGCGCAACGCCCATTGGTCTCAAAGGGCTTCAGCCCCCCCCCCCCCCGTTGTGTGGGTCAGCCGGGCTGAGACAGCTTCCCGGGCACACACACAGCCGCACCCGAGTACTTCACAGGTCTTTAAAAGATCATTCGCTTGTTAATGAGGCTTTGTTGTTTTTTCACCCCTTCTAGAGCCCCTGCATCTCCACTCTGACTATTGCTGGAAGAATTAGCCCCCCCACCCAAAAAATTTTCTTAGCCTCCCCCGAAATTTGGCTCTAGTTGCGCCTCTGGACGGAACCATACATAAGTAAAAACATTTAGATGGGGACGAATTACTGCCTGTAGCTGATATAATTCCACATCCTTGTCTTTAATAACATTTAGATTTCCTACTTAAAAGCTAGGAAAATCCCAATTTGACAGAGCACGTTAGTTATTTCTGGTGATGCAATGTGATCAAACATACATAAATGATGCTACACTGCGCAGGGGGACTTGCTAACACCCAGGGTATTTGTACTAGGTGAAGGGTGTCCAAGTCAAAAATCCTGGAAAGTTGAATCCATCTGACTTCCAGTACCTTCTCATAAAATAAATGTACATGTCATTAATCTCAATCAGACTTATTTAAATCGTAAGTTGTTTTCTGAAAATGTGGACTGGATCTGTCCCTCCTGGACCTGTTTTGGACACCGTTACACTAGATACAGTGTGGTCAATGGCCTTCAGAGAACATTATCCAGACGTTGTGTTTCCTTTCTACAATCATATGATTAACCGACAAGAAACACTTACATATCACTTGATATCATTGGGGACATCATGTAACCATTTTTTTTTTGCCAGCAGTATTTTGAATTTCTCAGAAATATTGGAGAGATCACAAAAACAGACCCTAATGTTTAACTTAGCTGTCAGCAGCAAAAGCTGTGACCAGTGTTTGACTTTGTCAGCAATAAATTTCTCAGTGCTCGATGTTAGCCCCATATTGCATCATGTAATATATGCTTATTTTCCCCCCTTTGGTATTTCTATGAATAATAGTTCGCACAGCAAATTCAAATATTTGACACAATATTCAAATACTGCTGACACAAACTTTTTCTGTGTTCCGCTCGATATTGCTAATAAATTCAAATACTGCTAACTCAAAATTGTTCAAGTGATTCAGAGTACAATGTTGTGTTTTTGAACACCGTGTAGCACTCAAGAAAGCAGATGCGGGCATTAAGAAAACTCAGTATAAATGTTACTCCACAAGATGACGTTTTAGCTTTTACCATGAGAAGGTGAGTTCGTTTTTTCAGTCTATTTTTTTATTTTTATTTTATATGGCAGTATTGCCAATTAGTGGTGCCACAACGTTGTACGATATGAAAGTGTACATATTACACTTTGCCTCTCTGCACTTGGGGTTTAGTTAACCCCACAGGAGTGCCTGCAAAACTCAAGTACCATAGTCGTATAACTAGCCTCACGGGGCTGCTTACCTCAGCCGCGCAGAGAAGGGTTACTGGTTGTATTCCCTCTCTATCGTCCCCAGGAACCGTTGATCCACACGGTATCGCTCCACATTTGACAGCTCCATTTGTTGTAAGTTAACAACACTCCAACTCATGATACTTTAAATGTGTCCAGATCTGTGTGGTAACCAGGGCTTTAAGTGTGCCGGGTCTTGCCTGTGCTGAGCACTGGCAGTTCTTAAAAGCAGGTGCCGGGACGGGTCCCTATCGGGCTCTCCACGTCTGCCCTCACCCTCAGGTTGGAAAAGAAAATCTTAACTCTGCAGCAGTACCACTGCTCAAAGACTTTGATGTAACTTCGAAGAGACTCGTTTTAGTTCTTTCAGTCTCATCATTTCAAAACTGATGCATTTTCATTGTTATATACAACAAAGCCATAGCAGTTGCTTATTTAATATATGCAACTAACAACCATTGACAAAGCCAATAGCCCTGGCTTGTTGTAGGTGTAATGTTACTTGCTGTATTATATATCTGGATGCAATGACAGAAGCAGAAAAATACCAGTGGGGCGGCACACTATGCTAAGCACAGATTTTTTATCTTACGTGTTTTCATCCACACCCTAAAGTACATCAGCCACGCCCCTTTGAGAGACCCCCCCCCAGTTTTTTCATCCCACTTAAAGCCCTGGTGGTACCATATGTGTTACCTAGCTGGCTATTTTTTAAGGCTGAGGAGACAGTGGAAAATATTTCTAGGCTAAGCATAAAACATGGTACCCGCTTGTTTGCATCTGTTTTTTAATAGTTTTTATATAGTGCTGCTCGAGTGGCAAAGAGCAGCAGATCATGCAGTATGACTTTTTTTTATTGTAGCACGAGCATCTTGAACATGAGCTTTTGTACAGGGTACAATGTGGTGTACATGGTTGAGTTGAGATCATATTACAGAAACCAGTATCTCACAGTCAAGAGATCTGCAAGCAAGTGATTCAGTCAACACACTGTACAGCTGGTTGTAATATAGCCATGTTACACACCTTTAAATATTGAGGAAGAAAGACCCAAAGTTTGCTCAGTATCATGCAATCATTGCTCAGAATCACGAAATCATTTTATGGCTAAGTGCCCAAGCCAGGATTGGAATCAAGGCCTCCGGGCTTTAAAGACAGAAATTTAGCCATCATGGCACCAGTTACAGAACGGGTGCGCTGTCCCATTCATTGAGCCAGGTGCACATTTCAAAAGATCCATAGGGCAGCACAACCTAGCAGTTGCCCTGAGGGCAGTACATTCTTTGAAAGACTGAGTGGCTGCTTACACGCGTTTCCATATTTCATAGTGCAGGCGGCAACCACTTGAACTTTAAAGAGGGAGAGAGATCCCCCTGCAGGAAAGTGTATGAGTGACTGCACCCATCTGCACAGGGATTTCTGCAGGGTCCATGGAACCCTCTTAGAGTACTGCCCTCAGATGAGGTACTAAAAATGTGCCACCATTAGTGGAGTATTGTCTGTGCACCTCCTAAGGGCCTGCTTGCTTCTACACCTGCGTTCTTAGTAGGATGCAGGCACAGAGGCAAAGTGATTACCTCATTTGCATGGGGCCACACCCCATACAAGTAAGGGAAGGCTTTCTCAAGAAAGTACAGTCGCTAACTGAGTGCCAGCACTATCAGTATTACCAAAGTGCTCTGGGGTGCACAAAGCTAGTTTACACACCTGTTGTGCCCCCTGGCACTATGCATAATACGCATGTTGAACTGTCTGATGTTCTCATCTGTCTTTGTTTCATGTACCTGAAAAATAGAAGTGTGCCAAGTTGCCCTACTTGCACTAAAAACAGACACCATGAACCCTTGGTGAACAGTAGCAAAACTGAGCCAGCAAATATTCCTGGCAATACTGTTACATTATTTTAAAGCATTCAAAGTGCTGTTAGCTAGAAAGACAGTGTTGGCCCTGGCCCTTTCTACAGGGTCAACCGCAAACATTTTGCCTTTACTCTCCACTTTTTTTCTGAATTCATTTTTTTGGGGCTTAGGACTCTTTGCCCTTTACCACTGCTAACCAGTGGAAAAGTGCTTGTGTTCTCTCCTTGAAACAAAGTAGAATTGTGTTATACCCAATTAGTATATTTAATTTACTTTTAAATCCCTATTAAAGTGGTGCTACACGTACCGAGGGCATGTAAATTAAATGCAACTAGTGGGCCTGCATCACTGATTGCGCCATCCATCCAAGTAGCCCTTTCAAAATGTCTCAGGTCTGCCATTGCAGCCAGTGTATGCAGTTTTAAACTGCCATTTCGACCCTGCAAAATAAACCTTTTACCAGTCCCAAGCCTTCCTTTTTAATACATATAGGTCACTCATAGAGTAGTCCCTGAACAGCCCAGTGGGCATGGTGTGGTTTATTTAAAACGTTGGACATGTACTTTCAAGTTTCATATGTCCTGGTAGTGGAAAACTCCTAAATTCATTTTTTACTACTGCTAGGCCTGCCTCTCCCATAGGATAACACTGGAGTTACCTTAATACATTTAATAAGCTGTCGTTTCCAAATGGGAACAGGTAACCAGTTCATGTTTGGTGGCTTGGAATAGTAATGAAAAATCCTGTCTTATGGCAAAGTTGGAATTAAAGTTAACATTTTGTCAATGCCACTTTTAGAAAGTAGCATTTTTCAGCCTTAGCCATTTGGTGCCTGCAGCCTTTTGCTGGGTCACATGACTGCATGTAGCTGACACTTGGGTTTTGTGTATTCCTCCTAGACAGCCACACACAATAGAGAGTTTAGGTGTGCCTGGATGGTCCATCACTGGCAGGATGGGAGGACGGAATTGGGCACAGCCCTAATACCACTTGAATAGGCTGTGTCCTTCCTCCACACAAAGGGCTTCATACCCCCTGTAGTTAGTCTGAACCAGAGCAGGGAAGGCAGGAAGCGTGTGGACTTCAAAGGGAGCATGTTGAGAGTGATGTAATATGTGAGGCCATAAACAGTGAATTGCGGGGGTGTAAGTTATAGTTAGCTCAGGTAATTATAACTGCTGAATTTCTATGGTTTGGTACAAGTGAAAACTGAGCCTAACTATAATGTCCCAGTAACCTTTGTTTTTTTTAAGTGAATTTCTATGGTCTTTTAACTAGTAGTCGCGTTTGCAAAGCGGTGGAGAAAGGGGGCGTGACCTCCGGAGACCTCTCAGCAATCCCGCTGCGTGGGACTTACTGGAGGTAACAGGATGGGTTCATGGCCCCCAAGGATCCTCAGCATCAAAGGGGACTTCATCCCCCAAGCAGTATTGTGCTTCGAGGTGTGTATGCAGAGTGGTGGAGAAAGGGGGCATGGCTTCCGGAGGCCTCTCAGCAATCCCGCTGTGTGGGACTTACTGAAGGTACCAGGAGGGGTTGTTCACCCCCAAGGACCCTCAGCAGCCAAGGGGACTTCATTACCCAACCAGTAGTGTGCTAGGAGGTACGTTTGCAGAGAGTTGGAGAAATGGGATGGGGCCTCTGATGACCTCTCAGCAATCCCTCTGTGTGGGACTTACTGGAGGTAACAGGAGGGGTAGTTGGCCCCCAAGGACCCTCAGAAGCCAAGGGGGCTTCAACCCCCAACTAGAAGTGCGCCAGGAAGTGCATTTGCAGAGTGGTGGTGAAAGGGGGCGGGGCCTCTGGTGACTTCCCCAGGCCAGCATTTTTTTCTTTTATTTAACTTTTATTAGGAGAGAGGGGCTGCGTTGTCACTCTTCCCCTGGCGATTTTGGCCCCGGAGACCCATCCCCCAGGACCTGGCCTGTTATATGGGAGGGGGGCCAAGTGGGCCCCCTCCCTTTGCCCGGGACCTCATCCCCAGAGACCCAGTGTTTTATTTTGATTAAATAGCATTGGTGAGGGGGACCACGTGGCCCCACTCCCCAGGCCGATTTCGACCTGGGGACCCCATCACCAGGGGCCTGGCCTCCATTCTAGGTATCTGTCAGTGACTGTATAGGTGAGTGAGTATGTGTTGGTATCTGTATGAGTAAGTGAGTGGGTGTGTATCTGTATGGATAAGTGGCTGTGTGATTGACTCTATGGACGAGCGACTAGGTGTGTGAGTAGCTCTGTGGGTGACTGACTTAGTGTGTGAGTGGCTGTATGGGTATATGATTGGATATATCAGTGGCTGTATTAGTGACTGAGTGGGTGTATGAGTGGCTGTATGGGTGAGTGAGTGGATGTGTGTAGATCTATGAATCAGTGAGTGGGTGTGTAAGTACTGATATGGGTCTGTGAATAGGTTTGTGAATTGTTGTGTGGGAGTGAGAATGGGTGAATGAAAGGTTCTATGGGGTGTGAGTGGGTGCGTCAGTGATTCTGTGGATGATTTCATCAGTGATGTCATTTGAGATGTCATGAGTGATGTCATAAGTGATGTCACTGACCATGTCATGAGTGATGTAATATGTGAGGTCATAAGCAGTGCATTGAGGGGGGCGCAAGTTATGGTTAGCTCAGCTAACTATAACTGCTGAAGTTCACAGGTTTTGTACAAGTGAAATCTGAGCCTAACTATAATGTCCCTGTAAACTTTGTTTTTTTCAGTGAATTTCTAATGTTTTTTTAAATGCTAATTCCTAACTATAACGTCTCTGTAACTTTTGTTTTTTTTCTCAGTAAATTTCTATGGTTTTTTCAGTAGTAGTCGTGTTTGCAGAGTGGTGGAGAAAGGGGGGCCTCCGACCAGCTCTCAGGAATCCCGCTGTTAGGGACTTACAAGAGGTACCAGGAGGGCTTCTTGGCACCCAAGGTCCCTCATCAGTAAAGTGGACTTTATCCTCCAACCCATAGTGCACCAGGAGCCAGGTTTGCAGAAAGGTGGAGAAAGGGGGTGTGGCCTCCAAAGACCTCTTAGCAATTCCGTTGTGTGGGATTTACTGGAGGTAACAGGAGGGGTGGTTGGCCCCCAAGAATGTCCTTGGGGAACAATTACCCCTCTCTGCAAATGTGCCTCCTGGCATGCTGCTGGTTAGGGGATGAACTCCCCTTGGCTGCTGGGGATCCTTAGGGGCCAACAGGACCTCCTGTTACCTTCAGTAAGCCCACACAGCGGGATCGCTGAGAGGTGGTCGGAGGCCATGCCCCCTTTCTCCACCACTCTGCTTGCGACTACTACCTAAAAAGACCTGTAAATCAAGGCTATACCTGGACCCCATTTGTCTTAACTGTTTGATTCTATTGCCCTCATGAATTTTGGATATTCTGTCAATTCCAAAGAATTTCAATTTGGCAACATCCTGCTGATTTATAGCAGAAAAATGTCTTGATATGGGGTGAGTAGTGTCCACATTTCTATTACCCCTTTGATGCTCCAGAAATGTTATTCCTTAGAGGAAAGGTGGTACTCCCCACATACATCAATCACAGGGACGTTTTAATACATAGATACAGTAATCTGATGAGCAAGTAAGAAACTGCTTGATAACTCTCTTCTGGACCATAGATGATCTAAACTCACTGGTGTTGGAAATATGCTTACATGCCTTGCAATGACCACATTTGAGGAAGACCTTAGATTTTACCAACCATCTCTAGTAGAATGTCTTGCATAATAGCTGTGGGTCAAAATGTCTGTACAACACACACTGGATGTGTGTTGTACAGTTTAGCACACATGCAATGTGTCAAGCGTTGGGAAAAATAAATACATTTCTTCTGTTTTACGTCATGTCTAATAAGGGCCTGATTATGAGTCTGGTGGTACAAGGACTGCCAGACTTGCGAGGGTGCGGTGGTGGCGGTCTAGCCACCGCTGCACTGGCAGTCTGACCGCCCTATTAGGACTTTGGCAGTGGACCCCCATTACATCGCTTCAACTGCCAAGGAACCGTGTTCCCTGGCAGTCCTGCGGTGGCCTGCGGGCCACTATATGCTTGGTGGTGCCCTGAGGCACTGCCAAGAATAATATGACTTTCCTCACCACCAGCAGAGTAATGGAGGTTCCCCTCTTGCCCCTGTGCATGTGGGTGCATGCAGGGGGTGCACATGTTGTGCCCCCCTGTAGTTTTGCACCTCAGTTACTGCACGGGAAGGAATGCACAACATGGTGCATTCCTTCCCGTGCAGGAACGTGCACTGGCAGAGCCTTTTAACAGCACTGCCACAGGACCACAATGCCTCCCGCCCACCAGACCACAAAATTACTTGTAATCTGGCAGGCAGGCGGGAGCGACTCTTGGCAGTGTGGGGGCACGGCAGTGGTGTGCCACCCGCCCCGCACCGCCATTAGTCATAATCAGGACCTAAGTGGTTAAAAAGGTTTGAAAATAATTCTTCAAACAAAAATGCCAAAAATGGAGCATTACTCTCTCATATCATATAGCACTTTTGGTACGCTGATATTGCCCTTCCTTCTGTACATAAATGGAGGTGACTACCATATTTGTTTGCTAATAATTTTGACACTGGGGACTCGCTATAGTCTGCGCGTTTCTCATTTTGGTATAAATATTTTGCAGAGTTTTCTTACTAAGTTGATACACAGAGCACAGTACCACATGCAGAAAATAGAACCATAGTTGCGGTGCTGTTTCTGCATGACTAGGTGTAACAAATCATTTCCTGCTGCAAATGCATTACAGCTGTCATCATTTTCAAAAAGGGAAGATGACAAGTAGGACCCTTGGGGATTGTATTTGAAAAGCGTGACATTGCTCCGGAAAATGATTTAAAGATGCAACATTGACTCTTCTCCTTTTCGTCTACGGTCTTTAAAAACATTCCTTAGCATATGTTTGAATGTTAGAGTAATGCAAGTGTAAGAGTGGAGGGACACAGGATTTGACCTTCAGGCAGTTATCCATAGGACTTTCTGGTCAGGTCATCTGGCATTTTCATCTTAATTAAATAATTCATTTAAATGTACAGAGTTACATACAAAACAGAAGCTCATCTTGGCTTTGAGCCCAAGTTTGTTTAGGCCTGGCTGAGAGACAGAAGATGCTGCCTTGGACTGTAATTTGGAATATTGTAGATGGAATATCGAGTGGCCAAAATATTGAAAACCAAAATATCGAGGAACTAAGGACAAAGAGGGTGGTATAGATTTTCTATATACTCCACATCTATGTGCTTGAAGCTACAAATGTTACCACAGTATGTATAAGAAGAGTTAGGTAAAGACATACTTACATGTCGATATTTTGGTCATTGATATTTTGGCCATTCTATTGTGACTACTTGATACTCCTACTGCAATATCCCAGATTCACACCACTGTCCTGCATGCCTCATGTTTTCTAAAAAATTTAAATAAAATGCAAGCGCATTTATACAAACTGTTAGACCTGTCAGCCTTAGGGTGGTCTTCCCCCAAACGTTTTGCCTACTTACCTCCATTTTTGTGCTGAAATTTGTTTTTGTTGGCATTAGGAATATGTGTACTTTACAATCGCTAACCAGTGTTAAAGTGCATGTGCTCACGCCCCTAAACATGGTTTGATTGGCTTACACCTGATTGGCATATTTCATTTATTTATAAGGCTCTTGTAGAGAGGTATATCATATACCCAGGGCTTGTAAGTTAAATGTTACTAGTAGGCCTGAAGCACTTATTGTACCACCCACATAAATAGCCCTGCCTCTGAAGCCTGAATGCAGTTTTAAGCTGCCAATTCGATTTGGCAATATAACCTCATTGCCAAGCCTTAAACACTCCTTTTATTGTGTATAGGTAAGCCCTAATGGTAGGCCCCAGGTAGCTCATAGGGCAGTTTGCATTGTAACTAAAAGGTTGGACATGTATTTTTAATTTTTATATGTCCTGGTGGTGAGAAACTCAAAAATTCGTTTTCCACTACTGTGAGGCCTACCCCTCCCGTAGGATAACATTGGAGATTGCTTATTACATTAATTAAGCTTTCCAGTTGGGAGCAGGTAGCTATGTCATGTTTGGTATTCATGAAATTGTAAGGATAAATCCTCTTTAATGGTAAAGTCTGATTTTTCATCACAATTTTGAACATGCCACTTTTAGACAGTTGCCATTTTCCTAGCCTAAGCCCTTTGTGCCTGCAGCCTGCCTGGGGTCACGTGACTGGCTGTAACTGACAGTTAGACTTTGTTAATTTCTCCAAGACATTCACACAATCGAGTGATTAGATGTGCCTAAATGGGCCATCTGCTGACAGGATGGGGAGGCGGAGTTGAGCACAGCCCCACTTGCAACTGAAAAGAGTGAGACCTGCCTCTACACAAAAGACCTAACATCTCCACATTGTTAATGCAGCCAGCTTGGAGCCAGGACGGGAAAGGCAGGAAATGCCATGCACTTCAAACAACCTTTCCAGAAGTGTCTCCCACCTTCCAGAGGAAGGGCAGCAATTATACAAATAGGACCTTAAGACCCACCCTTCAGTTCACTTCTGGCCCTGCAGAAGGACTCTCAGAGGACTGTCTGCTGCTGTGACCTGCTGTTCACTCTGCAAGCCTGCTTTTCTGTATCTAGAAGGACTGCTTTGCTGCCTGGAGCCTGCCTTGAACCCTCAGAGGACAGCCCTGCTGTTGAGCCCTGCTTCTTCAACTGAACCCAGGACTACCAGAGTTCCTCAAAGGGATAGTTTGCTGGCCTCCTGCTAATAGCCACAAGGACATAAAAGGCTCCCACAATCATGAAACCTCTCTTGGACCCAGCCTGTGTGAGTCCTGAACCTCCCAAGTGGTGGCTCACCAGTATTGGACCCTTGGTTTTGGTGCTAAAGGTGCCCAGATGGCCAACTCCCAAAACTGAGAACTCAGAACGTTTTGGCCAAAAACTGCTGTGAGAACCAGGAGGAGACCGCTACCAATCTGCTCGCCTGTCTGCCCGAGGTGCATCGCCGGTCGGATTGACTTAGCGGCTTTTCCCGCTACGTTCTTCACAGCAGCAACAAACCCTTCTCAGAGTTCCTTCTCCAAAGGGGTAACCGGCCTTGTGAAACTGTCTTCTGCTACAGCGCTCTGCCTAATCACTCTGGAGATTTTCGACTTCCATTTCAGAGACTAAGTCCAAATCTTCACGCGGCTTCTACCCAAAGCTATCTGACAATGACGCTCCCTCGTCGGACACCTCCTGCAGCTTTGTCCCGCTGAACTTTACCTTCTCAGAACATCTTTCTCAGAAATTCCACTAAGTTCAAAGGTAAGCGCTAACCAAGCCCTATCCACTTCTTATATCCGAATTGAACTCCATCGCGGTCGACCATATTTTTCGACTTTGACCCGGTCTTGTGTGACTAACTGTCTGCGGTTGCCGCTTTGATCTTTTAGGTGCTAGTTTTTACTGAACACTTTAACAATTTGTAATTACGGTTCTACTGATTGGATTTTTGTCATTTGGGTGTCAAATAATTTATTAAAATGTACTCTATTGTTCTAAATTATTGTGGGATTTTTCTTGTGTGTGTTTTAACTTTATTTCTGTTTGTGTGCTGCATAAATACTTTGCACATTGCCTGTAAGATAAGCTTGAATGCTTTTTGTGCCAAGTTACCCGGGGCGGGGCACAGGTTAATTTAGTGACTATTTGTGGTTCAACCAGCAAGGGATTGTGGCTGTTGCTTGACCAGGGCTCACACCCCAGTCAACCAACAATCCAATTTCTCACACAAATACACACAAGGGTTTTTGGTGAGAACTATTCATTCGTTAGTCTATTCAAGTGTCAGTCACATTTTGCTTCTGCTTAATACATCATGGAGCAATGGATCAGCCCTCTTCATCCATTGTCTTGCGCTGGGAGTGATGGCTTTTTATCAGATCACAGGTGCAAATCCATGTGAAAAAGAGTATGCTTAAGTGTGAGGGCTGATGTGCCTGGGCTGTTGGGCTCTTTCTTTTTTTTTATATGTTTGCCATTTTTGTTTTTGTATATTGCATATGTGAACAAAATAAAAAAGAAACATTGGATGCTTGCCTTCACCTGACCTATTAGCTTTGTCATTGCTTATTTGTCTTTCAGCGGCTGATAAAGTGTGTACGATTAAAAATTAGTATTGGTAACCATGACCCGTACATTCTTCAATAACAACCTTTGGTCTGGTTTGAGATAAGTAGAAAGCAAGTCTGAATGATCAGTTTTCAAACGTTTCCTGAACCTCTTACAAGTGGGTTCAAATTTCAAGGTTGGGTTAAAGGGGTTCTAAAGCATGGTAACTAATTCACCCAATGATTTACCTATGTGAATCACCCTCTAGTAGGATTCTTGGGTAATGGCGCATCACTAGCTGCAGTATAAAAATAGTGGCAGGCGCTATTTACCAGGTGTGGCAGGGCAGGGGTAGGGGGGTCAGGAGAGCATGTAAATGAAAATAAATAATAAAAATTAAAAAAAACACTTACCTTCAAGCCAGCCAACCGGCCGGCCACCACCTCTCAGTCTGCTCACCGCTGCCTCTCGCTTCTCTGAAGCAGGTTCCAGGAAGCACCCAGGCTCCTGACTTCCCTAGCGAATCACAATGCTGCAGTGCAGCATTGTGATTGGTCTGATCACCGTGGTTCGGCACTCAGACGGGGAATAGGGGCCTCGGCATGTTTTACAACCAGGCTGTAATGCAGCCTGGGTGCAGAACATGCAAAGTGCGCATGACTGTTTGGCCGGCCCAAGGCAGGCCAAACAGTTATGCGCACTTTAGAGTGGAGCAACCACTCCTCCTCCTGGCCCATGCCCTGGCAGTCCAGCCCTGCCAGCACCAGGAAACGGAAAACTAAAATGATAATAATGCTGGTTATTATCATTTTAGTTTTCCATTAAATACTGCTCGCAGAGCAGTGGGGTGACACTCCTTCGCCTTAGCGGAGGAGCCGCCACTGCATAAAAACTGTTTCCTAGTGGGCAAACTAAAATGCAACTGAGACAGGTAATATTATGTCATTGACTGGCTGCACCAATATACCTTGACACTTTTTTATGCTTTAAAATAATCATTATTAATTACATCTACTCTACATGGGGGTTTGCACACTTATTGGCTAAGTTTAAAAAATATTAACTGCAAAAACATTAATGTTGTTAGTAGTTTTTTATTTTTCACCAGAATGCATGCTTTTATCAATGAAAAGAGGAAAACTGTGTTTTCATTTCATTGGTAAGAGGGCCCTACATTCCCCACACTTCACCCACCAGACTCCCGTTTCATTCGTACCGCTGTTTCCATGACTTGATTTGTCCCTTTCTATTTTCACTTGATGTCACCTTTTTTTTCTTTAACAACTGACCTCACTCACTCCTCAGTGCAGCCGTTTAAAGGATACTGTGCATTTGTCCCACTTAGGGCCCAATTCCGATCTCGGTTGGAAAGCAAACCGAACGACTCGTGTCCGGAATGCTTTCCGTACGACTCGTGTCAGGGGAGTCCGACCGAACAAGTACGATGGGTTTGAATGCATCCGGATATAATTCGGTCGGACTCTCATTGACTTCAATAGGAGCCTGTGTACTGAACGCGTACACAGGCTCGCTTTGAAGAAAGGGGTAACTGGGGAAAATCGTGCACCCTGTGGTGGGCACACCTTGGTGCCTGCCACACTGGGCATGGTCTGAAAGGGGGGACCCATGGGCACGATTCGGAGGGCCCCGGGTGAAGGGGGGCTTGCTATGGACCTCAAAGACCTATTCCGGCAGCCTTTTTGATCCAGGCATAACGACTCATAAAGGCTGTCCGAATCGTTCATCGTACTTGCTCGCATGGAAAACGTACTCCATAGAGCTGTACAATTCGGCTCTGGAAGGCTCTATCTCTCCATATGCCTTCCGGAAATGATTCAGTCAGCGCTAAGGGTTTCCAGGCATCGTACTTGGTCGTTTAGAATTGGGAACGAGTCGGTCGGAAACAAGGGCCCCGGATTGGTGTATGTAAAACCAAATCCGATTCGGGGCCCTTCCAACCGAGATCGGAATCGGGCCCTAAGACATTTTAGCTCCAGATTGAACTGTATTCAACGAAAACGATCCAATGTTGACATGAGTTCTGCAATCCAGCCTACAGCGGCTGCACCAATACCATGCGCATCCCCAGCCTAGAATTCTCCGCAGCTGGTGCAACTCACTGCCGCTCTAGCCAATTGTGCGCAGTCACTCAAAGCGTACCTGTTTAAATCTCCCCTCTGCTCGCATGCACTGCGATGTGAGCCTTCGAGTACAGACTGATGACCAGAGATGAATAAACAGGGAACTGAAGTGTCCGTGTGCACTATGTAAGATCCCACAGTAAGTTATTTATCTTGAATGCCAGTAAAATGAACACTTTCCTATGTACCTCATACTACACAATTGCAAGAATTTGTCATCTGAATGAACATTCACATACCCAAGTGTTGTCTAATAAAATATCAAAAAACAGAATTACTATTCATTTGCTCACGTTCCTTGCACTATACGCAAATGTACAAAATGCCCATCACAGTGATGGGCTGTCTTCCCAACGATGCAAGAGAAGTATGCACGGTGAATTCGCAGAAGATGCATTGTCTCTGTCGGTCTCTGGGTAGACTGGTAGTCAGCCTTGGGGGAAGCCTACACAGTTAACCATGATCATTTTTATTTTACTGAAATTATATTTAGCCAAAGTGCTGTGAAAGTTATAATCCAAGTGATACACCACAACAGAACAGCCAGTAAAAAATAATTAGTCAACAGAAATGGATGAAAGAACATGTTTTTTAAGGAAATTACCAAAGGCATCCAATGAGAGGGCGGCACTGTAGAGATCACCACTTATGTACTAGCATTGCTGGTTGGGTAATACAGGGTCAGTAGAACCTCAGCACTCCAGGTGTGGAGTTGGGCTCTAACCAAGACTTAGCCCTAAGCTATGAAAATACTATGTTTTAGGAGTAGGGACGAAGCATAACTCAAAATCCAATACAGAGTGCACATATTGAACACTGAAGGTATGAACCCTCACACTAACTTACAGATTTCTTGTCGTCTGACTGCTATCTGCAACCTCCAGAGCAGGTCAGGTGTACAGCACTACTTGGTTACCACTGTAGAGTGTAGCTGTGCTGTAATAAGGAAAAGTCATCTGTTCCAAGATACCTCATTACCTGGTGAGAGACTGATGAGCCATTAATGCCAGGAAGACTGGAAGAAAATTTCTCATTTTGAATGGTCACCCTCATTTTTTTTAACTAATGCATTTTTGGCTCTGGCACAGGGGCACTGCTAACCAGGCACCAGAACTTATGCTCTGACCACTCCTATACTCCTGATTGGCATATTCAACTTACCTATAGGTCCGTAGTATGTGATGCAAACAGGTACCTGGGGCCTGTAAATTAATGGTCACTAGTGGACTGAAGCACATATTGTGCCACCTCTAAAGTGACAATGCAAAACATGTCTCCAGGCCTGCCCCTGCACACTGGGTGTGCAGTTTTAAAACTACCAAGTCGATCTGGTAAAATAAACCTTTTGCCAAGCCTAAACCTTACTTCTAATACTTATATGTCACCCCTAAAGTAGGTCCTGAATGCCCAGCAGAGTGCATGGTATTTCAAAAGTGGGACATGTATATTTTATGTTTCACATGTCCTGGCAATGAAAAACCTACAAAGTCATTTTTCACTGTGGTAAGGGTGGCTCTCTTATACAGAAGCACTGGGTTACGTTATAACACCAAATGCCTATCTTCAGTTTGGCAGTAGGTAGAAAAACGATTCAAGGACTAATTTTAATAATTAGTACAACTTAAATGTCAAGTTGGATTTTCTATTACTATTTTGAAAATTACATTTTAGAAAGTTGTCATTTTCCTGCGCCAGCCAAATGTGCCTTTCGGCCAGGGTTCAGTGCCATCGAGGAGCTGAATGGCTTATTGATTAGGTGTGAAGAGGCTTTCGAACTGAGATAAAGGTAGAGAGGTTAACCTTCTCCTGACAGGAAGGACATGTGGGCTGTGCCCAGGAACTGCAAAAATGGGAAGGGTAACAACTGGGAACTATTACCACAATGTCAAGGAGTGGCCAGGAGTTTAACCAACCCACAGGCTGGCACTGAGCATAAATGTAGCACCCCAGTACCCTCTAAGAACTCCTTTGGGCCTGTGAAAGACAGAATAAAGATTGCCCATGTTGTTGTTACCTGTGAGGAAAACCTTAATGGCTGGACCTGCTCCCACTTGTACCCAGGAGAAAGAAGTAGACTTGAAGGGTCAGTTGGCTGACCTCCTGTTGAGCTACAAGGACACAAAGGTTGAGGAAGCCCACTTTCCTGAAGAGCCCAGCTGACCATTTCCAACTGAACCTGCCCTAGACCCTGCTTGTGGCTTCTGTTGGAGTGAGTCCTGACCCTAAGTGCTGCTCCTGATCTCCTGGAACCCTTGGCTAGTGTTAGAGTGTTCTAATCCTACCCAAACTTCAAAAGCTGGGACTTAGAAACTTTTTGTCAACTTTTTCTGTAAAGAATTGGTGGGAGACCAGGACCGCGGTTGAGCCAAAGCCATCGTCGGTTGAATCAAACTTGCTGGTCTGTCCCGCTGAAGGAGATCTGACTTACAGAAAAGTTTCTAAGCCTGAATGCAGCAGTGTTCACCAAGAGTGATTCACAGCTGAAGCAAATCAATGTCAAGGCCTTTCTGGGGAAGGAAGATGGACTTCACCTGCTCAGACATTTCCTTCCTTCATCATCGACCACGCAGGACCCCACTTTTCAGCAAGCCGTGGTCATCAAGCCCCCCCTTTGGAACCGGCTTGCAGGTTGCCCTGCTGACGACTCATAAGCAAAAACTTTTTCTCAACATGAGTTTCTAAGTTCAAAGGTAACTCTTTGACCTGGACCAACCTGGTCCTCGTATGTGACCTGGGCTCCTTCGTGGTCGGCCTAAAACCTTACCCTTGGCCAAGTCTAGCACGATTAGTTGCCTGTGGTTGGCGCATTGCACTTTTCTGTGCTATTTTTATTTAAAAAAATTGAAACATTAATCTCTCCGGTTCCCCTTATTGAATGTTTGTCATTTTGGTTTTATTTTGTTCATTAAAATATTCCCTATTGTTATAAATTGGAGTGGGATTTTTATTGTTTTGTGATTTTGACTTTTTAACTGTTTTAGCATTTCTAAATGCTTTACACATTTTCTTAAATTAAGCCTGTATGTTCTGTGCCATAGCAACCAGGGGATGAACTCAGGTTTAAATTACTAAAACTTTTACTGGACCTAACAAGAACAGTGACATTATCGCTTGTGATGAACTACCATCCACACCAATTAATAATCCAGTATCATACAAAGATGAGTGTGTGTGTTATGGGTTTTCAAAAAAAGTGAGATGTTTTGAAAAGTGACTTAACCATTCTAGATAGCTTTAGTTATGTGAATAATTAGTCTATCATGTAAACCAGGTATTCTATTAAAAATATATAATTATGATGTGTGAGAATGTCTTGGGTGCCTTGTAAACACGCAAATACATTTCTGCACACAAATTTGGATGTGAACCTGTCCCTTTACAGGTCAGCTCGAACCCAGAAATGTTGCCCCAGGTGGTGAAGTTTGTAAAGATAGGAAGCCAGGACTTTAACGTTTTTACCCGAGTAATATAATATATGCCTACAAGGACCAACACTTTAATGCCATACTGATTGGCGATTGTGTTTGCTGTAAGTGTCAAATAAGAATGACATCTCCAACTTGTATGACTTGTTTGTGGCCTAGAAAGCATCACCTTTATCATTCTGGCATGAGAATGTGAATAACTATATTTTAGAATTTTCCTTTAAAATTATTTTTTTTATTGAGACCACTAACTTGAGGCTTGACTTGTGCTAATGTGAACATACACTGTCTGCCGAAGGGGCATGTGCTGGTATCTGAAAATGAATAATGCTGTTTCCGGGTGCACACCGGTTCATGAATATTAATTTGGAGACCCATACGCCTACACTTTCAGATCTTTGCGTAAATCCAGGCAGTGTGTGCTTCATGCAAATCTGCATCAACTCGATCGGAGTACTTGTAAATTCATCTGTTTCTCATCCTCCACTCAGTTCAATGGCTACTTTTAAGATAATTCCATCTTCCAAGGAGCAATTACTCTCCAAGTGCCTCCTCTGGGGAACTTCTCTCCTATCGTGAAAATGAACAGTATGCAATTTCATTTTTTTTATGTTTTAAATTAGCAGTCCCGAAAGTTAAAGTCTTACCACTATAATGTGATAAATTCTCATGGTCATTCGGCCAGGCTCAAGCCCTGCTTTCTTTACCGAAAAATTCATTGGACATCTACAAATTACACCACGGAAACGATTCTAAACATAGTTTATTTAAAAACACATTGTTTCTGATGTTGTAATACACAGTTTTTAGTCGATATGTGTCATAGCACATTCTGAGGTCACTTTCCCAAATGCTCAGCCTGTCTGTCTTCCTTGTCTCACATGAATTAAGTGTCTTAAACGTACTGCTTTCCTGTACACATTTGCTGCCCTTTCTTGTCAGGAAGGGAATAAAACGCCCACTCAGCATCCCCTTGAAAGGAACCTGTCTGAGAGAGAAGGAAGAAGTCGAGGTGGTTCTTTGTTACCGACTAAATTAAATGCAACCTCCGCTATAAACAGCTGGCACTTTTGATTTGGATGTAGAACACTGTTAGATAGTGATAAGTGAAAGTTCAGGACGAAGGGGAATTAAAGATCTCTCCTTGGGTTTAATGGAGTCAACTCTCTCTGCCTTATATCCATCAGGACTGCCTGGCAGGCTGCGCGCGGGTACGCGGTTCAGTGCTTTATCAGCTATTAAATAGTGGTGGATTTCATGGGTGAATTAAGATTATCGATTATCAATAAAAGACATTAATCAGTAGAGATTTACAACCTGCTCTAAATATTGAAATATTGACCTGATGGGCCATTTTGCTTTGGCAGAATGTAATTTTTCAATGCCATGCTATTTTATATATCAACATGAACTATTGGTTACCTGTAACAGGAAACTAGAATTGCACATATGAGTAAGATATTATATATCTTTGGTGGGCAGGTTGTCAGAGTTTGACTGTTGTTTTGAAAGGATGGTCTATTGCCCTGCAGCACATTCAGTCCATACAATGTTTTGTGTAGAACTCGCATTCTGCTTTTCCTACCTTCACTGCTCATCAACGTCCATTGAATCATGGAGACAGCATGTCTAAAATACAAAGCAGTTCACTTGAAGCAATGGTATACAGCTTAGGTTCAGGAGGCTGGATCCATTTCAGATTTTCAGGATATACTCAGAACATATATTTACAGTCAAATAATGTGAATGTAGACTGTGATCCTGCTGACAATTAAACATGGACCCTATCCTCTGTGACGTACATTGGACACCTATGACCCAGCCTGATATCTCTTGGGAGGATCGCGTTCCTTAGGCAGCAAATATATGCTTGGAAATCCAAAATTTCAAAAGGCAACAAATTCTACAGTTTACATAAACAGACATCTCCATGAACATTTGCTGCATCCCTTTTACCAAGCTTTGCCTTGCTGTCTTGATTAACATTTTCCAGAAAAAAATTACAATACAACCCTCCTGTTCAATAAATTTATCAAATATAACCCTTATGGCCACATCGCACCCACTGTTCCCTGGATGATTACTACTCGAGGATCCTAAACATTTCCTTTTTGCTGTACACTGTATCAGCTGTGCTGAATAGTCCTGCCAATTAGAAATGCCACTACAGTGAGATTGTACCATGAGCGGAAATTTCCACTATCATTCTATGCTGTCACTCAAAGTTTATGCACCAGAATCCATTAACACACACACTACCTTTGGACAAAGACAGTTACTCTTTATCCCTATAGCTAATGATTGTCTCTACCTCTCAAACATCCACCATATTGGACTACGCAACAACTGTAATCTTACTCATTTTTGTTCACTCCTTATTTGGAATGTTTTCAGTTTAGCTCTCTCACTCATGTGAGAGCATTGGCCATTATATATATGAACTTAGAATAACTAAATACATTAGTACCATACTGCAATAGTTTTTCCAGTGTGTAACAATAGAGATGAAGACAAGTAATATTTTGAATACTGTTACTGGAAGGCAATTGTAGGAAATCGGGTTATTGGTTGAGGGGGGATGAAATCCAACTCAAGCAGAAACCAGAATTCTTGTCAGGGTGAAACACAAGCAAACCCCAAATTAATCTGTGTTCAACCCGCTGGTAGGTTGGCACAAAAGCAGTCAGGCTTAACTTAGAGGTAATCTGTAAAGTATTTATGCAGTACTTAAACAGTAATAAAGTAAAAACACAACACAAAAAAAATCACACAATTTAGAAAAATAATAATTTTCAATGAATTATTTGACACCAAAATGACAAAAATCCAATTAGTAGGACGGGAGATTTGCAATTGTAAAGGTTTTGTGAAAATCAAGCAGGATGAATCAAAAAGTGCCAACATGTATATCTGTTCACAGTAGACTGGGTCCAATTACAAATTCAGGTGACTATGATGTAGCATGGGCCGGATACAAGACTGAGTTCAGTCAGTTGTCAAAGTACCTTGTGGCCTTGACGTCGAGTTGCAAAGTCCTTGCATCGCGATGTGATGGCTGGCACTGAGTAGTCATTGACGAGAGGCTGCTATGCGAGGTCCAGCGTCAAGATACGTTGCACAGCTACAATGCGAGGTCCTGCATCGGGGAGGCTTGTGGGGCTTGTGGAGACTTGTGCTGAGATGAGTTAGCGTTGACAACGAGCTGCATTGCGCTGGGATGGAGTCAATGGTGGGCTGCATCATGCTACGTTGAGAAGCATGGATGTGCATCGAAGTCAAAGAAGCCTATCATGTCCCTGTGGTTTGAACAAGGGGCCAACCAACTCATCCTTGGACATTTCCTAGAGGTCTGGGTCCCCACAGGCAGGGTGGATTCAGCAGGGTAGCTCACGGCAGCAGAGAAGTCCTGGTGCAGCGACAGCAGGCCTTAGGCAGTAAAGTAGTCCTTGGTCAGCAAGCACTTCAGCAGGGCAGACATCACAGCTGGGCAGTCCTTCCTGGCAGAGTCCATAGGTCCAGAAGTGATCTGAAGAGTGAGTTCTGAGGATCCACTATTTATAACTGGTACTTACTTTGAAGTGGGAGAAGCTTCTAAAGTCTTGCCCCTACAGAGGTGTCTGGAACTTCCTGCCTCCCTGCCCTGGCCCCAGCTTGTCTCGGAGCACAAAAGACTAGTGTGAAACCCTGTGTGAGTGTGCTGGGGCAGAGTGTTCGCGGTGAGCAAATGTGGTACGTGGCAGCTCTACCCCTCATCAAGTCAGAGATGGCCCATCCTGCCAACAACTATTCCCTCTTTGTCTCACTTTCTGGGAGTAATACACATAGACCAACTGTCAGATATACCTAGTCATGAAATCCAGGATACAGGCTGCAGGCACCAAATAGTTGCGACATGAAAATGCCAACTTTCTAAAAGTGGCATTTTCAGAATTATGACTTTAAATCCAACTTTACCAATTAAAGAGGGTTTAAATTACAATTATTTAGAGACCAAACTTAACATTTCTGCCTGCTCCCAATTGAAAATTTGATTTAGTTAATGTAATATGGTAAAACAATGTTATCCTACTCGAGAGGTATGCATTGTAGTAGTGAAAAACGAATTTAAGAGTTTTTCACTACCAGGACATGTAATAGTTAAAAGTACATGTCCAACTTTTTATATACACTGCCACCTGCCCTATGGGAGGTTTAGTGCCTACCCTAGGGATGACTTAGGTGTCTTAAAAAGAAGGTTTAGGCCTGGCAAAACATTTATTTTGCCATGTCAAAATGGCAGTTTAAAACTGCGCACAGAGGCTGCAACAGCAGGCCTGAGAAAGTGTTAAAAGGGCTACTTAAGTGGGTGGAACAATCAGTGCTGCAGGCCCTCTAGTACCATTTAATTAGCATGTTCTGGGTACAAGTAGTATCCTTTTACGAGGGACTTACAAATAAATTAAGTGTGCCAATTGGTTAGACGTCAATTTTACTAAGTTTTAGAAAGATAGCACAAGCAATTTACCACTGATTAGCAGTGGTAAAATATTCAGAATCCTAAGGCCTGAAAATGAAGTCAGCAAAAACAGGAGGATTGAAGGCCAAACGATGGGGGAAAATCACGCTAAGGATGTCAAGTCCAACAGCAATTAACAGAAAAACTGTGACTGAATCTCTGTGCTGATTTGCCCTTCGATGGCTGTTGTTACATTGGGGTTTCAGACATGGGTAAGCAATCTTGATTTTATAATTTCATCAGATATCTCTATGGGTTTATTGTGAAAAATCTATGAAACATTGTTTCACTAGTCAGTGTAGGCATGTGAGCAACTATCTATTGAGGAGTCAACGTTTGTATTTATAAAATTGAGAAAACACTTCTCACATTCACATAGTGTGTCTCTCCTTTAAGTTTGTCCACTACACCTATCAGCCTAATTATACATTCTTAGCTCCTAGGTATAAGATAGAACAAGTTACTTGAAACACACACTGTATGTAAATGAATTTTGAAAATATGGAGGGTGCACAGCTAAAAAGCTCAAAAAGCTCCTCACACACGCCTACAAAGCCCTACATGACGCGGGACCTGCGTACCTCAACCATCTCCTCGCATTCCACGCACCCACTAGAGCCCTCCGCTCCGCCCTACTGGCCCTTGCTACTGTCCCACGTATCTGCAAGACCACAGCCGGAGGAGGATTCTTCTCCTACCTCGCAGCAAAGACCAGAAACACCCTGCCTCTTCCCCTCAGTCAATCACCATCACTGCCTCGATTTAGGAAGGACCTCAAGACCTGGCTCTGAACCACAGCACCTTGAATGAACAAGTAGCCCCCCCCCCTCCCAGTTTCTTGAGCCCATTACGGATGAGCAGTCGTGCTTTACAAGCCACCTGATTGATTGATTGAATGATTGAATGACAAACTGTTGTTGCTTGCTGGCCTTTGCCATGAGGACAGATCGTGTTTTACCATGAAGTATTTTCTGACTGGAAGGGTGTTTAGGTAGTACTTCAGGCTGGTCATATAAACAAACACATAAATAAATAAATACATAAATAAATAAATAAATAAATAAACAAACTATTCTCATCTGAATCAAGCCATTACTCTTGGCAAACTTTTTAGTTAAACAGGCAAATGCCAACTTTTGGGGTACAGGAAGCATGGGTTTAAGAAATAACAGCTGACAGAAAATACCTTTCAGACCTTATGTAGTACGATATGATTAAGGTGTCAGATTTTATGTTTATAGTCGCAGATTTTCTAGAATAAAAGGCACACATACGATGCATCTTTTTCGGTTTCATTTACATTTTAACGAGTTTGAAAACTGAAATGAGGCTGTGGCTAATATAATCAAGACACGGAGTGCTGTGCTTTTAATTAGGCCATCAACCATGCATAATATGGCAATATCTTTATTAGGGTAAACAAACATCCTAATGGGATGCATTGAAATAATGTTGTTCTGTGGAGTGGGCACACAGATGTGAATGGCAGCCACCAGAGAGGAAAAGAACAAGTAGTAATCTGGGAATAGCAGAGCTACAGCCAGCATGCACTTCCTAGGGTTCCTACCTGCTTATAATTTGATGCAACTGGCATCTGTGGGATGAAGCTCTAACTACATGCTGTGGATATTTATAAATGCCACCCAATATTGAACTATGCCATCCTGGGAATTCTGCTCCTAGATTAAATTCGCTTTTCCAGCATGGGTACAGGTTTGCCTTAGTCAGAAATTCACTCTTGCAGTGTGCACTAATGTTTTTGTTTTTTAACTCACACAGAATTTTAAGAGTGCTCTTTGAAAGCAGCTCAAGTTGTAGAGTTTCAGCAGAACTCACATGTACAACTTTTTCGGCATACAGAATTGTCAACATGGCCACAGTTTTGCATGCAGAAATGTAATGCACGTTTATATTTTTTGTTTCTCTGAGGGTAAAATAATCCGCCCCCCCAATAAAATCATCTTTTGCCTTCACCCCATGAAATATGAAGTGATTACTTCACATTTCCACCCTAGAAACACATTTACATTTGGCATGCTAGGAGACGATTTGCTTGTATTTCAAGAGTGGCAACTATTTGCACACAGGGAGCCTGATTCTCAAAGGTAAACTTACTCTTGTGTGTATGTTTGCGATTGTTTGCTATTCACAAAGGTATTTTACAAGTAGTATTTTTACGACTACAGAATCTCCGAGCATAAAAAGATAGGGCAGCCCTAATCTAAATTCATTTAGTTTCAAAGACTGAAATAAAATTAATGAAGGAAAATATGGAAGGGATGCAAGACTCAATCCTTTAAATCGCAAGAATGATATTTATCAATTTAAAAGAAATTTGTGCCAATCTACGCAAGTATTTCCCCTGAAATGTTTCGGAATTGATATGGCGGGAAGAGTGGTTAAAAAGGGGATCAACATAGTGCCAGATGCAAGCTATATTTTCCGGATGTCCGCAAAAGTTAAATGTGCATACAATAGGGCCTATTCAAAAAGGTAAAGTTACACATGAGTAAACCTACACATATAAGTTTACTCTTACACTTTTGAATAATTTTACTACTTTAGGCTGTTAAGCATTTAAAAGTGTAACATTGCTCAAAAGTGTAGACTTACATGTCTCCACTCCTTACAACAGGGGGTGGAGCATAATTTACAAGTGTAAAGTTACTACTGCCAAAAAGGACCCTGGAACAAGTGCAGCACCACACATGGCCAACATCTAGTACAGCAACAACCTCACATAAAAAACAATGGAGGTAGGGACTAAAAATAGAAACCATTAAAAAATAATTAAAAATTTATTTATTTATTTTGACTATTTACAAAATACATATAAACATATTTAGTTAAAAGAATTATTTAATGATAAAAAAATAAATATTATTTTATGTAAATATTCTAATACCTTTTAATTCAATAGTAAATGTAACTAATTATTTTTTTAATTATTACATTAATTTAAATGAATTGTTTACATAACTTGTAATTTTTAATACATGTTAAGTAAATACAAGCATTTTGCAATAGGTGTTATTCTTTCAATAAATATTTCAAAATTAATTTTCAGATGATTTATTTAAAGGAACTTAATAATAAATTAAAAAAATTGGGCCCATTTTTACTGTGTGTAAATTTGCACCAAGCAAAAGCACCCAACCGAAGGCCTGCAACATCACAGAGGGAGCATGGAGCGCTTCTGCTGCCTGCCTACAACCTCCTGTAGCGCCCTATATGCTGTCATCACCCATGCCCCTACTCCTGACCCACAGTGATTGACTTATTTCTATTTACCACTTGTTCAACACAGGTAATAAATGAGAGGTGAAAAAGGTCCATTACATGGCCTGAAATGGAGATCAACGTGGTGTTTGACGTGGTAAAACCAGGTTGGCTTGATATTACCTGTTCCTGGCCATTTAACTTGTAATAGATCGATTTTGTGCAGAGATACTGTAAATAAGCATTTATTCTGGTCACCTAGTATCCCTAGACCACAATTTGTCCATATAATATTTGGGCTCTAAATGTTATTGTGCTAATAATACTAAATTCGGAAAATACTTTTTTTCCTTCATCAGATTTCGTAGATTAGGTACACTAAAAACTAAATATTTGGAGGAAGTATAAATAAAATCAAGGTTGCGGGTGACTGTGATTTACACTCAATAAACATATGTAAATAGCCCTCATTTTAGGATTTTACAATGTGTTGCCTTTCCTCTTTAAGATACATCAGTATCTGCATCGCACCAGGTCACAGTTACCTTTACTTACAAAACATGAATATTCAGTTTTGAATTACAGCGATGTCATCTTTTTTCAGCAGGCAGGTCAAAAATACAAATGCAATTACAGTAACAGCATAGCTCACAAACAGCAGAGAGGGAGACGAGCGGCCCTGTGAAAAATGTTAATGCACTTTTCAAGGTCTATTGAAATAGCTTTGGATCCTTTTCTCTTTTTTCCCAGCTGTAAAGCATGTTGATCTATGGTGCTTGAGGAAGCTGAAGGGCTGGGTGAGCGTTTCATAAAAGTAACCTGAGTGTGTCTAATCACAGGGCGCTTGAATATCCCAGGCATCATTGTTTCTCTCTGGGCAGTGATTTTCCCCTGCCTCCTCCTTGTTTATCTTTCTAAACGGCACCTGTTAAAGAAAAGACTTCAGGAGTTGGCTGAGGCTGCACATCTATCATAAATATTCCACTCCACCCTATTTCTCACTATGTATAATGTGCCAAGGAAAAACTAGCCTGGTCTGGGAGCCGGTGGGTAAAAGAGGCCATCTTTTTTTTAATGCATATTTATATAGCGCAAACTCGACCCGAAGATATTGGAGCGCTTTACATGAGCACCGGTTACGTTACACAAGGACACATTCATGTTTTGGTAGGCACGGGGAGATTAAGTGATTTGCCCAGAATCACATGATGTGGACGTGACCCCGAGGCTCGAGCCTTGGTTTCCCAGCTCCAAAGTCGGCAATCTAGCCGTCAGACCACATCCTCTCCCCCTTCATGCTGCTGGTTGCGCATGGTAGGATTCATCGACCATATCGTGAATCGCTAAGTAGGACTGGAACAAGATGACGCATTGGGTATCCAGTACTTTTTCATGCTTAAGTATGAAACAGCATATAAAGTTGAACGCTTTACATCTGTAAACAGTATGAAAAAGACGGGGGGGAGCTGAAATGTGTCAGCGGACAATTTGCACCCTTTTCCAGTTGCGCCCTGCACTTTATTCCTTAATAAATGAATGAATTTTTTTTCTTAAGTTATTGTGGATTCCTGCCTGGGTGGATTGTCTTTTGGACTTTGAGGAGTTCCACAGTTTATATGCTGTTTACAGTTATAAAACTGTATTGTACAATTTAGAAAAGAAAGGCGGCAAAACTGAAGCATAAGTTTACAAAAGAGTCTGAAGGCTCTCTGCCCAGCAGTTCCTTCCTTAGAATATAAATAACTCCACTTCATCATTTTTACTGGTGCTGAATTTGATAGCTCCATTAGTGCTGATCAAATTTTTTGCTCACTCAAAAAGCTCGGCTTGATAAGCATGTATGCAAATAGCTAGAGGGCTGCAAAGCAGGAGTACAATGACATAAAGATGGTGCCTGGGTTCAGGCACAGAATAGCAGATGGCATGCTTCCTCATAAAAATGGCTGCTGATAAGAGATACAAGTGAAAAAAAGAACAAGATCCTCTCTGGAAAGTAGAATATCACAGTTGTTAAGAAATAGAAATTAATCTTATGTGAATGAACTCAAAGTAGGCACACTTCCTTTGTCTTGTTTTCAAGACACACCTTTACTTACATCTTTCTAAAAAATATATTTTAAATGCATCAGTAAGTATATTTAGAGCAAGGAAGATGCATACTGTGTTTTACATCTGCAATTCAAACATTTCCCTAGCCTTCGCAATGGTAGTAACCGAGGTGTAGCTGTCATTAGTACAGCAATACAGTAGGTGTATCAGCACGGGGGCTCAGGTGTTTGAGAGGCCACTCTGTTCTAATTTTGACTGTCTTTAACCACTTTACTTGGAAGTGATTGGAGAGAATGGATATTTGACCAAATGAAAAGAAAGCCCAACTACTGCCGCCCTTCCACAAAGATCATAAATGGAGCAATTGAACTCCATGTTGACCAAAGACAGAAGAGCCTCACAAACAGCATTCATCAACTTTAGGTTCAGAAAAGGTTTTAGATATGAACCAGCACTGGTACTGTGAATATCATAGCTATGATCTCCTCTGGGGTCTCTTTATAGCAGCTTTAAACAATGCTAATCAAGTATATGAAACTGTCAATCACCTTTGTCCAAGTAACCCCGATGTGACAAAATGGGAGCCAAGTGAAAAGTCGGAAAATAATGCCCAAGTAAGAAGGACGTTAAAAAGTGTAAAATAAGGATGCAGACACTTAAAACTTTGATGCCCTTTATTAGAGTACCAAAAACAACATTTTAAGATATTTCACCTTTCCCAAAATGTTTGTTGGTAGTCCAATAGAAAACAGCAGTGTCTAGAGTTTCCTATTTTAGACTGGATGAAGAAGGTGGAAATGTATCCTTGGACCTAAAATGCAGATAGAAACTTGAAATGTGATTGAAACATGAAATAAATAATACAATGAGATAAGAAAATGTATGGAATGACTAAAGTAAAGAAAATTGAAATCTTCCTGATTATCAGGGATTGTTGGGTTTTAGACTCAAGGAATCATGCTGGGAAGGCATTGTCCTGTTATGGAATGCTTACTGAAGACCAGTAAATTTCCAAGAACACTAGTGCTTTCAGAGACCACCATTATGTTAAATATATCGAAGCAACAACTAGATTCCTTTTAGAAACAAGCATGTGATCATGTGTTACTTCTCTCACAAATCTATTGTCCAAAAACAGATCCTAAGATAAAGGTATTGATCAGCTACTGCTTTATAGACCAAAAACAATTGCATAAGTGGGAAAAACAAACGTTAGAGGGATGGAAAAGTGTTAAAAAACAAAATTATAGAAGGATATTACTATTATAACTAGTTATTTGCATATATAGCAAATTTGGCCACAGAAGTGCTCTCCGAACACTACAGCGAAACAAAATGTGCTTCTATTACCCAACTCTAAGCAACTTATTTTACTGAATCGAGTAGGATGATGGTCTGAGTAGGGCCATCAGAATGCAAAATCATGGTGTTCAGCAAGTGTTTAGTATGCAGCACTACCGTCCCATAAACAACGTTTTGTGGTGGGCATTATTTAAATTATTAAATTATAAGATACATGCGTTACTTCTGTGTTTCTGGCATTTAAATGGTAGTTATTACCCAGCAATACAGGCTAATCTTTGAATGATGCTTTAGCTTGCAAGGATTATTTTGCAATTACAAATTCCTGGGATAATTCTTGTTATCAGAATGAAGTACTCCATCCAACGTAGCCCATCCCTGCAGATTTATTTTAACATAAGTAGCTACACAAAAGCAACAATGCCCTACTGGAAACAAAACACATGCAAGATGCTTTGTATCAAATGGGCACATTATTCCATGGGCAGAGTATGTTTTCAGAAGGCAATGAGAAAATTGTCTTCTGAATGGTTTCAATACACAACAGTGTTTGTGAGAGATGTCAGCTGACACTGGTTAGAAATTTTAAACAGTCAGCATGTTGATAAGGAAAGGGCATGTAGAATAAGGTAAATTACAATATTTATATATTGCCAAAATGAATGAAGGCATTGAGAGGGAACCAGTCAGTATTCGGTCCTGACAGCTATTCTTGAGTGAGAACCAGGTGCTGAGCTAGCCTCGTTGATTCCTATATACTGTATCTTGGTGCATCATGTGGACCCTGGGACACGTGCAGACAAAAACTGCCCTACATGCGGCTAGGATGACTGAATGTATGAGAGCAAAAGCTGTTGTTGCGGTCCTTCTAGTCACCAACAAACCTAGAATGTTTCTAGATGAAGAGGTTTTCAGAAAAGATTCGTCATTGATCACATAGAAATATACAAGCCGTTGGCTAATACTTATTATAAACTGATCAAAACACTTATGAGACGTAATGCTATTAAACAAACAGCAAAAAAAGCTGCTACGAAAAGCATGGCTTCCAATCTGATCTACAGATTGACCCTGGAAGAAATCAAAATGGACATGGCTCAATAGACAAAGATTTTCAGATAATTACAAATCTGACCAAACTATGGAAGAATGTGCAGGGGTTTGTCCATGACACAGTGCACCTTTATACCAAAAAGGAGTACTATTATAAACCTTCTTAGCCACCAAGGAAAACAAGACACGTAAGATAGAGGCCCACCCCACAATAAATGGACCTTCAGCTCCAATGATAAAAGTAGTGGAGATGACACCCCAGGCCCTCAAGGGTTCAAACTGGTCAAGCAAAATATTGTCAGGATGATTTCACCCAGAGAGACACCCACCCCAAAAAAATATTTTTTAGAGAGAGGCATGGGAAGAGGCCAAGCATGGAACAGCAACGTTAACCTGTAGTATGGGGAGTGCAGGACTGATTCCCTGATTATGATACAAGGCAGGGAAAGAGGCATGATTACGCAACACAGATTGGTGAATCTGCGTAACAAGGAGATCAACAAAGTGGAGGCAAAAGTCCGAAACTAGAGATTAGACTTTGTTCAAACCCAGCCACATGACCCATATGGGATTAAAACATAACTCTAACAGTTCTTTCACAAAATCGAACACATTTTTCTTTGACACCTGAGGCAGTGCAGTTCCTACTCCTTCAATAATAGGACTCAAGAAAACATCTTTTTCCAGCTCTTCTCATTATGTTCCACTTAAGTTTAGGCATTTGAGAATGGAGTAATTCAGAGACCTTCAACAATTTGACAAAAGCAGAAAGACTTGCACTGAAAAGCATCAGTAACAACTGAGAGATAGCGATAAACCAGCATATTAAGGTGGTTCTAGAGTCATGAAAAATACAAATGAGTTTCTCAATGAATACCGTTGTCTACTGAGTGATGAATGATACAGTAAGAAACTGAGTAGCGACCCCACAGAGCATATTAAAATGAATTCACACATCCTAACACCAGAAAGTATATCAGTGGGCTGGCTTACCAAAAAAGAAGAAACTTCTTGTCTGCTACCAACCCCAGCACACCTTTTTACTCTCCCTAAGATTCAAAAAGGGATAGTGCCACCACCAGAGAGAGATACGGTATCTGGAACATGATCTATTCTAGACCCATTTTGTGACCTTTTCCTAAGACCGATAGTACACAAAAGATGCAGTCATTGACAAAAGCCTTAAAGCACGCAGTCATTTCAAACAAACACATCACTTTTAATCTGGAAGAGGAACTAGTCCTGACTTTAGAGGTTGAGGCCCTCTATACCAACATTTCTCAAAATGCAACACTGGAGGTTGTGGAACAGTTACTTTGGAGCTCTGAATGGAATTATGAGACCCCCTATCTCCTTAGTTATGGCATTGGCTGAAGTATTGTGACAAAATACTTTTTGTTTGGGGGATACCTATTACAACGGGTGGGCAGGACTTCTATGAGAAACACCTTCTCTCCAGCACTGGCATGACTTTATGTCCATACAATAGAGATGGATAGGCTTTTTGTAACCACTAACTGTAAGAATATTTGGATCTTGAAATACTACATCAATGACATAATGTTAATTGAAAATGCATTGAAAAACAAGCGAAATAGTCATATAGTGGATCAATCAACAAAATTTGCATCTTAAATTCACTAATAATGGCAAGCTTATTAGTGAGATGTGTAGTGAACATACCAACATAAATCCTCTGTTACAAGCTGAGCCTCTGATAGGGAAGCTAGCTGAAAGGCAATATCCTGCTAAACTACCAGAGAAGAGTGAAAAAGAGCTAGACACATCAATAGAGAAGCCTTCCTTGAACATCTACGAATGGGAATGAAAATATCACCGATGTAACTAGTTAACCAGTTCAAACAAGTTTAAGAGGAACATCAATAAACCTTGGCATATTTTCAATGTGAAGGCTGACATTACAAAATCTCCTGTTTGTATTCAAAAGGGAAAAAAATATCCAAAACCATTTAGTTAATAATAGACCTCTTCAAAGCAGAGAAGGCCAGCCATAATCCACCCTGTGGACCCTACCGTGAATCATAGACCACTTCCCATGTGGTTGTTGTGGTGTCTGTCATTGCACTACCAGAAGAAAGAGTGGTATCTTAGATGAAGAACCCCATGGAACAAAGAAGCTTCACCAATTGCAACAGAAACTTTGCTGTGTACCTGCGTGTATGCCCATGTCCCCTTAGGTATGTGGGAATAACCACCAGAAGGATTAAAACAAGGATTGTTGGACATAGAAGTAACATCAGAGGCGGGAAACTTACCATTAAAATCACGCTACATGGAGAAAGGACACAGTGAAACAATTTGACCTGGATGGTGACAGAAAAGATAAAAGAGGCGACTAACTGGCTGCACACACTACATCAGACAGAACAAAGATGGGGTCAATTGAAGCGAGATGAACCACTAAGGATGGCAATAAACCTGCAACAAACCTGCAGTAAACCGGTGCTATACAAAATATGCCTCGATAAACTTGTGGTAGAGAAATCCATAGTATTAAATGAATTTGCACTTGTCAGAAATCCCTTTGTGAATCTATGGCAAGGGTGAATGAGGTATTTTCAGCCATAAACGTACCCTTACGGCCAAAATACCTTTGTGAAGAGGCCCCATGGTCTGTAAACATACCATAAGGGGATACCCTGAAAATGCAAGGTGGATTTGGCCATCTTGAATCTATTTTGAACACTGAGCATTAGTGTGGATGCTCACTGTACTTCCATTGCCAACATACAGAGTCTTTTTTGCTTGTTACAGATTTTATATATGCTCCTTATTGACGTACCATCATATATTTTAGATGGAAGAAATAAAGCTGAACTCATTTCATATAGGGCAACATCGACTAAATAGACTACAGTGGCAAGAAATATGAAAACACATATGTAAATCTCCCGCAGACATTTTAATTCTCTCCCCTCATTTATAGAGAATGAATGCTAGAAGAAGATTGATAAAATACAAGCACTACTGGGAAATAAAATGAAGTTTAAATTCCATTACCAAGTCACTCACTGTTTTGATTGAAGTGTATAAATACTAAATAGTTATTATAAATGGAATGCATTTAAATCCGTTAGTAGGTGGCAAATTACAGTAGATTTTGTTAAAGAAACGGTGACTAAATGTATCTGTAAATGTACCTAAAGTGGTGCAGAACTGTATAAGCTGTGACATTTGTGAAAGGCTCTGGCGGGAGCTATGCATTAATTATCTGAAAGTGTTTAGAAATAATCATTTTATAAAGAAACACAAGGGGAGATGTTGAAATGTGCAGAAGCATAGGGCGACCTAGTTTCCTGTAATGATGCTTTGTGGACTTTAAGAAGGCGTTGTTGCAGAAAGGTGAAAGGTGGTCTACACAATTGGTTTAGGCCTGGAAGAGTGCCTTGGTGAACTCTCCACAGGCCATCCCATGCAACACATTCTCACACATTTATCCTACAGCTATAGCCCAATAAACGACCTGATCTCAGTCCAATAGACTTGCAGTGTCTTCAGGAGGAGAGCTGACAATTGGTTCATAGGAAAATGTCAGTCCAGTGTTACGTCCAATCCAGCAGGTGGACAAATAGGTGTTCTGATAGGTTGTTGTACTAGCCCTTCGTCTTGAAGCAACAATGTTTAAACTACAACCAGAGACAAAATTGACCAAGATCTAAATGCAAGAAATGCATCGGGGGAGAAGGTAAGATTGTTGTTGAATAACAGCAGAGATACGGTCCACTAAGGATACCACATGGGGGTGACTAGTGCTTCTTATGGAAATGTAGACAGCGATTGGGGAAGGGATTCACAAGCGAAATAATTTCCACTGGTGAAGTTTCTTGATTGCAAGACAGTGCAGAATAGGGCCACCACCTTCCACCACCAAAGCTGCAATACTGGTGCTTATTACAATGCTGTTTGTAGGAGGGTTAACACTTTAAAGAATGAGTCCAGTCTTTTGCTTAACTCATTTTGGTTGAGGTTATCTGGGCTGTATGGGGATTCCTGAGTATGCTGCACTCCCCAGGCAGAGGTGGATTAGGACCTATTCAAGGGAGAAGGGCACAAGCATTCCCTCCACTGAGTATGAATATTACCACCCATAGGAGCTAGTGTGCAGTTATCATACAGCTAAGTGGTAAACAGGCAAACTCTGGAGATTTTCCAACTATCCAGGCAGTGAAGGATTTTATTCTAATAGCTCTACATCAAATGGTCAAAGGATGATGAATACCTCACATTTCATTAAATGGGCCATTATCTAGTGGCTGACCTTAGCCACTGAAACTGGTGTTCTAACCTTTGCTTTGGCATTTTGCCAAACAAAATCATATAGTTCCTCTCAATCATTTTGTTTTCCTGTGCCTTACTACCCCGTTACATTCTGGTTTCTGTATTCCGGTCTCACTCAGTTGTCCTCTGTAAATTCCTTTTACACTTTTAAAGGCTAGACCTACACTATAGCAAAGACCTTAAATTATGACATTAAGTTTTAGCCCTTTAAACTGCATTACATTCAACATTTCTTTAGAATTATTCTGCCAAAGACCGACAATGGAAGGTGGACCCAACCCTTCAATATTTGAATAAATTCTAATAGAACTCTGGCAAGATTCACCTCGGAAATCATGTCAATATCTTGTGTAATATTTAAGCCCAAATATTTCATACTGCTTTTGACTAGGTCATTATCGCTACCCTGATTCCGGACCATAATCTCAGTTTTTCCTGCATTAACTGAATAGCTGGAGACCTTTCCAAACTCGAATGTCAACTGGCTGAAAGCCGGAAGAGCGGTCAGTAAATTTGAGGTATATAGCATAAGGTCATCCGCATATAGGGCGACTTTTTTCCCCCAGCCATTGCAAGTGAACGGGATTTCCTGATCCCACAGGCTAGAGGCTCAATATAGAGATTAAAGAGCAAGGGGGAGAGTGGGAACCCTTACCTCATACCTCTAGATATCTTGAAAGCTGAGGTTAAGCTGCCATTCTCTAAGATTTTTGCTGAAGTGTATTTGTAAATCGGAAGCACCACTCTACAAAACTTTTCTCCCACATTATAGTGTTCTAAAATGGTGGCCAAGTAGGACCAGTTTACCCTATCGGAGACTTTTGTGACATCTGGGGTTCAGACAGGTAGAGGGATATTCAAGGTTGTGACCAAATCTATAGAACCAATGAGGCCATAATTTAATTTTTGTAGGTATATGCCCTTTACAAAGCCCTTATTGTCCATGTGCAACAACCCGCCGACTACTCCACTCAACCTGTCTGCTAAAACATTCACAGATATTTTATAATCGCTGTTTAGGGGAGAAATTGATCTATAGGATTTACATATGGATGGGTTTTTCCCAGGCATCAGGATTAAAATAACTATTGCCTCAATCCAGGATTGTGTCAAATTAGATCCTTTTTCAAAATCTTTCCAAACAACGTGGTCATAAAAGGGAGAATTGAATCCCCTAAGGCCTTATAAAGCTCTACTGGTTGATCATCTGGGCCTGCAGCTTTACCCCCTTTACTACTACTAATGGCCCCTTTAACCTCTAGCTGAGTAATGCAATCATTCAAAGCCCACTGATCATTTACTGACTGGGTGGGTAGATCCTGTGAACCTAACGAGTGGTTAACAATCTCCTCCGTTATCTGTAAATCCTCAGTACACAAATTTTCAAAAAAACCCTGGAAGGCTTTCTCAATATCAGCGCTACTAGTCAAGATTGACCCCATCAGGTCACTCTTAATTACCTTAATAGCGTTCCTTGCTAGGTGTGATTTAATCTTCCAGTCCAGGAGCTTCCCTGCGTTCTCTCCCTATTCAAAATGGGCTAGCTTGCACACTTCCCATCCGTCCTTCATTCAGCCTCCAGGCTTGCAGCCAATTGATCTCTAAGCACCGAAGCCTGCTTTCTAGGGCCAGTGGTGTCCTCGGTTTTAGCTTTTATTACTAAGAACCCTACCACTTTTATCATTTCGGACTCCAACTTTATGATCTCATTCTTGTAATACTTCCTACTAAAGCTTGATAAACTTGTGATCTTCCCCCTTACAAAAGCCTTAGGTGCATCCCATACTGCTATCAAAGGGGCAGTGCCAACAATCAGCTTAAGGAATTCTTCCATCTCCACTCAAAGATTGCTAACCAGATCCATATCTAATAGTATAGTATGGTCCAGTGGCGGCTCCTCCGCTATGGCAGAGGAGCGTCGCCCCACTACTTTGAGCAGTGTAAAGGGGTGGAAATATAAAATGATGATAACTTTTAGTCATTATAATTTTATGTTTCCTTCCTTTGCAGGCGGGTGGGTTGGCGGCGCTGCTCTGCTCACACAGAGCAAGGAAGGAGAGGAGTGGTTTGCCCACTCCTAAGTGCGCAATGACTGTTTGGTCGCCTTCTCGGGCCACCCAAACCAGTCATGCGCACTGTCCCCGTTCTCCATGCAGGCTGCATTACAACCTGCATGGAGAACAAGCCCAGGCTCCCATTCCCTGGTTGAGCGTCCCACCAGGACACTCAAAACCAATCATAATGCTGCATTGCAGTGTTGTGATTGGTCAGGGGAACCTGGCTTCCTGTCCCACGACGAGAGCAGGAGCACGGAGCAGAGACGTGGCGGCGGGACCGGCGGCAAGATAAATATTGTAATTTTTTTTTCATTAAGCTACCTCGTGCCCGCGCCCTCCGCACCCACCCCCGCCCCACCACCCGCGAGTCATGTTGGCCGCCACAGGTATGGTCTAGCATCCACCTTCATATCTTGGCCCTGACAATTGGTTTGAATTTCAATAGCAGGCTGAGTGATCTGACAAGTGGGCTGCTACGTAGGTTATTTTCTAGATCTGCTCTCTTAAGTCCAGGGCTTTTAAAAAGTAA
Source organism: Calotriton arnoldi (assembly GCA_963921515.1). NCBI lineage: Eukaryota > Metazoa > Chordata > Amphibia > Caudata > Salamandridae > Calotriton > Calotriton arnoldi. Next base: position 5,924,507 of record CAWUFW010000044.1, read on the forward strand.
TCGATCATAGAAAACTGGCCATATTTCGTATTATGAAATGACTATGCCTGCATTAACCTTGCTCTCCCCTCCAAACATCAGAAAGTGTTAATTAGCCCACCATGGCTTTTAAATAGACTTGAGACTTGGGCAAACCTTTAGCCCTGGATTTAGCCAATCTATCCAAATTATTATCCAATAAGAGATTAAACTCTTCGGCCATTATAATGGGAAAGGTAAAGTCTAGCAGAATAAGAAAGATAGATTTAAGAGGCTCAATGTCATCACAATTCGTACCATAGTACCCCACCAGCGGAAAAGTCCTATCATAAAACTGCAAGTTGGTAATGATCCACCTCCCTGATTTATCTGTGATCTAATATTGCAGGGGACCTATTCAATATACTGATTTGTGAAACAGAATCCATAATTGGAGTAGCACTGTTGTTAGTATGTGGAATGGAGTCAACCTCTAAGTGGATAGTGTTATTCATTTGCCAACGTAGAGGACAGTGGGTTTTGAAGGCAATTTGGACAGTCTTAGGGAACCATTGTAGAATGTTCGCGGTGGGGTGACTCAGTGCCCGGATTTTACCCAGTTACTAGTTCAACTACATTTTTCTTAATTATTTCAGAACAGTAGATTGTGGGCCTGATTTAGAGTTTTGCAAACATGGTACTCTGTAATAAACATGATAGAGACCCTGTCTGCCAAACAACTTGGTCCACCCGCTCAATTTTGAGTCAGAAGTATCGCCAGTTTTCTGAGGGTGCCAGACAGGCTCCTCTGTCTGAAACCATACTTAAACGACCTTATGGAGATGGGGCAGCAAGAGAAAGTGCATTAGACGTCCTCCGTATTTAGAGCAGACAGTCTGATGTCATTTTTAAGTCCATGACAGTCACATAAAACAAAAAATATATAACGATCTCACACCCTGGGAGAAAAATACTAGGGTGTGGATGTCATTAGGTTTTTGTTTTTCAGAAGCAAACTCCCACACTGGGGATTTATTTTGAAAAAACAAAAAGGTTGGTGCAGGGCTGTACATAAGACAGTGGCCGTGCACCAAACTTTCTGTGCCTTCTCAGGAACTGCCATGCCAACCGTTCCTGTGAATGCACAGAGATCACTGATGGGATGCCCCGAAACTAAAAATATGGCGGTCATTTGTCCATCACAGTGGCAGACATAATGTCCTCTACCACACTGGTGAACAGAGTAAAGACCTTGAAGATCTAAATAAGCCCCTTGGTATTTTAACAGCTGGGCTAAGAGATATTTAAGTAGTCAAGACATAAGCTCGTGGAGGTTCTCACATTAAAGATTTGTTGTCTGCAAAATGAAAAAGTCATACAGTGTGAAACATTTGTTGCCTGGAGGGTTTATATAGGTGAAGTGTATAGTCCTAGTGAAATGCTCACAAGGGGCATTTTTTTTTTATCTTGGATGACAACGGGATGTGAAGTCTGAGTCATCATATTTTGTGGTTAGTGGTCAGAGGTCTGTCTACTAGGAATAATGCCAAGGCTCAAGAAGGCATGAAATGAGTGCAGGTTTGTTGATTTAGGCCTGAAATTAGCCAAACAAATATAGCATTATCCTAGAAGTCTGCTGTAGCCCCTAATCCTGCTAATTGGATGGCTAAGATCATCAAATGGTTAAAAGATGTGAACAAGGCAATTAGATCACAGGCACTAGGTCAAGGAAGAGAGGTATTATGTTTGGGATGTGCTGCACCTAGAATTACCTAGATATTTTGAAATCTTCCATAGTTGACTCTATATGGAAAAGTACTAGATTAATGGACTCTGATGGTGGCTCTGCAGGGGCTAACCAAAGACAGAAATGTGAAAAGGGGAACACACAGTCTTGAGAACTACTTATTCTATCTTTTAGATATTTGCCTTCTGGTGAGAGACTGATTTATGCAGATTCCTATAATTCCCCCCACCCCCCACTTACCTTCTTCCAAACTCTGAAAAACCTCATCCATATTAGGAAAAGGGTGCAGGTGTACGTCTGTCCTGGTGCCCTGGCTTGTTTGTACTGACAGTGTTGAACACTGGAATAACTGGTGGAATGACTGTTGGAATTAATTAGCCATACTCACAGACCAACCTGAATACACTGTTCACCATAACTATTCCATTTTGTTTGTTGTTAGTGTTGTATCCTACTCTCCTACTTATCCCTTTTGTGGATATGCATGACTAGCTACACAATGCGAGACAATGGTCACATGTTTATGCTGTGTGTAAAATTCGAATTAACATATCTTCAAAACATTTGTAGTTTGGGTTTTGTAGTGATTATGGCTTAATGTTGTTGTTAATTTTCTTCGGAATGATTCACGCTTCTCTGTCCTTCCACTAAAGCAAGATTTTCAGTGAAACCAATTAGAGGTGTTATTCCTTCTGGGTCCATTTGTGGGGATGGGCCAGGCCTATGAGAGTGCATAGTGACTGGGGCAATTGTTCAATTGAGCTATTCTGGGGTGGTGAATTTACTTTTTGAAATGATGTCTTAGAATAGAGTTAATTGTAGTTTCTCTTGAGATTTTGTTCAGTTTGTGGTGGGGGGCTTCCTTTTTAGAGGGGTAATAAATAACAGGCCGCTGTGGGCCTTCCTGAGCAAGACCATTGGATTTAGAGTTTTGGTGTGAGAGTTTACCTGTTATTTCTATTTTGTGCATTCTAGTTTTTAAGGATCTGGCTATTGGATTCTGTTGACACCTAAAGCTATTCATTTGATTGTTGAATATGTGGGCATAAAAGAAGTGTCTGGCTGATGTTGCATTGGTTTGCAGGAATTATATTCTGAGAGTTTCCATGAGGGGGCAACTATTGAGTTTTATATGTGTCTTGTAGGGTATCTTCATGCTTCCTCTTTTTCGATCAATTCCAATCTTGCTAATGTTTAATGATCAAGCATCAGTCAGGTGCATATATGTTTCAGTCATGTTTCTCCTTTGACACTCTGGAAGACCATGGACAAATACTTGTGGCGTTAGTCCTTCGATTATCCATAGGTTTATAATTTTAAAAGGCCATCCAAACTATGAATTATAATGAAACTTGTGGCTCACCAGTTCTTTAACACTAAATAGCCCTTCTGATGTAGCACCGTTAAAATGATCGCTTTGGTTTGCCTTCTTCTCCATTTAACTTTACTCCATTGTTTTTCCAAGTGAGTACAGTATTGCTCTTTTTACCCATCCTGAGAGAGAAAAATTAAGTACTTCCTTTCTTTGTCTGGCTCTAGATTCTCTATGCAGAAACTACTCATCTTGTGACTGGATATAGAAAATGCACTTCTTATACTGTAGCCCATTAAACTGTTATTCTTCTTAAACCAATGACATCCCAGGATTTTGACTTGCACTGCTTTCTAATCAATCTTTTGTGTCCACATCGCTTGATTTTATTTATTTGTTTATTTATTTTGCATAAGCTCAGTCAATCACATCATCGTCATTCCTTTTTGTAAATATAGTGCTGCACAATTATATACCATTTGCGGAAAGCAGGGCTTCACTGCTCTGCACTGCGTAAATGTGAGTAAATCTGAGCTTTACTGTTGTGCAAGTGACAACAAAACATGGATTCAGACTTTGTCAGGAGATTGGTAGAAACTTTGGCTCAACTATCCACCTGTGTTGAGTAGAAAAACTGCCTGAATATAGTGGGTTTGAGCCACTTGCAGATTTCACAAATCACTCACTCAAGATATCCTGAGAATGAACCTACCGGGACCCCACTATAATTTCCTGCCCATTGGTTTCATTGCAGGTGCTCTCTACCCCAATGAGGAAAGTGATGGGGTGTGAAGAATCAGGGTTTTAAGTGGGTCGGGTCCTGTCGGTGCTCAGCACCGCAGTTATAAAAAGCAGGTGATGAGACGGGTTCCTATTGGACTCTCCATTTTTGCCCTCACCCTCAGGGTGAAAAAGAAATCTTAACTCGCCAGCAGTACCACTCTTCACTGCCTTTCATGTAACTTCAGAGACGCGTTATAGTTATTTCACAAACCCCCTCCAGGCGGTGAGTCATCCCTCCCTGCTCCCCCATGCTTGTTACCACCACTGCGCGCTTTCCCTTAAATCACCACTTGACCATTTCTTTGGTGCCTGAAAAGGTCGCAGTTTATTTTCAAAAACAAACATTTTATTTTACATGACATCTTCATATTTCAAAATTCAACATTCATGGTCATAGTATAGTCCTTCAATGTCCATGTTTAACTTTCCTCTATTGCTCGTTGCAATTTCTCTATTTGTATCCTGGACGACCCAGCCTCCTCAATTTCCAGGGAGAGGAGGGAGGGGACCCCTTTCTCTGGGTTTCGATTTACGGGTCTAGGCTTCAACTTGCTACCGATTTGGAGGGTGTCCTTTTGGACCTGCCCGGGCTGCAAGTGCCGTCCCGCTCGCCCTGTACCCTTTCGTGGGCCCTCCCTACTCCCGGGGGTCCCTGCCGTTTGGCATCCCAAGGACCTTACTTGCGTATCTACTCTAATTTTCTGAGGCTGGGTCCTTGCCATCCTCTCCCTCTGCACCCCTGCCGTAAGGCATCCCAAGGGTCCTGCGGGAGTGTCCCTCTATTCTCTCTCTGGCGGCATGCCGCCCCATGGCTCCCTCAACGCCCCTGCCGTGAGGGATCCCAAGGACACTGTGAGAGCCTTCCGTCTAACTTCTAGTAATTCCATTCTCTACTAGCTTCCTCGTGTTTTGCTCCGCCACGCTCCCTACGGTTTCCCGATCGGAGGGAGCTCCCTCCCCCCTACCACGGCCCTTCCTTCGCGACCTACTTGAAACCCATTTGTTCCAGTATGCCTACGATGTTTAGTAGGAACATGTCCATTCCTACCCCCGTGAGGTGTACCCCGTCTTCCAGGTGATACCCTGGCGCCCTCAAGTTTATGAACCCGTGTCGCACGAACCCCCATCCCTGGGCCTTGCAGACTTTGGCCATGGTAATATTCAGCTTTCTTCTGGACTTTTCCACTGCCCCCAGCTCAAGCGCCCCGCGCCAGGCCCTCCGCGCTATGATTTCCGAGAATATCAGTTCTGCTGGGCGGATCAGGCGTGCCAGTGCCGTGAGGCTGCTCTGCATGTTTTCTAGCAGTGCTCGCCTTCCCAGTGCTGCTAAGTCGTTCCCGCCCAGGTGTACTACTACCGCATCTGGATTGCCCCCTTTTTTCCATGCTTCCCGTGCCGCAGGTAACAGCTGGTCCCATTTCATCCCCGGGCGCCCCAACCATTCTATGGTGGTGTCCCGCAGCCATATTCCGCCGAACTTGCGTCTGGCTGCCGCTCATTTTTGCGCCCGCATCACGTAGGAGTGTCCTAATATCCATACCTTCTTCCGCGATTCTCTTGGACCTGGGTGGGGCGGGAGAAAACCGTGCTTAGTAAACCGTGGAGCGTATGTATCGCTTAAATGCGTTGGATGACCAACGCCCTATCCCCTTGATCAGCCCCTCCTCCAGACCTAGCCCTGCAGCTGTCGTGGCAGCCCCTATTCTGAAGGAGTGTGACCCGTATTTGCGCGCGGGGAGACCTATCTTCCAGAGGGTCTTTCTCATTACCGCTATGAATTGAAAGCGGCTGAGGAATGACCCGTCCCTGTGCCTGAAGAGCGGCCCCTGGGACCGCTCCCTCTTCCCCAGGAGTTCCCTCAATAAGCATACCGCGCAGACGCTTGCATCGGCCGAGCAGTGTATTCTGGTCCGTCTACCCTTCCCCGCTTGGTCTGTTTTTGACCGCCTCAGCAGTATGTCCATGTGGCCCTCTTTAATCTCCACGTCCTTCCTGTGGATGCAGGCGGTGCCTGGGACGCTAACCGATGGGGCTACCAGTTCGCTGACCCTGTAGGCCCCAAAAAATGCCACCGCGAACGCTGCGCGGAATAGGGCTCCCTCGTACTGTGAGGAGCACAACTCTGTTACTACCCCCAGCATTTCTGTCAGTATTTTGACATGGATGGGCCGCCTCTCATCTGTGCTTGGCCGTTGTAGGCGCCCCCATCCCTTCATTGCCATCCTGCATCTGAAAGCCCTAGTGGGATCTGTTTGCCCTTCCAATTTTGCATAATAAGCTTCTGCATTTAGGTGCGACTGAGCCCAGGTTTTTGTTCTTCCTGCCCCGAACGCCCACTCGATGAACCTCATGACCTCTCCCTGTGACGCCCCTTGGTTCCCTTCCAGCCCCGTTATGTCCCTGAATGTTTCCCAGCACTTACTGTAACGGTCCCTCGTTCTCGGGGCCAGTGCATTGTTCAGCAGTGTTTCCATCCCTGCTCCACCCATGTCCATGCTTCCTCCGGCATTCTGGTCATCTTTCTGTCCGCTGCTGGGGCGAGTTCTCTGAATTTGTTCCACTGAAAACGAGAAATGGCATCCGCCACTGAGTTTTCTGCTCCTGGAATGTGGCGTGCCCTAATCGCAATGTTGCCCTGCAGCTGGCAGCCCACTAGTCTACGCAATAGAGTGCCTACTGCTGGGCATTTCGCCGACCCTGTGTTAATGGCCTGCACCACTGCGTGGTTATCTGACCACAGTGTAATTTGCCTGTTCCCTAGTTGCTGGGCCCAAATGTGAAACGCCACCACTATGGGAAATAACTCAAGCAGTGCTATGTTTTTTGTCAGCCCTGCCCTTTTCCACTCCTCTGGCCATTCACCTGCTGTCCAGGCGGATCCCAGTATTGCCCCGAAGCCGTACCCCCCCCGCTGAGTCAGTGTAGAGCTCTAGTTCATGCGCGTGCACCCAGGGCTCTCGCCATATCAGGGTGCCGTTGAAATCGGCCAAAAAACTGTCCCACTGCGCCAGGTCCTCCATTACCCCTTTTGTGATGCGGATCCTGTGGTGTTTTTTCGTCATTCTCCTGGTTAGCCAGGCTAGCCGCCTGGCGAACGTACGCCCCGCGGGGATCACCCTCGTTGCGAAATTCAGTTTCCCTAGCAGCTGCTGCACTTCCTTTAGCGTTGCTTTCTTTTGACGTCGCATTTGTTCTATGCATTCATGCAGGTCGGCTACCTTTACTGGTGGCAGCCTGCACGTCCCGGCCGCAGAGTCTAGCTCAATTCCCAGGAAAGACAATTTCGTGGTTGGGCCTTCTGTTTTGTCCTGCGCCAGGGGGATGCCTAACTCCTGCGCCATCTGCACAAATTTGTCTAGGAGGTCGTCGCACTCTTTTGTGCCTGCTTTTCCGATGAACAGGAAGTCGTCCAGATAGTACACCCGCCCGCCATTTGGGGCCCTCTCGCCCAGTTCCCATTCCAGAAAGCCACTGAAAGCCTCGAAGTGTGCGCATGATATTGAGCACCCCATGGGTAGGCATTTGTCGTAGAAATACTGTCCATCCAGCTTGAAACCCAACAGGTGGTAGCTGTTCGGGTGAACTGGCAGTAACCTGAAGGCAGATTCTATGTCCGCCTTCGCCATCAGGGCGCCCTTTCCTTCCTGCCTAATTAGGTCCACCGCATCATCCACCGATGCGTATGCCACCGTGCACTCGCCGTGGTCCAGCCAATCGTTGACCGATTCGCCTTCCGGGTGGGAGAGGTGATGAATCAGCCGGAATTTCCCTGGCTCTTTTTTGGGAACCACCCCCAGTGGGGAGACCACCATGTCTTTCAGCGGGGGAGCATTGTAAGGCCCGGCCACCCGCCCAAGTTGCACTTCCTTTTTTACTTTCTCCCTAGCCACCTCTGGGTTGTCCCTCACTGACTTCAGGTTCCGGCTCTCCCGCGCTCCCTTTGGCCCTTTGTAAGGTATTGGAAAACCCTGCGTGAAACCTTCTGCCAGTAACTGTTTGTCGCTGGTTTTGCGGTACCCCTGTAGTAGCTGTAGTAATTTGCCCGTCCTAATGGGGGTAGGCAGCGTCTGTCCTCCGCCCCCCTCCCCCTTGCCCCTGCTTAGTGGGGCCTGTGCCTTATTTTTTGGCGCCTGTCTTTTCTTTGTTGGCCCCTGGCCCTGTGTTGCATCTGCAGCGGATGGTGGGATGGTTTCCCCCGCATGAACCACAAGCATGCTTGAATCTGCATGACGCTCCCCATTTACACTCGTCTTTGTCGAATTTCCAACAGGCTTTATTCGACTTGGATCCCGCCTGGTTTCTGCCTTTGAACTCCTTCCCTTGGCTCTCAAATTTGCCCTTACTCCTGTATTGACGAAAATTGGTTTCTCTTGCGCCCACCCCTTCTCTGGCCGCCACCATGTGCTTTGAGAAGCCTTCCATGTCTTGGCAATCCCATTCCATTATTGGCCAGACTTGCATTTTTTCCCTAAAGCCCTCGTCATAGTGTAGCCATGCCTCGCCTTGGTACTGCTGCTGCGCCTCGTGTACTTTCTGCTCATAAAGCCAGAGTGCCGCTGCGCTTTGGGGGAATTTTTCAATGAAGACGCATGCTAGTGTTCTGAAGGCCTTCAGCCAGTTCTCTATTGACCTCTCCACTCTAGGTTTTCGGGGGGCCCGTCTGTCCTCCTCCTTTTTGTCTTGCGCCGTCAGGTCTAACCCTGCCTGGCGCACCTCCAGCAGTGAGAAAATATCTATGAATTCTTTTCTCCAAATTCTCTCCTTAACGTTGAGGGGGATGGGGTTGGCCAACCCTAGCATTTTCGTTGTAGTTGGTGGGTCAATCGGGGAGGGTCGTATATATGCGCTAGCCGGCTTCCCATTGTTGTCCTGTCCCTCAGTGGGTTTGGTTTGGGTGAGCATGTTCCCCCCGCTGGCCCCTGTGCTCCCTTCCAGTGCTGCCCCGGTCTCTGCCGTGACGCCCTGTGGTGCTGGGCTTGTTGCCCTTGGCTCCTGTCCTGTTGCCCTCCCTGCTGGTCCCCCATTGTCCAACCCTGTGCCCGGTATTGGGGGCCTCCCTTGTCCCCTTGGTCCCCATGGGGAGTACCTATTAGCTGGGGCTCCTATCCCTGGCCATTGCCACCAGGGCAATCCGGATGTTTGCTCCTCCCCTTCCCTGTTCCATGCCTCACCTTGGAATTCTGGTCTCCCTAGATCTGCCTGCCATGGGGGTTGGGTGAACCACGGAGCCCGCATTGCTATGTTGTGTACCCCCAGCTGCGTGCCCATATTTACATTCTGCCAAGGGCTGCTGCCTGTTCCCTGGCCCTCCCCGCGCTCTAGCGTGCTGCGGCGTGCACTTTGCTTACCATTGCCCCTGGCGCCTGTCTCGTTGCCTCTCTCCTGTCGCTCCCGAGGGGCCGCCGTGCTCCGGAGGGGGGTTGAATTGTGCCTTTTCGGGCCGTTGGCCCTTCTTTTAACCCCCCTCTTGCCTACGTTGCTCGCCCCCTGATTGGGGGGGAGCCCTCCTTTGTTTGTGGCCAATCCTGGCCCCCCCCCGGCCTAGCCGGGATTCTGATTAATGAGGGGCGGGCTCCCGCCGCCGGCCGGCGTTCTACCGGGGCCCCTATCGGGTCCGGCTCTGCCTTCCCGGCCCGGGTCCAGTCTCATCATTTCAGAACTGAAACATTTTAAATATTATATATAACAAAACCATTGTTATTTTTTTTTTAATCTTATGCATCTAACAACCATTGACAAAGCCAATAGTCCTGGCTTGTATTAGGTGTAATGTCAGTTGTATTACATATTTGGATGCAATGACAGAAAGAAGTAGCATAATACCAATTGGGCAGAACACTATCCTAAGCACAGATTTTTAGCTCACGTGATTTTAAGCCGCGCCCTTAACTGCATAGGCCACGACCCTTTGCGAGCCCCCACCCTGTGTTCTCATCCCACTTAAAGCACTGAGAAGAATAACAAACATGAGTTGGGCAACAGATTTAAATTGAACTGATCTGCGACTTATGTTCCAATAAAGAAGCAAAGATGAGGGTGGTCGCTGATTCTAAGCACTGCTCTTTAACAAACTAACTGAAAAGAAATGGCCGCCTCACGAAACATTGAAGCCATTATCGGATGCGAGAAGCTTCTATCCCTCAGCAGGGATGTCATTAATTGCTTCCCTCTAGACTGATAGATTGAAAGCCTAATGCACGTAGTTTTATGTGAATCAGACATGAAATCACCAAGTGAATCTTTAATTGTATTCATTTGTATGACAAATAAATGGGCCTTTCAGAGCTGTAGACAGCATGCCGCAGAGGTAGCTCACATCCTTTCCCCCGGAGCAGAGGCAGGCCTCCATCTCAGCAGAGACAAACACTTAATCACCCTAAGTGTTTGAAAATAAAAAAAAGGAGTGTGTTGTGTTTTGAATTCGAAAACTTTACTTGATATGAAGATGAAGACCAACTGTTTGTCGAGAATTATGAATATGCAAAAGGTTAACAGAAAGTGAAGCTCGGCTCAGGCTGCAGATATTTCTTCATGGAATTGGGGGCCATCTACAAATGTAAGTTTATTGCTGAAAATGCCTCCCTTTACACCTGCTAGGTATTCACACAAGGAATCCTTGCAGGCATTAATGTGTTTAGTGCTGCATGTTTGTCTGACACCAGTGTGGAGCAAAACTTAGTAGTAACTCACATACAAGGTGTAGGAAGTGGGCAGAGCAAGGTGTGGTTAGTCTCATACGTTATTGAACTTGTACATGTGTGGGCCTTCATAAACGTCATTCTGATCCTCAACCACCTTAGAAATGGTTCAAGATTTACTCCAGTAAGGGGCCGGAGCAACTACCTTTCCAGGATGGGAAAAGAATGGATCACCTCCAAACTTGAAGGAAATGTAGTGGAAGGGGCTTCTCCTTAGGGATTTTTTTTTTTATTAAGGAGAAAACTAAATGTAAAAAATGTGCATTTGCACTCCGGGCTCCATTTCCCCCGCAGCTTAGTCTGGTTTTTTTTGGAGAGTAAAAGATATTCCATTGGGTGTACCAGTGGCCCTGCAAAACTCAAATCAACCAGGTGGGAAATCCCTTAATTGCCTTTTCATAACCAATTTCTGTACTGTACTGCCCAAATGGTGCTGCGTATTCACGCACAATTATTCTTATCTTTCACTAATAAAGTGACTCAGCACAATTATCTGTAAAAAAAAAATGTAAACAGACTGTTCATTCATGATTGAAGACAATCAGAGCTGTTACAAGAGAACTAATCAATTTGCTAGCACCGTATATGAAGTTGTGGTTGCTAACCAATGATCATTAAACTTATTAAGAATAATAATTACCTGTAAGGAATGATTTTGTCTCAAGTGTAGTAATATAATTTGCATCGTTATGAAAAATAAATAATAAACTGATATATATGCCCTTTTTTTTTTTTTTAAACCAATCAATCAATATATATATATTTTTTTACGGATTCAGACCATTGCCCCAGTGCTTAAGTCAAAGCTATGTAGTATTAAACATGTGTTAATTGGGAGCCTGGGGGATATGTGACGTGAAGTTCCCACTAATGTCCTGTAAACGTGCACCTTGTATAGTTTTCCAGTTCTAATATTGAAAATGTGAATTCCAAATATAGTAAAATTCTTACATTCTCACAAGTACTTTTATGGGTGAAGATTTACACCTTTTTTGTGAATTGGACCCTGTGTGTTCCTTCAATGAAAACATTGCGGATATTGAGGGTTGTCAATGCGTTCATCAAAGTGCAAAGGACTTCTATCCCATAATCCTCCACTGTCTCTGCTTTAGGCCCTTACATTTTGCAATGCATAATTTTACCTCCAGCCATTGCGACAAAGATGGGGCACATGCCTGTCCAGCATAAAGGTTAAGTCAAATCATTTTTTTTTAGTGAAACACAGATGGATTCCAGGGATGAGTCCAAATGTCATACTGTGTGCTATAATCCCCTTGGATCATACAGGTTTTATTTGGCATAAATGCAATCTGGTGAGACAGATAACCTGGCTTATCGGTGTTTCGGAAAGCTGTGGGTGAAGATAATGGACAAGATACGACAAACAATTCCTGCATCACAAAAAGGAAATTGGGAGTGTTTGCTTTTCCCCGTTAATATGTACATACGTACACACCTTGAGAAAACAAACGGTTAACACCAGAAGACAAAAACCCACTGTGACCAATCATCAGTAGAACTTGCCATTATGGCCAATTTCATAGCCTGAAAGTGAACTCAGTAGTCGCTTTTATGGTTAAAAAATTATATTAAATCTGCATGTGTGAAGAAGCAGCACCTAGGCTAACTTCCATCCCACTTGTGCCAAAATAAATCCTAGAAATTATTTTTCAAGGAGTAGGTCACAAATGACTGAAAAAGGAAACAGATATTTTACGCACTCAAAATTAAATGTCAATCTCTTCTTCGGGCTTCTGGGTAATTGTGTTTACCGTTGATGGCGTTGCCACTCTACGTGGCTCCTTCCAAGATTAGATGTTCAGAAGTCAAATTCTGAACCCGATTGTCCATGCACCTTTGGAACCCTTTAGATCCCTCCTAATGTGGCATTACATACAGTTTTTCTGTGTGTGCTATTGGCTTTAACAGTGCTTAATTTGTAAAAAATTAAGTGCCAGGGCACAAGGTACCTCATAGGAGTCCACTCGAGATGGCACCACCACCACTGCTACCGAATGCCAGTACCAGCATTACCTGTATGCTAGTTTTATCAGTTTAAAATAAACACTGCACTGATAAATTCAGCAGAAAAATAGACACACATCACCACCATGTGGTGGAATTCAATGATAGGTGCCAGTGTTTAGAAATAAGTGCCGGTGCTGAGCACCAGAAAACACTGGCACAAATTAAGCAATGCTTTGGTATGAACAAGCGTAGACTACTGCAAGTACACTGTGCTGATGACTTTGCTGCTGTGTGTTCGCACAGTAGCTCAGTGCCTGTGTTTGGCAGAGGTTTGAAGTCAAGCAGAGGGACTGTGACTAAAACAACCTCCCCCCCCACTTGTGGAAGTACACGGCACACAGCAGCCAAAACTCCTAGTGTGGCCAATAACATACGCAATGTGGAATTGTGCCTAGAGCATGGGAAAATGGCAAGCAGGGAATTCTGCAGGTTTTCATCACAGCCCTATGCCAATGATTGTGCCTGTTTTTTTCGTTTTGATTTGTGCTATATTAACCAGTGCTTAATTTGTAAGGGAAAAAGTGCAAAGATCTAAAGCTTTTCTTCAGAGCTCGGCTCCAGTCTACTGAGTACCAGGTGTTGCTCCATAGTATGGCTGCCTAAAAATGATTTCCCCTATATGTCTTTCTTACACAACCACTCTACAAATCCTTTTTCTCTTTATCCCACTCTTGCAGATGCTTATTCATTCCTGTGTCCTTCATTTGGCACTTTTTTCTGTCTTTAATTTCCTCCTTTTTTGTCCCTTTTCTAAAAATTCTTTCTCTTCCTCTGCAGAAAGCAAGTGAGACTGGGTACCCAAAAATAAATGCTGCTGCCCACCACCTGCAACAGCTGGTGCAAATTAAGTTTCAGTACTCTAAGCCCGTAAAGGAGCCATACAGTGTAAAGATAAAAAGGCAGTTTTTGTTGCCCAGTTCTGCGTTGGTACCAATCACCAACAATAGGCATTCTAGTATGTTTCACTGGTTGGTGATGCCAGCTTAGGTTCTGAGACGTTCTTACGTCAGTTCAAAATGCCACCTTAAACTTGCTGCTAGTTACCTTGTTTCCCGAAAACTAAAAATGGCTGATTCAGAACATTGCAATGTTTCCTATGGCTAGATGGAAAGGCACAGTTCAGGTGTGGGAAATCATGAAGCTGGCATAGGGTGTCATCATCTTGTGAAGTTTTTGGCTAGGGGGTGTCATCTAAATGCAGCTCGCGCTCTCTTCTCCGAAAAGGACACACTGCTCTTCATTTGCTGCTCAACTTCTGGCTCAGCTGTTTGTGCAACAATGTGTGTCCAACAGATAGCGGGAAGCCCAGAAGAACATTTGCATTCACTTTTTGCCAAAACAAAAGGCTTCATTGACTCGAGATGCAAGTCCATAGACGAGTGACGTGTGTGCGCTTTTTGTGGCTGTAAGCTCAGCTGGGTAATCAATATTTTTTTTCTCTGTAAATCAAGGTATTTTTATCTCACTAAACTGAATCAATTTCGATGTCATGGTAGGAGGAATAAAGTTGCATGAAATATCCGCAGTAGTGTGGAATAGAAAGATTCGCTCACCTTGATCAGATCACTTTCCCGTCAGGCTTTGTGTTTGGGGTCACTTAAAACTCACGAAGTTGGAAGGAACTTGTTAATAAATATACATTTGATATACTTATTTTCCAAAAAGTCACCAACATCTGCATTCTAAGGGGCTTATTTACAAGCCCCTTGCGCCACTTTTGCGTCACTTTTCCCATGTTAAAAGTGACGCAAAAGTGGCGCAAGGGGCTTGTAAATAAGCCCCTAAGTGCGCGCAATTGCAAATCATGAGTTTCGTGCAAATCTTGCTCAGTCCCTTGGCTTCCATGCACGCAATTTCCACGTAATAACTGGAGAAAACTGTGGGGCAGATTTACAAGCCCCTGCGCCAGTTTTGCGTCACTTTTAACAAGGGAAAAGTGACGCAAAAGTGGCGCAAGGGGCTTGTAAATCTGCCCCTGTGTACTTAAAACAGTATGCAAAGGAGAATACTAATACCAGTCACAAAGATGGTTACTCCCCATTCCACCACTAATCACTAAATATGGGGTATTGGCTTGTGGAAATGCTATTAGCACCATGGTAGTGGTGTATTTACCTACAGTCTTAAATGGCCGCATTCGCCAAATCATTTTACTTTGGAACAAGCTACAGAGAAGCAGCTCGTCAAGATTCTATTTCTTTTTGATTTTCTATCCTTGGGACTTATTTTCCAGTTTGCGATACTAATGCGGAACAGAAAGTGATTCAGCAAATGTTTTCTTGATAAGTGCTGACAATGTGCCCTGAAACGGCGGGCCCAGAAGCTGCGATGCTTCTGTCTGCGCGCGGACTGAATCCATCCTCAGGATGAGGGCTGCGGGTGACAGAAAAATATCCCAGACTTCCTCTAACAAGCCCGCTAGTGAGGAGCTGGGTGAACTGCAAGAACACAAGGGCAACCGGTTTTGAGGCGGTAGCTGCTTCGAGGTGAAAAAAGCAACCTCTGAGACTTGGGTAGTCGGTAGTTAGGCAAACATGTACTGCCCAGCAACGTAATAGAAAGAGACAATACAAACTTTGCAGACGTGTGCTATAGCTCGCTAAACCACATTATTACATACACTAGCAGCCATTTTAATCGCAGATCGCCAAAGTCCTTAATATGCATTTGTTTTTAAATTGTATTTTTTCTGTCTTGTGAAGTACGACTTAACATTGGTGTCATGCATATTTCTAAAGGCAGACAATGCATTTAATAATACACATTTTAATGGAGAGTGTTAATGTGCAGTAGAAAAGTCCATCATGTGCAACCAAAAGGCAAATAGTGTGGAATCCTGGGTACCATGGTCCAGTCCCCAGAAGGGCATAGTTAACGCATTCTGCTTTACCTTCTTTGCCTGCTCGGCCCAGTAAGGGTAAACTTTTAACCAGTAGTGTAATGCAAAATGGTGGTACCCCACCCTTCAGAATGTGATGTGGGGCCTTTAGTATCCCATATACCACAGATATTAATTTGGTCTTGGGTTCAATGGAGGCTCCCGGAAGGGTTAGGGCCTCCCTAAAGGGCTTGGAGCCCCAATGCGCAGCTGGGGCTGTGGAGGCCTACCTCAGGACACAGGTTTTAACTGTTTCAACCCATCTGATTGGACAAACCTCTGGTCAATGCAGAGTGGGCTGAAACACAGAACACTGGCAAAAGTCATTGTTCTGAGACTTCCATGGGCGGGTTGGGTACTCCGCAGCAGGTGTAGGGGTCTGTATGCCACTCCTGCATGTTATGGTATGTTAAATTAGCTTAGAATTAGGGCTCACGGTTTTATGGTATTTTTTTTTTTTACATTTGTGTCTGTATTTAGCCATATTTATTTTTGCCCATTTTATCTGTATTTATCCATGTTTATTTTGTGTTTTGCGTATAAATAAGGTTGTAAAACTGTACATTTCCATATTTATTTAACTGATACTTTGATGTCTGTTGTGTTTTAGCTATTTAAGCTGTTAAATATTACATAACAATACATCCACTGGTAAATACTAGCATTATACCATAAATGTATGTTGACAATATGCCGTTATTTACAGAAATTTCATCCTATTTTTAATTTCCCATGCTGTCCATCTGATCAGCTGCTGGCCTAGAATTCATGAAAGACAGCACAGAGAGTCACTTAACCGCTTCACGCGGCTGGAATTCCCCCGCTGTGCGGGAGAATTCCACGCGTGCGTGGAACGGACGGCCCCTGGCCGTCCTCCGCACACGCCCACCGTGACCTCGGACGGCCGGGGGCCATCCGACGCACGGAAGAGGTTAAAAGAAGCACAATTTTCTGTATTTATCCACTTTTAAAAATAAATGCAGACAGAAAACACATTGTTTTCTGTATATATATATATATCTATATATATATTCCAAAGTAAGTTGAGTAATTACGCACTCTCAGAGGTCCTATTGCTGAAACCATAAGCTTTATTCTTAAGCGGTTAAGAATAAAGCTTATGGTTTCAGCAATAGGACCTCTGAGAGTGCATAATTACTCAACTTACTTTGGATTATTGATCTCCGGTTTGGGTTTGCCGGAACCACGCACCACCTGACTAAGGGACTGATCCCGGAAGGACCCGCTTTGGATACGTAAAAATATATATATATATATCTGTAAAAACGGAAAACAGGCAGCCTTACTTATAATGTACATGAATCACCCCCAAAGGGGTATCTCAGCGCAGCAGAGACCAACACACGGGGTAGCGATAGTGTTAGAATAGTTCGTTTTTGGGAAGTTTTCTGAAAAGTAGGTGATCAGTGTACTTTCGTATGTGAGTAGGAAGTTTGTTCCAGTAGCAAGGGGCCAGATAAGAGAACGCTCGGTCCCCAGAACGATTTTTCCTGATTCTTGGTACAGTAAGAAGTGACATGTTCATCAATTTTAGAGGCCTGGCAGGTAAGGGATGAGTTACTCCACCAGGTATCTGGGTCCCATGCCGTTTAGCACTTTATGCACTATATAGCAGATTTTAAAAGTAATTAATCTACGCACGGGAAGCCCCTGGATGGAATCTGCTTCTAGCCCAGACCTCTGCTACATGGAGCAAATCCATTTTGCTCACCACTATTTACGACTTATTGCTTGGTACGTGGATTACTCCACTCTTGCATCTACAACATCTACAAGCTGTTTTGTGCATTTTGAAAAGGCGGTTTAAGAGCATCTTGCCAAGCTTCAAACATCCGCTCTCAAGAGCAACTAACTGCTGGAAATACGATAACAGCTGTAAACTCCATTGTGTTTACGTGACTCAAAGGAGAATCCTGCATTCAGCTTTCAGTATATTCTCCTTCGCAATGTCTCGCGAGATATTGTAATTCTTAACGGAAGCTTTCAAATAGGTGGCCTCTAAATGGCATGCATGCTGGCGCGCGCCGCCTTTTAGTATTGTGTTCCCATAGGTACAGAACGCAAAAAGGGCTATTCTGCCTCCTTCTAAAGAAACTGTCATCTTTAATGCATTCAAACATGGTACTTACACGAGGCCTCGAGCAACATAGCAGAGGCCTGAAAGAAAACCAAATGCAGTGCGTGTGATCAAAGCTTCTAGAAGGCCTTCCTCCTGAGGGGAAAAAAAGGAGCGTTTTGATCCTTCCCATCAGTCACGTGTATAACATTAAACAATATGAGTAGCAATCGCGAGATTTGTAATAATATTAAACCTAATGCTGGCTCTTGAGGGGAATTCATCCTAGATGTGAAATTGGAAAAAATCTATTAAAAAAAAAAAACAGGTTGAAGGTAAACAAAAAAGTAGAAGGTAATTTCGTTTTTATTGATATTCATTTGCGGTGCATTTATTCACCATATTACAAATAGTTCAATATTCTCAGGAGAATATACTGAGCCTCTTCTTTGTTGAAATAATGGTCATTGCTAATAAAAACAGAAAGGCAGAGTGAGGCGTCCCTGGAAAGAGAGTCTGGATCAGAATAGGATGGGAGCAAGAAATAATGGAAACAGCTCTAGGACTTGACTGTGAGATACAGAAAATACTCATATTAACTGACGAACCCAAAAGCCCGCCATAGTAATGACTGTATGAAGCATTCTATAAAAAGACTTAACAATGCAGGTCCAGATTCATAAGGAGATAAGAACATGTAGTAGTCAGAAGCTGTTTTAGTAACATTATTTTTTTAAGTGTTTGCAAAAGTCCCCATTTTTCCTGCAGGGGAATGTCCAAAAATGATCAATTTGCATGCGTATGCCTAATTGTGGCGGATCCCTTGATGGTGGAAGTAACATGGAAAGTGTCTTTTTCACATCGACAAGTTCCTTTTCTATTTTGCCCAAAAATATGGGATTGAATTCTATACTTTTCCACACAATTTGCTTAGTCACTCAAACATGACTACCATTAAAGATAGAAACTCTTTTTGGGAGTGAAAGGCACTGTTGATAATTGTGAATACAGTGACGCAAAACCCATTGGACTGAAAGCCCACTCCCGTCAGCTGTCGCAGGTTAAGCTGGCTGGGTGGGGGATCAGCCGCGGCCCGTGCAAGAGCGGTGGTGCCGCGGTCGGGGGGGATTTCGACAGACGATGACGAGGGAAAATTAAATAAATAATTACTTTTCCCTCGTCATCATCTGTCGAAATCCCTCCCCCCCCCCCACCCAGCACCACCGCTCTTACCTGCACGGGCCATGGCTGCCGGGGATGCTGGCCTGCAGCCCACTGCTTTATAAATATTCGTTTCGTCCTAGCAAAGGCATTTACAGCTGGAGGAGTTTCTTTCATTGCTTGCCACGCCACCTAAAGACCTGCTCGCTGCTTCATGATTTTACTTCTATAAAAGTGACATTGGGCTAAGTGAGCAGGTGTCATGTCAGTATGAGTTCTGTTTAACAACCCGGAAGTAATCAGCAGGGGATACCCTGCCAAAGAGCACAGAGAAAAGACAGAGAATAAGCCTCAGTCATAAAAAAAACAGATAACCGTGTGACAGAAGTATTTTGGATTTCAAGGTTAAAGAATAGGAAATGAAAAAAAAAGATTGGTCTATCAGTCATTCTATGTAATGCTTTCTGTGTGGAGGTGCGAGTATTGTTACCTCTGGAGAGGTCTATGTGTAACCTGCCGGGCCTTTGAATCCCACAAAGGGGTATTGTTGTGCATGGTATTGTTGTTTATATTGCACTATAATATCCCTTGCAAAGCATGGAGAGCTTTCTGAGTAGGTCAACTGCATTATTTATATAGAGCTTTATACTTCTGGAGAAGTTGTGATGTGCCATTCCTTGTATTGAGTTCATGGGTGCTGTTTGGCATTCATAGTTAAAAGGTAGGAAGGCCTCAATAGGACATGTTGGGTGAGGTGTGTGTGATTTGAACATGGTGGTAGTGGCGGCTACCATGTACGGAGGGTGGTGAGGCGGTTGACCCAAAAAAATAAATAAAACAGACTTACATTCCAACTCGGCGCAAAGTCCTCCTTCAGTCTTTTGGTACACTCCAACGTGGGATACAGCAGCAAACTCCCCTTACCAATCCTCGCACTGCATTCACCAGCATGAGAGTAGCGCCAGGATTGGTTAGAGCGGCCTCACTCAGCACTCCTAAGAGCACTGGAGGCCTTCACTTTCTCTAACCTAGCTGTCTACGACAGCTAAGTTAGAGAAGTTTAAAATGATGGCCAGCCTAAGAGACATGTGCATTTTAAAGCACATAGCTCCCTGCTGCTGCCACTCGGCATGACAGCACTGGCCCCGTCTCACCCTGTTACTCAGGTCAGGATGGGTCAGTTGCTGAAAAATAAAATGGTAATAAATAAACTTTATTACCGTTTTATTTTTCAGTTCTGTCTTGGGGCTTTCTTAGTGGGGTGACGCTCCTCCGCTCAAACGGTGGACGTGCAGAGCACCTTATGTCACTGCACATGAGAGTGTGAGAATAGACCCAAGTGTGCATTAAGGTACTTGAAAACCTTACCTTACAATAGAATTAGTCATTTATATGCATCAATAGGTCAACTATGGTCCATCCAGTAACATCAAAAGACCCAGCCCCTGGATTCACTCTTAAACTTCCAAGGAAGTGATTAGTTGTGCATGATACTGTTATATTTGTACTATGTTACACCAATCTCTTTGTTCAAATCTGTCATTTATGGATATAATGAAATTCCCCCACATGAGGAAACATCTATCATTAAGGGTATGACATAATTCCTGTGAAATATAGGTTTGAAATCACTTCTGAAAGAAAATTATTATTGTAACTATAAAACTAAAAGACATTGATTTGCACCAGTTATGGCTATATCTGGTATCATAACATGCACTAATTCACTACGAATGCAGTTAAGAACTGGTCTCTACACAATGCCTGTGCCTGCGGTAAGTGCTGGACTGGGCTCTGCAGGTTTTGTTAATCCTGACCTGTCATTCATCATAATTTGCAAGATCAGATGCCCCAGGGTTGCAGCTTTCTGTACTTGGTAGCATTAGGTCTGCAATTCCGTCTGTATGTCCTGCACACAATGAATGTATGGCCATGCCACAGAGATAATGGAGATCCTATCTTTAAGAGTGTAGCAGCACCTCTGGGTAGCCCAGGAAATAGTGGTGATTCAAAAAAATGAGTCTGACAGACAGAAAATGGAAACAGGGAAAGAAGGAAGGTGTACGGAATTGGAGTATTGGTTGAGGGGGTGAGAACCCACCTCAAGTAATAATCACATTCCTTGTTAGGGCAAACCACAACAGTCAGTAAATGAACCTGTGCTTAACCCTCTGGAGGTTGGCACAAAAGCAGTCAAGTTGAACCTAGAGGCAATGTGCAAAGTATTTAGGTAGTACTCAAACAGTAATTAAGTGAAAACATAACACAAGAAAAAACCCAAACCAATTTAGAAAATAGAGTACATTTAAATCAATAAAATGACACAAAAATGACAAAAATCCAATACATAGAACCAGAGATAATAATTTGTAAAGTTTGAGTTAAAAAACTTGCACCATATAGCACAAAGCACCAACTGCGGTTATCTGGTCTCAGTAGACCGATTCAAAGTTAAAAGTTAAGGCCAACCGTGATGTAGTGTGGGTCAGGGACAGGGACCAGGTTTGTCCTGTTGGAAAATATACCTTCTGACTTTGAAATTTTAATGGAGAAAAAGTAGTTGTCATCAAGTCAATGGTAGGACAAGCTGACAGCTGGATCCAATGCAGGACTCGATGATGGAGGGTTGCTAAAGTACCGAGTTCTGGTGGTCATTGCCGAAGGTGGGAAAGCTCCGAGCAGGTGAAGTCTGAAGTGAGTGCCCAGGGAGGTCTCAACATCGATGGCTTCAGTTCAGCCTTGGTCTTCGTTAAGCTTATGTTCAAACTTAGACCTCCTTCAAAAAAGTTTCCAAGACCCAGCTTTTGCAGTTTGGAGATAGGAGGGTGCACTCTAACAACAGTCATCGGTCCATTTCCTGAGAGGCAGCACTTGAGGATAAGGACTCAGGACAACAGAGGCCAGCAGCAGACTCCAGAGCAGGTCCAGCTCATACTGGTCAGCTAGGCAGGAACAGGAAAAGGCCTCTTGTAGCTTGTTGTGTCACTGTAGCTCAAACAAGAGGCCAGCCAATGACACTTGGGGTCCTGGGTTCAAGGCAAGCAGGCCCAGTCTTTCTTCAGGTTTCAGAGAGCAGGGGAGTCCATCTTCTGATCCTCACAGGACCAGGAGTATTCTGAGGAGGGTATTGGGGATGCCACATTTATGCCCAGTACAGCCCTGTGCACGGGGAAAGTCCAGGACACTCCCTAGTTAATGGGGTAAAAGTTTCCACAGGTGATCCTGTCACTGGGTTTTGAGCAAGGCCGGCTGGCAAGACAAAAGGGAGTCAGGCCTAGGCGTGACCTATATCTGCCAGTGACAGGCTAGGCACCCTTTGAATATAGGCACAGCTGCAAGCCATCCTGCTCAGGGTGGAAAATCATTCCCCCGCACCCAAGCCCTTTATCCACTCTCTGAGAACAATACACATCTCACCACAGGGCAGCCATTAACAGTCAGGTGGCACGAAACACCGGAACAGAAAAATTACAACTTTCTAAAAGTGTCATTTTCAAAATAGTAATATATAAGTCTTACTTGATCATTAAGTTGGATTTTACATTAATATTAAAATGATTCCTTGAAACACCTTTCTAGCTGCTCTCAAACTGAAATTAAGCATTATAAGTTGTTTTAATGTAACCCATTGTTTTCCTATGGAAGAGCTGGTCTTGTTACAAGGGAAAATGACTTCGGGAGGTTTCACTGCCATGAACATGTAAAGCATTAAATAAACCTGCCCTGCTTCTTAAATGCCATGCACTTGTCCTAATGGCATTAGGGCCTACCTCATGGGGTGATTTATAAGTATTAAAAAGGATTGTTTAGGCCTGGCAAAAGGTTTATTTTGCCAGGTTGAAATGACCGTTTCAAACTGCATACCCAGGATGCAGGGTCAGGCTTGGAAGCATGTTTTATAGTGCTACTTTAATGGGTGGCATAATGAGTGCTGCAGACCACCAGAAGCATTTAATTTGCAGGCCCTGGGTACATGTAATACTATATGCTAGGGACGTACATGGACATTAAATGTGGCAATTAGGAATATGTTGATTTTGCCATGTTTAAAAGGGAAAGCACAAACACTTTAAAACTGGTTAACAGGGGTAAACTATGCAAGACTCTTAGGGCCAACAAAAAGGGGTTCATTAAAAAAAGGCAAAAATCTTGGGAATGCCACGCAGAAGATGGTCATTTCCAACAAGAAGATAGCCAGAGAAGGAGCTAAATGAAAGAAAAGATAGAAAAGATGTCTCCAAGCCATTGTAGCACTTGACTCTCACAGGATAGCAAAGCTTAGCAGTCCAAACAAGGGAGTAGCTAGAAAGATAAGATACCCCCCACTTGAAACATAGCTCTCATCACACCAAATGTGCGAAGCAAGCAAACCCAGCCCTGCTTAAAGGAGCTTCTTCCAACTTTTCACCATCCAGTTATCCACCCATTCACCTATCCATCCATCCCTTCACCTTTCTATCCACTAACCCATTGCCCAGTCCAGCCATACTTTTTCTATCCATCCATCCATCCAGCCACCCATCCATTGTTTCATATATACATCCATCCTTTCACATATCCACCCATCAATATATTCATATATCCATCAATCCATTTACTCTTTTTCATCTGTTCATTCTTCTGGCCGTCCATCCATTTACCCATTTACCCTTTCAACTTTCAGTCCTTCCACTCTTCCTCCCAACCTTTCAGCCTTCCATCTATCCATCCTTTCAGTCACATCCATTCTTTCACCCTTTCATCCTTCCTTTCACCTTTTTTCTTCTATCCTTTCATGCTTTCTTCCTTCCTGTCACCCTTCCTTCCTCCTCCCCTTGTTTTTCCCCTTTCTGTCTACTCATTTTATTTCCTCAAACCTTACTTTTTATTTCTTATATTTCTCTCTCATGCTAATTGCTTTACTATGTATTCCTCTCTCTGTATTTACCCTATTTGAATTATTTATCTTTCTGTGTTTCCTTCCTAGGCACGCCAGCCCTCAACCCTCTTTCATGATATTTACTAATGGTGCTATATATAAGCATTTTGTCTGTAGACCTGCTGGCAGAAGAAACCTGCAAAAAACTCATTAAGGTTTAAGTGGGTCCCAGTTCACCAGTCCCTGGGCCCAGTGGCAGCCACAGAGTCTAAGGCCTACTCGGAGGAGGTGATGTGGGCTAGTTACTCAGAGCATTTGTAAACAACAAATAACACTTAATAAATCCATTGCCGTCAGTACATTTTCTTATAAAAAGGAAAAATACTTTATTACACATACACTACTGAAGGCCACACCGTCATTTAGAAATGTGTAGAATTAGGTGGATGGAAATCCTTTTGGTGATACCCTCAGAAGAGTTCACACCACCAGAGAACCCTGAATCTTATAAACACAATGCTCCCTTACTAGAATCAATATCAGTGGGTTTTATTATGAAAAAGGCAGGCCTACTGGCTTTATCAGGGTGTCACCACATTCTAAAAACAAGAAAAGATCACATAAAACTTATATAACACCACTGAAATCACTGGGGATGGTATCTTTTCTCAACAATATTTATTAAAACATGTAACATTTCAGTAGCAACATCACAATAGAATCCCTTTGCAGCTGGATTCCTACTAATTATAACCCCTGCAATCTCACCCTTTTATGTCTCAACTAACATCATGAAGTGATAGTCTCAGTGCCTATCACACAAGGCATTATGGGAGATAAGCAGTTTGTATGTTCTGCATGCCATCGGACCCAATGGCATGCAGCGTGATGTGAAGGAAGGTGTCCTCTCCCTGGACTGCTGCTCCCTTTTCTCACCTTCTGTTAGAGTGAAGTGGTTGCAGCCCAGCTTGATATGTGGCCTGGCATGTCTCAGCTTATCAAACTATTCTGATCTGTGCCTTTTCAATAAACCTTTATGGGGTATGTTTTTGTTTTGCTGCCTGCAATGCCAGTGTCACATTTATGGTAACAGATAGTGTTCATGCATAAGAAAGCATGACTGGCTCAGCATCTCCACTTTGCCATTGATCACAACCCTCTACATTTTTTCACTCAGCATCTTGTGGCCATATGTGTTTGCCAAAATATGCATATTTAAAGTGGACCACAAAATGTACCTTTATGGGTTTTTTTACTGTGTGGTTACCACAAAAACCCTGATATTTGTCATGTGTGAACTGGGTATATAGTTGGTAGGTTTAAAAGAGAAGCCTAGATAGGCCTCTGAAACTGCTGTTACCACAGTCCTACGTTGATGAGTGTTATTAGTGTAACCCTGTTCTATTACTGCCATTTTGCAGTTCTTCTTCAATGTATGTAGCCTTTTCCAGTTTTTTGTTTTAAAACTCTGGTGGTCCTAGCCTGCAGCTAAATTTAAGGTGACCAATCACGTCAAGGCATAGGCCAGTCTCAGGTTGCCATATAAAACATATGGACACCTTTCCCACATGTATCCAGATTCACAAAAAAGCCATTTACATAAGAACAGCACAACAAAATACTTCATAGCTGCCAGTTAGCCCCATATGGTCAAGGCCACCAAAACTATGCGGCAGAGGAGGGCCAAATTATGCAGCAGGATTGAGTAAATTGTGCGGCAAGAAAAGGCAAATTATGTGGCATAATGCGCCATATTTTGCGATAGTATTACTTCATTATTTTGGCATTTTTGCACGCGTTAACACTGGACATTGGCTGCATCTCATTAGTACCAGTTTAACACCCAAATATAGCAATAAGCAACAGAAAAGTGACCAGCCAGTCTTGTCTTTTTAGTTAAAAGCACTTTTCTTGATGGGATTTTCTGAAGTCATACTTGAAACGTTAAAAGGAAAACTACAAGTCCCACAGTGTAACTTGCAGGTGACTATAACTCCATAACAAATTAATGTTGTGACACCTAACATGAGGCCACTTGGCAGGTATGACAATAGTTTCAAAGGTTGCGAGGTGGAACTTTTGTTTCATAAACAAATCACCTGCTACCTTGGACTTGTCTCACACTGTGAGCTTCATGAAGACGACCTTCCTAACTATCACCTTTTTGAACAAATGCCAAGTTTTGGCCAAATATTGAAGACACTGCAGTATCCT
Organism: Calotriton arnoldi; assembly: GCA_963921515.1. NCBI lineage: Eukaryota > Metazoa > Chordata > Amphibia > Caudata > Salamandridae > Calotriton > Calotriton arnoldi. The sequence continues at coordinate 5,950,221 of CAWUFW010000044.1, forward strand.
AATAGGCGAAACCGAAGGGCCACACTGCATTTACTTTCTACATCTATCAGTAAAACGGCGCATGAAGAATCTATTAGCTGGATTGATTTTTGTGAGAGCTGATACCCTTATCTACAGTGCCCTGATGAAAACCACATTAGAGTAAACAAATGGCCTAAAAAGTTATTCCTCGAGCACCATGAAATCTATTAACCAGTCAATCTCCTGTCAATACTCTGGAAACATCAAGCCATTGTAAGCTGTTCTGTTGCAGCTGATATTTCTCACAGCTTCTGATCAGCAAGAACCTTCATTGACTGAAGGTCATTTTATTCCCTGGCTCTGTGTTCAAAAGGATTCCCTTCTTTTAAGCATTTGTTAAAAACAGGACTCGGCATTCTTCTAGAAGAGTACGGTGGTATCTATTTGCAAGAATATACACTTCCAATAAATATTTCAAGACAAATTGCATAGGCATGGTAACGTGTTCAGGATTACTACGCATAGTTTGAAAGGTATTTGATGAGGAGGAATTCTGAATTATTTTATACCTGATTTAGAACACTTCATACTTTTGTATATGGTGCAGACTTCGTCAACACCGTTTTTGGTTTCAGGTGGAACGTAAAGTCTGCTAAGGTAGGGCAATTCTGACTAATTCTTTATCATATTTTAATCAATACCCTTAGCAGCATTTCTAGTACAGTTTAAGAATCTGACATTTGGGTTAAGCGTGTGTGTGTGTCACGCGTATGCGTGTGTGTGTGTGTGCATGTGTGTGTGTCTGAGTCTTTGTATTCTTATGTGTCTGTGTGTGCCTGTGTGTCTGTGTGAATTTATGTGTTTATGTTAGGTAAAAGGCCTGCTGCAACGTAAACAGGGCTGCTTCCTCCTGCAAGAGCATGTCCTTGCTATATTTCCTTAGGTAGAGTTAAATTAGGGCAGGAGACCCTGGGAGATCCATTTCCATTCGATACCCTCTAGTGGTTAGCAGTTAGAGGGTTCTTGTTCCTCTTCTCACAATATCTTTATCCAGACTCTCTGATGGAATCTGAGCTCAAAGAAACCAAGTTAGGAGCTCTATAAACACCCCTCACCTCCCCATGTCTTATTCAACATTCCTTTTCAAGGGAGGGACAGGAATTTCGATTTGCTACCTTAGCTAGTTTATGGAAAGGATAAATCCACAATTGTATTCCTCTTTCGAAATTATGGGGTACTGGAAAGAAAGGCCCTGTGTTATGGAGATTTTCACCAGGAAATCCATCTCTGCACAAAAGCTGACTAGATTTTCTTTCACTGCAGAAGGCCAGGGCCAACTTGATATGTCACTAGAGTCCAAGGACCAGTGTCCGCCTTATCTAGCGCCACTACACCATGATGCTCCTCTTGGGGAGAAGAGTAGCTACAGACCTTTCTAGGAAGAATCCTGTTTGGTGGGAATGATACATGTTAATCACACTAATATAAATTATGGGCCCTATTTACAAAGGTACATTTACACGTAGATAATAATACATATTGAGGCTTAGCCACTTTGGCAAAGCAGACTCAGGGCTTAATTCACAAACTTCATTTTGTAGTGCGTTTAGTAGTGAAACAGTAGTACTACTCACATACTATAAAATGCAATTCACAAACCTATTTCCGAGTCCTTTGCCTCCACCACTCCTTTCTTTTCTGGGTGGAGATCCCTGCCATGTGAATGGAGATCTCTGCGCACTTTGGTATACGCTTGGAAGTAAATATGGGAGGGACTGGAGGTTGTCTGGAAAATGGGAAATACTCACTTCTCAGTGGGAGGAGTTTAAGAAGAGATAATGGTGGTTTGGGGAGGACAAAAAAATACAAAGACCCGTACACGAAAGAGAAAGCAAATTGCTATCCACAAACCACACTTGTAAAGTTACTACAGCCTTAAAGGTGATGCAACTTAGTCTCTTAGAAAATAATGGAGGGAGAACTAAATATAACACCCCAAGGAAATAATATTAAATCAATTAAATTATTTTGAATTTTAAATTAGGTTTATATAATTTGTATTTAGTCTGAAAAAGTTGTATTAAATTAAAATAATTTGAATTTAATTAAAAAACAAATAACCAATAATGAAATGTAGTAAATGTGAATTAAATATTAAAATGCTATGCATGGTATTTTATGTAAATATTGATTACAAATAATATACATTAAATTAACACATTTTAATTATTTAATAAACATTTAATTTAATGGGTTAATGTGCTGTAAAACTTTATTTAATTAGTTCGAGTTTAATAATAATTATTTTAAAATAATAATTTATTTTATTTTATATTGATATAGTTTAAACTGTTAATAATTGTTAAACTTTATTATTTTTCCCCACACTTTACTTTTGGGAGCTCTCCACCCTGAGAGCAGAGTTTTCCACCTACATATAAAAAATTGCTAATCTTAACTTTACATTCATAAAATCTGTCTTAGTTGTTTCCACCCTCTGAAACAAGAGTGTGGATGCATGTAACTATGCGGTTAGTTGTAAATCTCCACTGGGAAATAGTGAGTAGCAAAAACAGTGAAAACATACACCTAAGTGCCATAATAAATATAGTAAATCTACACATGTAAATTTACCTTGTGAATAGGGCCCACTATGGACCCATTCCTGCACCTATCAAGGCCATGTAGTAGAACAGTCCATGAAATACACAGGAACTATTGTGAAACTCTCTTTTTTCCATCATGTTTGGGCTGGCAACAACTGTTTTGTTGTGAAACTTAGCTAACAGAAGACACGTTTGCGGCTACCAGTCATCAGGTAGGAATATCCCTTCCCTCTTAAGGTTTGATACAACAGGCATAACAAGTAGAAGCTTGGGGAAATTAGTGTTATTGTCATGCTGACAATGATTAGAACTGAAATAAAAAGATGCCTTAGAAATCTGATTAATCTGCATATTTGTTGTCAGAATTAGCAGAGTAGCTAATACAAGGATGAGCATGAGCGCAGAACTGTAGTTTACCCACCTGAAATGATCAGAGTAAGCACAAAATACCTTTTAGACATAATCTGTGGAGGGTACCCCTATTAGATGTTTTGATTATTAGAATACCCTCAATGCTGTTGTTGATGCACAAGTTGCAGCAGCAGCAGTCACCTTTCACCTAATGCTTTTGGCTGTTTGGGTGAATCCTTTAGCCTCCACTCAAGTGCTTGCATTGAACTCAATGAAAAATTACTTCACAACAAACGTTCTCTCAGCCCACTTATGTGGCTCCATTTTATGTATCTTACTAGTTTTCTTTATTTCTTTTTTTATTGCACTGTCAGACAAATACAGTAAGCAGATCCATCTCTTAGAGAGGTGGCTATTTCATTGTGATCGCATTGGTAACAATATAATTATAGACATGCAATACAGGCATAGAACAGTATGTTGGTGAGTTATTGCATGATTGGGTGTCAGTGTCTTAGGTGTTGAGCATGATGTCTCTTGTCCATGCACTTCACCATGTGCCTTAGCTGGAGCGGTACGTTACATCAGGATGTTAGGGGATAGTCCCTCGCAGGGATAAAGGACCCCCCTCTCCCCTCTCTTTGCGTCCTCGGTCGGAGAATTTCACCATATATATTTCAAACTGGGCCCACATGTCTTTTGGTCGGCTAGCGATTGGCAGCAAAAGCCAGTACTCTGTCAGCTATTCCTGGCAGAACACAACGTCTGTGATCCACCAATCAATTTGGGGCACTGCGGCGCATCCCAGAGCATGGTTACTCAGCATTTTGGCAGCAGCAGCATCATAGCTACAAGTTTGCGTGTGCTAGTTGGGATGTCTTTAACATAGGTGGTCTAGGTACCCTGGTGTCTGTTTCTTCTATTTTTGTAAAGTCTCGAACCCTGAAGTTGGCTGTTTTCAGACACTGCCAGGCTAAATGTAAGAAGTCAGTGACTTTTGTCATAATTATGCGCAACGGGTGTCACTGGCAAAGCCTATTCTGAAAAGCTGAAGGGGTGTACAATGCAACATAATTAAAAGCGTAACATGTATGAGACAGAGCCTATAGTTTGGGGAGGTACAGCAATAGCTCCACTGAATGTCTGAGATATCAACGCCCAGGTCGTGCTGCCAGTTCATGTGTGCCCTGGGTTTAGCCACAGTTGCATAGTCTGCATAGTGGAGTAGAGTCTAATGATCAACCTTTTTGACGAAGGTGACGTCAAGACAGAGTGCAGTGTGTGGACCCTAGCAGGCTCCCAGGGAAATACATCTAGTGGTGTGCAGTCATCTGCTGTCTGTAGATCCCGCAGTTCAACAAATGATTAATTTGGGTAGAGGTCCCTGAGTGTCCTCAGCTGCTTATGGTTCAACTATTGGCAAGACCGTTCCTCCACTATGGAGGTAGAGCCAGAATCCCCTCCAAAGGTAGCGCTGGCGAGTAGAGGAGAGGGAGGAGGGCCCTACGGCGAAGCCCATCCAAGGCCCATATTGTGCATCTCATTATATCAACTTCGCCCCTAGGTCTTATTGGCACTGTGCAGATGGCAGCTTTCAATGAGTGGGATACTATATTTTTGAGCTCAACTTCCACATGGGCCACTAAGGGATCCTGGTGCAGCCACTGGTGTGCAAATGGCATCTGTGCACAAGAGTAATAGAGCTCCATGTCTGGGGCGCATAGGCCACCTTGGTTGAACGGCAAGATCAGAATCTCCCAAGCTAGTCGTGACTGTGTGTCTCCTCAAGTGACTGCCACCAGTAGGGATTGTAGAAGTCTGAGGAGGGCAATCGTCAGTGGTACGGGAAATTTGACAAAGAGGTATAGAGATTTTGGTAGGATGACCATTTTGGTGATTGCTATTCTTCGAGCTGTAGTCAGAGGTAGCCTGTTCCAGCACAAAATTAGTTCTTCCAGCCAGGTGACTGCTCGGCCATAGGTCTCCCGCCACAACTCCCCCATATCTCTGCTGAGCCAGACCCCCAAGTATTTGACTGCAGAGATGGCCATCATAGAGGGAAGTCTATGTTGAACTGCACTGTAGCCAGCATTAAAGGAAAGATTACAGATTTAGGCCATTCGATAATGATACCAACCAGCCCAATAAATCTAAAAATTCCTGCAGAATAGGTAACAGATGAACCTCACGGTCTCGAATGTAGACTGTAACATCATCATCGTACATCAAGACCACCAGTCTTCATGAAGTGAAGCTGAGTCTGCGGACATGGTGCTGTCTGTGTTTCACTTTAATGTGCTAAAGCTGCCTGCATTAGCAAATTAAACCCAAACCTAATACCTTTGCCAAGGCTTGTTTAAAATGCGTATATGTTATGCATTTAAGGGTGTAGACGGATCTCCAGCACACTAAGAGTTACTGTCCTCAGAGGCTCATATTACTGGTTTGAATTTAACTATTGAAAATCTGAATTTCAGCAGCTCGAGGGTTTATGTTGTTAGGTGGAACATCAAAAAGGTTGTGTACAGTTAAAATGGATGCTCAGTTACTGAATGATCTAAGCTCGGTTCAAATGAACCTTGTTAGACCTGGCATCCATGCCTTGGTTTCCCCTGAATTTTTGCCTTCTGACCTCCTGTTTTGCTGAGTTCATTTTTAGCTGACTTTAGGATTCTGAGCTCTTTACCCCTCTACTAACCAGTGCTAAAGTGCATATGCACTGTACTCAAAACATGGTAATACTGGCTAACCACAATTGACATATTTAGTTTACTTGTAAGTCCCTAGTAAAGTACACTATATGTGCCCAGGGTCTGTAAATTAAATGCTTCTAGTGGGCCTGAAGTACTGATTGTGCCACTCACTCAGTAGCCCTTTAACCATGCCTCAGGCCTGCCACTGCAGAGCCTGTGTGTGCAGCTTAAACTTCGATTTCGACCTGGCAAGTTAACCTACTGGCCAGTCCCAAACATCCCTTTTATTACATAGAAGTTACCCTTAAGGTAGGCCCTAGACAGCCCTATGGGCAGGGTACAGTGTATTTAAAAGGTAGAACATGAACTTTTTAGTTTTACATGTCCTGGTAGTGAAAAATTGCTAAATACATTTTTAACTACTGCAAGGCTTATCTCTCTCATAGGTTAACATTGGGATTGCCTTAAAACATCTTTGAAGTGTAATGTCCAACAGGGAAAAGATAGAGATTTGGAGTTTGGTGTCTCTGGAGCTACATTTTAAAATCACAACTTATGGTAAAGTCGGATTTAAAATTGTAAGTCTGAAAATGCCACTTTTACAAACTTCAAAACACACAAGATGATGGACGGAATGTTGCACATTGGCAAACATTCACCCCCAGTCACAGATCTGGGTTTAATCCATCGTTATTTTGCTTCACCACGCCACCCCAGTTCAGACATAGCCATATGCAAATCAGTCTTGACCCTGTGCCTCATGGGAACAGTCCAGACCGAACCGCCAAGCCATGTCTTCCCTGGACCGGAATCAAGCATCCTAGGACCGGTTTCGGGCTTTCAGCCCTCATCAGCCAGGATAGCTTGACTCCAGTGGCGTAGTGAGCACGGGACCCACGTCTGGGCATACCCTTCCCACTTAGGGCGAAATGCAAAACACACAAGATGATGGACGGAATGTTGCACATTGGCAAACATTCACCCCCAGTCACAGATCTGGGTTTAATCCATCGTTATTTTGCTTCACCACGCCACCCCAGTTCAGACATAGCCATATGCAAATCAGTCTTGACCCTGTGCCTCATGGGAACAGTCCAGAAAGAACCGTCAAGCCATGTCTTCCCTGGACCGGAATCAAGCATCCTAGGACCGGTTTCGGGCTTTCAGCCCTCATCAGCCAGGATAGCTTGACTCCAGTGGCGTAGTGAGCACGGGACCCACGTCTGGGCATACCCTTCCCACTTAGGGCGAAATGCAAAACACACAAGATGATGGACGGAATGTTGCACATTGGCAAACATTCACCCCAGTCACAGATCTGGGTTTAATCCATCGTTATTTTGCTTCACCACGCCACCCCAGTTCAGACATAGCCATATGCAAATCAGTCTTGACCCTGTGCCTCATGGGAACAGTCCAGACCGAACCGCCAAGCCATGTCTTCCCTGGACCGGAATCAAGCATCCTAGGACCGGTTTCGGGCTTTCAGCCCTCATCAGCAGGGATAGCTTGACTCCAGTGGCGTAGTGAGCACGGGACCCACGTCTCGGCATACCCTTCCCACTTAGGGCGAAATGCAAAACACACAAGATGATGGACGGAATGTTGCACATTGGCAAACATTCACCCCCAGTCACAGATCTGGGTTTAATCCATCGTTATTTTGCTTCACCACGCCACCCCAGTTCAGACATAGCCATATGCAAATCAGTCTTGACCCTGTGCCTCATGGGAACAGTCCAGACCGAACCGAAAGAATGATGATGGATTAAACCCAGATCAGTTGACTGGGGGTGAGTGTTTGATTAGCTCAAGCGCTCCGTCCATCATCCCCTTTGGTATCGCTTTGTTCGCCCTAAGTTGGCAGGGTATGCCCAGACGTGGGTCCCTTGCTCACTTTGCCACTGGATTCAAGCTAGCCTGGCTGATGACGGCTGAATAGCCAGAAACCGGTCCCAGGATGCTTGTTTCCGGTCCAGGGAAGACATGGCTTGGCAGTTCGGGCTGGACTGTTCCCATGAGGCACAGGGTCAGACTGATTTGCATATGGCCATGTCTGAACAGGGGTGGTGGAGTGAGATAAAGAATGATGATGGATTAAACCCAGATCAGTTGACTGGGGGTGACTGTTTGATTAGCTCAAGTGCTCCGTCCATCATCCCCTTTGGTATCACTTTTACAAAGTTGGCATTTTCTTACTTTAACCATTTCTTACTTTAATGCCTCTGCCTGTTTCTGAATACACGTCTGTGCTGGGTGACTGCTGGGCTTTGTGAATTCCCTCTAGACAGTCATGCAAAGGGAGAAGGAGTGTGACATTTGCAGGGAGGAGCTGACTCTTGCACCTGAATATGGCTGTGCCTGTCCCCACACAAAGAGCTGCATACCTGTAGTGAGTATGGAGCCAGAGCAGGAAAGAGACCTTGTAATCTTCAAAGGCCTCTTTGATGCCTCCCCTACTTCAGAGGCACATTTGGGTATAAGTACTGGACTCCTGGCACCAAAAAATCAGAACTTTGCTGGAACCAAGGACATTCTGCCTGGAAGAAGAAGAGCTGCTGTGCTGTAGGAGGGACTCCTATTTTGCTACCTGCATTGCTGTGTTGGCCTACTGCCTTCTGATTTCTGTGCTCTAGGAGGGACTGCCACTTTGCTAGCTGCAATGCTGTGTTGGCCTGTTGCCTGCTGCTTCTCGCCTGGGAGTGAGAGGGACTGGACCTGCTCTCTGCATCCTTGAACCCAAGAATCTCCAATCAATCAATCAATCAATCAATCATATCATATCATATCATATCACTTGTAAAGCGCACTACTTACCCGTGAGGGTCTCAAGGCGCTGGGGGTTGCTTGCTTTCTGTTTTCTGAAGTCTCTGGGACACAAAAAACTTCTTGTAACTCTGCTTGTTCTGCTGGACTCTGCAATCGGTGAGTCCTACCCTTGCCTGAGGTGCCCCCTCCAGTACTGGGCCTCAGAAGTGGGTTCTGCAATTGTTTTCTTAAACAATTGACACAGTGGCCCTTTGCGCCGATCTGAAATGATGCAGTGTCCTCCAACGCAATGCCGATTCAACAATGACACGGGTCCCAACTGCAAGGCTCGACGACGATGCAGCACTGATCCTTTCACACTGTCTACGAGGCTCAACGACGACAGAGCGCTGACACTTTGACACCATCTGCAAGACTCGACTCCGACGCATTGACCCGACTGCGTGGAAAAGACCAACGTATCGTGTTCTCGACATCTACGCTTTGCTCCATACAAGGTACTTTTTCAGTGGACCCTGAGTGTGTTCTGTTGCCGGCTGACCCTCCATCTTGGTCGGCCTGATCTTTGGAAGGACACCGGTCCTTCGTGACCTCAAGTATCCTTTTGCACGCTAGTGACGTCTAAGCACTGTTTTTTCACTTAATCTGTAAAAATTCATATCTCAAGTTCTACTTGTTAGATTTTTGTCTTTTGGTCTTGTTTTACTCAGATAAATATTATCTAGTTTTGTAAACTGTTGTGTATGTAGCATGTTTCAGTGTTTTCACTGTGTTACTGTAATTAAGGTGTGCACAAGTACTTTACACACAGCCTCTTAAGTTAAGCCTGACAACTCTGTGCCAAGCTACCAGAGGGTGAGCACAGGTTAATTTAGGTTGTGTATCTGACTTACCGTGACTAGGACTGTGGCTCCTGCTTGGAGAGGGTGCATACTCTGCCAACCAGAAACCTCAGTTTCTAAGAAACCTAACTTCCAGATCATAGCAACAGCTTTTAATATTTAACCCACCTAATTGAGAATAAACCACTGGCAAACATCAAGTGCTGAATGGGGTGGGGGGGCAAATGTTCCACTCTATAGGTGAGATCAGATTGAATTAGTCACATCTACAGTCTTTTTATGAATGTATCTGACAAAAAAATATATCAATTTCAGAAAAAATCCAGCATTGCATCTGAGGTATTCAATCAATCATTAATGCGGTTCCAAGTATCTGATGTAGCAAAATTCCATTTAAGGTGAACTTAAAGAGAAAATCTGCAGTAATCTGCATAAATATCAGCATGTGCGATATCCTCACCCGCACATGGTACATCCTCAATATTTAAAGACAACCAATCCTAGTCCCTGGCCCACATATACGTCACCACTTGCTGTAAACATGGCGGTATGGGTTAAGATAGTTGTTGATGAATTTCAGGAAATGGCTACCAATGGCATGATGGATGGGCAGGATCCAGGATTTCCCCCCTCAGGAATATTACATCCTGCACAAATATTCTGCTTTATCCTTCTGTTTCTGCCTTAGTAAAGACAGAGGTGTGAGGTTACTTTTCAAGCAACGATTAGGGAAACAGGCAGGAAAATGTACACTGGCAAATGAAACACAGTAGGCCAGAGTTGGTTTTCCTTTGAACACCAGCAACGCCCAGCCACAGCAGGGCCGACTTTAAAGCAGGTAATCCTGCTAATTAGTGTGGATTTGTGGTACCTGTTAACACTTGCTTGATTTCTGATCTAAGTGATCTTATTAGTCCAGGAGATGAATGTGTTACTGCTAAGTATTCCTTTGGTGCCTGTCTCCAAAGCAAAGGCCTGCTTATTAGTCGCTTCCTGCTACTTCCTAATTAATACATCACTCTCATACGAGGTGGGCTAATAACCAAGATAAGACTGGAGCCGGGCTCGCAGGATTCTTTGTAAAGCTTGGAAAAGGTGCTGCTGAGAGCAGTCAGTGGCTTAACATGTAAGGGGAACCGTAGCTCAGTCAAGCTCCCTGCTAGCTTGCAAATTTGATTACTGCAGAGTACAAAGCTATTAAAAATATGACCTTTCTCATAATGTACAATATATCTTAGGAGCAACAAAATAATAATTTTGTTGAGCTCTTTTGAAAGATAGAGTGCCTGCTCAGCTGGAAATAAAATGACGTCTTTTTACTGAAATAGTAGTGTGACTGAATGTCCCTCATGCTCTCAGTATATGCTGAGATATGAATTCAAAGGTGTCACAATTCCTGTTTTGGCTGCTTCAGTAGCAGTGATCATTAATGCAATGTCATACTGTACACAATAGAGGCAATTGGAGCAAGCAGGCTGTAATAGGCCTGGGAGAAATTTTAATAATTTCCTTTACAAACATTACACAAAAATGCCCAATCATTATGCAGAATTATGTGAACTTCCAGTCTGGCATTCTGTGCTTTTTTTTTACCCCGAAACGCATGTTGCCATTTTCCATGTGAGCATGCATTTCATGCAAAAAAAAAATAATAGCACAAATTTGAACATGGACCGAGCAATAGAACGTTATGTTCGCTTACGTTGTTCCTGTGCTCCTGTGGTAACATTTTTACCCAAATTAAATTTCAATTACGAGATGTAAATTAATCTTGAGCAGTTCATGACAAAGCATAATCCAAAATGTCAGAAATTATGCAAGATTACACCAACGAAAATGAAATTTTGCCCATTCCTACCTCAAAGTCATAGCTGCTACTCCTTTTACCAGTCGCGGCTGGCATCTTTGGGGAGTGGTGGAGTAGGCAGATGGGTAGTGGGTAAAAATAAAAAAAATCACTTATCTTAAACACGGCCTCCTCCTCGCTGTACGTTGTCCTACTCCTGCTGGTGCAGTCGACGTGGGCTCCAGCCAACTGCCTTAACCAATCCTGGCGCTGCTCTCACCAGCATGAGAGCAGCACCAGGATTGAAGGGAGCGGCCTCTTTCACCACTCCCGAGGATACTGGAGCCCTGCAGTTGATCTAACCCAGCTATCTTAAGGCAGCTGGGTTAGAGCTTTCAAAGTGCACATGTCTGGCTGGCTGTCGTGAGGCGGCCGGCCAAAGGGACATGCACACTTTGAAAAGTGCCCAGGCAGCCTACCCTCCTTCCTGCTACTATCACTGTGCAAGCCCCGCCCCGACCCTCGGTTTGGGACGGGGGGATGAAAAATTAAATGATAATAAATTAACTTTATTACCATTTTATTTTTCATCTCTGAGGCTTTTGGGGGCAATTTCGGTGGCGGGGCGACGCTCCTCCGCTCTCACAGAGGAGCCGCCCCTTAGTTTTAAACGTTTTTAATGGAATGAACTAAATCATGGGCACCGTCAGTGTACAGTGGACAGAATAGTAACTATAAAAGAACTTCTTTTTTACACTGCAATGCTTAGCCAAACATGATAGTATAATATTATCACTTTTTTAATTTAAGTAATTTTTAGGACATCACATCCCGTTATATAGCCTATACAGGATCCAGCAATTGAATTACGATTACAATCTTAGTGTATTAAGCATGGGGAGCTCAAAAGACAGGTTCAGACAACTACAAACACATATGTATGTTTGACAACAAACATGAATTCATATACTTAGGAATACAAGGTAGCAAGCTGCAATAAAGTGTAGACAGGAGACACATTTTGAAAATTGCTGTGCAAATGGTGCTCAGCTTTAGGAGGGGACACAAAATGTTCCAGGCCCATTTATGATGTCGCTCAGCCTCAAAGGAGTGGGTTCAAATATTGCTCAGCATATAAGCACTGATACCGAGTTGTATCCCCTTGGGAGATACCGCCCCATCTAAGCTCACAGGGTAAGCACTGGCACTCAATGCCTCCCACAGTTTCTGCACAGACGTTCCAACTGCTGGAAGCCGGAGGAATTACTGTGCAGAAACAAGTTTGGATTTGGCCTATACATATGTTTAAGAGGCTGGTAAGGATGGCCCTAGCATGTTATTCCCCATTAGGGGCCTAAACGTTGTAATTACATGGTGCCGGAGTGGAATTACTATCCAGAATAAGTGCTTCTAGTAACTATTTTCCCCGACAATGTACATCTTGTAATTGGGCTTTAGAGGTAGGAAGCAAGTTCACCTTTGAAAGTGAAGTTGAAGAGGCATTTATAGAATCCTTCTCAGCAGCTTCAGCTGCACAGATGGCAGATGTGCACACACATCAAAATGCAATTAATGTTCAACTTTATTTTACAATCCATTATAAAGACAGTTCATTTAGAGCACTATCATGTCTTAACATACCCCATCTTTGACATCCAAATACCGATGTTACATATTTGAGTTAAAAGCGAGAGGAAAGGGAGGAGGGAAAAACCTCAGCTAAGGGTCCGCTGTGCACTCCTGCCAACCTGATTGTCAAATACAAAGTGCTAGGGGGCACGCCAATATGCCAGTTCACCGCAGAAACCTCCAAGAAAACTACAGTAAAAAACCCATTAAAATACAATTGATATTCAACAGTATCCTTTACAATAACTACAAAAATAGTTCACAAAGAGCACTATCATGCCTTGTCACACCCCTTACATTACATATTTGAATTGAAATCAAGATGAAAGTAGCAGTCATCTACCCAGGCACTGCCTGCATGGACACATGCATATGCACAGGCGCACATACCAAAACACAGCTCAATATGACCAGGCCACGACAAGGCCCAAACACCCTGTTCAGTGCCCAGCCACGGCCTTATGTTTTTGCACACAGCCTTAATTGATAGGCTCAACCATTATTTCAGGTGATCATCACATACCATGGCCCGATTTACAAAAAAAATATGCAAAGCATCGCAGCAACTACGATTCCTGTGCTGCGTTGCATGAAAGAGTGCAGAACAGCGCATATCTACTAAGATATAGTGCTGTTTTCCTCCCTCCCTGCGTTGGCACACTTTATGCTATCATGTGCCAATGCACACACTTGCACTGTAGTGCAAGGCTGTGCGCATTATGTAAGAAATTGTTTTTGTACTGGAAGGGAATCTTTCCGGTACAAAAGCTATCCTTTAACACTTTTCCTGCTTTGTGTGTGTGCTGTACAAAGCAGCAGACATGCAAAGTAGGAAGAACGAGGAAAAATGAAAACATTTCTCCTAGTTATGCCTGCCTCGAGGAGACATAAGATTCTGACACAAATCACTGATTACGAATGTTTGTAGTTAGGGATTTGCATCAAAACACGAGTGCTTGCACAGGAATACCCATGTACCACCCATAGAACGCCACCTTGATTAAAGTAAGGCAAATCATCGTACAGTGCAACTTTGCATTACCTTAGGAAACTATCCAATGCAAATCCTGATTTGCACTGAATAGTAAATCCCAGCATAACACTTTGTGTCGAGTTTGCATGACAAAAGTAATTAAAACCTGGCGCAAAGCGTTAGAAAATCTGGGCACAAGTATGCATCTCATGAGCAGCATCAGAACAGAAACAGTCACCCAAATGGCTGACCATTAGTCAATGTGATGCAGGTATAACCTGTCCGGTCACTTATAGTTTTTTTTTATCTCCTCTCCTGGAGGAAAAAGTCCTGAAAAGACACATGCAAGCCTACAGGAAAGCAGCATTTTAATTCATTTGAGTGTGCATTAAACACACTTCAGAATATTATTTATTTGCAAAATAAAAAGATTCGGAAGTGAGAAACAAACTCTTATGAATTACGGGGCATATTATCAAGAACGGCGTTAAAATTATCGCCGGTTTAGCGGCAGAAAACTGCAGCTAAAGCGGCGATAATAGGCTTGATAATATGCTCTTGAGAATTCCAATAGAAGTCCATGTTCTGGTGTCAACATGGGCTTCTATTGGAATTCTCCAAGGCATATTATCAAGCCCATTATCGCCGCTTTAGCGGCAGTTTTCTGCCGCTAAACCGGCGATAATTTTAACGCCGTTCTTGATAATATGCCCCTACATTTCCAAACTTCTGCTGGTGCAACAGAAAGTAACCAGGACTGAGCCCTGTTTTACTTTTATTCTTGCCACTGCCTTTGTGATCTCAGAGACCAGGGGTCGAAAAGGCAGTTCTAGGGGTCGCAGTGAGAAAGCCAGGGTTTCAGCTGCAACCGTTGGCGGCCCCTAAATGATGTCCATGTCAGTAGTCATGGAGGCCCGTGACACATACTTGTGGCTCACTGCTCTGTGTTTTTGAATGTGTGTTCTCGCATGCAGTGCACACAACGAATATGTGAACTGCAAGAGATTGCAGGTTTTGGCCTTTAATGTCATCATTGTGCATCAATCCAGATGAAAGGGATGATAGGTCAAAGGCCAATTGGAACAGGCTTGTTTACATCTTCTTCTGAATCATAATTGCCTATTTTAATTTTTGTGTGTCGCACGGATCCTGGTTGTGCATTAAAGAAAGAAAAACCACTTTATCTTGGACTCAAGGTTAGGCTAATGTTTGAAGTACGATGATATATTTCTGATTGGCTGGTTGCAGTGTGCTCTTCATTCTCCTGATGGGAGTTTACAATTGAAAAAGAAGAGGAGCGGAGCCGGGTCATTATCAGCCTGCTCCTCCTGGCACTCTTTGTTAATTTCCCAAGAGCTGTTTGTATGTGATCATTCCATTTATGTAGAGGCATGAACAATGCAGCCAGCAGGCACAGATATGTTAGTAATCACAAACAGGTGTATTAGAAAAGCACATTTATTTCCCTATTTCCTTCCCTTTATTCTGCGTGTGTTATTTTTCTTTTTATTCCTAGAGTTTTTTTGTATTTTTATAGTTTTTTAGATTGTCCTTTGAGTCATATATTGTGGTTCTGAATTTGACAGTATTTTATTAATATTTTTCGACAACGTGTTATTACATTTGTCGTTTTTGTATTTTAATCACTATAATAGTTATGCTTTATTTACTGTAATATTTATTGTTAATAAAATAGAAAGTTATTAATCAAAAGAAAGAAAACCTGCATTTCTAATAAAGTAACAAATATAGCAAGATTTCGGAATGGCTATCAATGTCTGCTTCAGTTATATTTCCATTGCCTTTTTATATGTGGCAGATGAATTTCACACAGAGATAAAGATAGGCACACAATTTAGTATTTGAGAATTTAAAGCTTTCCTTGGTTTATAAATTATACTCTTTCTTTAACCAGCACCGGAATTACAGCTACATTCATTCCTCAACCTCACGCATGCCTCCATTTCCAAACCTTGCCCAGCAGGATATGAAAAGATAACAGTGTGTTTTGACCAGACGACACCCACAGAACCTTCTTCAGCACTGCTACGGCAAGTGGAATGTGGTGTACCTGGCTGACTGATATAAAGCTTTGTAACTTCATGTAAAACAATAGAGGTCAATTTGAAAAGGCATTTACGAGTATTGGAAGGAGTATTTCTGTAGTACTGGTTCCCAAACTCGGAGATACAAGTTGACCTCAAAACGTCTAAAATGGGAATAATATGGAAATATTCACATACAGTTAATATAAATAAGATGAATAGGGAGTTGTACATTATAGAACTGATTCACAAAGGCATGTAGGAGTACATAAAATAGTACTCCAGTAGTACTACCTCACATACTTATAATTCTATTAGAATCTGCCAGTGCTCTAGAAGCAATACATCCCTTTCAATATAACAGCTTAGCATATAAATATATATACCTTTCAAAAATCGTTTAGGTATGAGCCAACACCAACAAAATCCTAAAATAATGTACCTACTATGTTTATAATTAGTTTTAAGTGATACAGGCTAGTAGATCACACACAAAAGTAGTAGAGATACTTGGATGGAATTGATTATCTCCTCAAAGGTTCAAAGGGACGTCTGTACACATACTCTTGTGTGCACTAGTAATAGAACCCATATCTCCATGTACCTACCAAAACGGATATTAGGCCTCTAAACTATGGCCAGTGTAGTTTAGCGGGGTTAGGGACTGGACAATTTTTACTAGAACCCATAAAAGCTGAGGTCAAATACCAAACTCAGTTCTCAGAAGAGGTACTAAAAAGGATGTGCAGGAAAAGTAAAAAGGGTTGCATGAAGGTGGTATAGCTGCATAATGTCTGTGTAAGCCATCATAGATTAATGTTGATTGTATGATCATTAACAACTTTGTGGAGTACATGTTCCATCTTATCCATTGTGCACAAAAATTGTGACAGAATTGTGTCACAGCAGCTTACTTCCCAGTTAACACACTTTGGACTATAGCGACACAGGTGCATATTTACAAAGAAGTTGCCGAGCGCTGCATTAGCCTCCTTGGCTTAGCGTTGTGCTCCGCCCCTTCTGAAACGCAGGGCTGCACCGTTATTTACAAGACTACGGTGCAGCCCTGCTTTTTCCCCTGCGCTGGCATTAATTTAGCTGCTTAGCGCCAACACAGGCACCCTTGCACCATAGTGCAAGGGTGCCTGCGTTGAGGGGAATGATTGTTTATGTGCAGGAATGTGTCCCTTCCTGCACATAAACATAAATGGCGATTTGTAAGTTCTACGTGTGTTGTTTGTGCAGCACACATAGAAGTTGCAAAACATCCTTTTTTTTAATGATTGTTTATGTGCAGGAAGGAGCATCTTCCTGCGTATAAACAATCAATCGCATTTCGCTGTTTCTATGTGTGCTGCACAACGCAGCACACATGGAAACAGCAAAAACAAGGAGAAATTAAACATTTATCCTCGTTGCTCCAGGGTAAGACCAGAATTTTCCTGGTCTTAATTTGGCGCTGCCCCATATTCACGCCACCCTTGTAAATATGGGTCAGCATCAAAATCAATGGGTTTTGCAGTGGAACGCCCACCACAACACCCATTGCCTGCCCCTTTCACACTAAGGATAGCATGAAAGGGTGCCTTATTCACAAGGCAGCGTTTAGCCACGTTACGTGGCTTAATGCCACCTTGTGAATAAGGCGAAGCCCCTATCACCACCACAACGTCGAGAAAAGTGACGTTGTGGTGGCGATAGGGGCTTGTAAATATGCCCTTAGTTCTTAAGAAAACACACATAAATAGAAGACAGCAATACAATTGCATTGTTAAGGTTACAATCTCCCCTCACTACCTTGCATTCAATATGTTTTTTCCCCCTAATTTACCATTGACACGGTTGGCATCCAGCACCAACATATCTATAAGCTTGTCCTATTTTTTTTAACGTCCTATTTTTTCCAACATATATTTTAACATATTTTTATTTATTTTCTGAACATTGACAGATAACAAATCAGTGATTAGAACATTTACACTTGAGAGATCTCAATACAGAGTAACACCAGGCAATGATCCCAGGTATTCCTACTTCAATAACAGTGATACACATAGAAGCAGACATAAAACCTGTGCCACACATGCGAAACAGCTCAGCAGATTGATCAGCCTGAGGATAATACATCACGGTGCGAGCTCAGGTTCCTCCGCCAGGAGTATGTCTGTCATCGTACGCCAGCCCTGAATATCACCAGAGGCCCCTAAATGTGTCCTATTGTACACACACACACTCATACACTCAGTCTTTGTTGTGATAGAAATGTATTCATGTATGCATTGATTTATTTATGCATTTTATTTGTTTGAGTGTTTTGTGAAGCACCAACGTGTTGTCTCCTGGCCACTGGGCAGGTTGAGGTTTTTGGATAGGAAACATATCATTGTGCAAGTGTTGAGTAAATAAAAGTTGTTGCCTACAATGAGCAGACAAACAACAAATGTCTCTCGCTGAACCTGCCAGTCTTCACAGGGTACAATTTCAGACAAGACTTTTTTGCTCAACTAGGACATTTGTAAACTGTATCATTTCAGCAAACACAGGTGAAGCAGAGCATAAAATTATTTGAAGCTGAGCTAGTAAAATAAGTCACATTTAAATAGATTAAACATGGCAAAGTTTGAACAAAACATCGAACATTTGCAAAATGTCAGTCAAAAAGGCCTCAGCTGACTGTTTAAAACAAACGCACCTCGTGAATGATACCGTTCTTCAGAATTGTGATGAAATATATCTTGCAATTTTGTTATGTTTGGTGGTGATCGGTGGAGGAGCCCCTACTGTGCTATTACATTTTTTTTATTTTAAAACATCCGTTTGGTTATGGTGATATATGTCATTCGATCCATCCAATATGTTTTATTGGTTCATCTCAGGGTGTTTTTATGCAATTATCATGTACCTTTGTGAGCTCGGATGTTTGCACTTATTTGGTTAAATGGCCTTTGAGGCACTGCATCTATGTCTTAAAAATGCTATTTCTGTCTACTTTTTGATTATGTTCGATGGCATCAGTGGGCCACTGCTTATAAAACTTCAGATCAGCTCGAAAATAATTATATAACATATTTCGACAGCTTCTTTGCCTTACTTTAGGTTTTGCCTACAGTGCGCGTCCGCTGTCACCAAAAGCTACTGTAAAAAATCAAAAAGCTTATAAACTGGCTTAGAGCCCGCCTCATACTTACTGTTACTTATAATTGGTTAACTCCCCCAATGCTCTCATTTCCTTGCTTCTCATTGGTCAGGGCCTCCTGCTGCTTCCACTTTCATTACAATTCTTCCTGCTGTCCGGTCGTCCATGGATCTTTGACCAAGCACAATTTCCTGTTGCTATGGCCAGTGTCCTTCCACTGGCCGCCACTTGCAGAGGTGCTTTTTTATTTTGAACCTAATATTCCTAAAGAATGCATGTGTTTGCAGGCCCTCTCTACCCCACTCCATCCCTCCTGCCCCCTCTCCCATCCTTGTTGTTTGCCCTGCCTCCTGCTGCTTAACCCGCCCCTCCCCCAAACTGTTTTAACAGATATTGCACAGCATCAGGAGAATGAGCAGCAAAAAAAAGAGACTATGAAAGAGAAAGGAAGAGATAGACAGAAAGTGTGAGGAAAAAGAATAAGTGAGAAAGAAGGTATAAGAAGAGAGAGGAAGAGGCAGACAGAAAGTGTGAGGAAAAAGAATGCGTAAGAAAGAAGGTGTAAGAAAGAGAAAGAATCAGAGAGTTTGAAAAAGTGAGAATAAAAAAAGAGGGGAAGAAAGAGGGGAATGCCATAGAAATATAGGCAGGGACAAAGAGAGAGAGAGAGAGAGAGAAAGATACATATCAAGAAAGAATGAAAGCAAGACAAAGAAGGAGTGTAGGAAATTCCATCTTGCATAGTATATATATATAGCAATTTCTGGTGTGTTAAATCGATGCTGATGATTAAAACTTTCTAAACAGGCCCAGTCTACTAATACTGTGTTGCTTTGTTCTATAAGCGGAGTCCCCACCAATGCTGCATTAGATTTTTAGTCTTTCCAGCCAGTGGTCTGGTGTATAAAAAAACATAAAGTAACCATTGCATAGCAGCAATATAAGTAAAGACCATTCTACATGTTTCAACTGAGTAAATTAGGAATTATGGAAAATGATATTTCTCTCCAGATTTTGAAGTAAATATCATGTCACTTAGAAAGCTGAACCCATCTTCATATGGTTAAATATACTTTTTGGGGGGATCTCTGTAATGGTGGCAGTCATTAATATTCAAATCAGATCTTATCCTGAAAATCACAGATCTGCAGTCAAATGTGTTACCTATTGTAGTGGTGATACTTATGTTGTATGGAATATTTTATGGCTGAGCTATCTTTAGTTACCTTATGATTGTAGGAAAGTGCCCCTTTTTGAGATGGTCACCCCCAATTTTTGCCTGGTAATTGATGCAATTTTGACTGAAGTGCACTGTGTTCCTGCTAACCAGGTCCCCAGTACAAGTGCTCCTTCCCTAAAACAAGGTAACTGCTCAATTGTACCCCTATTGTCAAGACCTTTAGCACCTCTGTAAGTCCCTAGTAAATTGTACCTCTAGTACCTAGGGCATGGGTACTAAAGAGGGCCCCTAAGGGCTGCAGCATGTATTGTGCCACCCTAAGGGACCCACCACCAAAGTCATGCAGACTGCCATTGCAGGCTGTGTGAAATGGTGCAGACAAATGTGAAAACACTACATGGCACACACTTGTGTGCCATGCCCATAGACACTGCACACATTATATGTAAGTCACCCTTACAGCAGGCCTTATATCCCTAAGACAGGGTGCATTGTATTATATGTGAGGGTATATATGCATGAGCAGATGTGCCCTTCTGCTGTCTAGTTCAATTGCTAGATAGTACAAGTGAACAGGGAAGCCATCTTAAGTATATGTACTGGGCCCTGGTCATTACGAGTTCCACAGCCAGTCTCTAAAAACATGATGGCTTCACTGAAACCTATGGTGGTTGGTATCGAACACCATGTCTTAATAAATCCATACTTATGCCAGTAGTGGATTTATTAAGATATGCACACAGAGGGCACCTTAGAGGTGCGCCCCAAAAACCTACCAGCCTCTTAGTGTGCTGGCTGACTGGTATCATCCAGCCTGCCACCACAGAAAAGTTTCTGACCTCCGGGAGGTGACAGTCCACGCTCTCAGAGGTCAGAAACAATGCCAGCGGTATGGCTGGTGAATCTGCATACCAAGGACAGAGACTTCAAAGCCTCAGCCGCCTTTGATATGTGACTCTGGCTTCCCCCATACCTGGGAGATGCCACCCCCTGAGGTCTATTTAGCACCAGGACAGGTGGGAAATTAGCTATGCAAGTAGGCGTGTTGCACTACCAGGCCAGTAACACCCCTAAAGTGGGCTGCCTTATGTGCCCCACAAAAGAAGGGTTTCACCATTTTGATTTTGATGGAATGAGGTATTCTGGGCCTGGGTTATGCCCACCCCCCACAGGAAGTGGTCATATTGGGGGTGTAGTGACCCATGGGTAGGTAGCCCATTGGCTACTACTCTTCACTCTTCTTAACACCCCTAAATTGAGTATTTAGATGGCCCCTGACACCAGGAACTGTGATTTACTTGACAAGTAAAGAAGAAGGACCAAGAACAAAAGCCAACCAAAATCCTCGGCACCCGAACTCCCCGGCCCGGGTCCACGACAACTGACTGTGCTCCACTGCTTCCAGGATCCTCATGAGCCGAGACCACCACTGGAAGCTCCCGAACTTGTCCCCAAGTCCCCTTCTGCAGCCTGTTTCTAGGTGCCCCCCTTCCTTTCCTAGCTTTCCTAGGGTGTAGTGTTCAAGGGTAACAACCCGTCCAGCACCTCTGCACCTGGACATTCCAGGGCAGGTAAACTCAAACTGCTGGTGGTACTTTGGACCTTGGCCCCCTAGCACCTTAGGTCCTAAAAGGAACCCCTGAGTTTTGTTTGCAAATACCTGTATGCAGTATATGTTTCTTTCTCCATGGGGAAGCTTTACCGCGTAAAAACGCATTCGAGTGACACTTTTACATACCTGCAAAAATGTATAAACTGAAAAGTACTTACCCAATTACGAAGTTCTTGGTGTTAAAATAAATATAAAAATACCTGTTATTTTTCTAAAACAGGTATCGAGTTTCTCCTTGAGTGTGTGCCTTATTTATTGTCTCCGTGTGTTCAACAAATGCTTAACACTAACCTCTGATAAGCCTAAACTGCTCACCCACACTACCACAAAAGAGAGCATTTGGGATTATTACTTTAAGCCCTGTAAGCCAATAAGGGTCGTCTAGACTTTCTACATAGTGTACCTTTTTTAGTACACTAAATAAAAAGCCAGATTCCTTCAATGATATATGGACTTGTGATTGGAGAACGCCCACCTACTTCTTAACAACCCTTCTTAAGGCAACAACCATGTCAAGAGTTTCAAATAGAACACATATAATATCCAGGGAGGAAGCAATGTACTTACTTTACATGTGCCATTAAACAGCTCTGTTACCACTTTGCTTTTTCTTGTTTGAAAAATATTCTGACGCATTGGTAGATACCTTAACTAGACAAGACCATCATCTTCTTACCACTGGATTAACTTTTGTGTCAGTTACTTAGGGGGGCTGATTCACAAAGGTAAACTTGCACATTAGTGTAGGGTTACTCTTTTTTGATATTCACAAAACTGCACATAAAAATGATAGGCATGTCCTATGTTAATGTAAAGAGATTTCTGGAGTGCACAGCTACTCAATACAGTGCCCATGAACCACACGGTCTAGTCAGAGAGAAGAAGAGTAGAGAACCGCAACTGCATAAAGAGTCATCCTAGAAAGAGAAAGGTGAAGACAGCTACTGCATAAAGAGCCATGTCATTTGTTTTTATGTGTGGAGTTCTCCACCCCGACTACAGAGTCTCCAAAGTTATAAACTTACTATTAAAATGTAATTTTGTGAATATCAGAAAAGAGTAAACTTAAACAAACATGTAAGTTTAACTTTGTGAATCAGACTAGAGTTTCTATGTCCCAGCCAGATCTCTGGGGGAGAGCTAAGCATTTGTAGTTATTTTGTCTTTTTCGATAACTGTCATCACAATGCTTTTTGTGATATTTGTTCAATGGGACATTTTACCTTTTTGAACAAATTTTGACCCTCATAACTGATTTTTTTTCTTAATATTAACTACTTACTTAAGCCTTGTGTGGATGTTGGACTTGGCCCTTTTTGCAGGGTCATCCCTAAACTTTTTGCCTTCCTCCTATATTTTTTCTGACCTGTTGTTGGCTGTTTTATGACTCTGGGCACTTTACCACTGCTGATCAGTGCTAAAGTGCATATGCTCGCCCCATTGTAAATTGTGTTATGGATTAGTGACTCCACGATTGGATGATTGGTTTACTTGTCAGTCCCTAGTACAGTGCACTGAGTGTGCCCAGGGCTTGTAAATCCAATGCCGCTGGTGGGCTTGCAGCACTGGTTGTGCCACCCACAGAAGCGGCTTGTAAAATGTGTCTCAGGCCTGCCATCGCAGAGCCTGTGTGCAGCCTAGGGCTGCCATGTCGACTTGGTGAGTGCACCCACTTACCAGTCCCTAAACCTTCCCTTTACTGCATGTTGGTCACCCCTAAAGTAGGCCCTAGGGCAGGGTGCATTGTAAGTATAAGGTAGGACATGCCCTGGTGTGTGTGGCATGTCCTAATAGTGAATTACAGCCATTTTCGTTTTTCACTATTGCAAGGCTACCTGCTCCCCATAGGCCAGAATGGGCAGACTGACTATTACACCTTATAGTCAGAACTGACCCAGGGAACATGGTAGAAAAACGAATTTAGTATGCCTGAACTCAGAATGATAAAATACATCTTTTAGTGAAGTTGGTTTTAACATTCTGTGTTTGAAAATACCACTTTTAGAAAGTGGGTATTTTCTTGCCTAAACTTCCAAGCCTGCCTCTGCTAGGTTGTGTATTCCTTGTCTGGAGATTGAGTGACAGGGGCTGGGGGTGGCTACAGGAGACAGGGTGAGTCAGCACAGGGCTGAATAGAAAGATCTGCATCCAGAGTGGAGGGAGGAGTTGCACCTGGGTCTGAATAGGGCTGTGCCTGCCTTCCACAATGCTGGCTCCACCTCCTGCCGGGCGGCTGAGCACCCTGCCCCACATTCTGAAAGGAAAGAAGGAGTCAGAAAAACAAAGTGCTCCAGGACTGACCAGAACTGGTTTTGACTAGGCAGAGGCCTCTCTGCCTTCAGAGAACAAAGGAAAACTGTGTATAAAAAGGGGACCCAGACCCCTAGGAAATTAGATCACTTTGGGAAAACAAGAAGAAACCTTTGCTGAGGAGCGGAACCAAGAAGGAACTGAGGAGAAGACTATCCCTAAGCTAGAGGGATCTGCCTGCAGTGGTTGCCTGACTGCCAAAGGAAGGAGAAAGGACTTTGTGTGCACTTTTATTCAACTTGTAAAGTATCTCCAAGGGCTTGAGAAAAGAGCTTGCCTCCTGCTGAAGTCTCAGGGACAACAGACTTCAACCACCAGCTCCCCAAGAATCCTTTGGAAGTGCCTGCTGCTGTTTTGGGCCTTCTGAAGGGACTGCGTGTCGCAAGGAGCTGGAAGCGCGACTCAAGAGGAAGAAGCGTGTCGCCGTCGCTGCTGCTGCCGTCGCAACTCCGAAGGAGGGTGTCGCCGCTGTAGCTGTCGTATTGCACCGCATCGAGAGAAGCGTCCCGCAACGAAGAGGAAGCGTGTCGCCGTCGCTGCTGCTGCCGTCGCAACTCCGAAGGAGGGTGTCGCCGCTGTAGCTGTCGCATTGCACCGCATCAAGAGAAGAGTCTCGCATCGAGGAAGAAGCGTGTCGCCGTCGCAGCCGCTGCCGTCGCAACTCCGAAGGAGGGTGTCGCCGCTGTAGCTGTCGCATTGCACCGCATCAAGAGAAGCGCCTCGCATCCACGGAGAAGCGTGCCGCCGTCGGAGCTGCTGCCGTCGCATCACGAAACAAGGGTGTCGCCGCTGCAGTTGTCGCATCGAGCGGAAGCGTCTCGCCACGTCGGAGAAGAGGGTCGCCGCCAAAGCCGCTGTCGTCGCATCGCTGAACAAGGGTGTCGCCGCTGTAGCTGACGCATCGAGTCGAGACTTCTCGCAACCTCGGAGAAGCGTGCCGCATCAGGAAGAACTTGACGTCTTTATTTCTTTGCACCAGAACTTTGTCGCATTTCCATCGCTGCAACATTGCTTGTTGTGGAAGCGTCCCGCATCGTAAGGTACATTGACTTAAAGTGTCGCATCTTAAGAACTGAACTGAACTAAGCTAAAACTACCATTTTAAGTACAGTATTGTGGATTTTTGTCGTTTATGGTCTTGTGTTAAAACTATATAAAGAATACTTATTTTTGATATAAAACCTTGTGTGGTGTCCATCTGTAGTGTGTCCCTAGATTACTGTATGTGTTCACAAATGCTTTACACACTGCCTCTGAGATAAGCCTGTCTGCTCGTGCCAAGCTACCAAGGGGGTGAGCAGGGGTTATTTTAGGAGTGTACCCCTTTACCCTGACTAGAGGCGAGGGTCCCTATTTGTCACAAGTACCTACCTGTGCCAACTAGAGACCCCCAATTCTAACATTGGTGGTCAGCGGTGAGGATTCTGGACTTGCATTTGTGATTCATGTACAGTGATTGGTGAACACTACTATTGAGTGCAGACCAAACGCGACCACATACTGTTTTTCTGTTTTATGGTGTCCTCCTGGAGGTATTTTTGATACCATGACTCTGGTTAGTTGTTGCAAAATGGAACTCAACTTCTGGCACATGTTTATCTACACAATGAAGGAGCTACGTGTGTTTTGCAAGGAAAGAGGGCTGCCTGTGAAGAGAAGGTCCAGGGAGGATCTAGAGGCATCCCTATTTCAGTATGAGTTACCCCGCTGGAAGGCAACACTACCAGTTGAGTCTGAGGAGGAGGAATTCCCTAGAAGTGAGGGAGAAACAGAAACAGATAGCTGGCTTCTGGCTTATGAGCAGAAGCTGAGAGAAATTGACGAAGAGCTGAGAGAGATTGATGAGGCTCAGAGGGCCTTAGCCCAAGAAAAAGAAATTTGGGCAGCTCAGGAAGTGAGCTTTGCTGAGTTGGAGGTGGAGTCCAGCTCAGATGGTGGCAGCAAAATTAAGTTATTCAGTGCTGAGAGAGTAGTGCACACACCCAGAGATGTGGCGCCTGACTTGAAGGAGGGGGTTAACATACACCAGGAGGTTCAAGGACATGAGGTAGCTCCAGTAGTGCGCAGTGTCCCTGAGAGGAATAGGGAAACTGACGCAGGGATTCATGGTCCTAGTGGTGGGAGGGACACTCTACTGACTCTAGATGAGAGGTGCAGGGAGAGGGGTTCCCCCATGGTTGAAGTCCTGGTATGTGAGTGTGAAGACCGCCCAGAAGAGTGTGGGTTGAGTGACAGAGACAGTCAGATACTGTCTTGCCAATCTCAGAAGAGTGGTGTGGGGTACGTGTGCGAGGCACTGGATGGTGAGGTGAAGGATAGTTTGGTTAACCCCTGTGGGGGACTGTGTGATCCAATTGTGGGAGAGCATATTGTAAGTCCCTGTTTTCCAGAGCTATGCCAACACCTGTTGGAGTGTGACTTCTCTGACCTCAGGGAGCTCACATTGGAGGCGGACCTTTTGGTGGATTCCAGAGGGTCTGAAGAGGCATTGGGGAGTGACCCTAAGAGGAGTGGCTCAGGTGTCTTCCAACCCATAGTGGTGGGAGAGGTTCAGTGTAGCCCAGCTAGGTCCCGTGGTAATGGGAGGGGTGTAGGGACTCACGTCCTGTCTCAGTGGAGAAGGAGTGAATGTGGGGCTGCGTGTCCCGAGGTGCCCGAAACCCAGTCTCAGAGCCTGGATGGTTCTTTAAGGGAACACCAGGTAGGGAGCCTAGGCTGCCCTGATGGGCCGCCTGTTGAGGAGGATCTCCTAGTGTCTAGAGAACCTGGAGCGTCTGTAAATGGAGCTCCCGTGTTTCTGGTGTCTGGCAGTGCCGCTCCACTTGGGAGGGTGCAGAAGTCCAGAGTGAGGGGTGAGAGGGGGAGAGAGTCCCCAGTGGAAGAACCAGTGGGTCAGGGACCAGCCAGAAGGGCTGAGTCACCAGTGAATGACCATGGTGACACCACTTCTGTCCTGGGGGATCTTCACACACTGTCAGACGGACAGGGGTTGGGAGATCTGCGCCAGGCAGACTGTCACACAACACCTGAGAGATGTGTTACCCTCTGGGGGGCATGCGTGCGCCCCAGGAAGTCCTGGTGCGCCAGGCAGGTTCTTACACAACTCTAGAGGAGTGTGTTTCCTTTGGGGGGGTTGGTGTACCCTCCCGGAAGTCCTGGGTTGCCAGGCACAGGTCCAGCCTAAGGGTACAGACCCTGGGTTGGAGGGCCAGGTTCAGGGTGTCCCCCTGACCTGGAGGAAGGGGCAGCTGCTAACAGTGCCCCTACCAGTTTGTCTTCTGGGGGCAGCGCTCCAGGTGGGAGGGTGCAGGACCCCAATAAGGGGGGTGGGGAGAGGACAGCCTCACCCCTGGCCTCTGCCCAGTATAAGGGTACAGACCCTATGCTGGGATCCCAGTTGCAGGATAGAACCCCTGAACTGGTGGGCGGATTGTGCAGGACACCTGCCACAGGTGCCCTGACAATTCTGGTAGGGGGTACCGCTCCTGATGGGAGGGGGCAGTACACTGGAAGGGGGTGCAGAGGGAGGGAGTCCTCGCCTCTGACCCCGGTTCAACTGGAGGGTTTAGACCCTAGATTGGAGGACCAGGTTCAGGGTGTCCCCCCTGACCTGGACGCCCAGTTGCAGGATAGAACCCCTGAACTGGTGGGCGAATTGTGCAGGACACCTGCCGCAGGTGCCCTGACAATTCTGGAAGGGGGTACCGCTCCAGGTGGGAGGGTACAGAGCCCCAAGGAGGAGGACCAGGTGTGGGAAAGCCCACCCCAGTCTCCAGTCCAGCCGCCGGGTATAGGCCCGGGGCTGGTGGGTCAGCGCCAGGATGTCATACCTGACCTGACAGGAGGGAGAGTGGACAAAGGGTGCCAAGCACCTGGGGCTACTGCCCCCGCTCTCTGACGCCACAGAGGTTTGAGAGCCCTGAGAGGCATAAGGCCTGGGTCTCATCCCTGACCACTGTCAGTGGCCACTGTGGCTTGCTGGCTGTCTGTTGGGACACACCTGTGAGCAAGTTAAGGTTAGGTGCTGCACAGGTGGTGTCCACAGGTGAGGAGAAGGGTTCTCCATGGATTAGCTTGGTGGGCCCTGAGAGTATGGACAGAGGGATCCAAATAGGTTCAGATTGGCGTAGAACTGGAGTATGCCCCTGCTGTTGTGGGCCAGGGTCCAGGTTCTATCGCCCAAAGCAGGGAAGCCCATCAAGGTAGTGATTGGTCTACCCTGCGTTTTGGCTGGAAGGGGGTTGTGTTGGACTTGGCCCTTTTTGCAGGGTCATCCCTAAACTTTTTGCCTTCCTCCTATATTTTTTCTGACCTGTTGTTGGCTGTTTTATGACTCTGGGCACTTTACCACTGCTGATCAGTGCTAAAGTGCATATGCTCGCCCCATTGTAAATTGTGTTATGGATTAGTGACTCCACGATTGGATGATTGGTTTACTTGTCAGTCCCTAGTACAGTGCACTGAGTGTGCCCAGGGCTTGTAAATCCAATGCCGCTGGTGGGCTTGCAGCACTGGTTGTGCCACCCACAGAAGCGGCTTGTAAAATGTGTCTCAGGCCTGCCATCGCAGAGCCTGTGTGCAGCCTAGGGCTGCCATGTCGACTTGGTGAGTGCACCCACTTACCAGTCCCTAAACCTTCCCTTTACTGCATGTTGGTCACCCCTAAAGTAGGCCCTAGGGCAGGGTGCATTGTAAGTATAAGGTAGGACATGCCCTGGTGTGTGTGGCATGTCCTAATAGTGAATTACAGCCATTTTCGTTTTTCACTATTGCAAGGCTACCTGCTCCCCATAGGCCAGAATGGGCAGACTGACTATTACACCTTATAGTCAGAACTGACCCAGGGAACATGGTAGAAAAACGAATTTAGTATGCCTGAACTCAGAATGATAAAATACATCTTTTAGTGAAGTTGGTTTTAACATTCTGTGTTTGAAAATACCACTTTTAGAAAGTGGGTATTTTCTTGCCTAAACTTCCAAGCCTGCCTCTGCTAGGTTGTGTATTCCTTGTCTGGAGATTGAGTGACAGGGGCTGGGGGTGGCTACAGGAGACAGGGTGAGTCAGCACAGGGCTGAATAGAAAGATCTGCATCCAGAGTGGAGGGAGGAGTTGCACCTGGGTCTGAATAGGGCTGTGCCTGCCTTCCACAATGCTGGCTCCACCTCCTGCCGGGCGGCTGAGCACCCTGCCCCACATTCTGAAAGGAAAGAAGGAGTCAGAAAAACAAAGTGCTCCAGGACTGACCAGAACTGGTTTTGACTAGGCAGAGGCCTCTCTGCCTTCAGAGAACAAAGGAAAACTGTGTATAAAAAGGGGACCCAGACCCCTAGGAAATTAGATCACTTTGGGAAAACAAGAAGAAACCTTTGCTGAGGAGCGGAACCAAGAAGGAACTGAGGAGAAGACTATCCCTAAGCTAGAGGGATCTGCCTGCAGTGGTTGCCTGACTGCCAAAGGAAGGAGAAAGGACTTTGTGTGCACTTTTATTCAACTTGTAAAGTATCTCCAAGGGCTTGAGAAAAGAGCTTGCCTCCTGCTGAAGTCTCAGGGACAACAGACTTCAACCACCAGCTCCCCAAGAATCCTTTGGAAGTGCCTGCTGCTGTTTTGGGCCTTCTGAAGGGACTGCGTGTCGCAAGGAGCTGGAAGCGCGACTCAAGAGGAAGAAGCGTGTCGCCGTCGCTGCTGCTGCCGTCGCAACTCCGAAGGAGGGTGTCGCCGCTGTAGCTGTCGTATTGCACCGCATCGAGAGAAGCGTCCCGCAACGAAGAGGAAGCGTGTCGCCGTCGCTGCTGCTGCCGTCGCAACTCCGAAGGAGGGTGTCGCCGCTGTAGCTGTCGCATTGCACCGCATCAAGAGAAGAGTCTCGCATCGAGGAAGAAGCGTGTCGCCGTCGCAGCCGCTGCCGTCGCAACTCCGAAGGAGGGTGTCGCCGCTGTAGCTGTCGCATTGCACCGCATCAAGAGAAGCGCCTCGCATCCACGGAGAAGCGTGCCGCCGTCGGAGCTGCTGCCGTCGCATCACGAAACAAGGGTGTCGCCGCTGCAGTTGTCGCATCGAGCGGAAGCGTCTCGCCACGTCGGAGAAGAGGGTCGCCGCCAAAGCCGCTGTCGTCGCATCGCTGAACAAGGGTGTCGCCGCTGTAGCTGACGCATCGAGTCGAGACTTCTCGCAACCTCGGAGAAGCGTGCCGCATCAGGAAGAACTTGACGTCTTTATTTCTTTGCACCAGAACTTTGTCGCATTTCCATCGCTGCAACATTGCTTGTTGTGGAAGCGTCCCGCATCGTAAGGTACATTGACTTAAAGTGTCGCATCTTAAGAACTGAACTGAACTAAGCTAAAACTACCATTTTAAGTACAGTATTGTGGATTTTT
Source organism: Calotriton arnoldi (assembly GCA_963921515.1). NCBI lineage: Eukaryota > Metazoa > Chordata > Amphibia > Caudata > Salamandridae > Calotriton > Calotriton arnoldi. The sequence goes on from CAWUFW010000044.1 coordinate 5,980,495, forward strand.
GTCGTTTATGGTCTTGTGTTAAAACTATATAAAGAATACTTATTTTTGATATAAAACCTTGTGTGGTGTCCATCTGTAGTGTGTCCCTAGATTACTGTATGTGTTCACAAATGCTTTACACACTGCCTCTGAGATAAGCCTGTCTGCTCGTGCCAAGCTACCAAGGGGGTGAGCAGGGGTTATTTTAGGAGTGTACCCCTTTACCCTGACTAGAGGCGAGGGTCCCTATTTGTCACAAGTACCTACCTGTGCCAACTAGAGACCCCCAATTCTAACAGTGGAGATTTAAGTTATTTATTTCTTAACCTGTGTTGCGGTGTGCTTATTTGTGCACACATAATGCCTTGCATATTGTCACTGGGACCTGACTTGTTGCACAGACCAGGTTGCCAAAGGTGAGACAAGGTTTCCCTTTTGTAACCAGCTTACCCGTGAAATCCTGATGATTGAGATTTTACAAAGAACTTTAAAAAAAATAAAAGTATAAGCGCGGTCACTAATAAAATTAGGCATACGACATTCTCAGATAAAGACAATATAAACTGAGTTAGTAAACTCTGCTCACAGATTACCCTTGAGAAGTCACAAAAAGACAGGTTTGTGAATAACATCTGATAATACAGATGGTTATAGAACATGATGGATCACAAAATGATTAATGGAATGCTTGAACTAGTTCTAGATGATAGTAATTACTTTTGACAGTGTTGCATTACATTGTTTTAGCGCACTACAGGGATAGACCAACCATAAGCAAATCAGTCCATTCCCAAGCACACGCTTAGACGTGGATCCTGCCCATGCTGTGATAGAGGACTGAAGCTGCATCTCAGTGAGGAAGCATCAAGAAGCCAAAACAGTCTGGGCTACTTGTTTTCCCATCTAAAAGAGGCCTGACAGGTCAACGCTGCACTTTTCCTCTTGGAGCCGGACCAAATTTGACTTGCGTATAAAAAAAAGATGAACTGAAATGCAACTGTTGCGCTATTTGTTTTCTACAAGCTTTATTCTTGAAATTACTATTTTGAACTGCTATTTTACTACCTGTATGTTGGATTTTTGTTGTTTTGGTCTTGTTGAGTTTAGATAAAGATACTTTTTTTTTCTAAACTGGTGTGGTGTCCATTTGTGGTGTTATCACTGTGTTACTGTGTGTTTTGAGTACAAAATACTTTACACATTGCCTTTGGGATAAGCCTGTCTGCTCGTGCCAAGCTACCAAGGAGGTGAGCAGGAGTTATCTAAAGTGTGCATTCCCCTAACTAGAAGCAAGGGTCCCTACGTGGACAAAGGTGGATACCTCTGCCAACTAGAGACCCCCATTTCTAACAGAAAACCTGACCACTTGGCAGTGGATGAGATTTTTGCAAACATTCTGCCCATCACCATTGGTGTTTTAGTATGGCATACAGCCTTGTAGCTGTAGTCAGTTTTAAAAACACAGCTCTACTGGTAGATGTAGGAAGAAGATGTAAACCTCTTTTAGACATGGTTAGATCAAAAAAATGGTGAAATGGCAGAATTTCAAAAAATTACATTGCAAGAACAGTAAGTGAAGAGGTATCACACAAAATAATTCTGTGCAGGCAGTGACTCACATGTGTATATATTCTACAACAACAGATATACTTTTTAAAGGAGTTTTCAAACATAAATTGACATGTGTCTTTGAACACAGTGAAACCCTCAACAGCATCACATAACATACACTCATGATCCTGTTACAATCCTATGTAAAGTTATTTAATAAAATAGTAACACCAGTTTGCACTCTGAAGCAGAACATTAAGGCCCAGGTGCACAAAGCTTTTTTTCGTTCGCAAATGGCCCGATTAGCAAAAAGGGATTTTTTAATGAACAAAGGCCCAATTTGTAATTTGGTAACCTATTACCAAATTGCTATTTGGGTTTGTGATTCGGTATTAGTAAGGGGCGGGTTTAGGACGTCCCTTCCTAATACCGACTATCAGTGGTATGTGTGAATGTTTTGCGATTGAAATGCGGTCGCAAAACATCTGCATTTTTCTGCCTACTTCAAGTAGGTGATAGGTCCATTCGCAAATGGGAAGGGGTCCCCAAGGGACCCATTCCCCTTTGTGAACCATTAAGCGCAGGCAGTGAGTGGTCCTACGGACTACCGTTAAGGGAAATGGGTAGCATTATAAAGAAATTGCTTTATTGAAAACCAGCCACAGACATGGTGGTCTGCTGACCCCAGCAGTCCACCATCCCTGTGATTTTTACGATTCCTAATGGGGTGCAAAACGAGACCTACCTCATTAACATTCATGAGGTAGGTCTATTTGCGACCCACTGGGAATCACAAAATGTGTTAAACACAAATTTGTTCATTGCTGTTTGCAATTACCAAATTGTGAATCACAAAAATTTGCTATTTGGTCATCGCAAACACTAACCTTCGTACATCTGGCCCTAAAATCCTGGTGATTAACATAGACTATATAATCTGACTGACAAAGATGACCCAGTAGCAATGTTTTTGTACATTTATTTACTCACATAGATAGCTGATCCACACGTTTAGAGGAGTAGCATAATTGACAATTGACAGCAGTATTTAAACTACATGAGCTAAGCCGGTATCTTGAACAAAGGCGTGTATGATATGCCTGTTTAGCTAGCGTTGTGTTATTTGATCTATTCCACCAAAACAAAATTACAAAACAAATTGATAGGTGATTGTTAGACCTGGCATCCTTGGCGTGGTTTCCCCTGACCTTTTGCCTCTACCTCCTGTTTTTTGATCCTGTGCTGGATTTTGTTTTTGCTGGCTTAGATACTGGGCACTTTGCCACTGCTGATCAGTGTCAAAGTGCAAGTGCTCCCTGTGTAAATTGTTGTTATGATTGGTTCTCCCTGATTGGCATATTTGATTTACTAAGTAGGTCCCTAGTAAAGTGCACTAAGTGTGCCAGGGCTGGTAAATCAAATGCGACTAGTGGGCCTGCAGCACTGATTGTGCCACCCACATGAGTAGCCCTGAAAAGATGTCTCAGGCCTGCCACTGCAGTGCCTGACCGCGGTTTGTTAACTGCCATGTCGACCTGGCAAGTGCACCCACGTGCCAGGCCCTAACCTTCCCTTGTCCTACATGTTAGTCACCCATAAGGCAGGCCCAAGGTACCCCTGTGGGCAGGGTGCAGTGTATGTGAAAGGTAGGACATAACTGGTGTGTGTGGCATGTCCTGATAGTGAACTACTGCCAATTTCGTTTTTCACTATTGGAAGGCTACCTGTTCCCATAGGATAGAATGGGGAGTTTGCTTATAACATCTTATGAGCATAACTACCCCTGGGAACAAGGTAGGAAAATAAAGTTTAGTATGCCTGAACTCAGAATGTTAAAATGCATCTTTTAGTGAGGGTGATTTTCACATTCTGTGTTTGAAAATACCACTTTTAGAAAGTAGGCATTTTATTGCTTAGCCAACCAGGGTGCCTCTGCTAGGATGTGTATTGACTTCCTGGCTTTGGAGTGACAGGGGCTGGGGATGTGCAGTGGCTCCAGAGAGTCTGGATGAGTCAGGGCTGGACTGAATAGACCTGGGCTGCATTTAGAGTAGGGGGAGGAGATTTCCTTTCACCTGAATGGACCTGGTCTACCTTCCACAATGCTGTCTCCACCTCTTGCCAGGAAGCTGCACCAGAGAAGACAGAACTGGTTTTGACTGAGCACAGGGCTTCTCTGCCACCAGAGAACAAAGGATTTTGTAGTATAAATATTGGGGCCCAGACCCCAGATTTTTAGATCATCCCTGGAATTCAAGAGGACCCTTTGCCAAGGAGAAGAGCTAGAGAGACTGAGGAGAAGTACTGCCCCTTTGCTGTGTGCTGTGTGGGGTTGGCCTGCAGTTGCTGTTTCTGCCAAGGAAAGGAGAAGGACTTTGCTGTGTGCTGTGTCCCCTGCTTGAAGGATATCTCCAAGGGCCTGTATGTGCGCTGGTCTCCTGTTCTGAAGTCTCAGGGACAAAAAGACTTCACCCCCAGCTCCCCTGAACTCTGCTGCTGTGCGTTCTGACCTGCAAAGAGATGCCTGTGCCAGTTTTGAACCTCTGGAGGTTGTTACTGCTGTTTGGGAGCTGGAAGTAAGAAGAAACTTAAAGAACTGCAAAAATCGAGGCATCGCTCTTTTTGCGGCTGTTTTTCTGACACATCTCCACAGCGAGAGAAGAATTTCCATGCATCGCCGTGGCGCTGTGAAAACTGACGCAGCGCCTGTCGCCGCTTCAAGAATCGAAGAATCGAGGGTTCGCGGCTGAAGAAAACCGACGCAGCGCCACTCGACGCCGCCACATCAATGACCGACGCATCCCCGATTTCCACGCATCGCAATTGTGCGGCAAGTTTTCCTGACGCATCACCTGTGGACTGGAACCGTCACGAAGAATCGACGCATCACTCCCCATACAGACCGGATTCGACGCAACCCTTCCTCTGCGTGCAGTGGTACTGTCGCATCGCCTCCCCAAGGTCTCAGGAGTTGACGCATCTCTTTATTTCCGACTCTGCGTCTGTTTGGCCTAGTGAATTTTGACGCAACTACAGGTACTTTGTGTAAATGTCACGCATCCATAGTTTTCTATGGTACAAGTTCTTGAAACCTTTCGAAAGTCATATTTTTAACTGTGTTTGTTGGATTTTTGTCGTTTTGGTCTTGTTAAGTTTAGATAAAGATATTTTATTTTTCTAAATTGTTGTGGTGTTCATTTGTGGTGTTTTCACTGTGTTACTGTGAGTGTTGGTACAAATACTTTACACATTACCTTTGGGATAAGCCTGTCTGCTCGTGCCAAGCTACCAAGGGGGTGAGCAGGGTTTATCTAAAGTGTGTTTCCCCCTTACCCTGACTCAGTAGCGGCTCCTGGTGGGAGTGCTGCCGGGCGGTGACGCGGGGCGGGGGAGGGGTAGGGTGGGGGTAGTAAACTCTGGAATACGGCCAAAGGGAGGTAAGTAAACAAATAAATAAATATAATGAATTTCATTGCGCGCGCAACGAAATTCATTTTATTTATTTATTTGTTTACTTACCTCCCTTCGGCCGTATTCCAGAGTTTACTACCCCCCACCCTGCCCCTCCCCCGTCCCGCGTCACCGCCCGGCAGCACTCCCACCAGGAGCCGCTACTGCCCTGACTAGAAGCAAGGGTCTCTATTTGGACAACGGTACCTACCTCTGCCAACAAGAGATCCCCATTTCTAACAGTGATGTTGTGACAGTCAGTCTTCTAAATCTAACACCCACCAACCCACTCTCAGACTATGCCAATGGAATGTGCTAATCAGCCATGAGGCATTGATGACCAACCACAATGGCCTTGTAATGCAGAAGTTGACATTCAGAAGATTAAACAATGTGTTTCTGATGTTACTGTTACACTGTTACAATTAGTATATTGATGTGCTCCCTATTAATCAATAAATCCAAGCTCTTGATCAAGAGCATTGCTTAATAAAATACCTGCAGGTATCAAAATTACTAATATTGCTATCTTACATTGATTAGCTAAGAAACCCAAAATGAACAGTTTGTCAATAGCAGATAATTAACACCACTGTGGAATAAAAACATGCTTGGGAAATGCATGCATTGTCATTTCATAATACCATTAATAAATGTACATCCATACCACTCCTGCATTTATATGTTTGTCCCAAACAGCCAGACTGTTTGAGTCATGACTATTTGAGTCATTTAGAGATGGGCAGAAGAGAGCATCCACCACCCAATGGAACATGCACTGTTTTGCCAATCTCACAATTCCCCTTCCCCATTCGGAGTGGGGGGAACCACAGGATTTCAGTGTCAGGGTATAAAACGGACCTCGTTTTTTTAATTAGTTGACAGTATGTAAGTGACCACACAGTGTACACCTGCCTTCCCACCACCCCCGTCAAATGCGGGATTTCTTGCTCATTGTTTACCTTGGAAATGTACTTTCACATACCTTTCACAAATCTAAATGTTCAGAGAGGGACCGGACTCCAAATGTCCAGGGAAAACACAAACTTGTGAGTATGTGGCTGTTCACTTCCACTTTCCAATCCTACCTCTTCTCCCATGGGACCAGCATTAAAACCCTTTTGTATCTGCTCAGTTCAGAATGATTACAAAGAGTCCTGCCCTGGGTGTAGTGGCTACATTACCTCCTCTGGCACTGCAAGGAAGCTCTATACACTGTCACTGACACTACAGTGTCTCCGGCCTTGGGCTTCCTTCTCCCCATCATAAGATGGACCCTCACATTCTGAATGTTCTGTAGGCTTGATATCTGATAAGCTGGCAAGCCATACCACCAGATACAAGTCATCTGTATCATTCACTCATCAATTTATCAAAAACTCATGGCGCCCTCATAATGCTTATAGTCTCCTTTCCTCAGTCCTTCACCAGGCCAATGGGAATTCAAAGCATATTGTCTTCTCTTTTCTTTGACCAGTTGAGCTGCTTGCCTTGAGAGTGGTCATAGCAGTCCTCGGAGGAAGAACTCAGCTATTATTGGTGAACTTCTTTGAGCAAATCCAAGTAGAATCCCCACTCATTCATTTTCCACTTTTTCTGCACGGTGACATAGTTTATCTTTCTCAAAGCTACATATCTCTTCTAAACCAAGCCTACAATGTGCGGGTCTTCTGTTTACAAGGGCAGCAGAACTGGGCATCGCCTAGGATTCCATCTCTTTCGACTCCTCCCAAATACAACTAACCCTGGTCCTTGCAGAATGAAACAAAAATCTGCGCCGTTTCGGCTAATCTGCTCTGATATCTCCTTGTGGTGCCCGCAAAATCCTCTTTCAGGGCGTACCCTCTTCATCTTCCTGAACAATATTTTCCTCAGTTCTACAAGCCAATGAGCGGGTTACATCACTTGCTCCTTGATCTCCTGTGCACACAAGCAGTGTCTCACGATTGCAGTTCTAGGGTGAGGCAGAGCTGTTGCCTCAGTCCTTTGAGGTTACACGTTCCATTGTCCCTATAGCAACGACCTGTGACGGCATATCGAGGCAATAGTCTCACGGTACCCTAGGCGTTAACATCTTGAAGTGGATAATGGTTTTCGTAACACTCCATTAATATAATCACTTACATAGTTTACTTTTTGAGTAGATGAGTGATGTCTCCTCAAATTGTACAATCTTCAGCAACAAGGCAATAGTGGAAGATGAACTACGCTTGATAAGTAACAACCTTTTCCTCAGGCTCGTGTCCCTCTCTGCGGTATAGTTTCTGCATCATGCCGTACTGTGCGGATTAGAAGCCATTCCACGACTGCTTTCGGTGACACAGCCATCCTCTGAGACTCACAGTGAATGAATACATCGTAGAGCGATGGCAAGCATTACGCGGTGCAAGTCTCTGGGAATGCCCTTTCGCTGGCTGGCGGTGTGACGCATCTCTCAATGCAGCCTATTGTGAAGGATCAAGAGGCGATCCCGTCGGCACTTGACGATAACTCACTATAAACCCTAAGCTTAATGGCCAGTACGCATGATTAATTGCCTTGAGTTGACATTAGACTGCGCCATCATCAGCCACTTGCTGCTCAGCACTTACTGCGCTCTTAATTACTGCTGCGTAGCTGTAAGGGGTGCTTTCCAAACATGCCTCAGCGCTGTAAGTGCGTTACCACGCAGACGGCCTTAATGTCACGCAAACCGAACGCAGGCACGTTTTGCACAACGGTTTGACGTGAATGATGTTCTGAGTACATCTCGCCAGACTAGTGCATCAAGGCCAGGAAGGCGATCCCTTCAGCTATAGACGTTCGTGTTAGCAGACGTTCACACCTCTTCGAAATCCATTTCATCCGCCCACATACAGCTGTGCCGTGTGCTCTGCAGCATGTGCAAGATTAAAGGGCCGGCTTCTTTCAAGGCCTGGGCTCTTGCGTCAGGATGTTTTAATTAAATCCCTTTTTATTACATCCCACATGAGTTGTAAAAAAATAAATATTACTTTTATTTCAACAAAATCATTAAAATTACACTACGTTGGGTTCCAGGCTAAGGAGAGATTTGAGACCGGTCTCTCATTCTTCCTTATAATTAGCAAGTACTTCAGAGTAAAGCATTTGGCATGCAAAAAGCAGCTGTCTGTTGAGTCAATCATTCATTTTCTAGTTTCCAAATGTTTCCGCATTCGTTTTTTTTATCATTCTGTTGCAGTGGTTGTGGTGATCGTTAATAATGATAACAGTTTGTGCTGGTAATAAGCTCCTGTCCAACTTCTACCTCGTTTTTTCAGGGGACTTTCATGAAGTGTTGATATTTTGTTACATAAATATATTGATTTTAATGTTGCAATGCTATGTAGAAGGAAGAAAAAGGTTTCAGGGAAAGCCAGTTCTCTTAAATGATTTGAGGAAGCAATGGAATATCAGGCTGAAGGTAGTAGTTTCATTCTTGCCAAGTGGCCCTATAGCATGTGTGGCACTTTCACTCAGGTCTGCATTTTTGGCCAGCATTGCTTTGTGTACTGGTAATAAAAGTATTGTATGCAAAAGTGCTGCTGGTTTAAAAAAAAATAGACCGAAGTTCTGACGCGTGGTTTCATGCGTAAATTTCAACTTCTTAATAGCAAGCTTTGTATTATCGACTCTTCTAATGCTGATTAATTAAATACACTTTAAACTGAATGTGATGAACCATCGAAAAGGTAATTTGGTCTGCCTGCGTTGATAGTGCAGTTAAAGGCATGCACAGCAAGGAGGCAGGCACCCTGTGCAACCCCTCTGGTTTATCCGTCTTCCTGGCCACTTCATAGACAGCTCTGCCCCCTCCTACTGAACAACATTTGAAGGCGATTGGGACTCCTGGCTCCAGTCTGTTGGCAACACGCATGACTGCCCTTTGCTAACTGTGCTAATGCCTGCTACTCGGCTGCAGGGGTTGGGACTTAAATGGCGATGGCTTGAGAAGGAGAGAAAGGAGCTGTGTGGTTCTGTAATAGTCTTATCTTCCCAGTGACTGTCCAGCCCACTTCTCCCTCTCTGTGTCCTAGTTGTCAGCCATTATGAAGGTGCAGTGGACTGTGGATGGGGTTGGAGGGTTGGGTCCTCCTGGGCCCGCTGACGGTGCCATCCCATCCCATCATCCTCAAAGACCATTTCAATCTCATTGGGTTAGAATGTTGTTTTTGAGCCTAGGAAAAGGAGCCAGGCACAAAGATTGGTAATAGTGATTGTGGGACTGAAAAGAGGAAGAGCCTTAAAAACTTGTGCTAACACTGTGGTGCAGGAAGATTGGTCTTGGGTAAACTCGCCTTTGAGGGAAAACTGCTGGGCACAACATACTATGTGAACAACAGATTCTGAGGAGTATGAGCACATCCTGCACTGCCTGTGACCTGCCAAGTGAGAGCAAGCAGCTATGCCCCAGGGATAGGCATCCCAGGCCATAGGGAGCCGGCCCTGGGGGGTGGTGGTCCCCAGGGCCTTTATTGGCTCCAGGAAGGCCGTGCAGCCCCCCTCCTTTTGATTGTACAGTACTGGCCCCGGGGAGGTGGTAGTCCAAGGGGCCATAAACGGCCCAGGATGAAGGGGGCCGCACAGCCCCCTCTCACTTTCCATTTGGCCATGCCCTGGGGAGGTGGTGGTCAAAATAAAACCTGGGAGAGGGCCGCGCAGCCCCCTCCCTTTTTTCAGTACCTTTTTGCCCGGGGAGGTGGTGGTCCCTGGGGCAATTAGGAGGTAGGACGGGATCTGCGTGGCCCCCCTCTTTTTTAATTCATATGTCCCGGGGAGGAGGTGGTCCCTGTGATCTTTAAAGGCCTTAGGAGGTGGCTCTTGGTGCTCCTTCCAGTTATGGAAATGAACCCTGGAGAGGTGTTGGTCCCCAGGCATAAAACTCCCCGTGCAGGGGGGGGGGGTGCATGTGCCCCCTCCAAATTGCAGTTTTTAAAGCATTTCCCCGGGACCTGGCCCACCCTAGGGCTAAAAAAAGAACAAGCCTGGGAGATCACGTTGGTTTTTAAAAAACTTTTTGCAGTCAATTCACGAACCCCATCTCTATTGGCCCGGGCCAAAAATTACTGTTTGGCCCGGGCGGAGTCCCTGTGGGACCCCAGTATCAGGCCTAGGGGACAGGGTATTCCTACCCTGCCCCTTCTCTTTTTTTCAGCTTTTTGTTTTGGACTCAGATGAGAGTCCCAAGATGGTTGCCAACACTTCCTAGTTGAAGAGTTGGCAGTTAATCAGATCTCTGCACGAAATCAGGAGGATTCACGGAGGGTGTGTGCTTCTAATTATAAAAAAATAGTTTTTCATTTATATCTCCAAAATTACTGAACGGATTTACACCAAATAACAAAGAGATCGCTTTCTGAACCAAGACCTACCTTTCTGCCAAATTTGGTGTAAATCTGTCCAGCAGTTCAGGTTGTAGTCATGCTCAAAATTCCTATGAAAATTAACATGGAAAACCCACTTTTCTGACCCTCCTTTTTTTAAGCCCCCGTTTGATGGATCACCCCAAAACTTTTCATGAACAACTAGAATCAGGATAACACTTTTTTTTAGCAAATTTCAGTTAGATTCGTCAAATGGGGCCAAAGTTAAAAGCAACTAAAAAAAGCTTTTCCTATGGAAACTAGGTCCTAACTATAGCTACCGACTGGCGACCGCCAGTAAGTAATATATATATATTAGCTGGGTCGAAACACGTAATGCGATATCTGTGGGTTACCTGCTGAAATAAAGGACTTGTTTTCACTTACTCCCGACTGGAGGGCTTGTTTCTCACATACTGACAAACTCGTGAGGTTTCGTTTGCAATATATATTGGCATGTACTATGAAGCGATCGCATAATAGGGTACAAAATACACAAAAAACCACTCATAACCTTCCGTAAGGCATGATCTATGAGGCAAGATCTGGTCGTTAATAGCCTGGGGTTAGCACAATAAACAACTTGGTTGAGTGGGAGAAGAGGCTTCAGACAATGCTATAAATGTAAAGCATGTAAATATGGCACGAATACAACAGAGGTACCCCAGCCATTTTCAGGCAGGAAATGGCAGATAACAAAGCCATTCACCTGCAGAAGTGAATTTGCCATATATGTGCTTAGATCTAGCTGCCACAAGATCTATATAGGCAGCACTATTTTACGGGCGCATCAGCGCATTCTACAGCACATCTGAGCTATTAAAAACAAAAATCAGACATATTCAGTGGCAAGACACTTCGAACAGATGCATGACAGCAATGTCAATAGTTTGGAATATTTTGTGCTGGATCAAGTGCCAAAAAGATTGAGGGGTGGCAATAGAGAAAGATATTTGAGGCAATTGGAATCGAGATACATTTTACGTTTTAATTCAAAGATTCCTAATGGCCTGATTATTGAGGAAGATCTACATGTTCATTTGTCATTTTTAGAAAATATAGTTGTATCGGTTCGGTGTCCAGCACCATATTTGTATATCAAGTGTGAATTAAAAATTTTTAAATATCAGCTCTGATGTTGCACTCCAAATTGTTGTTATAACCCCTTTTTTAAAATCACTTTTATTCTTGGAGTTTTATTGGTTTTTGCACTTTACCTTAGAATAGATCTCACCATTCATAGCAGGAAGTTATAGCTTGGAGAAATTTAACTACAGTTTATAGATATGCAGGGTCAATATGCGCACTTGCCCTTGATCACAAAGTATTTATAACTGGTATATTGTGGGGGTAATTTCAATTATATTTATTCTGCTGTGCAACAATGGGTCGAATTAATTTTATTGCTGTATAGTCAGCAATTGCTCCCACAGCTACATTAACATAGCATTATACATTTATATATATGTAGCTCTACAATAATTGCTGGCAGTAGCCAATGCAACATTTATGCTGTTTGAATTGGTGTTCTAGATATATATTTGTTTAAACACTTGTCACTTTATTCACATGTTTTTGAATTGTTCAAAACAATGGGATAGGGTGTTTTGGTTTTTAATGCACATGTCACTTTAAACTTGAAATGTTGCACTGTCACTTTAAGTAGATTTTAAACTCCCGAGAATGTGTATAAATGAATTTGAATATGGCGACGGCATTTGGTTTGAGAAAGACCGCGGCTGCGGTTGAAACGCGTAACCTTTGTGAGCCACAATAAACCGTTTCACAGTGAAAACCCAAGCGTGCTGGAGCCTGTTTGTATGGAGTAAGCATATATATATATATATATGTTTTCTCCCTTCTTATTTTTTACGTTTACTGCCCACAGCTTGAGAAACTGTGGTTCCTTCTTGTAGAACCATGATGTAATCCTTGTATAGTATATGTTCTGGCCGAGCAAGGGCACTTGCCCGATATTCAAGCTGTTTTGCTGCTAGCCACTCAATTTATCTTATTTTTATGGGCTTCCCCGGGGCTCCGGGGGCTTCTGTCCTCTTTTTAAAGTATTTAATTTAGGTATTATTCATGCACTAGCACATTTGCACTTTCTGCACTTTAACAAACGCACCAGTATAAAGTGACTCCGTGACTTAAGACAATTTCTGCAGCTGCTGATTATTTGCACATGAATATTAGTTTACATGCATAACTTTGCACAGTATAGCTGTGAGGGAATATTATTTTTATTTTTGCCAACCATTTATATGGAAGATGTATTCAACATTATAGTTAATATTTATTGGTACAGGCATTAATAATGTAAAGTTTATCTTCCTCCTTTTTTAAATGTGGTTTTTGAATATTTTTTATTTTACATTTCTAATATTTATATTTATATTAATGAGATTTTAAATATTGACTCCACATATTTAAGCAATTCATGTACTTTTTACTCATTGTGTTACTGTCAATAGTATGTCTTTTATGTCTATTTGTCACGTAACTTTGGCTTAATTGCATACAGGTGCGTTTTTTCGTTCATTTTTTTAAACACCTTCACTATTTAAACACATGATGTCTTGCGCGTTATGTGAACAAGACCGAGTCGTATCGGTAGAAACGCGTCATGCTGAGGCACTGGCCAGGACTGACTGGTTGCTGTAATCATGGAATTTAAATAAAGCACAGCAGTTTTCTCTACGTCCCTTGAGTGGTCCGTACCTGTGTTTGTGCGCCGTGGAGGTTTGGTGACAACCCGGGATTTGCTCTGATATGTATATATATATATATATTATCTACTGGCGGTCGCCAGTAGATAGTTATAGTTAGGACCTATTTTCCATAGGAAATCCGCAACATTCTATTTGAAATAACTCTTGCGTCGGTTGATGAACCTTCGCAAAATTTTCAAACTTTGTGGCCCGCTCCAGTCCGCTCCTATCCTGAAAGTCTTGGGGTGATTCGTCAAGCGGGGGCTGAGAAAAAAGAGGGGTCCCAAAACGTGTTTTCCCCATTCATTTTCCCATAGGAAACTTTAGCCACGGCTACAGCCCGAACTGCTGAACGGAATTACACCAAATTTTGCAAAGAGGTAGTTCTTGGTTCAGAAAGAACCCTTTTTGTTAAATGGTGTAAATCCGTTCAGTAGTTGCGGAGAAATTAAAAAATAAGAGTCAAAAAATCAATTTCCCATAGGAAACTTTATGCAAGGCTACAGCCCGAACTGCTGAACGGAATTACACCAAATTTGGCAAAGAGGTAGTTCTTGGTTCAGAAAGAACCCTTTTGTTAAATGGTGTAAATCCGTTCAGTAGTTGCTGAGAAAATCAAAAGTAAAAACACATATATATCTGGGCGGAGCCTAACCACACATGTCATCGTGAGATCTGATTGGCTGTCAGCACTTCATCCTGGAATTGCTGGCAGCCATCTTGGGACCAATATAAATGATAGTACCCCATTGAAATGCATTGTAGTGAATCGAAGATTTTGAGGGTTACCAAAAGGAGAACTATAAAGGGTGATAACAGACTTTAGTTACATTAGAATTCATTTGTTGATGGTACCATACTAATTTCAGGAATTGTGGTGTGTTCTAAGGTGATTTTACCCTGTGAAAAACCTTCTGCTGGGATATCATGAATCATGTTTGAGGGAAAACTATTTTCACATGCTTGTCCCATACGGTTTTGGAAGGTGCTCCAGAAGCTAAAATGAGAGCATATTTTCTGTAAATTCACATTATCTTTCTCAGTCATGTGAGAATGAAGTCTGACATTCTCAGTAAAACATGTACATCCAACAATGGCAGAGACTGTCAGTTGATTCCTTTGTGTTCTACTGCAGCTTCCCAGAGTGTTCTAAAGAACAACTAGAGTGCTAACAGCCTTACTTATGACAAAAGTATGGCACACCTGAAGCCATCTTGATTGGAATAAACTGGTAACACTTAAAACATTTAATTTAAAAGGAACAAAATGATGGGGTTCATTTTGTCATAGAAATTATGGTTAGTGCTGTAGAAAGAAAAATTAGGACATGTTTCAAGTGTGATCTCAAATATCTTCCTGTTATATTTCAACAGGAGCAGCCTGTCAGTTGATGCCTTTGTGTTCTACTGCAGCTTCCCAGAGTGTTCTAAAGAACAACTAGAGCGCTAACAGTCTTACTTATGACAAAAGTATGGCACACCTGAAGCCATCTTGATTGGAATAAACTGGTAACACTTAAAACATTTAATTTAAAAAGGAACAAAATGAGGGGGTTCATTTTGCCATAGAAATTATGGTTAGTGCTGTAGAAAGAAAAATTAGGACATGTTTTAAGTGAGATCTCAAATATCTTCCTGTTATATTTCAACAGGAACAGCCTGTCAGTTGATGCCTTTGTGTTCTACTGCAGCTTCCCAGAGTGTTCTAAAGAAAAACTAGAGTGCTAACAGCCTTACTTATGACAAAAGTATGGCACACCTGAAGCCATCTTGATTGGAATAAACTGGTAACACTTAAAACATTTAATTTAAAAAGGAACAAAATGAGGGGGTTCATTTTGCCATAGAAATTATGGTTAGTGCTGCAAAAAGAAAATTTAGGGCATGTTTTAAGTGAGATCTCAAATCCTCTTCTATTTCATTAGAAAATTCTGACATGCAGACTGAAACAATCACTTTCAATACCAGCAGTAGACTTCCAGTTAACTCCTTGGTGAGCAGTAGCTTTACTACAGTGATCTAATGAACAACTAGAGTGCTAACATTCTGAATTTATGGCAAATGTGTGACACATCTGAATGCCTTCTTGATGGAATCAAAGTAAAAACTGAAAGCATTTCCTACTGAGGAGACTGTAGTAAATGAGGAAATTAGGAAACTTCATAACAAATAAGTCTCCCAAGATGGCCACCAGAGAAAAAAGAGCCCAAATGTATCACAAATATCACCCAGAGGTAGCCCACATATAGCCCAATGACAGAAGTGTGCAAAACACTTTTTATTTTTTGTTTTTTGCAGTTTTATATAGTGCAGACTGGTCAGGTATTGTAGTGCTTTACATGAGCATTGGTTACATCACACAAGGACAAATTCATGTTGGTTGACCCCTACACTACCCAAACACCACTGCACTACCCTAAACCCTAAAACACTACCCCCAGCACGACCCCCTTCACTTCCCAAACACAACTGCACTACCCTAAACTCAAAAACACTACCCCCAGCACGACCCCCTACACTACCCAAACACCACTGCACTACCCTAAACCCTAAATCTACCCCTACACTACACAAATACCACTGCACTACCCTAAACCCTAAAACACTAGAACCCAACACGACCCCCTACAGTACACAAACACCACTGCACTACCCTAAACCCTAAAACACTACCCCCTACACGACACAAACACCATTGCACTACCCTAAACCCTAAAACACTACCCCCAGCATGACCCCCTACACTACCCAAACACCACTGCACTACCCTAAACCCTAAAACACTACCCCAGCACGACCCCCTACACTACCCAAACACCACTGCACTACCCTAAACCCTAAAACACTACCCCCAGCACGACTCCCTACACTACACAAACACCACTGGACTACCCTAAACCCTAAAACACTACCCCAGCACGACTCCCTACACTACCTAAACACCACTGCACTACACTAAACCCTAAATCTACCCCCAGCATGACCTCCCACACTACACAAACACCACTGCACTACCCTAAACCCTAAAACACTACCCCCAGCACGACCCCCTACACTACCAAACACCACTGCACTACCCTAAACCCTAAAACACTAACCCCAGCATGACCCCCTACACTACCCAAACACCACTGCACTACCCTATACCCTAAAACACGACCCCGTACACTACACAAACACAACTGCACTACCCTAAACCCTAAACCACTACCCACAGCATGACCCCCTACACTACACAAACACCACTGCACTACCCTAAACCCTAAAACACTACCCCTACACTACACAAACACCACTGCCCTACCCTAAACCCTAAAACACAACCCCCAGCATGACCCCCTACACTACACAAACACCACTGCACTACCCTAAACCCCTACACTATACAAACACCACTGCATTACTCTAAACCCTAAAACACTACCCCCAGCACGACCCCCTCACAACACAAACACCACTGCACTACCCTAAACCCTAAATCGACCCCCAGCACGACCCCTATTCTACCCAAACACCACTGCCATACCCTAAACCCTAAAACACTACCCCCAGCATGAACCCCTACACTACCCAAACACCACTGCACTACCCTAAACCTTAAAACACTACCCCCAGCACTACCCCCTACACTACACAAACACCACTGCACTACCCTAAACCCTAAAACACTACCCCAGCACTACCCCCTACACTACCCAAACACCACTGCACTAACATAAACCCTAAAACACTACCCCCAGCACAACCCCTACACTACACAAACACCACTGCACTACCCTAAACCCTAAAACACTACCCCCAGCACGACTCCCTACACTACCCAAACACCACTGCACTACCCTAAACCCTAAATCTACCCCCAGCACGACCCCCTACACTACACAAACACCACTGCACTACCCTAAACCCTAAAACACTACCCCAGCACTACCCCTACACTACCCAAACACCACTGCACTAACATAAACCCTAAAACACTACCCCCAGCACAACCCCTACACTACACAAACACCACTGCACTACCCTAAACCCTAAAACACTACCCCCAGCACGACTCCCTACACTACCCAAACACCACTGCACTACCCTAAACCATAAAACACTACCCCCAGCATGACCCCCTACACTACACAAACACCACTGCACTACCCTAAACCCTAAAACACTACCACCAGCATGACCCCTACACTAAAATACCACTGCACTACCCTAAACCCTAAAACACTAACCCAGCACGACCCCCTACACTACCCATACACCACTGCACTACCCTAAAGCCTAAAACACTACCCCCAGCATGACCCCCTACACTACTGCACTACCCTAAACCGTAAAACACTACCCCCAGCACGACCCCTACACTACCCAAACACCACTGCACTACCCTAAACCCTAAAACACTACCCCCAGCATGACCCCTACACCACCCAAACACCACTGCACTACCCTAAACCCTAGAAAAGAAACCCCACCCCATGCCCAATCCCCCTTACCTCTCACTCCTCGTGGTTCCTCTCTCCTCGTGGTTCCTGCTTCACGTCGTCTCTGAGGGGCGGTGCACGTCGTTGTGAGGAAATGGAACAGCCTCTGTTTCCTTACAACGACATGGATCGTCTACATGTTTTTAGAACGCATGGTCATTTACCATACATACCTTTACAACAAAATTCGTTGTAAAGGCATGCGTGGTAAATGACCATGCATTCTAAAAAAATGCGTAGTAATGACTTTGTGATGTACAACGCATGCGTGGTAATGCATGCGTTGTAATGGTATCGCAAAGTAAAAAAGTCGTTGTAACGGCTGTTTACCGATCGAAGCTGGCCCCTGTTCTTCAGTGAGAGTTTATTTGATTAATTAGGAGGAAGGAATGTGTTTTTTTACCGAAAAGTGCATTCCCGGCTGTTGTATTGTGAAAGTGTCCGCGTGGCCTGGTTTCACTTCCGGTGAGAGAGTGGAAGAGTCTGTTTGGATCTAAAGGAGTTCTGTTGTTGGACGGGGCTGGCGCGACATGTCATCAGAAAACATAGCTAATGGAAAGCGTCCTCCCTGAAGTGTGGAGCAGTGCCATGAGAGGTCAACGAGTGTGCGTCCCACCGCAGTATGACCGTACCGCGTGACCCATGTGCCACCTCCAGGGTACGGGAGGCAGAAGCGGCATCGCAGGTCCTCTTGAAGACCGTTGTAGCACTAATTCTACATTTTGGTACTAGGGCATTTTAACTTCGTTGTTCCTGATAGATACAAAGAGAAGATCCTGTGTTATTCAGTGCCCTCGTTACCTTTTTTGTGGGTTGTGGTGCTTGTCACTCGCTGCCCCGCCGGTGCACACGACTGGGCACCCCACCTCGTGTGCCATCTGCAGGGCCTCTGCCCTCTGATCACTGGTTTCGGTTTCTGGAGTGGCAACATAAACAGTTGCTCCCAAAGGACTAGCCTGAACACTTAGGTGAATATCCCCTGCACCAGCATTCCACGGAAATTCTTTCCTAGCTCTCCCACGTCAACGAGGACGTCATAATAGCACGGCTCCGCTCGCGACACCGTATGACGTCATCGGAGCCATAAGAGAACCTCGTCGGCGTGCTGACGTCAGTTCCACCCATTTTTTCCGTGCCACCGAGGCAAATAGGGGACCGAGATATTTTCACATGTATACATAGTATAATAAATATATATATATTCACTGAAAAAACCATAGGTTTCAGGCACGTTATAGTTAGAAATTAGCATTTAAAAAACCTTAGAAATTCACTGAAAAAACCATAGGTTTCAGGGGCGTTATAGTTAGTTGGACATTTCACTCGTACAAAACCATAGAAATTCCCCGTTATAGTTAGTTCAGCTAACTATAACTCGCGCGCCCGCAATGCACTGCTGATGACGTCACATATTACATCACTCATGACATGGTCAGTGACATCACTCATGACATCACTGATGACATCTCAAATGACATCACTGATGACATCACTGATGACATCATCCAGTGAATGTGTGTTTTTCTGAAAATTAAATATGTTTTATATATGTATATCTCAAGGTCGATGGAAGAATAAATGGGTATATAAGTGTCTAAATGGATGATTTTGTTTTGTAAAATTGATTGTATAACTGACTAAGTGTATCTTAGTGAATACATGGGTTAGTGAGTAATGTTTAAATATGAAAATATCTGTATCAGTCTCTCACTTTGTGTATAAGTGGCTGCATGGGTTGGTGAGTAGCTACATGAGTGTCTATATGGGTTATTAGTTGGTTTTTGAGTATCAGTATGAGTGTCTGAGTGTCTGTATGGTTCGGTGGGGGTATTACTTAGTGCATAGATGCATGAATGAGTGACTCACTGTTTGTATGTGTTGAAGACAGCATGTGTGCAGGACTGTATAGGTGGATGAGTATGTGTATAGGTGTGTTAGTGAGTGAATGACTGCCTCAATAGTGTCTTTATGAGTAACTACATATGTTTTAAACTAGTATATGTGAGTATTGGTGTATATAAGTGAGTATATGTGAGAGTGAGAGATTGGAAGAGTTCCTGTACAAATAAGTAGGTGTTTCTATAAGTGATTGTTTAAGAGAGTAAGTATGTGTAAATTTCTGTAGAAGTAAGTGTGGTAGTGTGTGTATAACTGTATATGCAAGTAAATGGATGTTTGATACTTTGTTTGCATGTGTGACTATGTGTGTGAGTAACTCTATGGATGAGTGGCGGTGTGTAACAGGATGTATAGGTGTATGAGTACATATGATGAGTGAGTACAAGTATGAGTGACTGTATAGGGACTGTTGGTGAATGAGTGGATGTGTGTGTAGATCTTGGAATTACTGAATAGGTGTGTTGTAATTGGTATTGGTTTGTCCATTGTTTTGAAAATGTTAGTTTGTATTTTTGAGTGTGTGTATCAAAGGTTATATTAGGGTGAGAGGAGGTCTGCCACTCTATCAAAAGGATGATGTCATCAGTGATGTCATTTGAGATGTCATCAGTGATGTCATGAGTGATGTCACTGACCATGTCATGAGTGATGTAATATGTGACGTCATCAGCAGTGCATTGCGGGCACGCGAGTTATAGTTAGCTGAACTAACTATAACGGGGAATTTCTATGGTTTTGTACGAGTGAAATGTCCAACTAACTATAACGCCCCTGAAACCTATGGTTTTTTCAGTGAATATATATATATATATATATACCACGAAACGTTCTAACAAGCACAAAGAACGTGAGGGACACAACGGGGAATTCGGGAAAGGATTTATTTTCACTGCAAAAGCTTAAGGCATGACGCGTTTCGGAGCAATTCCATTTTCAAATGCCAGCTTCAACAAAGCACTCCCGCCAGTTCTTTGAAATAACCCCAGTCGTTCTGCCATTGGTAGCCATCCAGGTGGGCTGGGTCAAAGTTCCAAACGGACCTGCAGACGCGTTGGCTGACTGCAAGTCCCAACATGCAATTCTCACCGCATGCCAGGTAAGTTACTTTGCTCAGCCTCTTGTGTCCCATCTGGGGTACCGGATGAAATGAAGGACGCTGCTGTGATCTGTGGCAGAACGTTGTTGGTGAAAGCAATTTCCTCTCCCGAGCCCCCAACGCCTTCAACCACACAGATCCACGTTGGTTCAGGCCTGAAAGACCTACACTTATATATGTAAAAAACCCAGTGGCAAAGGCCATGTGCGCAGAGGGAGAATTGGCGGAATATGATCAAAAACCTCAGACATTCGCTAAAAAAAACAAAGGTAAAAGTGTCTTTATAGTTAGGAATGGTAATAAGATCTTCCCTTATGCTAAGAAAACCCTAGAAATTCACTAAAAAAATGTTTTAAGTGGCGCTAGTGTAAGTGTTGAAATCAGATGAAAATTAACATTGAAAAAAACACTCAAATTCACCAGTTATAATCTACTGAGCTAACTATGAGTTGTGCCCTATCATGCACTGCTTTGGGGCTCCAATATTACATTGCTCATGACATTTTAAATGCCATAATTAATGACATCACTGATTACATCACTGATAACATCATAGTTGTATACATAATAGAGTTACTGAGTGTATACGTGTGGGTCCCAAGCATGGAAATAGAGTAAGCCCTGGAGGTAATAGTTGAAAGGTATATTTTGCACCATTTATAGATCACTAAAGCTTGGAGTGCAAATATTGCTCAATGTTAAACAAGGTAAAGGCTAGGTGCACCCAATATGGATTGCAGAGGTATGTTTGAAAGTAGGTTTAGGCTTAAAGCCAAAGCCTGTTCCAAAAAATCTGTGAGAAAGGCCAAAGCTTTTGTTGAGAACAGATTATTCACCCGTGGAGATCTGGGCAGGTAACCATGTTAAATAGTTGCAATACACTGGTATATGCAAATTTTATGTAGCAAGGATGTTTAGAATGTGTGGATGTTTATTTCTAGAAATTCACTGAAGATTTTTGAGGCTTTGCGGATTGTTCAATATTGTAGAATATAGGGGTGCCACACTTAGAGATGGTTTCTCTCACCCTGGTGTTGTAAGTAAGGCTCTAAAGTAGTTTGCCATTGTGTGCATCTCAGCAATATGTATAGTGTATTTCACTATGGCGGGTTGTCCATAGGGCCTGCCAGCAGGTGTTTTTTCAGTAGCAAATGTAAACTTTAAGAGGGTAATCCCATTAAGATCAATAGAAAATAGTCCACTGGTGTAGCATGTTGAATTCTTTCAAGTCTACAAATGCTAGAGGATGGTGTCACAAAGATTGTATGGTATCATCATGGATGTCGTTTGAGATGTCATCAGTGATGTCATCAATTATGCCATTTAACGTGCCATGAGTGAATGGTGAATTTCAGTGGTATTTTGTTTTTTAAATGTCACTTAAAAATTGTTTTTTTCAGTGAATATATATGCATATATAGCCTAATATTGCACTTTCTTTGCCAAGTACAATAATCCTTATGAGCTGCAGCTGTGTTCCTGTCTGTCCCCATCTTTCAGTATCTAACAGCGATAATAAGATGCCATGTTTACCTCTACATAAAAGAAACGCTGAGATTACACGTCCATTAGCATCCAATTGAGGCAGAGGGACACGCGTAGGCGAAAGCATAGGAGAAAACTGTGCCTCGGGCCCCGGCAAATGATGAATTCATTTTCTCACTATTAAACGTCTACATATGCTCTATCTACAAGCCTGAGGGGAAAGGCTGAGTTAAATTTGTCCACCAGCCTGCAGAGGAGATCAGTAAAAAATATTAAGTTATAAATTACCTCATGTTCATTCAGTGGGATTCTCGTCGGAAGGCAGCGGAAAGGTTGCATGTTAAGTCATGCTAATTTCACCCAAATCACTTTACTCAGGCCGAGCAAGAGCAGGTTTGCTTCGCTGCAGTGGGGGTGGGGGGCTGTGCTGCAGCCCTATAGTACATCCTTTTGTGTTAGGGAATTTATCAATTTGAGTAGCACGTGGCTGAATACTAGACTGCTGTTTCTGTTTCTGTTTCTTTGTTGGGAGTGAAAGAAGAAATGTAGCTGTGTTGGATACAATGGCCTCGAAAACATCTATTTTGCACAGCCCTGGTGAAATTGCAAGGTTAGTTGGACCTACCAACTGGTGCTAAACGTTAGTCAGAACAAAGGTTGTTTTAAACTGGACAGCACTAAATGCTTCATAGTCCTTTTTAATTATTATTATTTTTAATTTTTAGTCATGCTACACAGCAGCCACAGTGCTAGTCAGCATGGCTACAAAGTCAAAGTGGGCAATGCCCATGCTGTAAACATGAACAAAAGGCAATGGCAGATCCAATAGTCTGAAAAGCGAGACCTTTGGGCAATGTCAATGCTTGTCAGGTTTCGGCACAACACTCCTGTGATTCTGTGCAAATCAGTAAATCTTCCCATGTGTGAAAAAGAAATAAATATGACATTTGGTAAAAAAATATCCTATCACATAATTAAAGCAAATTTGCCCATGTCTTAGTGAAGATACAATTGAAAGCAGAGAACATCTGTTGTCACAATAAAAGCAGATAACATCTCTTGTCACAATAAATATCCATTTCAAAGGAGAAAAAGGGCTTCTTTGAAGTGTGTGTGGCATAGTAAAACATAGCTAAAACTGGAAAGAGGTTCAACAAGGATGACAGGGAAGAAGACAAAAAACAAGTAGTTCCTCAATCACAGCACGATCAGAGGAAGTACAGTAATCAAGCTGAAACAATCAATACATGGTCCAAGCTCCAGCCGAAAGACGAGGAAGTGAAGCTATCACACGCTGGGCAAATTAGAAGGCAGCAAATAAAAGTGACAGTGAAGCCAACAAATGGTTATCACTGGGCAAGCTGCAAGCCCCTTGTTGTATACTATATCTCTCACAAGCGAGAGCACGTGCTGTGCATGTGCTTCACTGGCAAGACCTAAAAATGCACTAATAATGGTTGTATGTATTTAATTTGGCCCATGATCAGGCTATTTTTCCACAGCTGGTCCCTTTTTTATTTTGTGGGCTAATAGACTGCCCAACTCATTAGTAGGTCAAATGCCTCTTAAGTCACCTCACAAAAATGCAGTTCATTCCAATTCCATGGTTTCACATGACTACATCTTTTATAAGTAGTTTTTTTATTTGACATAGTCAGATACACATCGTGCTTATATGCAGTAATATGCCTTCTCCTAAACAGATGTAAACCTTACAGCAGTGAAAGAAAACCTCTACAATTATTTAGTCTCTTTAAAAATGTTTAAACTCATTTAAACTTTGCCTCAAACAAATCTACCATTAACGACTACGTCACTAAATAACTTGAACAATCCAACAAACTTTTAGTTAGAATTTGATTGCTGCAACACACTTATATATGACCTGCCTCCATAATTCAAATAATAAAACAACAATTTAAAAAAAATACGCGTAAAAACCAGTGCTTAACTTGAGCGGGTGGGTGCAGGTTGGGGTCACTGGCACTTATGGAGCCAGCACTTATTTTACCTCATCAGTCTTTCGCCACGAGCAAGAGAGAGAAAAACACTCAAGGGGAAAGAAGGAGGAAGACGGAAAGAAGGAGGGACAGAAAGACTGAAAAACAGTGACAAAAAGAGAAAGCAGTGATGAAAAGGAACCTGAAAGAGAAGTGATAAAGAGCATAAAAGTGACTGCTAGTGGAAGAGGTATGAGGTGGAATCATGGCTACACATCCTTGGTATTCAGCACCACGACCTTCGATAGCGCTGGTAACTGGTCAATAAACAAAAGTTTGGCCACGGCACTTGCTATATTACAAATTAAGCATTGCCCAACACAACACTACTCTGGATGCTCTATTAAAATACTGCACATTTTATCAAATAGCTCTTCCCCATCTCTTCATCAGCAGGTAACTTTAAATTGGTGTGCTTCCTTAAAATAGTACTAAAACCAGACAATAAGATTATGCACCTTCACTCTGGGCTTCCTGGTATTGCATGCACTATATAATTGATAAACCTAACATTAAACACTCAGTAAATGCTTTGATTGCAGGATAAACGAGTGACTCCACGTGACCACATGGCATGAAACGTTGTGATTTTGTGGGAATATATTCGGCCATCCCTGCCTTTAAAGGCACAATGTAAATGCAAGCACTACAATGCAGAGTGTTATGAGCTATAACGCCAAGACTGGAGGAGAATCTCCCACCTGACAACGTTAGATCTCTGCTACTACTGTACATCTCAAAGATGATGCAGCACTAAGATTGTCCAAATAAATAATACTATCTGTGGGTAATGCTCGTTGATCTCTATACAATATGCACCATTCAAATTTCTAAGCTGTTATTTTTAGCACATGGACCAACCATTGCCTGTTGGCAAGTGCTGAGATAGGCACATTGAAATTAAATGAAATATATTCATAAAAGCACACGTTTACCCAAAGGTGTCAAGGACCTAAATCAAACCTCAACAGGATCACAGGGTCAGACGATCACCCTTGACTTTTACAGTGATTACCCATGACTTTTAAAGTTAAAAGCCAGGTGTTCAGGGCTTTCCTAAAGACCATATCGTTTTTCAGGCTCGTCGGGTGACGCAGAAGGCTATTCCATAGTTTAGCAGTGGCAACCGAAAAGGATCCGCCTCCCCATCTTGCGGGATGAAACAGCTGATGCAAACACAGTCACCGCAGCAAGTACGACATAGGCTACCGGCAGCTCCCTCGGCACATCGGTAAGTCAGCAGATGTACATCGGCTACAAGCAGCTCAACCGCAGCACTCTGGTAAGTCAACTGATGTACCTCTTCACATCAGCACATGGGTGAGGTTGTATGGCTGTCCCCTGCACAGCTGGTTACGGTATCCCAACAATCATCACCAGTGTTGTAAATAAGTTAAAGACTCCGTCGTTGAAGTAGATGAACAGAATTTATTAATCACAATGTCACAACCTTAGAGCCACAGCTACTGACTGAATATCAATGACAGTTGAACAGTCATAACCACTGGAAGGCACTAACTGTTACAGAGGGGAGGGGGACACAGGTGAGGGGAAGGGACCAAGTGATATAACAAGGTATATACAAACCAAGTATAATTCACACAATTGATTGTAATAATATTTGCAGCTTCAATATTAATGAATAAGTATATTCACAACAGATCTGTCTCCGCATCTAGCTTTCCAAAATTTGGCGACCATCACTAGGTTATGAGTACCCGAGCGGAGAGACCTAGTCGGCACATATCAGTGGAACATTGCAACATTGGAACATCGAAAATGTTTCATTGTATTTATGTAGTACAAGTGTATACAGCATGGACCTAGACACAAAAAGCAGAGCACAGTACAGGGTCAAAGACAACCAAAGATAGAGAGAGATGTTCTATTACATTAGTAGTTCTACCATATTGTCTAGTGGAATTGGACATGATTCTATTGTATTGATTGGATCTCAAGTGCCCAAATACATTAGTTGGTAGAACAGAAAACCCACAATTGCAAACATGTTATGCCAGTGACAAGGATTCACATACTCACCCACAAATAACTTCTGCTGCAGCAATCAGAGAAAATTCTGGCCCCAAAGGTAATGCAACTCTTCCCTCTGATCCCTTCATTATGGAGGTTTAGAGTAAACAAAGGAGAGTTTATCGCTCAACTATTGGCAAAAGATGTTCCATTTGTTTTACCTCAATATAATCTGTCACTCTTCCCATGAATGGAGTTGTACATCAGCTGATACTCCATCTATTTCGCACCTCACCCATTGGACATGGCCACACCTACTAACATGAACATGAGTGGGATGGAGCCATCACCTGCCCAGAGCCACCTCCTCCCTCCAGGAAGGTTCCAGTGACGCTCAACAAGTCTTGGGATGATCAACCAATCAGACCGGATCTCCTTACATTCAAAATTACGCTCCAGGATGACTACTTCCTCCACAAAAAAAAAAAAAAGATGCAACATGGATGCACTTTCCCTGTATCCAATTCAACCTGATCATATTTTTAAGCTTTCATTGTTATGTTGCTATTGTTGTTTTGTCTTCTAATGCATAAAATCCGTTGCTTTGCAATGTTCTAAAAATTTCAAATCCATCTTCCTTCTGTCCTTTTCCTTCTAGTGCAATTCTGTGTCTACTTTTCTTTCCTTCATCCCTATTCTGGATTATATCTCCTTTTTTAAAATTTTTATTCAAGTAGCAGAAACCTTTATTGGTGGTGAATGATGACATTTAAATCGTTTAAATTAATACTGATTGGTTTTTCTTCTCATGTCATCACTAGCCATTTTAGGTGCAGGATTCCATACTGACTGAATCTATTTGCATAATATGCTAATTATTTCACAGAAATCACCTTTTAGTCATGTATCCACTTTGCGTGTGTGATATTTTCACACTGTGGGTGTTTCTCAGGTTCATCTTTTTACATTTGTTATTCACAGCAAAGTCTGAGCTCTTTGCTGTGCGCGGCATTAGACTCCCACCGTCCTCCAGTCTCTGGTGTTCACTTGGCAGTTTAGTGCTTTGGCTGACATTCCAGAACACATCAAACCTTTACATCAATCCCAGTATCTTGTCCTGCTGTGTGTCTGTGCAGCCCCCTACATCATCTGTTGTGATTCTTCCTCCTGCACCACCATCTGCCACTCAGCTGGTTACTCACTCCACCAGCAGTTCTTCAAGCTAGTTACAGTGCATAGGAACTGGTTGGCAACCTGCCAGACCAATAATTTCTGTATGTCAGAGGCTCGCTTGCTCAATCAGTGCACGCATTCTTCCAAGGCCCTTCACTTCATATTGAATCATTTTGCGCAGATCGTATTATTAAGAGTATCAGTCTCCTATAGATGGTTGTAATGTTTAAGTTTATTGGTATGTGGAGTTGTTTGTCCACTGCAGTGTGTAGTCCTTTCTTTCTTTCTTTCTTTCTTTCTTCCCCCTTCCCTTTGCCCTTTCCTTCCCTTTTACTTTCTTCCTTTTTAATTTTTCCTTCATTCCCTTCTTCCTTTTTGCCATGCCTTCCTTCCATCCTTTCTTCCTCATTCTCTCTCCTCCCCCACTCCCAACCTTCAAATAAGTATTTCCCCTCTCCTCACTCACATTCTTTCAGATTTTTAATAATTTTATTTCTAGTCTTCCTGCACCACTTTCTTTCTATGTTCTTTGCCTTCATTTCCTCCCATCATTCCTTAATCTGATTCTATGTCTGAGTGCCCCATGCGTTTAATTTAATCTGTGTGTAACCTAAAGGTCAGAGGCTCATACATAAGGCGATGCAGTCAGCTGTCCATTGTTCCAAGATATAACGCCCGCTAAATGCCCAGTGGCATAGCAGGGGGGGCGGCACAAGTCTGCCCCCCGCTCTTACCTGCGGCCGTTGCGGTGGCGGCTGCCGCAGAAATCACCAGCACCGCCGCTCTTCAGACGGCCGCCCCGGGGCAGGTCTAGCTACGCCACTGTAAATGCCTCTGTGGGTAATGTGCTTCTTAAAGTGCACTGCAGAAGTGTAGTAATTATTAACTTCCCCATACTTAGATATCTCATTCTTCCTTCTTCATCTTTATGTTTGTTTCTCACCACCTGCGAAAGGAAAATCACCAAAATGACGAAGAAACATATCCTACTTTTAAGCTCCTTTGAGGAACCAGTATCTGTTACAGATGAGAGACCTTTTGCACTTACTACCTGGATTTTAGGAAATCTCACATAAACAATTTTTCTTGTGCGATGGTATTTGATGGGTTTGTCAGTCTATCAAGCCTTTTTTCTAGAGCTTTCAATAACGTTCTCATTTAGAAAAATATAACATTATGCTTTGGGTCATGTTCCAGGCTACTTCTAGGGTAAATGTAAACGTGTAAACACCTAAAATAATTCACTCAATCGTTCACTCACTCATTCACTTATTTTGCTGTTTACCAAGTCAGTTACTCACTCTATCACTCATCAGCTCAGTAATAGACTTGCAACTTTGTTCACTTGTGAATTCACTCACTCATTTACTTGTTGACACACTTGCTTATAAAGTAATTTGCTCACTCTATCTATCACTCTCTAGCTGATTCATTCACTGGTTTGTTCACATGCCACCTCACTCACACAGCCTCTCACTCACTCACTCCAATCTTTTGATCTAACTGTTTTCCTTTACCTCAATCTATGTCATCTTCTTAATTGTGTTTTAGTGCATGCTTTAACAACTTCACTCCCTCTTGCTAATGTTTCTCACTCCTACACATGCAGCTAACACATAGACTAACAGAATGATTACTAACCCTGAAAGCATGCAACAACATTTTAATCAAGCTAACTGTTGTTGGGGAGTTTAAAGCTGTGAGTAACATCCTGCTGCTCTTTTAATGGTTTGCTAATGCACCATTAATGTTCTGTTGTTTTGGAATAAATGACAGCACAACTATTCCATAATAACAGTTATTCAGAGTTGGCCCCTCTGGATCAAGTAGTAGTCACACTGGGCACCATAATCTTATATTGACAAGTCAGAGGAAATTCTGTTTTGTTTGCTTAGCTGCAGCATCACCTTGTATGTTTTATGGGTAAATGTGCTCAAACATCCTACAAATCTGCTTGTTTTTTGCATGTTATGTATTTTCTATAGGAAATTGATGTAAAAAGGAAAGAGTTATTGCAGACTCTGCAGGCACCCTTGTTTCCATAGTGGCAAACAATGTCCACAGCATTGGTGCTGAATCTATAGTCTAGAATCCAATAAGCTGCTGGCTCCTAATATGTAGCAGGTATAGGGACAATTACAACCTTGGCACTCTTTGCATTAGAGTACCCTTGAACGGCTATACATCCTACCCTCAACTGGCAAATGTAGGGGCTCCCTGCAATAGAGACTCTACTCCTGTGACCAGGTTTCATGGCTTTGTGCCGTGGAGCCTTTGGTTTTGCTTTGGGAGGGAATTCTGAAACCAACTATATAGTGCTGTCAGTTATTGTACTACCCAAATGAGTCCTCATGGAAAGCCCATAGCAGGCTGCCCCTCCCCAGAGAATGCCTCACAAAAACCAGACTGCTGTTTAAGGCAAAGTAATAAAGACTCACAAGGACACTTTGGTGTTTAAGGCAAAGTGATAAATGCTCACGAGAACACTTCAGTGGAAAGGGGGGCATCACCTTTTTATGTGCTGGAGTTCTGGTTCCAGATTATAGTTGTCTGAATATCACCTGACATAAATATTGTGTCCTAAATTGTGTCTTCAAAAGTATCATGCCATTAGGGTTATTAATAGAAAATCTACATGGAATACGACAATACTTTTACAAATGATATTTATGTAAGACAAAACTTTCGGTATAAAATATACATCATACATACATACAGCCGCTTGTCATTCAGTTTGTCACCCTCATTTCAGACATTATGACCTATGGACTACAAATGCTTTCCCCAATTGTAGGCCATTGAGAACATATTTTAAGTTCAGCGATCCTGTGATAATTTACAACGGACAATATTTTAGAGCTTGGTAATGAACAGTTTTCTCCTATATAAACTCCACCAGAATGAATTTGTTTAAAAGCATGCCACATACTCTGAGAAGGTTCAGCAGAGGAATTGGTTGAATCATAATAGGATTTTAAAATGCCTGATGAGGACCTGTAACTTATCAAAGGTTTACACCAATCCCACCGACCACAATCTTTGCTATGTTATGACAGTCAACATCAATGATCATTAGGAAAAAATTGACCCCTTTGTCACTTTAGACACAAAAGATATGCTAGTATATGCAAGACTCAAATACAACACAGACGATCCCCAACAACTTACCCTTGAGAATACTACCCATGTGGTAATTTCAGGATTTGGCCACCAAACAAACTAACAACCTAGATTTGAGACTTATTGCACAATGGCTACAGCAACAACACACAAATTGTAATGGCCACAATAGTTTTTCTTTCATCACTTGTCCATTTACATTGCATATGTTGGTATGACCACACAGAAAGTGAAGTTTTGAATCAGTGAACACCGACGTACCACTAGCTGCAAATGGGCTTCTACCAAACTGACAGTACATTATCTGGAACTAGCCGACATGCAAGATTAACTAGAATATAATATCATGGAAAAACTCTGAGACACCATCCCTCAAAGAGAAGCTCTTTTGATGCTTTTCCAAAATTGGCCTTTAAATTGCAAACCAATCTAAGGTGCTTGAACATTGAAATACCATGACAATCACTATATGGCTGACACACATTACCAGAATTAGTACAACTAACAATGAGTTTGCCCAATCACCATGCACCTCCAATAGTATTCTAAACACAGACGTGTGACTGTCTATATGGTACAGAAAATAGATGCCTTAGTGGGTGATTTCTGAAGACATCTTTGGTTTCACTTTCAGGTGTTATAACTGTTTTCTCAAAGATAATTGGGGATTGAACCCATCTTTTAACACTTAACACTACACCATATGCGTTGATCAACGCTCTTCAAAATTAGACAAAGTAACCTGATGTAGTTCTCCATAAAATATTTTTCTACCCCATACCCAGCTACACCTGCCAGGATAACTGATGTTCACTTGCACTGATTGTCTCCAATATAGAATTGTTTTTCCGTTGATTGAAAACACTACACTGTCAAGTCTCTGCACCATCAATGCATATTCTATGTCTGTGATACTACACATGAGAATTCTACATAACGGCCACTTAATTTTTGTTTGTAAACATTATGTGGTCTAGTCCGTATTTTCAGAGAAGGTGGTGTCACACTTTCTCCAGCCTCACAACCTGCTTGTGCCCTTCATTAACACTATCTTACACATCAGACTGTGTCTCTTGGTCATCAAGTGCACCTGCAGACTACACTGTACTTACATAAGGTGAGGGTGCATTTCTATGCTGCACCTATAGCTAAATTACTGTTTTTGCTTATTTTTTGCTTATTACAAAGCCCTTTGACATTCATTCTCTTCACCTCTGTTTCATTCATTATTCTGTCTTAAGTAACAGGCACTAAATACCCCTGAGCATGAACTAACTGAAACTAGTCAGAGTTAGTGTCTCTGGCTAAGAGTTGTTTTAACTTTGTCTTCTCTTTGATGAGTGTTCACAAGTGTGAAGTTTGGTGTTTTTGTGGAAAAAACCATTCACTCTCTGGAGTTTTTAAGCATGGACCCATATTTAAACACAGTACTCTACAAACAAAGGGCCTGGATTTCGGGCCTGGATTTCCCTCTTGTCACTGGGTACTATTGGCCGTTCATTTTTTTCTATGCTGTATCTTCAGGACTCATTAAGAATTTAGTCCTCAATTTTTTTATATTGCATACCATTTCATACACTTTACAAGTAGATATTTTCAGCTACCTGTTTCCATTTTTGTACACTGAACTTACTTCTTGGACCCAGGCCATCAAAAACAGCCTTCTGACCCCTTAGTGAGCATTAATGAAAGACCGAAATATGTGATCACAATTTAGGGTAGCACTGACTCCCCAGTTGTCTTAATTTACCTTCGCGTGACTGCAAAAAAATATTTATAAATCACAGAAAGGAGTCCGTTCCTCTATTGGGCAGATGCACTACAAGTTGCTATCTGACTAGTGTTCAACTCGCTGGAAGATCTCAATTTCAGATCGTGATGCCCTCACACACCTGTTAAGGTGTCATGCTTCATCATAGGGCGCTCCTCGTCAGACCGGCGCTGCAATGTCTGACGGGCCTGGTGGCTTCTTTGGCGGAGTTCTTTTGATCTGAGGACGCCGTATGTGAAGTGTGTGTGGGCTAAAAGTAAGTGATCAATGGTGTGTGCAACGTGACTAGGTGACTTAAAATAGGCATTGGACCCATGAACGTTTTAATTCAGAAGTGGGACCAGGACTAAGTAAAAACAGTGGGGCTACCAAGAGGTCTTAAGGTACCAGGGTAGCTATTATGTGTGTGTGGTCAACATGTTTCGTGACCTCTAGGCTCAAAAGTCGAGCAGCACTTCTTCAGGACCAAAAAATGAAAAGATGGGGTCCCCAGAGAAATGAGGACTGCGGGGGGACTCCCCGTAAAGTGGGGATGTCCAGATGGTGTATGTCTAATCCCAAATAGGGACCAGAGGTGCGTCTCCACCTAAAACGAGGGAGACAAAAGGAGGGAGAAAAAATCGCGACATTAAACTGTTCTGCCGATAATACTGACAATGCTGTACAAATGCAAAATAGCTTCAGCCCCATACTTTATGGGAGAGGTACAGATCCTGGGACAGGTTGGCCTACCCGACCCAGGTACACAGATAATGTATTAGAGTTTAGAGTGCAAAGGTTACTCAAACACATATTACATTTTTTTTTAAAACGTTTAAAAAAAACAAAGCGCGCATGTGATGTGATCCCATGGCTTTGAACGTCTAGAGAGAAGCGGACATAAAATCCACTCCCCTCCCCCGAGAGGGGGGGGAATGGCGCATAGCAGATCTTACCTCACTTGAGGAGAAGTATTACTTCATAGATGAAGGGGAGGGACCCGACCACTGGAGGGGACCACCTTGGGGTAAACATGTGGGAAATAAAAGACAATCATGGTAGGCCAACAAGAAGCAAAGCTAAGACTGCCCGAGTTCAGGATAGTGATGAACTAAGGCCCAACGCATAGATGCGCTTGAGGACAGGTGCGGGGGCATGCCCCGCTATGCTCAAAGCTAATGGCAAGGGAGTGAGATGTAAGATATACATAGTGTGATGCCCCATCAAAACCTGTCTGCAATAAAACAAGCTGTTGCTTAATATATTAGCGTGAAAAATAGGGGGCACACATGTAGGAACCCAAATAGGCAAGATGGTTATCAAGATGTGCACTCTGTACCCGACTGGGCAAAGGGCACCATGCGGGTGAGCTAACTAACCCGTGTAGCCGGTGTCGGTCAACGACGCCTGCACCAGCTATCAGCGTGTCTGGTTATGCTTATTTAGATCGCGCTTATAGGAGAATCTGTCCCGGGCGATCGGGAGCCCAACGCACGCTCCAAGGTTGCTAAAAGGTAAGAGACGCCGCTGAAAGTGTCTCGCGGTAAAACTTAAGGCAGCACGAAAGTAAGGCTGAGTCCAAACAGGATACGTATGTGGCACATAGATCGCTCAGGAGGTCCTCACTTACCAGGTAGAAGGTGCGGGCACTGCCGGTACTCCAACGCGTCTGCCCCACGTCTGGATATTACCGGCACTGCAGGACGGCCAGCATCTTAAAGGAGCGGCCCACGTGATGCGGACGTTGGGAGTCTCGCGATAATGCGGCTCCGAACACCGCCGCCATCTTGTCTCGAACTGCCACTGCCTGACTGTCTAGAGAAAGCCTGACTCTGCCTCGAGGCGGTGCTCTATCATAAAAAAGAAGAAGATCGAGGTGGGGGACAGTCCCTGGCGAATCTGATTAGAATTAAGATGACCTGCCACAAGTGTAACATTGACCTCATTGTGTGAGAATAGTCACTTGCAGCACCTAAAGCGAAGTACTGTTTTTAGTGTAAACACATGGTATGTTGACCTCATGGTATGAGAGTAGCCACGTACAGTACCTAAGGCTAAGTACTGTTTTTAGTGTAAACGAAAGTGTGCCTAGAGGTCTTGGTACGAGGCTGCCATATGTAGGTGGCTAAGGTTAAGGGTGTCTAACGTGCATTCATAAGAGAGATGGACAATCTCTGGAAATATGCCTGGTGGCTATCCTGTGTGTGTTTTTCGCCACTATAGTTCAGTCCAAGGAATTTCATCGTTGAGACCTCTAGTCTGCGTGGACAGGCGAAAAATCCATCGTTGCTCAGTTTCAAACAGTTTTTGGGCGGACCACATATTATTACTTTCAATCACTGTCCAATTCATCTCATCCGATCTGTGTGGGTGAGAGAGATAATGTGCACTCATTTTCGTTGTGGTTCTGCCACATCTTATGTTGCTGCGATGTTCCATGATTCTCGTCTTAATGGGGCGGGTGGTCATGCCAATATACTTCAAATGGCATGGACATTCAATTAAGTAAACACAATTCTTTGAGTTACAGTTTGTGTGGGTACGTTGGGTCCATACTTTACCTTCTTCCAAGAACAGTTCTTTGGTCATTTTTGTCAGGTCGCATACCCCACAGTGGCCACATGGGTAATGTCCCCGTACTGGTGTAGTGTTCCACAGGGTCCCCTGTTGGTTCTTTTGATGGATTTTTGGGCGGGTGTGGACTAGCAGATCACGTAAGTTGCTGGTGCGCTTCATTGCAAATCTAGGCATTGGAATGGAGAGACTCCCTGTGGAGAGGATCCTCCAGTTCTTTCGGATAATCCTTTGGATCCTATTAGAGTCTGGTGTGTATGTGGTAACACACGTCATTATATCTTCAGCTGTTTTGTGTTTTGGTTCCAGCAGGGCCTCCCTGTTATTATTGAGTGCTCTCTTACTGGATTTCCTAATGACATGCGCCGGGTAGTCGCGGGCTGCTAGGTTAGTACTCAATGCTGCTGCTTCATTTTTATAGTCTGTGGTTGTGTCGCAATTCCTGCGGAGCCGCAAGAATTGGCCGAATGGCAGGTTGTCCCTAAGGGCTTTTGGGTGGTGGCTCCCATAGAGGAGTAGATTGTTGCAGTCTGTGGGTTTATTGTAGGTATGCGTAGACAGCTGGCCATCCCGTAGGGTGATGGTAAGATCTAGGAAATGGATCTCGGAAGTGGAAACAGTTCTGGTGAACCGGAGGTAGGGGTCCAGAGAGTTGACCCAGGTGAAGAAAGTGTCACATGTGTTCATATCTCCTTTCCAGAAAATGAGGATATCATCTATGTAGCGCCTCCACAGAATGATGTTATTCACATAGATGTTGTTGGCCGCAATGTGGAGGCGTTCAAATTCGGCCACGTAGAGGCAGGCCATACTCGGCGCGAACGTACTCCCCATAGATGTACCCTGGGTCTGGTGGTACAGCCGGTCCTGGAACTGGAAGAAGTTCTCACACATGGCTATCGTGGCACAATCCATTATAAAAGCCAACGGTGTTTGTGATGTCCAATCTTCTGCTAAGAGGTGCTCTTCCACCACCCTGAGGGTCTCTGCCTGGGGGATGTTAGTGTAGAGCGCCTCGACGTCCAAGGTCATCAGAAGGTTAATCTCATCATTCCTAGTAGTGTGGGTGATGAGATTCAGGACGTCTCTAGTGTCTTGTAAGTACGAGGGTATCTTCTTGACAAGGGGTTGCAGGAAATAGTCGCAGAATTTGCTGAGTGGTTTCAACAATGAGCCGATCCCTGATACTATCGGGCGACCAGGAAGGGGCAAAACCCCCTTGTGGATTTTTGGGAGGGTGTAGAAAAACGGGGTCCTAGGTTCCGTGTTCACCAAAAAGTCAGCTTCATTTTTAGAAATCCAGCCCTGGGCTTCTGCCGATGTCACGATTGATTTGATCCTTGATAGCAGTACCACGGTTGGGTCTTTTTTGAGCTTTTTGTAGTGTCTCTCCTATGAGAGCTGTCTGAGGCATTCTTGATCATAGTCGGTCGTATTCAGTAGAACTATTGCGCCTCCCTTGTCGGCAGGTTTTATCGTGAGTGTGGTATCCTCGGTGAGGTGTTTGATTGCCGTTCTTTCTGCCGCGGACAAGTTGTTGAAATGTTGCCTGTTGGATAGACCGTCCACTTCTTTTATCACTGCTTTTGTTCAAAGGTAAGCACCTCGTGTGGTGTCATCCCTTCATGTGGTGTAAATTTAGAGGGAACTCGTAGGCCAGTGTCAGATGGTTCTTGGTGTTCTTTGTCTTGAAAGTAAGCTCTCAATCGCAACTTCCTGAAGAAATTATGAAGTTCTTTGTGCTGGCGGAACCGATCCATCTGCGGAGTGGGAACAAAGCCCAGACCCTTGTTGAGGACTCTCTTCTCGATGGGAGTAAGGATTCTAGTGGAAAGATTCACTACTAGGTCCGGTTGCTCTTCTTGCTCCTCAGCTCCATGCGTTCCTGTTCTTGTGGTGCCGGTTGGTCTTACCACTGGACTTGTTTTTGGGCTCCGCCACGCCTTCTGCCTCTGCCCCTGCCCCGGCCTCGTCCTAAAAAAGGCTGCTGGTTCTGGTTGTAGTGATACATTGGTGGGGGGACGTGGTACATTGGGTTCCAGGGTGGTTATTGTCCAAAAAAGGGAGCCATAGGATATCCATACATGGGTGGTGGTTGTTGTCCCCTGTTGTTTTTGAAACTGGAGCGGCTGTCATTACTCGAGGTACTGCTGTAGGAGCTCAGGCGTTGTCGGTTGTCAGAGGAACCTCCATCCGAGGAGTCATCCCCCTTGGGTAACTGGTAGTCCTCTTTAATGTACGGGTACGCCTTTTCCTTGTCGAATTTTTTTATATCTTTTTGTAGTTTGGAGATTTTCTGCTGCATAAGGTGATCTTTGTGGTCGTCCATTTCTGCATTGATTTCTGCAAGTCTGCTTTTGAAAGCGGTGATGTTGATTGTTGCTTTCAGATTGTTCTATGCAACCGTGATCTCGACCAATAGTTTGTCAGCAAGACGTTTTGCAGTGTTGATAATTAGTATGAGCCAATCCCTGGTGCACTTCCATGCCACCAGGGACCACTCTCTTCTAAATCCGATGTCTTCCAAGAAGATCCGTGGTGCATTGGAAGCCAAAAGTCCATTGGGGGCTATATTCGCCCTCAGGTATTCTGTCATCAAGGCGCCATGTAGAGCTATCTTTGTCTGTAATTTTTTCTGATTGGCTATGGAGTTCCAATCGTCGGTGTTACTGCTAGATGGATTACTACCCTCATGTTGTAGTAAAGAGGGTGCACGAAGAATTTCTGACACCATGTCATCGGTGAAGCTAAGGCCCTGTGTATCCATCGTATAATACGAGAGGCTCAAGATATATGTGGTAAAGTAAGTGGAAAGGCAAGGGAGGAGGAGAAAAGCTATGCGGTGTATGCACTGCGCTAGAAAACTGGGAGTATCAAGGGTCCCTCGGCAGGGCTGCCGTGCATAAACGTTAAATCAAAGAGGGGACAAAAGAGCTAGTTATTTAGAGAGGTCCTACTCCTGTGCTCCTTCAGGTACACATATAAATCACAGAAAGGAGTCCGTTCCTCTATTGGGCAGATGCACTACAAGTTGCTATCTGACTAGTGTTCAAGTCGCTGGAAGATCTCAATTTCAGATCGTGATGCCCTCACACACCTGTTAGGGTGTCATGCTTCGTCATAGGGTGCTCCTCGTCAGACCGGTGCTGCAATGTCTGACGGGCCTG
The DNA here is from genome assembly GCA_963921515.1 of Calotriton arnoldi. Lineage (NCBI taxonomy): Eukaryota > Metazoa > Chordata > Amphibia > Caudata > Salamandridae > Calotriton > Calotriton arnoldi. The sequence continues at coordinate 6,018,264 of CAWUFW010000044.1, forward strand.
GTGGCTTCTTTAGCGGAGTTCTTTTGATCTGAGGACGCCGTATGTGAAGTGTGTGTGGGCTAAAAGTAAGTGATCAATGGTGTGTGCAACGTGACTAGGTGACTTAAAATAGGCACTGGACCCATGAACGTTTTAATTCCGGAGTGGGACCAGGACTAAGTAAAAACAGTGGGGCTACCAAGAGGTCTTAAGGTACCAGGGTAGCTATTATGTGTGTGTGGTCAACATGTTTCGTGCCCTCTAGGCTCAAAAGTCGAGCGGCACTTCTTCAGGACCAAAAAATGAAAAGATGGGGTCCCCAGGGAAATGAGGACCGCGGGGGGACTCCCTGTAAAGTGGGGATGTCCAGATGGTGTATGTCTAATCCCAAATAGGGACCAGAGGTGCGTCTCCACCTAAAACGAGGGAGACAAAAGGAGGGAGAAAAAATCGCGACATGAAACTGTTCTGCCGATAATACTGACAATGCTGTACAAATGCAAAACAGCCTCAGCCCCATACTTTATGGGAGAGGTACAGATCCTGGGACAGGTTGGCCTACCTGACCCAGGTACACAGATAATGTATTACTGTTTAGAGTGCAAAGGTTACTCAAACACATATTAAAAATTTTTTAAAAACGTTTTAAAAAAACAAAGCGCGCATGTGATGTGATCCCATGGCTGGGAACGTCAACAGAGAAGCGGACATAAAATCCACTCCCCTCCCCCGAGAGGAGTGCGCTTGAGGACAGGTGCGGGGGCATGCCCCGCTATGCTCAAAGCTAATTGCAAGGGAGTGAGATGTAAGATATACATAGTGTGATGCCCCATCAAAACCTGTCTGCAATAAAACAAGCTGTTGCTTAATATATTAGCGTGAAAAATAGGGGGCACACATGTAGGATCCCAAATAGGCAAGATGGTTATCAAGATGTGCACTCTGTACCCGACTGGGCAAAGGGCACCATGCGGGTGAGCTAACTAACCCGTGTAGCCGGTGTCGGTCAACGACGCCTATACCAGCTAACAGCGTGTCTGGTTATGCTTATTTAGATCGCGCTTATAGGAGTCGGGTACAGAGTGCACATCTTGATAACCATCTTGCCTATTTGGGTTCCTGCATGTGTGCCCCCTATTTTTCACGCTAATATAGTAAGCAACAGCTTGTTTTATTGCAGACAGGTTTTGATGGGGCATCACACTATGTATATCTTACATCTCACTCCCTTGCCATTAGCTTTGAGCATAGCGGGGCATGCCCCCGCACCTGTCCTCAAGCGCATCTATGCGTTGGGCCTTAGTTCATCACTATCCTGAACACGGGCAGTCTTAGCTTTGCTTCTTGTTGGCCTACCATGATTGTCTTTTATTTCCCACATGTTTACCCCAAGGTGGTCCCCTCCAGTGGTCGGGTCCCTCCCCTTCATCTATGAAGTAATACTTCTCCTCAAGTGAGGTAAGATCTGCTATGCGCCATTTCCACCCCCACCCCCTTCTCGGGGGAGGAGAGTGGATTTTATGTCCGCTTCTCTGTTGACGTTCCCAGCCATGGGATCACATCACATGCGCGCTTTGTTTTTTAAAAAAGTTTTTTTAAAAATGTTAATATGTGTTTGAGTAACCTTTGCACTCTAAACAGTAATACATTATCTGTGCACCTGGGTCAGGTAGGCCAACCTGTCCCAGGATCTGTACCTCTCCCATAAAGTATGGGGCTGAGGCTGTTTTGCATTTGTACAGCATTGTCAGTATTATCGGCAGAACAGTTTCATGTCGCGATTTTTTCTCCCTCATTTTGTCTCCCTCGTTTTAGGTGGAGACGCACCTCTGGTCCCTATTTGGGATTAGACATACACCATCTGGACATCCCCACTTTACGGGGAGTCCCCCCGCGGTCCTCATTTCTCTGGGGACCCCATCTTTTCATTTTTTGGTCCTGAAGAAGTGCTGCTCGACTTTTGAGCCTAGAGGGCACAAAACATGTTGACCACACACACATAATAGCTACCCTGGTACCTTAAGACCTCTTGGTAGCCCCACTGTTTTTACTTAGTCCTGGTCCCACTTCTGAATTAAAACGTTCATGGGTCCAGTGCCTATTTTAAGTCACCTAGTCACGTTGCACACACCATTGATCACTTACTTTTAGCCCACACACACTTCAGATACGGCGTCCTCAGATCAAAAGAACTCTGCCAAAGAAGCCACCAGGCCCGTCAGACATTGCAGCGCCGGTCTGACGAGGAGCCCTATGATGAAGCATGACACCCTAACAGGTGTGTGAGGCATCACGATCTGAAATTGAGATCTTCCAGCGACTTGAACACTAGTCAGATAGCAACTTGTAGTGCATCTGCCCAATAGAGGAACAGACTCCTTTCTGTGATTTATATGTGTACTTGAAGGAGCACAGTAGTAGGACCTCTCTAAATAACTAGCTCTTTTGTCCCCTCTTTGATTTAATGCAAAAAATATTGGCAGGATCTGCCACAAGGTAATTTTTGCCTCACCATTTCTGTGATCCCTTCTTCCCCCTTAGTATCAGGATCCAGGAAAACATATTTACATACCAACTGACACCTTTATAGGGTCCTTCACATTTCATAGTAGTAAATCCATCTCCATACCCTACTTAAAGGTCTCCCTTGACATTAAGCTGAGCCCGCAAACATTAAACAGCACTACACATGGGTGAAGACCCAGTGATGAAGCACGCCACTCAACAGTGTGTGAGGGCCCAGTGTCCTTTAAAATAAATAAACGTACTTGACACTTCTTCAAAACCTAACTCGACATTTGTTACCAGTTTAAGTTTCCACTCACATCATCCTAGACCGATGTCAGTTTATGTGAGTTTGCCTATGGTGAGGATTATTCTAGCTGATGCTTTCCCTCTTGCTCCTTTTGTGGTATATATAGACTTGTTACTTTTATTGGTGGCAGCAAACCAGTAGTAAAAACATGAGTTGATACATTTACAATGAAACAAGGACTTCAAAGACTTAGGAGATAAAACTCATGAATCTGCCAGATGTGGGATTGTGTTGCAGGAGTAAAATTAGCAATGTACCACCCTCAAATTAAAGACTTTAGGGGCTACAAAGTAAAATGTTTATTGCATTGGCTAGTAAGTGAAGTAGAGTATAATTCCCCCAGTTCTGACCAGAACATATCCCAATATCCTTGCCAGCTCATGTTTCCTGAAAGCAAATAACCTTACATTATTGAAGAAATGTTATCATGTCATTATGGCTAGCATTTCTCGCAAAGCCCGTCGACTTCCATGGAATTAGTGCCAGACAATTATCATCCTCCTGTTCATTTGACACATTTTCTTTAGTTACATAACAATGGCTGCTACTATTTACTGGGGAGCGGAGTCAGGCCGAGTTTGGCAATGCCACATGAATTCTGACTATTGTACATGTGTATACTCGGATTATCTTCCTTCAGAAATAATTCCACATAGTGGTCAACACAATGTACATCACCATCTTGCTTCACTCATACTTTGTCGTAATCAGATTAGACCTTCGTGGAGCTCAACAGGGATCCAACTAAGACCAGATGTAACATGTTACGAGCACTGCTTTTTTTAGTCTGAGCAAAATTGTTTAGCTCAATTCCACTGTTCTTCTGCCTTCTTGGTACTTCAACTTACATCAACATGCCTCCAATCTAACCCACAGAAGTTTATAAACAAAGGTGTGACTTGCCTCTTGGCAATCCACATTGGACATCATGGTTTTCACAGTGACCATCTTAACTCTAGATTGCTTTGATATTGTGGCAAACAGCTCACCGACCGAGCTTTGTATGTGTATGCTTGAAAATCAGTAGTTCAAGCTGCATGGTGGTTAACTGTGTAGCAGGTCTTGTTTTATTGTTGCTATGCAATGGGAACTGGGAGCATGACAATCAGCAGGGGAGCACAACCCAATACAGATATAGGTGGCAGATCCACCGTGCTATGCAGGATAAGTAGAAAGTATTGATTGCATGGGTGTGTTTGTGCATGTCTGTGTCTATGTGCTTGTGTGTCTGTCCTGCTGCATGTACTGATGTGTTTGTGTGTGTCTGTGTGAGTGCATGTGTTTGTTGGAGTGTGTGATGGGGTGAGATTGTGTACCTGATGTCTGTGATGTCCTGCTGTTATGCAGACCTGTCCGTGGTAACCATTTATTGCTGATGGTCCTTCCATTCCTCATATAGGGAAACGTCTGGAATAATTATAAAAATCCCTACATACTGGTGGCAATCGTTGGAATATGGTGGGCATTTTTGGCATGTTGGTGACTTCTAGCATAGTACTGGCCACGGCGTAATCATGGTCATTCTTAGTGTATCAGGTGATGGACAGCGTGATTTTACCGACACTTGATAATGCTGGCCATATTAATTATTGTATTTTTACCTGATAGTTGGCATCCTTGGCCTCATGGTTCTATTAGTATAACACTGATGTTGGCCTAATGCATGGACTTTTACCATATGCGGGGCCTTCCTGGCATATGATTGTGATCTATGGACATGCAAGGCATAATTTGTGCATATGTGAAAGCAGTACTTGTGAGTACTGGATGAAAATGAGAAGCTGATATTTGCTCACAAAATATATTTTTTTTACAAGCCTTAAAACAGGCGTTCTGGACACGACTTATGTTTTTCACAAGACAACGAAAAAATTTTGATTTGTTGCATTGTGTTAATTTTTCTAAAATGAAAACCTTGCAATTAATAGTTAAATATGTGAATTTTCATGCATTTACAAGCCAATGTGTGGTACAAAATCATTGCATTTGCCACTACATACACATAACGCCGATATTTGAGTAATAATTCAAGTTAAGTTTGGGATATTTTTTTGTTGTTGTTCCCTTAACGTCAGAGAAGAGGAAAATTGATGTTATTTTGTAGTTTGTGTGGAAGCAGTTCATATATTGTTAAAGCCTTTCATGACTATTAAAGCTGCTGTCTGAAATTTGAGCCTATAGAATTGGTGTAACCTGTCCAGTATCTGAACCTATAAGTATTTTAAAAAATGCATTTGGTATTTGCAGGTTGTCTAACTCTGCTGCCTGTGCTCTAAGACTGTGAGATTGGTGTATTTATTTGTTTTTTACAAATGAGCAATTATTACTACATTCTCAATCATAAAATAGGACAGAAAACCTACTTAGAAGAGGCGAGATCTGTTTCAGCCAGAGCTGTCTGGACATTTTCAGTAAAATTGTGCAGACTAATACACCATTTTGTGATCACTGTTATACATTTTTCATGCAATGGATTAGACATACTTGGCACACAATGAAAGTGTAAGAATATTGCATGAGTGTACTTTCAGAACCTACAGCTTTTTAGCATGTGTATGTATGAAGAATGTGGCTGGGAATATCCAATCCCGAACATCCACACAAAAGCGCAAACTAGCACACAGTCATACACACAAATGCATACACCATACAGAGACAGAAACACAGAAGCCACAGTCATATACACAGGCAGACACTTGCACACGGATACACACAGGCGAGTGAACTTTACTCACCACCACATAGACAGGCATATTTCAGGGTTTTATGATAATAGGTATTAAATGGTCTGCCTCTGACAGAGCATATCATTCAGAGACAGAGATAAGGTTATCAGAGGGGCACCATAATTTTCCTTCAAAGCCTTTTCGGCACTGAAGCTGTCCATTACTAAAACGTTCTATTTTGAAGTTCAACTCATCATCATTTGTTCCTAAAGCACTACATTAAAATTCAGTAGAACAGACTTTATATTTATTAATAAAAGAAAGGTTGAATTTTAAATGGAACCTATCTGGCAAAGAAAAAACTACTGCACTAAAGATTCCCAGAGCTTGTGGCAAAACAGTAAAAATCAGCATTGTTCTGTTCAATGTCTGAAACCATTCCTACCAGTGTGGTGTCCTGCAAAGTCTCCAAAAGGCAATGGGTGCCCAAAACGCGGTGGGTAGAGGAGATCGGGTAATGGCAACTTTGTCAAGTTGTCCAAATATATTATAGGAAATGTAGTCATGGTGTACTCCCATTTCTCAAAAACTGAGTTTGGTTTTTCTTTATAGTTTGAATTTAATCCACCGCCAAAATGTTCAAGTCTACGCCCTTTTTCAGGCATCTGTTTCTTTAAGTCAGTGGCTTTTACCATTGAGGCGACATATGGCCCTGTAGAGTGGTTATGATGTTAGCAGGAGAACACTGCAGCACAAAGTTTTAGGTAAGTAATCTGGTCTTTGGGGGTTCTCCTCATTTGCAACTGATCCTTTCAATATCTTTAATGTGGAGCTGGTTTAAAACTGGGGGGAAAGAAGAAAGTGCAATGAATCCACACTAAAGAGATAAGGAAATTGCATTTTGACTTGAAGATTAACCATAGGCAACCGAAGGAGCTTTTTAAAGTTACCTTTTACCTTTTATCATCACGTAAATGTGTGGTTCAAGAGCATTGGATGGTTTCCAGTCAAAAATCACTCCAAATTTTATGGCTTTTTGAAAGAGACAAGACAGTGTCCAAAGGCTAGAGTACCGAGTGGCAAACACTCTATGTAATAGTAGAATTTCAGTTTTATAGTTTAAAAGTAGTGTGGCAATAGCCTCTAAAATTACATAGTTGCAGTGCTTAATTTAAGCTGGTGTTTGCAGTGGAGCCAAGCAGGGCTCATTCTTGGGGGCCGAGGATTATTGCTCACATCAGAGTATAACCTATTGCAAGAGAAAGAACGGAGTAAGAGGGGAACACGAAGGATTAGATGGAAAAACAGTGATAAAAGCAGAAAGCAGGGGTGACAAAAGAACCTGAAAGAGTGCGATAAAGGGCCATGGAATGTACAGTGGTGGATGAAAAAGGCATGAGTTGGAATCAAGATTTGACAGCCCTGGTATTTAGCCACCTCAACATTTGGCAGTGCCAGTGGAGAGCTTCTGAAAAAACGCTGGGCCCCAGCACTTACTCTTTTACAAATTAAGCACTACATTGTTGGATTGTCTCAGTGACGCTGCAGCGGTGGGTGAATTGTTGAGTTGAGTGTTGTGAGGCTGATGTCGTACTGTCCAGTTTTTGGGGGGAAATTGGTTTTGCATACAAAAGAGGAAATTAATACAATGTGTATCTTTTGAATACTAATGCCTTATAAATCTCTTCCAATTCCTCTGTGCCTGTAGAGGTGAGTGCTTTAATTGTGCCTTTCAACGACGTCCCCCTGGGGCTGCTGCAGTGGACAGAATCTGTGGACAGTTTGTTGGCTTAGAAAGTGGATTTGTGTCTGATAGTGGCATTCATAATAAGTGAACCTTTAGATAGTGCCCCATATAAACTTAATCGATTGCAGCTCCTCTTGGCAGGTGGTTACAGTCTATTCTGTGTACCTGCCCTCTTTTTTTATATGAATCTTTTTAGCGAATGTTTCTAGGGAAAATAGAATTCCAAACGCAGTTTGCACAATGTGTATATATCTCTTCAGCACGTTTTGCCAGGCCTTTCCTTATAGTATTCAACATTTAAGGAAGAAAAACAAGATTCTTGCTTTCGAGCTTTGCATTTCGTAAGACATATTTAATGATCGAATTACGGAAATGCCGACCGACGTTCCTTTGAAGATGTATGGCGCAGTCCTGATAAAAGATAGAGCATCTTAGCCCTCTTGGAGACAGAGGTAAGGGCACATACAAGATGCATGATGCGCTGCTGATTAAAGATAAATGGTCTGGAGTTAGAGGTAGGGACACCGGCGGAAGTGTAATGATAACGCCATTTGTAACCGGGGGGTTTCAGCGCGGCAAGGATGAATTACCAACAGCTCGATATAAAACAGGCACACCCAAGGGAGCATTTCAAATGCAGGGGGTTTCGCTTCTTGGTTTGCTCAGGGAAGAGCGGTATTTGCATGCGTGCCGAGCTGCTCTTCCTTGATTTACGGCACGGAAAGAATAGCTCTGTCATTGTGTCATGGCGGCCATTACGGTCAAGGCTCGGCTGTCCCTTGACATCAGGCGTGCTGCAGGGACGTGCTCGCTTGTGCATGCTGCTTGAGAAACATTATTTTCAGCCACCTGCACCTATCATTGCAAGTTTCTGTCAACACTTCAGGGGGGAAGCACACAAACGATTTTGATATATATATGTAATGATGTAAATCTAAGAAAATACAAAACACACGCTTGTAGTGCCACGGGTTATCGCAGGGAGTGACACAGAAGTGTGCTGCTGCGTGGAGAGCTGTCACTTCAGCTTTGTCTTTTCCTCTGCAGTACCAGCGCGGAGTGGACAGTTGATGATCGCAGTGATATGAAAGCAATTTTTTCTTGTCTTCATTGACTCAGCTCAATGGATCTCTCATACGCTGTCAAGGCCCATATTTTTCACTATGAATTTTTTTTTCAATGAAGAAATGGTGTCCTTGGCATTAGTGAAAGTCCTAACTACGGGTTTTTACACATGTTTGGGTTTTCATATATCATGCACCTGCCACAAAGCTGTCGTGCAGAGGAAGGATGCTCTGGTACAGCTGGTACAGTGGCTCCTAGGAATGCAAAAGGTCCACTGCACCCCTCCACCCCCCCCCCCCATTATGTCTGGCTTTTCCTACTCATCATGGGGCAGGAGAGTATTAGGGCCATTCATTGCTACGTCACTGCTCGGAAAACACACCTGGTCTTATACAATGTTACTGCATCTTTTCTCCTGCTATTAAAAATTTATATCACATTTTCACCCAATCACTGAATATAAAACTGACTTTCAGAAAATCAAAATGTATTTTGCTCACGCCTTTCTTCACTGTTAGTTTGAGTGTTGTATAGAAACCCAGACCATGGCGGAGAACGGTATAGAGAATCATCACCAGTTGTGCACTTATCATTAAAACAGGTTTTTAGGAACAGAATTATAATGATGTTAATGATTTTCTTATTAATATAGTACTATATGTTAGATTATTATCATCATAATCATATTCATCATTATTATTATAATTGTTGGCATTGTTATTGCTATCATTATTTTTGGTTGTTTTGTTTGTGTTAGAAATTATATCATAATTCACTGAAAAACACACAGTTAAAAACTGAGTTATGGTCTGGGCCACTGATTATGCAATTGTGCCGCTGCAGCGTTTTTCGCATAATTTTAGATTTGCTGCATTTGTCACATAATCCATCATCTGCTACATAATCTGCAGATTTTAACAAAAAAGAATTGTGTTTCTAGCTCAAACGTTACTAAAAACACAGTGACATGTGTTAAAGCTCAGTGGAAGGCCCTTTGTGAAGTTTAACTGGTCACCTTTCTGTTGCTTATTGCTATATTTGGGTGTGAATCTGGTACTAATGAGACAGTGTTAAAACATTTCAGAATGACAAAAAAATCAAGCAATACTATCATAAAATGTGCTGCATTAAGTTGCAGAATTTGTCTTTTTTACCACATAATTTGTCCAACCCTGCGGCATAATTTGACCCTCCCTTGCCACATAATTCCAGTGGCAATGGTTAGGGTTCTGGCTCAAACTCATATACCACCGAAATTCACCAATCATAGTTATCAATGCACACTACAGTAACACAAAAAGATGACATACGGAATGCTCAACATTGTCAAACATTCATCCCCCTACAGAACTTTGGGCCTATACCCATTGTTCTTTTGCTCACCATGCCATTCCAGTTCAGACATAGCCATATGCAAATCAGTCTTGACCCTGTTCCCCATGGGAACAGTTCAGCCAAAAGTGCCAGGCCAGGTCCTCCCTGGACTGGAAAGAAGCATCCGGGGACCAGTTTTGGGTTATCACCCCCTCATCAGCCAGGCTAGCTGGAATCCAGTGATATAGTGAGCACGGGACCCACGTCTGGCATACCCTTCACACTTGAGGCAACTCCAGCAACACTTTCTGTGCCACTCCAATCGCTCAATGCACCAATTTAGCTCTATCAAAAGCATAATTTTAGGACTGCCAATATAGTAAAGAAAATGATACAAGAACCCCATTTACATGCACACCTGCACTTAAAAAAGGGACAGAATTTGACATCTCAGAAGCATTGGTTTATATCTGGCTAACTGATAATGATATGAATGTTTTTTATTAAATGTGCATTATGTATTTATTTTATCATTTTATGCAGTACACCCACAGCAGAACGCTTTACAGAAAAATAACAACATATATCAATTGTCTCCTTAAAATTATTACAAATCTATATGAGGAAGTGATGTTAATGGACGTTATATCAATCAAATTTTGGAAAAGTGAAATGTGAACGGCAAGTAGTGAGCACAGAAAGAAAGGATAATCCAGATAGGGAGAAGTTGACTAGAAAGCACTAGTAACAGGAACAAACCAAGACACTGAAAAAAGTACCATTAGGATTAGATAGCAGGAGCACTGTCGGAGACTTGGGGTGTTAAAAGTGAAGGAAAAAATAAATTGAAGAGATAGGATGTAGGTGCAGAGAGAGGAATTCATTATGAGAAGAGTTGTCGCAGAGCTAGATAAAGTCTGGATGCTATCCTTATTCACCTAACAGCTAGGAAGTTAATACATAATGCATTAATGTCAGTTATTGATAAGTAGAGAGTGGATAACAAACTGAAGCAGGCAGGTTAAAAAAGAAAGCGGGGAAGGTAGTGATAGTGGTAGCTAGGGTCGGATCACAAAACATTTGTGACTGGCGCTTTTTCATGGTGGCAAGAAAAGGAAGGACAACACCTTTTGACATCTTATTACAGAAGGGGGAGGTGGAAATATGTGACAAATGTTTCTACATATTTGCTGTACGGTTTTTGGTTGTAGTGGTTATTTTGTGCTGATGTGTTTTTGTACAGCTTATTGCAGTTTGATGTGGTGCTACGCAAAAGTTGCCTACCCATTACACGTCACAAACGTCAAAGACATTTAAGAAATACACTGTAGAAAAATGCATTTAGCACATGATTTATGCATGTAACGTGAGTTGTACGTGGAGGCAGGTGGCCCAGAAGGCAAGAGAGAGGAAGATGCTGTCTGATTCCAGCTCCTAATATTTCCATTTCTAACAAATCAGCCCTTTCTAGATGCAGTTGTATTCTCTTAAAAGGGTTTCTTTCAGCTTATAGCAAGAAAGTGTATGTTTTGTAGATCTATTGCAATCAGTTAGCTTAGCTGAGACTGCTGTTTGGTTTATAAAAGCACATCACCTTCAAACAAGAAAATATGTTTCTTTTAGTTTTCATAACTGGGATATACTTTGACCCACATCTAGCTAACATCTTCTCCAAGTGAGCAATCCATGTATATTTGTATTCCCCTGCTGAACAATTCCTTCTATTGTATACAAATTATTCACAGAGTTTGGAGTTCTAGTTTATTTTGGTCTGTGCTAGTTCCTATATTTGCTTCTAGAGTTTCCACCCTCAATTCCACTGCTATAACACACTCAGTTTTGCTATATTTCATCCTTTGAAGTATTGTTGTAGATTCAGGTATTAGCTTTGTATTATATTTTTAACATACTGATAAATTATTTGATCAACAATAATCCGTTCTTCTCTCTCTCTCTCTCTCTCTCTCTCTCTCATTTCTTCAGATACAGAAAAGGCCAAAACTGGTCACATGTGAAGCAAACATCCTCCATCCGATATCTTGACAAATGGTTTCCAGTAAGCTACCAGCCCCACATACTCCAATGATATATTTTGGGATCTGGATTCTTAAACCTCTTTAATTCATGGCAACAAACCATTCCAGGAAAATCTCTTGCACCCGAGCCAGGCAAGCAATTTGTTACAAAGTGCCTTCCGAGGTTTTTTGGTGGCGCCTTTGGACGTTTACAATATATTAACTTATTGTGCCGAATAGCCCCAGATTTCTGGTCTGCTATTACTAATATAATCCATCCAGTAGTAGTAATTGTTTATTTTGGATTGAAAATCCATAAAACATACATAAAATAATCACAAGTATCAATGTTTCAGTAATAAAAAAAAAAATATACATTCTCATGCGGTCAACTTAAAATATTCTAATAAAATCGATTATGCCACAACCTAGCTGTACACAGTAATTCATATTTTGGGTTCCTACAAAAAAACATTCCATACAGTATTAAATAAAATCTTAAAAATGTAAAATTAGCAGCGTCCCTTCTGGCTTATTATTGCACTTTATAAGACTAAAAGCCAGGAGAAAAATTGTCATTTAGTGTGACTAGATCACTGTTTTATATGCACAGTTCCAACAAAATTCTTCTAAGATGTAAAATGATTTTAGATAAACTACAAATGAATTCTCAAATGGCGCTCTTTCCGCTGACTGCCAATTATCCATGCAGTACAAGAATTTAGCTAAACTGACAACAATCACCTCCTGTGTGTCTGTTTTTAATATCCTAAGAGCTGGATAAAGAGACCATATGCCTAATATTTGGCATAATGGGATGATCCATTTTCTTCTTGGGAATTTGTAGGCCTCATGAAAGAATACAAGATGTACTAATGATTCAGAAGCATGTCTATATTTCACAAAGTTTGCTTGCCCATATTGAGTTGAGAATAAAGATTGAGGCCGTCGCTTTGAGTGCCCTCTTCCTTGGAGGACCACCTGCAAAAGTAGGCCTTTATAAGTGTGACACTGATGGATCTAATCCTAGATACTTCCATGACGTGGTTATCTTGTTGAAATGCTGCATTTTATGGTAATAAATATCGAATTTCATTTTCTTCAATTTTTGTTTACCAAAGTCTCATGTAGTCAAAAGTGCTCAACAATATACTTCAAACTTGAATGAATGAATGAATACATTTATTTGTGTCAATAAATTCAAATTGATACAATTATTCACTATAAATCACTAAAACATGGGAGAGGAGCAAGATGGCGGATTGACGCCGCTTGAGAGAGCAGGCTCACGGTGAGGCTCCCGAGTACTTACACCCGGCTGTGTAACTGATGTAAGGCGATGTAAGCAGGGAAAGGGAAAGGAAAACTGTGATAAGGAGACTCCGAGATACATAAACGATGCGAGGGAGATCTGCCAAACTACGGGAAAAAAAAGGAAAACTTACAGAACTCGCTGTGAAGCGCGGATGAAGTGAATGCAGGTAGCGGTGACGGTCAGCATCGGGCGGCTGGTGCACGTCTCTCGGATCACACGCCTGGTAATTGGGCGTTGCTCGGCGATCTACTGGCTGAGACTGCCTTTTAGACTGTCCACTGCTCCAGACTTTGTTCTAAGGGAGGATATGGCCCCTCCAAAGACAGCGCCCAGAGGCACAAGGGCAGGGCGGATACCGGCAAGCACAACGGGCGCGGCATGTACTGTGGGGGCTGACGAGACGGAAGAGGTAATGGCGGCTCAGCGAGGAAACACTACTAAAGCGCCATCGAAAGTAGGTAAGCCGCTGCTGCGACTTTTACAATCAGGGAAAGCGGCGGATTTGTTTGCCGCAGGGGCAGTCTCTGAACAATCTACTTGCAACAAAATAGCAGATGTCATTCTAGAAGCGATCCCAGTGCAACATAATAGTTCTCAAAATGCTTCTTGCAGCCTGGACATTCTTAGCCTCACGCAAAGTAATATTTTTGAACAGCCTGAGAGGACTCCGCGTTCTGATAATGCTGCAATGCAACTAAGCGAATCAATAGAAGTGTTTACACTACCATCAGAATTATCGGGACATCTGACAGTGGTCAATTCTGTGGAAGGTGAGGTAATTAGCAAAGTACAAACTGAAGCTAAAGAACCTGGCAGCGTATTTAGCATACATAGGAGAGAAAGCGTAACATCTAATGACCTGCTTGGCCTAGAGCAAAGTCAGGGGGACATTGATTTTTCCACTGCCACAACCCCTGCCTCAACCCCTCCCAGCATGAATTCTGATATGGACAATAACATATGATCTACACTCCAGATACTGATTGGAGATGGATATAGCGAGCCAGGAAATGGGGGAACTATCTCAGAAGCACAAGACTCCCAACAGGAATCTGGTAAATCTATGGAAAAAAGGAATGATTTTCCAGTACCCAATCTATCTGATAAAAAGAGAAATGTAAAGCCTAAAATAATGAGAGGCAGGAAGAAAATCCACAATGTACATGATAACCAGCAACGTATTGTCCCCCCAAGGGCTAAAGATACTTCAGGTGGCAGCCCCCTGCGTCGCTGGTTCAAGCGAAGGGAGGGGTTACGACAATAATATCACGGTTATCAGGTACTAGCCCAATAGACGGCGGTGGCGGCATGGAGGCGGTGGAAACAGTGGCTGTCAACTTACAGCCAGAATCAGCTACACCCACCGGCCAGTCACCTACTTTGCAGTCTCTTGGCTTGCCATTAATATTTGGTTATTCCAGAGCGCTGCAACAGACTGTGGGGATATATCAATCTGAGAAGGCTCAAGGTTATGAGGAGCCATCACTCTCCTTGATCCTCCGGGCCCTAAATGACCAGAGATCTGAAGCGCAGGAGCATTATGCTCAGGCTAGGGCTGATAACTGTAGCATCCAGCAGTCACTAAAGGAGGTGACACTCAAGATCGGGACACTCACAAATGATATTTTGGAACTACAGCAGAGGGTTGCAAATACTGAGGAGACTACTACTCAGGCAGCCAGCTCGCTGCAGATGCATGACGCCCACATCACAGCTATGCAACTCAAGATAGAGGATCTTGAGAATCGCCAGCGGCGACACAATTTAAGGCTGTTTGGAGTCCCGGAGGGGCAGGAGGGATCAGACCCCAGAGCATTTGTAGTCCAGCTTTTTCAGCAGGCTTTTCCCGACTTGGGGGATTGGGACTGGGACAGTCAGCTGCAAAGGGTTCATAAACTCCCACTTGTACAATATAAACAGGGGTCTCGCTATCCAAGGCCATTTTTGATTTTTGGGAAAATTTTCTACTCCGACAAGCTGTGTCTTTGAAGGCTCATCGTAGCTCCCCTGTGACAATTGACTCTCTCACTATCTTCGTGCGGTCAGATCTTTGTAAAGTGACAATGGATAGATGCTGGAAATTATGCCAATTGATTGAACCATTAAAAGCTACTGGGGCACAAGTATTTTTACAGGAACCAGCACGCCTGAAAGTCCTGCGTGGGGGCCAATCGTATTTTTTCTTAACTGAGCAGAAAGCGAAAGATGCTGTTGGCAGATGGCAAACAGGAGTGTCGGACAAAACTTAAAATCTAAGAGTGCCTTGATTTGGTTCTATTAACAGAATAAAGCTAAAGGGGGGTAATTATAAAAAAAAAAAAGAAGTGGGGGGGGAGACGGTTTTTGATCTTTTTTACTTGAATGCAGTTGTCTTCCCTCTCGCTTCTTTCTCCTTGTGGTTTGTTTTTCCTTTTCTCTTTTCCTTTTCTTTTCTCTCTCTCTCTTGGTTTCTTTTTAATGGCAAATTGACAAATGTTAATGGGTGTGGGCTAGCTTGGGAGTCGCCGTGGGGGCACTGTCTCCAAGAAGCTGCCAAATCAGCGGCAGCTGGTAAAGGGGATGATTCCTCCTTTACGATACAGGGAGGGGGTGGGGTTGTTAAGGGTGAAGGGGGTGTGGGGTGGATTATGGCGGGGCAGGAAAAAATCAACATGAGGTATATAGGAAATTAAGAAGCAAGTTTTGTAATTAGAGCGTATGAATATGGAATAAGTACAAGAATAAAGATGCACATTGGGATGGGTAGTAACAAGATGGAAGGGAATAATTTTTGTTATGGATTGGATTAAGTGTCTCGCTTGGAACGTTGCAGGTCTTAACAGCAGAATTAAGTGGCAGCTTGTCTGTGAAGAGTTAAAAATGTATGGTCCCCAGATAGTACTGTTAACAGAGACGCATCTCTCATATAAAGATCGCAGTCTTCTCAAACACTTGGGGTATGAAACAGTAGTGTGTACGACACAAGTTACTTCAATGAGGGGTACTGCTATATTAAAGCACAAACGTTTTACATGTACGATACATAAGACACTGGCTGATCAGAGGGGTAGATCGGCAATTGCACAGTTAGAAATTAGAGGTAAGAAATATGTTTTTTGTTCACTATATGGTCCTAATATTGACGATCCTACTGTTATTGGTGTATTGAATATCGAAATGTTAAACTGGGAGGGGGAGCGATTGGTAATAAGGGATTTTAATTGTGTTATGGATTACAGTATGGATTCAACTAGATGCAGAGCGACTCATAGAATGCGTAAGACTCGGGCTGCAATCTTAGAATTAGGACGGCTTCAGTCTATTAGAGATGTATGGAGAAACCTAAATCCAACTATTCCAGGTTACACGTACTACTCTGCCCCACATAGGCTCTATTCCAGAATAGATATGGCATGGGTGTCGGATCAAATAATGTTGTCATCAGACATGGAAGTATGCCCACGAGTTACTTCCAATCATAATCCTATACTATTATCGTTTAGGTCTACACCCGAATGTAAGATACTTGAACCCTTCTCTTTTCCTATATATCTACATTCAGATAGTGTGTATTTGGCTAGTATTAGGAAACAGCTTGAACTATTTTTAAAAGAGAATATGGGGTCAGCCTCCCTGCTTACAGTCTGGGATACTATGAAGGCAGTTATAAGAGGTGTAACCCAACAATACGTATGGCAACAGAAGAAAGCGTGCAAAGTCGCAAGCAAGGAGGTCATTCAAGCAATACGTAAAGTTGAAGAATACCACACGGAGGCAGTCTTGCGGGGTACTAACGTCAGGGACAGCTGCTTCTCTCTCTAATAGATGCCAGATTAGCTATAAAGAAGACATTTAGGGAGAGAATTGCGGTTAGATACAATAAATATCGTTTAACGCAATACGAATATGGCGAACAAATAGGAAGGGTTCTGGCATATAAGGTTGCAGAGGATAGAGCTAAAACTCAAATAAGAACTATAAAAGGGGCAAATGGTACTTTGCATTCACACCCACAGGAGATTTTAGAACAATTTTCCATCTACTATCAGAGCTATATACACCAACTATTGAACCAGAAGAGGATGACATACAACGGTACCTTCAGGGTAGTCATCTCCCAGCCATGAGTGATGAGACATTTGTTTTATTGGAGAATGATATCTCGAGGGAAGAAATAGGCTTGGCAATATCTACTCTGCCATCTGGGAAGGCAGCTGGGGAAGATTCCATACCCATCGAATTTTATAAGCTCTTTAAAGATATTTTGATTCCACTGTTTAGTTTGGTTACACAATGTATAGGCTCAAGCGGAAATATACCAGAGTCTTGGAATATGACGCAGATAGTCTTTTTTTCTAAAAAGGATAAACCTCCTGACGAGTGCGGCTTTTACCGGCCAATCTCGCTTATAAACGCTGACGCCAAAAGCTTTGCAAAAATGTTGGCGAATCGCTCCAATTATGCCTGGGTTAGTATCTCCTCATCAACACGGCTTTATTTAAGGTAGGGATACTACAGCTCATGTTAATATGGCGGTAGGGACTTTTGATATGACTGGGAAGATGTCAACTCCCCTTGGTATGGTTCTTTTGGATGCCGAAAAGGCTTTCGATAGGGTGGGGTGGGATTTCCTGTGGGCTACACTTGCAGCATTTGGGCTTAAGGGACAACCCATGCAATGGATACAAGCTTTATATAATAAACCCCAAGCTAAATTATTATATTCGGGTTTACAGTCATTAACATTTCCAATTTTTTGTGGTACTAGGCAGGGCTGCCCCCTATCACCTCTGTTGTTTGCTCTATATATTGAGCCATTTATTTGGGCTCTGCAGTTTAAATCTCAAATTACTCCATTAGTGTCAGGTGCAACTTCGCTTAAGGTCACTGCTTATGCGGATGACATTGCGGTTTTTACAACTGAACCAGCGAGTGCGATTAATGCCATTGAGGATGAAGCTGCCAAGTTTGGCTCTATTACAGGGTATAAATTAAACTTTAAAAAAACACAAGTACTTCTCAACTTTAAACCTGAAAAATCAATTCCTGGTGTTTGCTCCGTAGTTACTTACTTAGGGTTTAGGCTTTCTGTACAGATAGATCGGATATTTGCTTTAAATTACGAATCTTTACTGAAAGACACAATTAAACAGTTAAAGAACTGGCATAAACTCCCTATAAGTATTATAGGACGATCTAATATTATTAAAATGAAGATACTACCCTAATTCTTATATTTGTTTCGATCTATCCCCTTGCGAGTTCCTAATTTTTTCTTTAAGAGACTAGCGGGCGTGTTGGGTAGTTTTGTTTGGGGCACCAGAAAAGCCCGACGAGCAATTGATCTCCTAAAGCTTCCATATAATCAGGGAGGACTTGAATTTCCTGACTTTAAAATGTATTTCTGGGCAGCTTTTGCTGGGCGTTTCCGCAGTCTTCTAAACCCTGCTCATAAAATCTTCTTTCATCAATTTATATTGGGAGAGGTTAGCAGTATGTACTTATATAGAATCAACGACCCGAACTACTTCAAAAGAGTTAAGTTCAAGACTATAAGAGACAGTATATATATATGGCGTGCTATATCCTCTAGATGTACTATATCATTTTATTATGATAAACTTCCTCTGTGGGGTAATCCGATATTCCCGGAGGTGTTTCAGGATGCTGTCAGCAAAAGCTGGACTAGCTATGGGATTACATGTCTTGGGCATCTCTATGATTATAATGGCTTCCTCTCCTTTGAGAATTTGCAGCTTCAGTATAAATTACCTAATCATATGTTTCTCAAATATCTTCAGATTAGGTATCACCTTGTGAGATATTTAGCCCTGACAAAAATATCTAGTTCTGAGGTTTGGGTCTGCTTGCATGGGGAGAAGACAAAATCTATGATAAGCCATATGTATAAGTGCTTAATAACTACAGACAAAGTGATTGTGAAAGACTGGCTGAGCGTTGGGGTAAGGCTCTGGGCACGGGGATCACGCCTATCACTATTGAACAAGCACTAAGCACCATAGATGACTCAGTATATTCTGTGAGTCTGCGGCTACAGCAATTTCGTACTATATGCTTGCTGTACCATACACCAGAAAAAATTGCTAAATGGACTCTGCTTGGGTTAGGTGGTGATCGGACGAAATGTCCCAGATGTGGTCTGTATGCAGCTAGTATAATGCATATGTTTGCAACTTGTCCGGAATTAGAGACATTCTGGCAAAAGGTAGGCCAAGTATTCTCTCAGAAACTGCGAATAGACTCACCTGTTACGGTTACAGAAATCATGATGGGTTACAAGTACACAAATCAAAGACTCACGCGGTTATCTTCAATATTACTGGTCGCTGCTAGGCTGGCAATTGCCCGGGTATGGATCCCTCCAAAACCTCCCTCTATAAGTGATTGGTGGATGCTGGTCAGGGAAACGTATGAAATGGAAAAAGCTTTGGCTAAGGCAAGGGGTATCCGTTCTCTGACGAAATTAGATGCAATATGGGGGCATTTCATTTTAGAAACAGGTTTTTTGAATACTATTATTTGAGACACTGATAATTGTTAGGCTTTGGCGATCCCTTCTGTTAAATGGCATACGTCTGTCTGTTCTAAGCTCTTGAGTCATGTTTTCTTTACTTTTTACTTGCTTCTTGATTGATGTAATACTGTGATAAGTTTTGTTGCCCTCTTGTTGACAATAAAAAAAATGTTTAAAAAAAAAAAAAATCACTAAAACATGAAAATACAACCAAAAGGTACCAAATACATGGGACGGTGGTAGTCATACAAAATTCCAACACCTCATTACAGGAGGAGACCCCATTCAACTTGAACATTGGTTTTAATAAAGTGTGGCGTGCAGTTAAAAACTCTGGCAACATAGTAAATTGATTCTCATTTATACTCGCCCAATCTGCAGTGCATGCTCCCTGATGTTCCTGACCACTCTAGTTGGAATTAATTAATTGGAAGGACCATGAGTCACGCTTGGTTTCCTTGGTTAAAGCTGAATTTAAGTACGGTTGCATTTACTCTTCCCCATTTGATTTTATGATCGGGGCAGCGTAGGTGAAGGAATGAACAGTTGCTAAATCGACTTTCTGCAAGCTGAATGCAGCCTGTTTCCTCAAGATTGCTTTTATGCTGAAGTAAGGAGCATTGATGGCGTTCAAAATATCCAAATTAATGTCTAAATCAAGAGCCGCCTTTCTAAGATATAGAGAGACCATAGATTTGTCAAAGCCAAGAAAATCACTTAAAGCACCTGTTTTAAGGTGTCTGGTTTGGCCTGTTGTATGGCGTAGTAATACCTGAGGAAGGCGGCCTTACTTTTAAAGTCTTGGACATGAAATCCAAGCTCTAAGAAACGAAGCCAGCAACGGGCATATTTTGGAAGATGGAACAGCCTCCAAGACTTATCCAATGTTGAAGTGAATGCACCTTGAGGTAAGCTTGTTGACTGTAGAAAAGGTTGGATAGCAGTTTCGCCTGTGTAAATTGCAGTATGGCCTCTGCTGAAGGGAAATGTAGCTAATGGTGTTATCTGCATAAGGCAAATGTGACAGCTTGGGCCTTCCTACTAATATGTTTTGGATGTGCACTCGGTTTGCCTGTATCCATAAACCAGACACCGAGATAGTTGTACTTGGATGTTTGAGAGATCAATTGGTTGCCCAAGCCTCATCTTAAGTTTCTCTTGTGTTTGTAACTTCTGAAAATCATCAGCTTCGTTTTTTTATCTATGCAAATAGTGGTAGCTGAGAAGGAAGAGAAGCACTATAGGCCAAATATGGCAAGGCAACGATATTTTTGGTGGTACAGGAATGCTGACTCAATCCTCTTTGATAAAAGGGTATAATATTAGCTTCGGCCACCCACGTCTCAAGTTCACAGAGCAAAGATTTCAGCCTCTAAATCCAGTAGTGCGATTAGCCGATAGTTCCCTGGGATGGTATTACTACCATTTTTGTGAATTGGATGGAGGATGGATCCCTTCCAAGATTCCCGGACCTCTGTGGTTTTGAAGCAGTCCACGTACAGGGCAGTGAGGTGGTCAACCCAAAAGTCTACATTGGACTTGAAAAGTGCACTTTGTAGGCCATTAGGGCCTGGGGCTCCATTATTTCTCATGACCTTAATAGCTTTATGGACAGAATCTAGATTAAATATTGTAGAACCAGTTATCTCTTCTTCACTGTCCGGGTCTAATCTCTGACACATGTGAGCTTCACTGTGGCGGACCGTAGAGTCAGGATCTACATATAGCTTTTGTACATATTCTACCCATTTCGTTCTGGGATGCCATTCCCTCTTTTGACAGATTTATTGTTTAATGTGTTAATATAAAGTCAGAACTTCTCTTGGTTTATGCAAGACAAAAGCGAAAATAAATATGTACTTTCCGATTCCACATATTTTGCCTTTAACTTCCACAGCAGAGTGGGATGGGCTTTTGTTACTCTGCTGCTGTAGAGCACACTGATTAGCATCATCCTTACTGTATCTCAGAGCAGTTTTGCTTAGTCTTAATTCTTTTAGATACCAGGAGTGTTCTTCAGTCTGAATTCATTAGTTTTTGATGGGCAGTGGTTTCTCTTGCTCTCCAGGTTGCAGAACAGCAAGTCAATAATTAGGTCCCAATCGAGTGGTGGATTCCCAGAGTTGGCAAACATTGTTATCACTTTCTTCTACTAGAAGTTAAATAATCCAAATGCATCTTTCCCCACTTTGGTTGCCTGACCAGGAAGGTTTATTTCAGTGCTGTGGACTCATCTAACATATTTGATGGGTTGCATATGGGAAGCTCCAAGTCGAACTGTATTACAGCTGGATAATGGTCACTTTCTTTGCATTCTGTTACAATATAAGATTAGCATTTAGCCAGTAACAATGCACTTACAAAGGTGTACTCTAATGTAGAAATGCCTCTAAATGAATGAATGAATGTGTTTGCAGTTTTATTGCTAACTTGATTATAGTGCAAGGAGGTGAGTTCATGGGTTTTTAACCAGGCTGGTATGTCCCCTAATGAAAAATGGATAAAATCATGATTCAGTTCTGCTGTACTGTCTAAATTGTGTATGTTAAATTCACTTGATATTTGAATCTCATAAATGGGAAATCTGCAGACTAATTCAGTGAGTGCCGAACACAGAGATGAAATCATGGTGCTTCTACTACTTCTATGGATATTTAAGTACACCTTAATTAACAGAATTGAGTTGGCCCTCTTGTTAAGATTACCACCTTTGATTGTGGCTGCCAGGAATGATGGCCAATCTGTGCTGGCTATGGCGATGTCACGATTGGCAGATGTGCCTATGTAGATTGCAAGGCCGCCTGATGGATATCCAGAGTGATTTGTTTTAGTAGTCAGTTTGCATAGACCATGGAAGCCAGCCTGCTTTTGGAACCGGAGACAGTGCTCATGTTTCCTGCAACCAAAGGAAGTCAGAGTCCTTGATACATTTTAGTACCTCATATGCTTTTGGCCTGCTATGTTCCAGGAAATCATGGTAAGGTTGGACTTGCAAAAAACAGACCCTGCATGTGAGCTTTTGTAGGAAGTGCTAGGAACAGTTATTAGACTTAGGAGATAGCGATGCTGCAATCCAGCCCGAGTCTGCATCTGTCTTTGTGTTTGAGTAGGTTTGGACTATGTATGTTTTTCCTACTGTCTTTCATTCGGGCAGACATGAATCCTAAGGTTAGAGTCTAAAGCACTGCTTGCACACCTATGTACTTTTGGACTATGTATGTTTTTCCTGCTGTCTTTCATTTGGTCAGATTTGAATCCTACGGTTGGAGTCTAAAGCGCCGCTTGCACATCTATGTACCTTTGGACTATGTATATGTTTCCTGCTCTCTTTCATTTGGGCAGACTTGGATCCTAAGGTTGGAGTCTGCAGCACCGCTTGCACACTTAAAGATACTTGAAATCCATTTGTGTTTAGGTGATAAGCGGTTGCTAAACAAAATGTGGGGGTATTTTTCTGGTTCCATAGGTCGTATATTGATACCTCATAGCTTAAAAGTGTGTGTTTCACTAAGAACCTGGGTTGCAATTGATAGGGTTCTCCAAGTTACAGTCATAGATTCTGTGTTCCAGGATTGCAAGAGTCTGTTAAACTGGACTCCAAGACTGGTAGACTGAACGTATTGCAGAAGTCATAGAATATTTGCCCTATGTGAAGTGTCGTTCTGACCCCTCGAAGTGTATACTGGAGTAACAATTACTTTCAGTACTCTTTGTTGATCATCATACATCAAATTAGGTGCCTCCTTTGTGGATCAATCAGCTGTTAGGTTTCCAAAATGTGAAGGATTTTTCAGAAGATTTTTATGGGAGCCGTTTTGATGTGGTAACTCTGGGAAGCTCCACTGTTGTACGTCTCTAATATTTCTTGAGAGGCATTTGAGTTGTTTGTGTCAGCAGAGTAGTTGTCTGGCCGATTCACGCTAGAGAGAGTGGGCTTGAATAAATGTCTGCTGACAGGTGTCCTGGAAGGTGAAGCCACTGTATGCTCACCCAAGATTGTGTTTGAATGGGTATCTGATGATTGAAGAAAGTCATCGCCAGAAAGATCATAGCTCCCAGCTGGGTTGATAAGGAATTTTCGATCCTAGCATTGCTTAGAGAGGAATATTGATGAGATGGGTCATTTTTATGAAACCTAGTTGCTGGGTCAACAGAGCAATCCTCTGGATGTAAATCCGCATGCACCTGGAAAATAGGGCATCCAGGCTGAGTTGTTGAAGAAATCTGAGCCTGTCAAAAAATTGGCAAACAATTTGGGAGGCGGGTGTGGCAGAGGGAAAGCGTTGTTTTTAGTTCTAGGTGTGGAGTTAAAGGCATGGACCATGCCTGCTAGAATAACGGGCTTCTTCTTATTTTTATTGAGCCTTTTCTTCTTCCTCTTAGATAGAGGGATGATGGACGATTCAGTTACCTCTAAAGAACTCGCAGTAGTGATAGGACCCTTTGCCTGTTCGTTTTTGCTGCTGTTTGTGACGTCCTCCTGCAAAATTGCAGAGTTACAGTGATCAGAAGGATCAGTTTGAATTACGGGCCATCTAGATTTTTGCTCTTCTCTGCGGGGGCAGGTCCACTAGCCTGGTCTGATGTTTTAGGCTCTTCATTGGGAAGATGACTGAGTTTGAGATTGTCTAACACAATAGAGAGTAACTTTGGGAGAGTGCAAAGCTTGTCCACTATGGCAATGCAGAGCATGTTGTGGTCCTTCTGCTTGTCGATATATATTGAGCTTAGTTCCAAATTTGTTACTTTTGAATCCATAATAATTATTGCGGTTGCAAGATTTTGTATCAAATCAATCTGGAGTCCTAGTTAGTGGGAGTGCCAGGTTAGGGCGTTAGTAGCTGCAAGAAGGATAAAGTTGATTGATAGCAGGGTAGTCACCATAGGTGTTTACCCAGTAGCTTCTGATTCCTTCCTGGTTAAATTCATGTTCAGTTCATTTTGGTTGACCTCCTCTAGTAATTTTTCATCTGAGGCGTTCAGAGTAAAGCGTGAATCGTGACCATGAAATGAATGGCTCGTATGATTCATGGGGCTACATATGGCTTGGCCTGAAGCATGGGCCAGCCTAGTCGGGCCTGGAGCTTGATGAACTGTGCTGTCACTTCTATTGAGTGAGCTGGTAAAGTCAGAAGAACTGGCAGGGGGTTGTTGACTTTTACTGATCCCAGGGCAATAGAGACAAATGAGGCTAAATTTGATGAAAGTTCAATGATAGATTTGCTGCAGATTTTCTGTACGAACTGCTGGCCCCTTGCCCCACAAAAAGTAGACAGGGGTGAGGGGCTCACTTTGAGTGCAATATATCAATCTGCGGGGTGAATTGAAGCGGGTAGTGACTGTTGCTGGGGAGAAAGTAATGCTTAATTGAAACTAAGATTTTGTTTGTCTTGACTTGGATGCTAGGTGAAGAGGCCGCCTGTTGAAGTTGTTGGACTGCCTCCTGTGCACCCCTCTTGCCTTTACTAGTTTTGATTTGTGCTTGTTGCTTACTGGCAATTGCTGCAGTGCTGCCTTTTTGTCCCAGATTTTGGTGCCTCATGTTAAGGTTGTTAGATGAAAGTCTGTTTGAAAGACTATATGGCAGTTTCCACTCTGGAAATAATGTGTGAAATAGCCTATAAGGTCACTTGCAGTACCAATTGGGTCGATGAAATCTGGTGTCCCTTCTCTGATTTGCTGTCTCGTTGATTATGACCTGCATTGATGAAAAGAAGGCTCTTGTGTGGTCTATCAGTAGCAATAGCTAGCATCTGTGTTGGAAATGCTGCCACCTTTTCCCCGACCTCTGTCTCTCTGATTCTGTAATTGTCTGGTTATCTGGCCTTCTGTATTTCCAAGGCTTCTGAGAGCAATCTGCAGTCTCTGGACTGCAGTCTTGGGTATTCTCGGCGAGGGCAGGGGCATGAGTACAACACAGTGCAAGTCCACAAACAGAAGCCATCGGTAGCCATCGGAGGCCAAAGATCAAGCAGGCTCAGACCACAGGATGAAGGCACTTATGTTGTGACAGTACGGTATTAGGTGCAAGGTGCAGGGAGTTGCAGGAGGCATGCAACGTGCGGTGTGATGAATCAAATCCTGGAAATGGAGTGTGTATAAGCCCGCTGGCAGCCCCTCCAGCTCGGGTGCAAACCACACCAGCAACTAGGCTGCCTGTCTCAGCCCCCTGAGGTTGTGTCTGCAGTGCCAAGTGCACCACGGGCTCTCCGCATTCATTGCGCTCCCGCTCACCTTACCCCGCAGCTCGCATTCCTGTGTCTCGTGCAACTTGAGTGGCTCGAGTGGCTCCCAGCTGCTACCGCCTGAGGCTTAATCTGAAGCTGGCTGTCGCCGAACCCCCGAGAGACTATGCCACAAGAATGGAAGCAGTGGCGGCAGCAGTAGGTGGAGAATGGCAGGTGAGCGTTGAGCGAGCATTCCTTTCCACTGGCGCCTAACCTCTGGCTCCTCCTCTTCCCATGGCTAATGCTTCTCCTGCTCTCCTACTCTTATTAGCATCAGGGATTTCAGCTTCAGCAAAAGTACGGCTTTCTGCTTCCAAACTCTCCCCAATGGTAGTAGCTACCTCTGCTCTTCTCAGGATGTATGAGCTTTGTTAAACTCAAAACTTGACCTTCAAACTAGTCTTTTCCTTGCCTTCAAAATACACTAAAAATAACCCCATCAAAATCTTTGAATGCAAACAAACTCTCAGTTATCAGGTACAAGTGTCATAATCAATGTCAGTAGTGAGCAATGGTTTTAAATGCTCAGCACAGTTATTGGCCAGGAGAAAGAGAGCAGCAAATATTTCCCTCCAACCATCACAGAATTATGGATGTCAAAACCTTTTAATACACAAGCATAGTCTTGCAGCATTCTTGATTATTGGCTTACCTATAGTTTGCCCTTTTCTAATGTCTACACACTTGTATAGTTTACTTTCACAAGTTTTAGATGCTGTGAGTAATTCACAGGGATTTTGTATGTGAGTGCATGCTTTGCTTAGCTTTTTCTCAAACTGAAAGCTTGTTACACCCATAATGCACAACTATTTTGTATGGAATTGTGTAGCTTGCATAGCTTTTTTTCTCAAGTACTCTGAAACTGTGACGCTACATTAACTTGCAAGCATTTTGGATGTGAGTGCATACCTTACTTAGCTGTACCTTAGATATGACAGCACAAATTACACTTATATACAAAATACTCACAAAAGTCTTGATTTTCATGCAAAAGCCCAATTTGTGTGGGACTTTGCTCACACAACATAGAAAATACTTCAGCACTGTGAGACGAAAATAATATTTATGATCCTTCCTCTGGATTTTTTTACGTAATAGTGCAACACCATCCCAAAAACATAATACTCAATAAAGCTTGATAATATCTAAAACTGTGCTGAACTATGCTAGATAGCGAAGCACTGATTTATAATTAAATCCAAATACTGCCAAGAGGCATTAAATCGCTTTAAACCCCCAACCTTCTTTGCATAGGCTTCCTCAAATTGCTTTGTCCTAATCCTTTTACTCGGCCATTCTTGATAAACTGGAACCCTACAGGTTTGCACCATTTGCGAAATCAGAGAGCGGGCAATAATAAAATCAATTGCTAAGAACCTCTGTCCTGATTTTGGTATGTTCAAAGAATGCCCATTATGCAAAAAAACTGAAAGTACCAAGGCTTGATCTAAATCAATTGGTACCCCCATAGCCGAGTTAAAAACAGACGCTAACTGAAACCGAAAGGGGCTTAACGTAGGGCAAGAAAAAAAAAATGTGTAGCCAGCCCCCCCTCCCCCCCATGGTGTTTACAATGAAAACAGCAGTTGTCAAGTGCCTGGAACATTTTATTTAATACCACCGGGGTGTAGTAGGCCATCCAGCGAGAGATAAAAGACATCCTTTTAAAATTTGCCGCTCTCAATAACTTATGGCCTAAAAGCGATATAGTCTGCCAATTTCTCTCTGACAAATCACAATGTCTTGTTGACCATATTTTATCTAAAATAGTCTTAATACCATTTGGTTGTACCTCTGAATTGCATATTTGCTGGTACCAATTCCCTATCCCAACCATCCTTGACCTGAACAAGGCTTGACGTACAGTGTGGCTATCAAGACTAAGATCGAAATTTTAAGCCTTACAGAAAGATAAAATCTGATGGTAGCCGAGAAAGAGCGGCGAGCCTAGTTCACTACACTGAGCATAAATTTCGAGCCAAGTCATCCATCTACCCCGGAGAAGAAAGAGACCCAACTCTCTGAACCAAGAATGTTCCCAAAGGCTGACTGCGGCCGGAGAAATTGTCAAACCCAGATGCCCTATCTACCAAAGCATAAGAAAGACCCAGCCTGAAGAAACTTTATTAAAACAACATATACCCAGAAGCCTAGCACTTATATCTGCTAAAACCTTATATCTGTTTTTTTGGGAAGTTTGGGAACCTTAAGAAAAACTGGTAATTGAGTACCAGCATCCTGCATCATTCTATTCAGAAAGAAGGAGTCCATTATACCTCTGCCATCCAAAACTCTAGCACACAGATCCTAGAGTGCCGCTTGATAGTAACCTCGAAAATGGGGAGAAGCCAACCCACCCTGTAAAATGGCCAACTGAAGGGCAGAATATTTAACGTTAGGTGCTTTGTTACTCCAAATAAAGCCCCTAAGAAGCACATCCTGATCCATAAAATAGCTATTCTTAACTTCAATGGGGATGTGCGCAAACAGGAACAACAAAAGCGGAAGAACAGACATCTAAATGAGGCACTCTGCCTACCAAAGTCAGGGGGAGCAAATTCCATTTATTGAGCGGCCCCTTTATCTTATAAAACATGGGAGATAGTTTAGCTGAAAGAGCTTAGAATATTCTTAAGTGACATATACCCCTAGATAGCGAATTGGCGTCTGTTTTCGAGCCAATGAATAAAAAAGCTGGAAGGAACTCGACAGGAGAGTTAAAAAGCAGAACTTCTGTTTTTATTGGATTGATCTTATAACCCCCGATGTCCTTGAACCAACCAAATTAGTCTAGTACCTGTTGCACATTACCCCTTTCTGGTTTAAACAAAAGAATAATATTGTCTGCGAACAATTTTAACTTGGTCATACCTGAAAGAGGCGCCTCTATGGCCTGAGATGCCCTATTCCTATTCGCTAAAGGCTCTATAAAGAATGTATATAAAATAGGTGAAAGGGGACACTCCTGATGGATCCCACTCTTTATTGCAACTGTGCCTGCTAGATGAGAATTAACGAAAATTTGTGCGTTAGCCCCATGGTAAACTTTCAATAGAATACTAACAAAACGTGAAGAAAACCCAAATCTTTCCAAGCCAAAAAACAACGCAACCCAGTTAACCAGATCACGGCTTTCTCTGCATCGAACATAATAGCTACAGCCTTCGTCTGGTTAACTGAGAAGAAATCAATTGCCTGGAGTAAGAAACACGTGTTCGCAGCCATCAGCCATCCAGCCACAAAGCCTGTTTGGTCCCTATGAATTACAGCCTGGACGAACGGACTGATACGAATAGCCATAGCTTCATAAAAAGCTTATAGTTAGCGTTAAGCAGACTAAAGGGCCTGTAGGAATTAACATCCTCAGGGCTTTTCCCCTTTTTCAAAAAGCTAACGATAGTTGATTCCCTGAAATAAGATGTAATTCCTCCCCCGTCCTTGACATAATTAAATAATTCAGTCAAGAAAAGGCAGTAATTCACCGGCAAAGCTTTTATAAAATTCGGCTGGATAGCCATCATTGCCAAAGGCCTTACCACTAGGCATTGTGGCTAAAGCATCTTTTTATTCCTTAAGTGTAATAGTAGACATGAGTTGATCAGCCTGGGTGTCCCCTATAGTCGGTATTCTAATAGCCTGAAAATACTGTGCTATACTTGACTGAGAAGTAGAATAGCTGGTTTTATATACGCGCTTATAATGATCAACAAAGACCTGAGAAATGTGATCCTTGTCTAATACCAGGTCATCCGAGGCAGGGCTCTTCAGTTTCCTGACATACGCAAACTCTTGTTTTGTGCAGGCTGACCAAGCCAGATACCTCCCGATCTGCTGACTTTCTTCGTATAGTTGCTGATGGTAAGCCCTGGAATTAGTAATTTCTTGTAACACCAAAAAAACCCTCAGATTCTGCTTGGCCTTTTCATAGGCAGATGAATGTCTTTTTACTCGTAATGCCTGATCTACAGCAGCTTGCAACTGAGCTATTTTTTGTCTATGGTCTCTATATTGATATGCCTTATAGGCAAAACTCCACCCCTGACGTGGCCTTGAAAGCTTCGCATATGGAAAACCCGGAAGCTGTAAGCTGATTCGATTGAAAAAAATCCTTAATGAATTCCCTCCTATCACTGAGCCATTGCTTGTCTGCTAATAACAAGCGGTCCAGCTGCCACCTGGGCCTATCGTTCTGAATGACCAGAGAAAGAAGTGGTCCAAATATCCAACCATGTACTTGTAATCGAGTGAGAGAGAAAAATAAATTGGTACGGGAAGTGGTACAATACCTGCTTAAAAAATAGGTGAATTGTTTAATAGCGGGGTGGTCGGACCTCCAAAGGTCTATTAGATGGAAGTCGTTCTTCAGGATTTCGATAACCTTTTTAGTTCGAGGTTTTAACTGGGTTTTTTTGGTGCTATTTGAGGTGTCATTAGCAAGCTCCTAAATATAATTAAAATCCCTCCCCCATAATAATTGGTCCGACCACTCCCAATGTAATCTTATATATCTGTTGTAAATGTTTGGGCGCATCGGTCACAGGGGCATAATAATGCACTAAATTGATAGGAAGGCCATTAACTACAGCCTTAACCCAGAGCCAGCGACCCTGCGGATCCCTTATTGTATCACTAAGGAAACAGTCGAAACCTCTACCCAAATAAATTGCAACCCCTTTACTGCCAGACCTGCTGAGGCAAACACCACATGTGAATAATGCCTTGGTATAAAAATCTTCAGAAAGTTGTCCTTACGATGAGTCTCTTGCGGAAATAGTATTTCTGGGGAAAAGGAAGCCAATCATCTTATCAATGCACCACACTTTCATCTATTAACCATGCCTTTAACAAGATAGAATTGTAATTTTATAACCCATTTTCAATTGACATTTTGAAATAAATAATCACTAAACGCCATAACAGTGTATACATAGAGAAGGAAGTTACGGATCTGCTCATTTTTAAATAAACCTGATTTCTGACCCCCTCTTCCTTATCAAATAGGAATGTGTAAAATGAGAATCTGCTCATTTTTTGATATATGTGCCTACACATACAACTAGAACCCAACCTGTGACCCACCAATGTCCCCTCAAAAAACCATAGAAAAAGGGAGACGCACAGAAAAAAAACCCCACCCCAGTGAGAGGGGAAGTGCCCACAATACCCCTCCCGAAGTGTGCCTATCTAACCTGGGTCCATGACGTTGCAACCTTTTCCACCCACTCTCCACCCCCACACCCCATCACCGATCCTAAAAATTATCATTATGCAGAATCAGCTAGGTCAGAATATCCACAGACAGAAAAAGATCACAATATATCACAATTTTTGACAATAGCAATTAGGTCTTAAAAAAAATAAGCCATCCTGATTCCAAAATCAGCTCCTAGCTTCCTGGAACCCTATATCGACCAGGATTAATAATAACATCATATCTTATTTAATGACGATTTATAAGAGTCGATATTAGGTCTTATTAGAAATCTGTTGCAAGAGCTCCTGAGCCTCACAGACATTACTAAACAGATGAAATTTCCCTTTCAGAAGAACCTTCAATTTAGATTGATGCACCATGCTTGCCTGTACACCCTGTGATTTATATAGGTGAAGAATTTTAACAAAGTCATTTTGCCGTCTGGCTGCAGAAGCGGACTAATCAAAAAAGATGCGGCAAAGGGGTACTTCAGGAGTAGAAAACTGTTTCTGGTGAATTGCCTTTGACAATACTTGCTCTTTAACTTGATAGTCCCCAAAATTGACAAGAATTGTATATGGGAATTTTGAGGTAGAGGAGGGCTGCACTGGGACATGGTGAGCTCTTGTTAATGTCAAATCCTCAGAAAATTCTGGCAAAACATGGGACTTAATAAATGAATCTACCCATGGAAGCATTTGTTGGCCCTCACAGCCCTCCGGAACTCCAACAATACGCAGATTGGAATGGGGTGAATGATTTTTCAGTTCTTCAATCTTGTTTTCTAACAAAGACTGTTGCTTATTGACCTGGCCGATTTCCTTCTGTGTCATAATGAGCTGATCCTCTAACACTGAGATCCTGAATTCAGCCTCCTTTAGCTTCTCTGGAGCTGAGCTATAGATTCCTCAATTTTGTTGAGCCCGGCATGTAAGACAGCAGTCTCTGATGCTTGAGAGGCCTTCAAGTCCCTAATCTCTTTCAAGCTGAGATTGAGCATGTTTTTGACATCCAATTGCATAGTGGAGGTTTCAGTACCCTGCTGGAGAACCTCTTGCTGTGTCCCAACCACCATATTGCCCCACTCTACTCCCACTGGCTCTTCCACCAATCCATTTGACTGCAAAACCCTAGATGCAGCCTTCTGAGGAGCCAATGAAGATGATTGCGCACATCATGATTACCCAATAAAGCCAGAGTGGGTAACACAAGGAGAGGGGGAGAGCAATTGCCTGAGAGTCTTCCAATACAATGCTCCCAGTGCCAGCATTAATTTTATGGAACAAAGGATATTCCTTAACTGTAGCAATGTCCTGATCCCCGGGACGCGGAGTCGGGTAGGGGCAGACACGCTGTCCACACGTCGAGAATATAGCACGTTTAAAACGCGGCATCTCCGTGTCACCTGATGATGCTGGAGTCCAGCCTACTTTAGGTCTGACCCGGAACAACACACACACAGTAGGTAGCACCAAGGGGCACCAACTCAGTGTGGGGTAGTTCATTCATTATATGTTTTTTGTTTTTTGTCCTGATGAAGCGCCCCAGATCCTTATGACCAGTTCAGGCGCGAAACATGTCGACACACTTGTGAAGGAGTGACCATAGTTAGGTCCCTCTCTTGAGACGGTAGGAGTGTCCTACTTAATCTCAACACTCAGACTACCTGGGTTCCTTTCAAACCCAGAGGTAGCACTCACCCACCATAGGTTTTATCCCTGGAAGGGCAATCTTCTCATTAAAGTATAGTGTCGGATCTCCCTCACCAGTTTTATCCTTTAATACACACCCCACTTCACGTCACGAGCCACCTCACCCGCACTCATCCTACAGCAGCCTCAAAAAAGATCTCCGCCAAAACGACCCTTCTGGGGACCCGTTGGGCATTGCAGCGCCGGCCCAACGAGGAGCACTGCCCTATGATGTAGCATGACATCCTCTAGGGGATGTGTGTGGGCAACATAAACAGTCCTGCTGACTGTCCCGTTCCAATACTCTGGCCCAGGCACTCTCCACTTTCTGAGAGACTGTGCCTCTCCCCTCTCTCCTTTTCTCTCAGGAAAATTAGCCCTATTTTTGATTTCCTGATTCTTGATAGGTGAACAGGCTTTAGGACCTCTTGAACTAGCTCCTTGCCCCCCCGTTCCCCTTTCTCTTCTACAAGGGGTCTCCTGTTTGATATGTAAAAATTAAATGCCTAAAGATGATGTTAAAGACATGAAACCATTTGGTAACTATGAACTACACCATGCATCACCTTGGATCCCTATGTAACAAAATACCATTGTCATATTTTCGTAGTGAATTCTTTTTAACTTTTCACATATTTTCTTACATTTGTTTATTCAAGATCAGTAGAACCTATTTGTATCTTTCCTAAACAGGCAATGGTTTGTTGTTCGATGGAGTACTAGATACAGCTTAGCCCACAATCCAGACTCCTAAAACACATGACGCTCTGTTCCATCAATAGGCCCTTTTGAAGAGAAGACTTTGAACAGGGCCTAGGTGCTAGAACATAAGATTCTGGCTGAACCATTTGCCATCAGAAAACTGTGAGAAAAAGATTGGCCAAGTTAAGGTGTAAGCCTGTTGAATGAGTCACATCACTTTGAACTGAATTATTTGCTTTACATGGAGCCAGAAGAGAGCATGTAGTTTCTAAGACATGACTGAACTTTGAAAGAGCTAACAAGCAAGCCTAGCAGCCGTGTTGTGAACTAACAGACATTTTGGAGCACACCATTAATCAGTCCGTGATGAATGGCTTTCCAGTAGTCCAGGCCGGAGAGAATGCATGCCCCAATCACCACTTCTCTCAGTTGTGTTAGAAAGAAGGGAGACATTTCTAGAGGAGATGGACTTTGTGTAGTAAAAAAGAGCTCCAGATTTTTGGGTTCTTGATCTCACTACCTATATCCATGACCTCAGTTATATTTGCATTCATTTAAAAAAAATAAAGGCAGCCTTCCAGCTATGGATGAGGGTAAGGCAGTGACTGAGATGACTAAGGCATTGAAGAAGGCCTGGTCCAACCTCAACAGAAGGTTAGTGTCATCCACATAAGAGAGAACCAGCTGCCACAGTGGTGCCAGCTACAAATTGAAATTAATTTGTGCAATGTTAGAAGCTTGTAACACTCCACATGACACCGGCTGCACTGCAGAATGAAAATGGAGTGAAATCATCTGATCATGGTCACTTAAAAAGAAGCTCAACAACTGACGGGCCCTGCCCAAGAAGCCTGTTGCCAAGAGACAGCTGACCTGAATTTAATTAAAACATAACCTGTACTGCTTGCAACTGGACATTGATTTGCCATTAAAAATGCATCAAAATGAAATATTAATGTACTATTAATAAGGGTTCACAGTTGGAGATCAAGAAATGATCTTCTTTTAATCTTTGCAGCCAATAATTATCATCCTTTCTAGGATTTAAAAGAGTTAGTCAATTCATGTGTGCATCATCAACATGAATACATAAAAATAGGAGAATCCACATGAAGTTAATATCCACTTAATTAAATAGAAATGCACAAAGAGTAGCATTCCAAAGTTGAATAGCATTCTTAAAAACATATAAAGTTGAAAAACTGATTGAAATGCTCATATGCACTTGCTGTTTTAAGGCTAAGTGTCTCATTGGACTTTTAGAGAGAACTGAAAGCCCTCCAATTTCTGTCGAAAACTCTAAATACTTAGAAGAATACACGTAAATTTCCTCCACAAGAGCAATCATACTGTGGAGGAAATTCAGCTAGTGGATTCTGCTCGGTATTTACAGTTGTCCCCAGAAACTGGAGGATTTTCTGTTCTGCCAAACTCTAATTGAGGAACTAAAACATTTGAGAAATCGGTATGCTTAAGAAGCAGAGATTAAGTGCTTATGTTTGCTCTGTGTTTACTGTTTTCACCAAATCTTCCTGACTAATTCTTAGGGAAAAATCTTGGAGAGTATGCTATCAAGAAGTTAGGTATGGAGGGAGCTTCAAAATGTATCATAAGCCCTTCTCATAATAGAATGTTAGGTGGATAGAACCTACCACCCCCAAGTGAATTGATACCAGAACTGTTGTGATAACAAGAAGCACTTCAGAATAGTATTGCAAATAACATTTTCTCACTTTTGAGTAAAGGTAAGGTGAGACACAAAAGGCAAAATATCTGATGGTTTCAAAATCATTAAATTGTATAATTGTGTCATCTCCTTTCTTTGTTCCGTGCAGTTCACCATCCGCAATATATATTTTTTACACAGCACCGATCGCCACTGTGTAGTTCTAATTAGGACTTAGTTACCATAGGAAGAGTGTTTTTTGGTTTGCTAATAACTTTGTCGCCATTTGACGAATGTTGACCAAACTTTGTAAAAAATAGTTCATCCACCTCAGCTCCTTCCTTAAAAGTTTTGGGATAATCTGTAAAGCGGGTGCCTAGTAAAAAGGGGGTCCCAAAATGCTATTTTTCACGTGATTTCCATAGGAAGTTTTGAGCAGTGCTACAGCCCACACAGCTGAACGGAATTACACCAAATTTGGCAGATAGCTAGATGTTGATTTGTGAATTGATGGAAATTCGTTCAGCAGTTTTTGAAAAATGAAGGTTAAAAATATTTGTATATCTGGAGGGTTGGGTTTGCGGGACTCATGCAAGAGTCCTGCGCTCATGCAATTTCAAATAATAGAGCTGATTGACCAAGAGGGTCTTTTGTCCTGTCAGACATCTCGCTCATTTAGATCATACAGAGTTAGAGCCATTAGTTAAGTAATGTCAAATTGGAACATCTCTGCTGAAACTGTACTGGACTTTATGACTTCACAGGTCAGCCAGTTAGTTCAGAACAATAGATAAAGGGTTGTTAGAACAGAAAAAAGGGTACTTGACAAGCCTTATTGTGAGTTGTTGTTATTATGTTTAGCTTCAAATTCTACTCACAATAGCACTCTACCCTTTCATAAACAAGCAACCATTCAACAACACATTTCACACAAAAGCAATGGTCCCCCACCACCACACATTTAGTCTGATTGAAAGAATCTTGTGGACCCCTTACAAAACACCATGCTCTTAATGACCTCAGACCACAGATGTCATATACACAAATTGGCAATGACCTCTGGCTACATACATGTAACAACATTAACAGCTATAATACACATATAAACGAATGTATACATGATCAAAGCGTATTAACCACATCCAAGCTACTAATGACTGAACTCATGCAATCCTAGAACAGACTCTGGTCTCTGACTTAATCCTCAGGCTCTGACAGTGCTCTAATGCCATAATAATGGCGGAATGCATGCTATATAAATGTCTGCAACATTTCTCAACAAGGCAGATCACAACATAACCCTTAACGATGGAATATACTTTCATTCCTGTTTCAAGACGACACACATCCCCTATTCTCTTGCTGTTTCGTCTCTGCAAAATCCCCGGTCTCAAAAAATGGAGAACTATGTCTATCCGTCAGTGCTGCTATACCGCCATATTTTGCTGGGCCTGTACCAGTATCATTTCATCAGAGCGTCCCTATGGGCAGTTACTACGATGCAATACATTGCCCTGACTCACATGACTGGATTTCATGTGTTTGTGTGGTGTTATCCATTTATTTTTTAAGTGGCACGAGCATCCCATTTTGCAAAATAACTAACATAAAAAGGCAACCGAATTGTGGCAAGTAAAAATGCTGCAAACCGCTCTGAAGCTATTGTCATCCTTACAGTGGTGTTTAGTATGAGACAACTAACTACCCCCTCTGCTCCAATAACGTGGCGAGGATAAATTAAAAGGAAGCAATGAGATGTTGCAGTACAAAACCCATCCATCTGGCTGTCCGCGCTGAGGAGCAAAAAGGGAATTAGTTCAATTATGATGATAGAAACCGATGCAAAGGTGAGTAATGCTCATGAGTTACTTCTGTTTATTACTCCATTAATAATATGTATTTCGCAATAAATTGGACGTTTGTGGGGGGTTTCAAGCAGCGGCAGATTTATTCCTGAGGCCTGACACTGTACTTAGCGATGCCAAATGTGTATGCTACAGGGATTAGCAACGTGCCCGAGTAAACCAGAGCCAAGCGTTATGTTTTTAATCTGTTACCAATTGAAAAGTCATAAAAATGCAAATGGATCTGAAGGATATGTGTGAAGCCACTCTGCAAGATTTTGCCTGGCGCACACTGTGTTGTAAGAGGGGTGGAGGAAAATAATTTCGATCATTTTGCTGTGTTTGTTGTTTGCTGTGATTTATGACTAACTTTCATTGTGTAAGGCGTTCATTTTTTAGCACTCCATGAATATATCTAGCAGATCTCTGAGGGCCTAGTTCACAAAGCCAGTTATGCGCTTGAGAGCAGGTGCACAAATGACTTGCTTAGCGAGTATGACTTGATGTTTTGTAATTTGCAAAACAAGAATGTGCACTTATAAAATGATTTACTCAGGTGTAAAAGTACACGGACATCGTGTAACTTTACATGCGGAGGAAATGTACATAAGGGGTGAAGTGGATCTTCCAGGCCAGAGATGCAGTGCTTAATTTGAGCCAGTGGTTTCCGGTGCTCAGCACCAACACTTAATCATCAACACTGGTGCTTGAGCACCAGTTAAGGACACATTCCTTTCTTGTGGCACAGGGAGATTAAGTGATTCACCCAGAATCACAGGATGTTGAGCCAACGCCGAGACTCGAACCTGTTTCCCCAGCTCGAAGTCAGCAGCTTTGGCAATTATGCCACATCATCTCCCCACTTGTAGGGTTTCATGCTAAGTAACTGGTTCTGTGTTAGGCAGTACTAACAGGAGAAATGGGCTGGTCAAAGCTGCCTCCCGAGGAGAGCTCCAGCACTTACTTTGCTTTACAAATTAACCACTGCAGAGATGCCTAGAAATGTAGATGAACACCCGCACAATATTAAGGTATGAGGATTCACAAACATTTGCAAAACACACACCCATACTCTGGATGTAGTTGTTGAATTACTTTTGTTAAGGACAAGAGTAAATTCACTTGCGGGATGGGAATTGATAGGAAATATTCTCAAAATTGATTGTGATATAGGGGAAGGGATACCACCACCTAGAGAAATATTTTCCCTGTGCCAATAAAAAAGTTGTAACGTGAAAGTACATCTTGGCAAAGCATTAACACATGCATACATGTAAACGTATTACATTTGCACAGGCAAAAAATACTTTTGCATGGGAGAAACTTGTAATTCACCCACTAATTCCAGACCTACTCTTGGGAAACTATGCTTGTTGCAACTTTCTTGGAATATTCCTGGCAACCTCTGTGAAGTCTATTAGACATAATCCTACAAGAGATAATGCCTTACTTTTTTCTATAGAATTAGGGGGCATGTTTACTAGAAAATGATGCAGTGCGGTGCTGCAAGCCATCTTGCTGCTGTGAGCTGCATCATTAGGAAAGTACAGGGATGCATCGTATTTACAACAATATGACGCATCCCTGTGCCTTCCTCTGCACTGATGCACAATTGGCTGCCTAGCGCCAACGCAGGCCCCCTTGCACCATGGTACATGGGTGCCTCCGTTGCAGGGATGATTGTTTTTGTGCAGGAAGACATACCTTCCTGCACAAAAACAATAATTGATGGCGTTTTCCTCCCTCCATGTGTGCTTCAGAATGCAGCACACATAGAAAGAGCAAAAAAGTTATTTCTCCTTGTTGTGCCACTTTAACGCCTCCTCTAGGGAGGCGTTAGAATCTGACGCATTACCAGGTTTACAAACCCTTGTAAATCTGGGAATGCATTGGATTCCATGGGTGTTGCATGGAAACACCCACAGCAACACCCATGGAACACCCATGGAACAGCCCTTTCACACAGAGTAATGTGTGAAAGGGGGGCATATTTATAGCATGAAAAGCTATGCAGTGTGGCTTTACGTGGCCTTGTAAATATGGGCCAGCACACTGCGCATCCGGAGCGTTACAAAAGTGATGCTCCGGCAGAGAAAAAGTGCGGTAGGGGCATTGTAAATATGCCCCTGGGTCCCTTAGAATTTAATAAAATACATTATGAAATTTGCTAATACATGCCAAGAAAGGGTTTTAAAAATGTAACAAAGAAGGGTTGGGCTCTAATCAGTAAGGCTGAGCCAGTCAAAAAATAAACAACAAAGTTGCCAGTACTGATGGTTCTTTTTAACAACTAATGCCCATGGGTGCACAGAATCGAATCAGAGGCACCCGGGTTGATTATATATCAAAAACAACTTTTATTTTATTCGCATAAGAACAAACACATCTTTTTTCATTTAAATGTGCATCTCATTTTCAAAAACACACGCAAAGAACATTATTTTACAACAAATAATTGATACAACAGCCTATTGAAAATGCATTCAAAGAACAAATTCATTTAACGCCATTTAGACAGAAACTGTCTAAATGTCATTAAATTAATCTGGTTACACATAATACAACATGCAAAGGGCCTGCTTACAAGTTTCACAGTAATGGGGTAACAGTAAAATCCCATACAAGCATTGTATTCTCTACCCTGTCAAAAAAACGGGGCGTGAGGCTTCACTGCCACAGCAGCCAAAGCTTCATGCGATTTTTCCGTACAGTATTACCAGCCATAAAAATCGAGTGTGGCTTACCCACACCTAGAAAAAACATGAATGTGGAAATACCTATACACACTCTGGGTCAGGCATAGCAAAATTCCAAAATAATATTGAAAATATTATATATATATATATAATATTCTAATATATAATAGTTCATAGGGAAATATGTAGAACTGTACATGGATGTGTTTCAACATAGGGATGAGCTTGGAACCACCAGGTGGGGAACTTCCACTCTGTTTTACCAAAACATACTTTTTTGTGTACATGCCCTGTTTTCTGTATCTAAATTCACCCCTCCCCCAGTGATGTCATGATGGACCCGCTGAACATCATGCAAGGATACAATCCACATGGTTGAACATTGGACTAGTGTTACCAAAGTTGACAATGTTTGCTGGGACACTATTGGAATAGTATGATTATTAAGAGCAAGACGGTCAATTAAATGCTTGCTGTTGATGTTGGAATGATCTCAAGGTCAAGAGCTCGAATATCAGTTAGGGTAACAATTCCTTCTTAGGTCAGTAAATTGAGCACTATTAAATTGGGGTATAGGTTTCAGATTGATACATGAGCATGATTAAACTGGTAATGGTAACACCTGCTGTTTACAATGCTTAAAAAACAAAATTGCAGTATAAAACACTACTAGAGTTCCTACTGGGCATGGAAAAACTGGCACATATCGCACATGGTAAGAGGAAGACATTTATATTCATGAAAATCTGGTGAACTATTCAGCTAGAGACTTCAGGGAACCCAGATACCCTACGCAATTACGGGTCTCACTGAATGTTGAAGGGCCCCACAAGAGTGATGTAAACAAACACTCTTAGGGCCCGATTCTGATGTGGTAAGAAATGGCTCCGACCGTTGGTTGGAGCCATTCTTACAGAATCGTAATCTCCTGTTTGGAATAATTACCGACCAACCCATTCTGATGGAGTCGGTCGGAAATTATTCCAAACAGGAGTTCCGAATGGCTTACGACGGGCTCGAGGAGCCCGTCCGCCATTCGTAATGCCTTCAGTAGTCCCTCAGCTGGCTCTTTCCGGCTGAGGGATTATGATGGCAGCTTCCCACTGCCTTTCTGTGCTGGCCTTTCTGACACAGAAAGGCATTGGGAATCTGTCTTTGGGGGCCTCCAGCAGGGCCCCCATGGGTGCAAGGCCACCGAATGGCAGCCTAGGGGGCACTTATGGTGCCCCCCTGTTGATCCCTGCACCCGGTGGCAGGCACCTTGAGGTACCTGCCACGGGGTGCAAGGATGAACTGCACCGCTGCTCTTTACCATGAGAGCATGCATTCCGTTTGGAATGCATGCTCTCATGGTAAAGAAAAGGGTTGCGACCAAACAGAGTTTGGTCGAATCCTAATTCCTGGGCTGGAACCGAAGACAGGAGGTCGTTTGGTTCCAGTTCCAAACCGATGTCGGACACACTCCAGTCCATCCGACATCGGAATCAGGGCCTTAGTGTGTGCAATTCAAATTAAGGGACATACTAGGGAGAAGATTCACTTAACTGATAAGCATTGAGAACGGCCAATGGGCGGGAATGGGAGGAAGGAGCCATGCAGGATTTTTCCTTTTGTGTTTGTATTTGCAACAATTTGCCTGATGGCAACGTCTGTCAGACTATATGTAGTGAAGGTAAACATTAATGAAAACCTATTGAACTCTAAAGTACTAAGAGATAACTAATTAAAAAATGTTATGGCTTTCTTTGGAAGCCATGTACAACAGTCTCTTTTCTCCTAACTGGAAGCAAATATCCCAGGGTCAGATGCACAAAAGTCTTCTGTAATTGCAAGCCCTGTGATTTGCGAAATCACAGGTTTCTGCAGTTGCAAAACAGTTTTCTACTAAACCATTTTTGTGATACAGAAATGCGTTGCAAATCACAAAAGGATTTTATGACTCTATTTGATTCACCATTAAGAGGGGGCCTGAAAGGGGCATCTTCTCTGATTTGTGATTCGCAATGAAAGGTATCAATGGTTTGGAATGGCAATAGCTGTCACAAATCATTGAAAAATTACGGACACCTCAGTGGAGGTGGTAACTCTTTCGCAAAAGGGAAGCTGCCCCTGTTTGCTATCCGTGATCTGTTCCCAAACATGAAGCAATCTTTTGAAAGGGGCGTCTGTTCCTTTAAGGAACATAGGCTGCTTTGAATAATGGTTCCTGTTTGTGAATGCAAAAGCAAAGATGGAAGTTTGCTGTTTCTTGCAGGCCACTATCAATGTGTTCTTAGCCAATTGCAGGAGCGAAGCAGAATAATCTTCTGTAGGCAAGTCGTTCTGCAACCTCCTGCAGTTGGGAAATTAGCAATGCAATCTATTAATCCAAATGTCACATTGCAAAATTACAGGCAGGTCACAAAATGTCAGTATTCAATCTGCACCCACTATTTGTAACCTGCCTTGTAGGGCATTTGACGAACCGCGGCCCGTGCAGGTAAGAGCGGTGGGGCCGGGTGAGGGGAGATTTCGATCGACGATGACGAGGGAAAATTAAATAAATAATTAATTTTCCCTCATCATCGGCCATCGAAATCCCCCACCCACCCAGCCCCAGCCCTCTTGCCTGTGCGGGCCGCTGATGCATTTGACCCTCAGTCCTTTTCTGTACTATCCTCCGACTGCAATGGCATATGTTCTCTTTGTGGCTTTTCCAAAGCCCTACTTCAACTTCGTGAAAATAGCCAAAGATCTAAAGTATTTTCCCCTGAGATAATCACGTTCTGAAATTCTACTAAGATTAATCAGAAAGCTGGTAGTGGTGCCACATATTTTTCGAGGCACTCAGGTGCGACCATATGTGTGTGTGTCTGGCACGGATTTTGGGAATGAGTCGGTCCCCGAGTAACAGCACATGCATCATACTAATGTTATCCTGCCATCTCCTGTATATCCTTAATCAGCAAGCAGCTGTGGTACACTCCATTCCAGAAATACAGCAGACTGGAATACATTGAGCTGAGGAGGGAAGTGCTGATTTTGTTCACAGAAGAAAACACATAGAAAGAAAAGGTAAAGCCACTATGCTTATTCCCTTTAGATTTAGCGTGCATTGCGTTTGTAGACCAATGTTCCATTTGAGGCATAATCAAAACAGATTAATAACACATCAGTCATTCTCAAAAATAAATTGATAGTTTTAGACATTTCCGTCTAAATGTACTTCTAAAACATCAGAAAGAAAAAGGTTTGGCCAGAATCCCAGATTCCCACAGTTGCAGAAAGAAATGCTGAAAATATGTTTGTAATTTGGAGGCCCTGAACCTCAGATCCCATGAATGAATAAAATGTGTTGTGCGTATACTGTGTGTATTGATTGCGATTTCTGTGGAGGCAACAGCTGGTTTAAATGCTGAAATAAATGTATGGTAAATGAAACCAACTTTTATGAATCCTTTTTGATGATCAGTCAGGACTAGTTAGCCTTGGTATTCTGCAACCCTAGCATTTGGCACCATCAGCAGCGGGCAAGGAGGAATCTTTTGGGCACTTGCACTTATGTTTTTTTTTACACAATAAGCCTTGCTGATGCCAATGTGACAGAGCATTAATTATATGTCAGGTGTGGGACCAGTGACTGTTCAGTTCATAGGGTAGTGTCTAGCAGGGGCAGCTCCTTCTCGAAAGCGGAGGAGCGCCGCCCCGTCTGCTGCGAGTGCAGCAGGCACACACAAATAAGTAAAATGGCACGTCAATGCCATTTTACTTACAAG
Source organism: Calotriton arnoldi (assembly GCA_963921515.1). Classification (NCBI taxonomy): domain Eukaryota; kingdom Metazoa; phylum Chordata; class Amphibia; order Caudata; family Salamandridae; genus Calotriton; species Calotriton arnoldi. The sequence continues at coordinate 6,061,469 of CAWUFW010000044.1, forward strand.
CGCAGTGTGAGTGCAGGGGGTGGGGCTGAATCCTGCGATTGGAGGATTACAGCTGCCCCTGAAGTGCGCATGTCAGGCTGGCCGGCTGGTTTGCTATGGCCAGCCTGACATGCACAGTGTGCAACCAGCAATCTCATGGCTGTGAAACAGCGGGCGGATTCCTGGCACAGGCTCCCAGCCTCAAAATGAGCACTGGGTTAGCCTGCTCCAACCAATCCTGCAGCTACTTTCTTGTTGAGAACAGCTCCAGGGTTAGTTGTTGGTGTTCCCCCGGAGCAGGAAGGAAGTCCTTCCTTTTCCTGCTCGAGGACGCCGATATGGGTAGAGAAGTGCTGCACGGGGAGCAGTAAATATAGTGAGTTTGGTGCCGTCGTGCCCGACCATATCTTTAAAATTGTAGCCGCCACTGGTGTCTAGAAACATTTGTTTTCGCTGTCTGACGGTATCATGCATCACTAGAGAATAGAGGATTAGGAATTAGAGGTTTAGTGCATACAATTTATTATTTCATATAGGTAAATCAAGTAAAACCTAATACATTAGATTCAGAGTCCAGTTTATTATAGGGTAAGGTACGGGGAAACAAAGTGAAAAGGCTGGGCTCAGTGAGAAATGCAGTAAGTAATTAAAAGAGATTCTGTATACGGTAGACCACGGCACCCTAATATATCGGCTTCGAGAGGCAGGAGTAGGTGGCTCAGCCCTCGCACTCCTTAAGTTTCTGCATGGTAGGGAACAATTTGTTGAAGTAGGAAGTTTTAAATCAAAATGTTTTAGGCTCCCATGTGGGGTGCCCCAGGGATCATCCTTGAGCCCCACCCTTTTCAACGTTTATGTCGCTCCCCTGGCTCGTATGATCAAAACTCATGGTTTTGAATTGGTATCATACGCAGACGACACGCAGATTATCATATCGATCTCGAGCAAAAATCATGATACAGCTTTGAATTTCAAGGAGTGCATGAGAAGTGTCAGCAAATGGATGGCTGAAAACTGCATTAAGTTAAACACAAATAAAACAGAGGTTTTACTTTTTGGCAAGGACACAACATTCTGGTTCTCAGACTGGTGGCCATCTGAATTGGGGACTGTCCCCGTCCCAGTCACCAAGGCCAAAAACCTTGGAGTTATTATGGATTCCACCCTATCCTTCTCCCAGCATGTAAAAAGGCTTACTGCATCTATTTATTACACTATGAAAATTCTGAGGAAGGTGCTCCCTTTTATACCGACAAACCTGCAGAAAACTGTGGTGTCAGCCTTAGTGTTATCGAAAATCGATTACTGTAATGGGCTACTGGTCGGAGTAAACAAAGCGGTTGTAGCAAAGCTACAGGTACTTCAGAACTCCGCCGCAAGATTGCTCTTTGGATTAGCCAAATACTCGTCAGCTAAACATGCTCTCAACACTCTGCACTGGCTACCTATGGAGAAGCGCATAAGGTTCAAAGCCTTATGCATTGCCTTTAAAGCGTTACAAAATTCAGGCCCTAGTTACCTGATAAAGCGCTTCAAATGGCATATCCCTGCACTTACACTTCGGTCGACCTCACTGAAGCTGGTAACAGAGCCTACTTTCCGTCTTCAGAGATGGGGTGGTAAAAGTTTCTTCAGTATTACTACAAGATGGTGGAATAAGCTACCATTCTATTTAAAGAATGCTTCTGATCTATTGTCCTTTAGGAAGGGACTTAAGACATGGCTCTTTACTCTGTAACTCTGCCCAAGGACTGGAAATATAACATCTAGCGTATTCTGTGTGCCTATTCTGCAAGCGCCTAGACGCCCTCGGGTAGCAGTGCGCTATATAAATACTTAAATAAATAAATATACACTGTCACAAAAATCAGTGCACCCAATTTGCAGTTCACTAAAGTATCTGGCTGACAGACAACTCTGTTCTCAACTATTACCTATTTTAGGTACTCTTTATAGAGTGCTAGGCATGAAGTTCTGCCTTGAATAATTTTTAGGTCTACAGTAAGCTAAGTCCTTAGAATTTTACTTAAATACTACCTATGATATGCTTATAGAGTTTTTCTGCCGACGCCCTCCATCTATTGGTTGCCCGTTGTGACATTCAAGTTTTTTTTCTGCTCACTACAGTATATAGCATGGGGCTATTGGTCACCCCACTTCAACCATTAGCTAACTTCACTGTGAGTGACAGCATCTGCGCATTCACAAGGAGCACATCCAAGCGCAAAGTAGTTCCCTTCAGTGCCAGGGAATACTAGGGCAACGTGCAATTTTTGAGACCACAAAATATTTTTGTTTTTAGCCAAATTTTATTTTTAGGTTGACTAGGACCTGGCAAATTTTACAACACTAAGGTTTTGCAAAAAACATTAAAAAATCAAAACAAGCATTTACAAAGCCAAAAGGCTGGCAGCCAGCACAGGCCTTTTAGTCTTGCTAGTGCTTATTTTCTTTGTTGTAATAGGCTGATCAATGCCCAAATGATACAAATATGTCAGATTTGTGGTTCTAATAATGTTGGTCAGCTAATAATTTGTGTCCAAGTACTTTGTTTTCCATGAAAGCTGATTAAGGGAATTCTTTTGCCCCCAGTTTTTAATTAACATTGTATAACGTTTTGAAAAACATCTGATCAAATTGAGTAGACAAAAAGCCAAATGTTTGATATTGTTGTTCATATGGAAGTAAGAATGATTTATTGGGTAGAAATTGCCTTTCATTTATTCCACAGACTGGTGGTTCAATTTATATGTTGGTGGAAAGGGTACTCCATAGCAATGGCGATGGCGTACCATTCCCATCAACATAATGGTACGCCCATCAAATTTAAAAGTGGGCAGACCGCAGTTTGGCGACGGTGAAGACTATTCCATCTCTTCTGCGGCCAAACTCCTCAGACAGCCCGACGAACTAAGGGATGTCAGAGAATTAGTCATATGTCCACCCACCCATTTTGGATGGGCGGATATACAGCCTTTTTTTTACTGCCTGTCTCCTCCAGGAAAATGCATGTGGTAAGTGGCAGTAAAAACATAAAAATGACTTCCACAGCGAGTTGAACATTGTTCTTTTTTACTCTCAAAAGCAAAATCCTACTTTGGGATTTTGTTTACGACAATACAAAAACTTTGTAACTTTGCCATATGGATCCATCATGTTGGACAGAGCCATATGTCAAAGTTTCAATGTGCTCACAGGAACCTCTAGAAATGTCTTTCACCCCAACAGGCATTTTTAAATTTGGCTGTCAGATCTCTACCAGAGCCCTGGTGGAGGACGGCCTGACCGCCTAAATTTAAATCAGGCACTTAGGGGCCAATTATGATGTCGGTCGGAGTTGCCTCTGACCAACATCTCTATGGTTTCGGAACCGACCGACCTCAGGTTGGCAGTCTGAAACCGCAATTATGATGCAACTGCAGCACCCATAGAAAAATGGAAGTTTGTGTAAATCCCTGCAGGGATTTTCAGGGGGGCACCATAGGTGGCTCAGAGGGAAGGGGGCCTTGCTATGGGCCCCCAAACTCACTTTCCGACAGGCTTTCCATGTCAGAAAGCCTGACATGGAAAGCCTGTCTGAAACCGACATCATAACCCTGATAACGGAAACACTGTCCGTTTGGGATTATGTGCGGCCTACGACTGGCCCCTTGAGCCTGTCGGAAGCCAATCAGTTTGACCAGCTGGTTTAAACTCTGACCGCTTTATTTGTAATAAGCAGGTCGGAGTTTAAACCAAGGATGTCGGTCAAAAAGCCTCCGACCTATAGTCGGAGGCTTTCCGACCAACATCCTAATCGGCTCCTGAGCCTTTTATAGAGGCCACGAAAAGGAGAGTGAAATCTTGAGCATACTGGTAAACTTTGAAATTATGTCTATTCATATTACGATCATCCAAGGCTCATTTTCGCGAATAAATACCAACCATCATCATGCATCATTCTCTAAATAAATAAAAACTGTTTGTGAAAGTATCCTTAAAATACTTGTGAAATTCAGATGCTCTAAAGTGTCATGAAAACTATTTAATTCCACAGTTTCATCATGGCACACATGGAAATTAAGAGGTTAATTCACATTTACGTCTAATTCATTAATTTAAAAGAGACATGTTGGCACTTTAAAAAGAAATATATGTTGTAAAAGAAATAATTAGCAGATTCATTTTTATTTATCACCAGCAGTTTTGGATGCAAAATTATTTGGCATGGAAAAGAATTATGTATTAAGGAGAAGACTGAGAGTTTGATAGTAATTGTTGAAATGCATCCTCTTTCAAACTTTAATTAAATTGCCTGTCTTATTTCAAATTATTATAACCTAATTGTTGGAAGGTGGATTATTGGTAGGACTAAGTGTGCACCTACCACTAGCAATAAGGCCCCCAACGAAAGATAAAGTCCACTCAAGGTCTCAATAAATTAGCCCATGGCCAACCCTTGATAGCCGGCTGCGAGCAGGCAGGCTTAACTTAGACGATAGGTGTGTGAAGCATTTAAAAACACCAATGGATTAAATAAGTAAAATACAACACATAATAAAAATCCACAACCAATTTATAAAAATAGGAAATATTTTTATGATCAAAATGAAACCGAAATGACAAAACCCCAATATAGGGAACCAGAGATATGAATTTATAAAGAATAAACACTTTCTGCTGCGTAAAAACGTATAGCGCCAGCGTGGGACATCTGGTCGCGCTTGACCAGGACAAAATCAAAGTTTGAGGTCAACCGCAATGGAGCCCTGGTTGAATACACTAAGCGGGAGGCCCCGGTCAAACTTTTACCTTTGCTCATAAAAACCTTTCTGGAGGATTTTCTTTCCTCGTCAAATGAGGCTCCTCTTCAGGCCAGTATTCGAGTTGACGATGATGGCTTGGCTGAGTACAAGGCCTCCGTGAAATCCTGGAAGTTTAAGCTCCGGAGATTTCAGCGGAACGAACCTGAAATCCAGGCTGGGTAACAGTTCGATGTTGGCAGCCTGACTCTCGTCGATGGGTCGGTCGCCTAATGGGGCTTTTTCCAAAAGTTACTTCAAACTTCTCCAAACTTCTGGAACTCCTTCCTGAAGTTTCTCTTGAGGGTTCAAAGTGTCCAACACACAAATCCATGGGTCTAGAAGCTCTGAGATGGTCCTTGGAATTTTAAGACTACGACTCCCACAATGCACCTGGCCAAATCCTCAAAATGTCCACTGGATGCACTCCAGGCTGGGGACTTCTTGGGGGAGATGGTGCTAGTGAGCTCTATTAACCTACTTCTTTCAGGGAGTCCACTCCTTAATCCCTTTTGAAGCAAAGCAAAGTCCTCAGGGCTGTAGTTCCAAGTGTGCAGCAGGATCTGTCCTTCCGAGTGCAATCCTTTGGGGTGCAGACCAGTGTTCCAACAGGGAAGTCCTTCTTCTCCTTGTAGTTTCAGGCAGCAAATATGAGTTGCTATGCAGCTCTCACATATTTATCCAATGTTCTGGGGCGACAAGAAGTGGGGGCACCTCTGAGAAATGGGGTACATGGTGCCATCCCAAAGCATGACAGCTTCCTCCAAAGTGTAGCATTTTCTTGTTCCACAAAGCACTGCACTTGAAAATTCAAGATGGAGACTTTCTCTCCTTGGGAGTTAGAGCAGGCTCAGCCAACCTACTGGTGTGGCTCATTTCCCTTACCACTCCCTTTCCAGACCTCCTGCAAATTCCACTTGGGGCTGCCATCTGGCTGGGGGGTACAGGAAGAGGGGATAGGCCTGCCTGGCATACATTACTGTCCCACGTTCTTTGAAGCCCAGTTTGATTTACCCACCCCTGTCCTTACCAGTTCTCTGGAGCTGCAGAGTCCCCCCCACCAGATAACCCCTGTCTCTATTCAGGCCACTTATAACCTCATCAAAGCAGTTTGGCTAAGTCTGTTAAGGGCTGGCCAATCAGGAGAGGCTGCTAGAAGGCTTAGATTTTGGCTCACAGAAAAGAGAGTTCTATAACTTATTTTTTGTATTATTCATGATAAATTCAACAGTGGCAAGTTGATGGATTTTTCATTACCAATCTTTTAAGTGCTTGAAATATTATTTTAGTTCTCTCCAGTCAAACGTTACACTGTATTACAGTATCCCCAGGTAAGCCTATGGAGCTAAAAGTGCTACAAAGGGGAAAAACGAAATTGGACGTATTTCCCTCACCAGGGCATATAAAACATCTATTAAAATGTCCCTGCTTATTTTTACATGACACCATACCATGGAGGCACCTAGGGTAGACCTTAGAGGTGACATATGTAAAAATAAGGTAGTTTAATACGTTGGAAGTACCTTTAAATCCAAAGTCGAATTTGCGTGTAATTTCAATTTAAAAGCAGCTTGCAAAGCATGGTTGTCTTTTAAAATGACAGCAGGCAACACAGCAGTGCACATTTAAGTTCTTCAAAGCTGCTGGTCCTCTAAACCTGCATGCCCTACCAATTACTAGGGACTTACAGGTAGGTTGTCAGTACCTATTATAATTACATCTAATTACCATATACCTTTGTAATCAGAGCACTGGCCCTGGGCCTGGCTAGCAGAGCCCAGGGCGCAGTCAGAGTCAGTTACCATCAGTATCAGTCACACAAGGGGGTGATCAGGGAAAAAGGACGACTTTCTCACACTAATGTAGACTTTTTTAAGATGTAGCTATACAAATCTCAGAAGAGTTGCAAAATATTGCATCTTCATCCTACAATTGAAGGTGTCCTCAATTATTTTCCAACCTCGGATATTAATATCGTATGTGGGATATTTAGTCCCAAGAAGCCCCAAGAAGGTCAATCTGTGGCCATTCTTTTCATTCTTTTTTCTTAAACAACCTTCTCTGAGATCTGGATCACATACAGACACTTCATATTTTGGTAGATAATTAAAATGAGGCACAGGTTTGATAAAGCCATCTTCACAAGATCGCACCCAATGATTAAACAGGGAAGGAGGTTACAAACCCAGCTGCTTTTGTTCAGAAGTCTGTAAGCTAGCACGTAAGTTAGAGTTTGGCCAATGGCATTCCTGTTTCCACCGGTGATGTATTTAGTATCACTGCCATGCTGGTGGTGCAAAGTCCATCTGATTTAGAGTTCTCCTTGACTACAGTATTGCAGAAGCAAATCCACTTTTGGATGTTGTGCCAAATTGGCCAATTATTTTTAGCAGATATACAGCCAATGAGTTAATTAAAGATTCTTTGTGAACACATTATATGGCCTCCTTTATTCTTACAGGGGGCAGCTCACCAGGTCAGCAGATACTTGGGCCTTCCTTCATCTGTCAGAGGGCCACCCGCCATGTTATGAGATCCCATTGCCTTGTGTGCATTCACAGGTGTTTGCACCGGGTTGAATATGACAATGTTCCTAAAGATGCACAGAAATTGAGCGAATACTCAGTCACCCTCAGTAACAAGTTTCAAGTCCTGCAAGTACTAGAGGATGACAGAGACCCAGTAGAAAGCCAGAGGGAGAAGATCAAAGAAACCGTGACATCAACCTACCGAGAGGACTGTATCCCAAGAAACACCAGCATAACCGCTTCGACGCGGCTGGAATTCCCCCGCTGTGCGGGAGAATTCCACGTGTGCGCGATTCGGACGGCCTCCGGGCGTCCTCCGCACACGCCCACCGTGAAGTCGGACGGCCAGGGGCCATCCGACGCATGGAAGGGGTTAAAGAAAGAAAAGAAAAAAACAGCTGAACAACAGCAGAAAAAGCAAAGGCTCAAGGCGAATATATCAAAACGAACAAGGAAGCAAAGAGAAGCTTAAGAGCAGACAAGTGAAGATTCATCGATGCCTTTGCCACAGAAGCTCAGGAAGCAGTGAAAGAACTCTACAACATAACAAGGAAACTCTCCGGCAGATATAGCAAGCCAGAAAGACATGTTAAAGACAAAGTTGAGAAGGCAATAGTGGGTAACGAATGACAACACCGAAGATGGGTGGAGCACTTTGAAGAATTGCTGAACCAGCCCATACCGCAGTCTCCACCAAACATACAGCCATCTGACAAGGACTTGCTAATCGACTGTAGCAGACCTACCAAGGAATAAATGCTGCAAGCCATCAAACATCTGATAAATGGGAAGGCAGCAGGACCTGTCAACATTCCTGCAGAGGCACTGAAGGCAGACACTGAAACATCAGTAGACATGCTCTACCCCATGTTTGGAAGGAACTGGGAAGAGTAAAAGTTGCCCTCAGACTGGAAGGAGGGATATCTGATCAAGATCCCCAAGAAAGGTGACCTGAGTAACTGCGCAAAGTAGAGAGGGATCTTTTATCAACTCCAGGCAAAGTGTTCAACAGAGTCATCCTGAACAAAATGAAGAAGCAAGTTGATGCTCAGTTACGAGACCAGCTAGCTGACTTCTGCAAAGATAAATCCAGGCGGAGAAGATGGCGGCCGGCTAATGAGCTTGGTCGAGAGCTCCGAGCTCTTCACCACAAAACGGAGGCATTAATCACGGAATACATGCGGGATAAAGAGTGACAAGCATCGGAGAAAGCACCCGATATTGAAGCGGATTAAGCGCTCAAAGAGGCAAAAGTGAACGCATTACCTGGAAATCAAACGGAGTACTCTGGACCGGCAAGTTCCGAGCTCCGAGATCGGAGAGCGAGACCATGGAGCTTGAGGGGGCGGCGACGTGCTGCAGCGTAGTCTGTGCGGCCGGAGTGTGGGCGGAGGCAATCACGGTGTGTCGGAACAACAGAAGGGCCGCCGCAAAAGTATCGTACCGGGGGAAGCCCCTGTTCTGGCTTTGAAGAGGAAAGAATTTAGGAGCTGGACAAGCCGCAAAGAAGGTACACAGAAGGCTCTCCAGGCGGGGGAGCACAGTGAAGGCTATCAAGGACCACAGAACTGCCGTGAGCAGAGGGTAAGTGAGAGGGGGCGTGAGGCCAATGTAAAACTCAGGGGAATAAACACACTAAGTTTCCCTTCATATACAAAGACATTGGCTGGAATTGGAAACTGCTCAGGGGGTGGGGAAATAAAATCTGCCCCCTCCCTTCCCTTTACCGCAATAAGCACAGGCTCAGGCACAGAAAAGGGGCAGGTGAGCGGGAATAGCTACTGCCTCAGAAGTAGACACTTATTCCCTAAAGCGCCTCAAGTGCTGAAGGAGCATTCTAACACAACAATTACTGCTCCAAAAAGCACTAGGAAAAAAAGGAAAGCCCATGCTTCCGGGCACCCACAGGCACCTCTGTCCAGGGCAAGCCAAACAAAATTAGGAGCAGCTGGTTTAAATATAAAACAGCAAATTACCTCTTCACTAAGGTCTTATTTTAAAGTCCAGGAGGAACAGAGGGTTAGCAACACCGAGCAGAGAGTGAATCAGAAAGGAAGCCCCAGGGAAGAAGTAGGAACCCCAGGGACTATGGACAGTAACAGGTACCATGCGCTAATGACAATGACAACAGAGCACCAGGAATCAACCGTAGAGAACGGTGTATATACTGAACCCGTATTACGACCTACAGAACAACCGGTCGAGCAACAATCCCAATCCCAATCAGAGACAACTAATACTGAAAAGTTAATGGAAAAAATGATGACAGAGATGAGGATTAATTTTGCAACATCAGAAAAGAATCAAACAAAAATTCAGGAAGCTTGCGAGGCCTTAGATCAGAAGATCAATATGCTAATGGATAGAGTTTCAGTAGTAGTGGAGGCAGTGGACACATTGAACAAAAAAGTAGAGGGGAATCAAAAAGAAATTAAACTGTTGAAAACAAAGGAACTGGATATCAGAGACAAAATAGAGTCGATGGAAAATCAAGCCAGGAGGAATAATCTCAGAATTCTCAACGTCCCAGAAGGTTTAGAGGGGGATGATATAAAAAGCTTTACAATCCGATTATTGGAAGAGGTAATCCCTTGGGCTAAATCGAGCAACCTCTTGGATGACATCCAAAGGATACACCGCGATCCATTTGGAAAAGGGAAAACAAGGAAGAATCCAAGGAAAATTCTAATAAATTTCAAGACTTACACCCTCAAAGAGAGATTCTTAAATGAAGGACTTAAGGCAGGTTCCTTTACAAAAGAAGGTTTGGCATTCAGAATCAGATCTGACATCTCTAAAACAACACAGGACAGGCAATGGGAGTTGGGTCAGTTCATGCAGCCGCCGAAACTTTGGGTGCAACAGTTCAGATGCGTTTCTTAGCCTCTTTGAGGATCATGTGGGATAATAAGATGCACATCATAAGGAACCCAAAGGAAGTCGAGTGCTTCATAGAAAATATAAAAGCACAAAAAAAAGATCACTCCTAAAACGGGAGAAAAGGTAATAAATAAGTACACCTGAAGAGTAAGGAGCTCGAAAAGGGCTCCAAACACTGCCCAAAGAAAAGACTAGGGAGGCTTCTCCAGGGAGGGGGGGGGGGTTAAGTAAGATGGCCACATAGGATAATGTTGGAAAACAAAAGAAAAAAGATGCACAAGGTGGGGAGCATAATAGGGGAAAAAACCACAAAAAAAAAGTCCAATAAATGTATTCCTAAGGTGGAGGTGTTCACAGGGAGACCCCGGAGAAAAACTGGGGATCACTATAAAAAGGTGCTGGAAAGAAAGACTTGATGGCAGTTCATATCCTCTCTTGGAATATAAATGGCTTCAGGGTAAAAAAACGAAGGCAAAAGATCTTGGAATATTTGAAACTAATTGATAGTGAAATAATAATATTACAAGAGACACACCTTTTAAAAGAAGAGTGGGCAGAAATAGTCAAGCGTCAGAAATGGGTAGACACATATGTATGTAAAAATCAAGAATGTTGCATCTGTTTAAAAAATCTATTAAAGCAAAAATAGAATCAGCAGAAGTAGATAATAAAGGGAGATGGGTAATAGTCAAAACTAAGATATACTACAACACATATACAATAGTGGGTTATTATGGTCCCAATATGGATGACCCGGTACCACTTCAAAAGATATACTCCCAACTTCTGACCGCTCAGTCACCCATAATAATGGGTGGTGATTTTAACTTAATATTAGACCCCAAAGAGGAGAGACTTCCGGTCAGGAATAGTGTTAATCTACCCAAAATGAGAGAGTGGGTCAGATTATGTATTAAAGATCTAGGGATTACAGACATCTGGAAAGAGAAAGGAGACAAGACCCATAGATTCACATTTCAAAATAAAAAGCTTGGACATTCGTCTAGAATTGACCTATTTCTGTTAGATAGAAGCTTAATTAGTATTACTAAAAAGGTAGAACATATACCTGCCCACCTATCTGACCATGCGGCAGTCTTACTGCGTCTTGTACCAAAAGCAATACCCACCAGTTCAAGATGGACAGTAGATCGAGTTTTATTTGCAGATCCCCTTCACATAGAGGTTTTAGAGAAAGAGACAGAACTATTCTTTCAGCTGAATAAAGAAGGGACCTCAAAACAAAACTCTTGGGACGCTTATAAAGCTATTATTAAGGGGAAAATAATTAATCTTGCAACATATAAAAGTAAGAGCACAAAGACTCACATTAAGCAGCTGGAAAATGAGATAAAAACTTTAGAGGAAGATAAGCCAAAGTGAAAACATTACAGGAAATAACCAGATTAGAAGAGTCAAAAAGAGTTAAGAAAGAGGACCTCTCGGATTTATTGGAAGGAATTGTCAGGACCAGATGGGAGGCAAGCAAGCTCTCGCATTATGAATATGGGGAAGGATGTGGCAAGTTACTGGCCTGGAAAAAACAAAAACAGAGTCAACACACAACAGGGTAGCAAAAATACAATATGGAGATCATTTATCATATAATTCGGAAGACTCTGATATTAGAGAAGCTTTTGTAAACTTCTTCGATAAACTATATTCAGAAAAGACCTCAGCTTCAGCAGAGCAAGTTAATAACTTACTGGACAAGATAACACTTCCCTCTCTATCCCAGGAACAAAGGGTGGAGCTCAACCAAGAAATCACAAGAGAGGAGGTCATAGAAGTAATCAAAGGCCTAAAAAAAGGGAAAGCAGATGGCCCGACGCACTCCCAAACGAGCTATATGTAAATTTACGAGAGGTGCTGGCCACCCCCCTGACGGAGCTTCTGAATGATATCTTCTTAAATAAAAGGGACCTTCCCGACTCATGGAACGAGGCAATCATAAGTATTCTTTTAAAACCAGGGAAAGACGCAATTGAGTGTGAGTCTTATAGGCCCATCTCACTTTTAAATGCTGACTATAAAATATACACACAAATACTAGCGAAGAGATTGGGAAAAGTGGCAGAATTCCTAGTACATCCAAACCAAAAAGGTTTTATTAAAGGAAGACAAATACAGGAACTAACTCATGAACTAATAAGTGCAATAGATGTTGCAATTCACCAATCTGTCCCTTTATCAATAATAACCTTCGACGCAGTTAAGGCATTTGATAGAGTCAGTTGGCCCTTTTTAAATATAACCCTAGCAAAGTTCAACCTCGGGGATCACTTCCAAGATGCAATAAAACAAATCTACAAGAAACCCTCGGCGAAGGTTTTGGTTAATGACAGTTTAACAGACAAGACAGCAATTAAGAGAGGTACAAGACAAGGCTGCCCTTTGCCTCCGCTACTTTTAATCTTTACATCGAGCCATTAGTTTGTATGCTGAGAAATAAACAGGAGATAATACCATTTGAGTACCAAGGCTGGGAGAAAAAGGTAGCATTGTAACCAGACGATCTGATGGTATTCACTAGTGATCTGGCGGCCTCACTCCTGATTATAGAAGACACTTTAGAACAATATGGGAAAGTCTCAAGCTACATGATAAATCAAACGAAATCAGAAATCCTAGAGTGGAATAGCGAATCCAAGATTCCGATGGTGAAAGAGAAAATAAGGTATCTCGGGGTAGATTTCATAAAAGATATTGAGAAAATAGCAAAAATGAATTTTGATAGAATTCACAAAGAAGTAAGGAAGCTCCTCAAAGTCTGGGACGGTCTTCCCTTGACCTTCATGGGAAAATCAAATATAATTAAAATGTCTGTACTGCCAAAATTTACTTATCTATTCAGCACCATGCCATTAGAATTCAAAGTAGAGTGGATAAGAAAGTTGCAAGGAGAATTAAGCAGCTTTATATGGGCCGCAAAAGGAACAAGAATCGCTTGGAAGAAGCTTAGAAGGAAAAAAAGAAGAGGGGGGGATCGCAAGTCCACATATTTTGGAATATTGCAGAGCCTTTCAATTCAAATACATGCGAAAACTACTGGGAAAATATGATGTATATCCCGTACACTTTCAGGCACTAGTTAATACAGAAGAAAATCACTACCTCTACAAATTTGAACACCCAAAATATTTCAAAAGAATAAAACTGAAGACTCTCTTGTCGGCGGCAAAACTATGGTACCAGATAAGAAGCACTTTGAAAATCCCTTATTATAGTGAACTTGCCCCAATCTGCGACTACCCAGGAACTCCAGAATGTCTTAGGGACAAACTAGCAACCCCCTTGTTGGAAGGTGGCATAACCAAATGGGGCCAGCTCATGGAAAATAACACGATTAGCGAATGGGAAGTACTCACAGAAAAGACCAAAGGCACTCTGGCGAGATTTAAATATTACCAACTAACTAGCTGGGTTAAAAGCCTTAAAAAAGAAGAATGGGGGACTAATGAACTGGAGAAATTGTTCCAGGAAGAGGGCAACATTAAGAAAGAAATCTTGCGCTGATACTGGGCCCTCATACAGGCAGGGGAAGAAGAATACAAAATCCCAAGCAAGATCTGGGGGAGAGAGCTGCCGGAGCTAGACGTTCAGCACACATGGCAAGTATCAATGGCTACATGTTGGCGAATAGTGATAACGCCGATTCTTATCTAATTATCTATAAGAACCTTCTGGTCGCCAAGATCTTTTTACCTGTTGAATAGTGTAAAGGAGAGAATCTCATCAGGTTAGATATCAGCATTCATTTTGTCTGAAAGGACCACTGACTCCGAATTCAAGTTTGAGAATTTATTATCGCCACAAATAACTGAACGTGCAGGCACCTCAACACGAGGTTAAAGAAATAGATGGGCACTAATACAAATAATAATCTACGCAGGAGTCTCATCCGACTCAGGATAAGAAGAATAGACAGTTCTAGGAGGACCAACCAGACTATGATTGCTCCTATTTCTAAGTTGCTCTTCATGGGCCTAAACAAGCTTAAAATCAATTGCTGTCCCTACACTAACGCTAAGTGACATCCCTGCATAACGATTTTCCCAGGCAAGAAAGAATAAAAGGTGTCAGCTGTGAAGACTTCCTAAGAAGTGCAATCACCATATACCTAAGCTCAGCTCTGTCCTTCTCTCTGGTCTCCCCTACCGCTTCTCTGGCCTCCTCCCTCAGGGCACTATCCCTAATACAAAACCATACTACAAAGGTACACGCCTTGTTTACGCCCTCTTGGCCAGGTCTTCTTTCTTGTGCTTTTCCATTGAAACGGTGACTTCATCCTGGACGGTTTCGTTGACCTTGAGTCCCAGGCGCCTTCTCCGCTGAAAGTATCATCCCTAAATTCCATTGCACTCCCCGTACCATGCCTCCCATCTTTCTAACTTTTGAAAATAAAGAGTTAGTCTTTACTAACGAGACATGTGTCCTTGCACCTGCAACAAAAGATACGTTCAACAGCAACCTTCTACTGTGCTAATTAAATCTACCGTTTGTGCCCAGAGAGCCTTTCCAAGAGAAACCCTTTTCGGCCTACCTTATAAGCTAACATAAGAATATACCAGGCCTTCCTTAAGCATATATGTAGTCAGGCCCTTACATATAACTTTTAAACACACATCTTACTTTTCCCTATAAGCATATTCATTACGATTCATTATGCAACCAATGAATTACATGTGCAACTTTAATATGGTGCACGTTTAAACTACTGCAATTACATTTCATACACGAACTAATTCCTCTAAGCATTATGTTCACACAATTCAAAAAGCATTACATTACATCATTATCCTAACACCATTATACTGCTGAGTTCACTTTGTCTCAGTGAACTATTCATTCTTTACTAAACATACATGAGTATACAATGGAATATAAACGAATATATGTCTGAATACACATGGATGCGGTCTATCAGTGATTATGATGCACCCCTACAATTCACAAGAACATTTCGCTCTATCAGTTCCCCCTTTGATGACTCCTGTCATCATATCTCATTCTACTCCCTCGGAGAAGGAACCGACCTAAACAGAACTTGTTCCCATCTTCCCTGATCTGAAGTTCTCCATGCTCTTGAGCCTTTTATACTGATTGTCCTGCAGTCTTGCCAATCTCATGTCATTTTCCCTCAAAGCTCTCTTGACTCTGCCTGCTCGATACCATTTGTAAGCCTTGATCATAATCCACAAGCCAGCCACACAAACCACCAAGATAAGGAGTGGTCTCAGGAAGTACCCAAGGAATCCCTTTCCTAGGTTTGCAAACCAACCTCCCACTTGACCAAAACCCTTTCCGACCTTTTCCCAGGCCCCTTCCTCGGTCAAATCCGCTATCTTTGTGTGGATCATAGTGATGTTACTTATATATTTCTCCAGATCCTTGCTACGGTCTGGTATATAAGTGCAGCACTCTTGAACCTTCAGCATTTTACAGACTCCGCCCTCTTTTGCCAATAGGACATCTAAAGCAAGGCGATTCTGCAAAACCATTCCCCTTATCGACAACATCTCTCCTTCCACCAACACCAACGATTTTGCTGTGTTCATCGAAAATTCATCCACCACCGTCGCTAACCTCCGGATCTTCACATCATTCAAGACTACTCCTAGACTAGGTATCATAGCTCCAAAGATATCCCCCACAACGATTCCTGCACTTGCAGCTCTTCTCGTTCTTGAATGCTCTCCACCCTCCAGAAGATTTAAGTCTTCTGTATGGTAAATCTTTGGAAATATTATTGACAAATAACATGTTCCATACCAATTTGCAGGCAACCTCACATAAGCATTCTTCCCACATACGTAATACACCGTAGGTATCACTTGTACAGGACCTTGGAGGAAATCTTTTGCCTCATCTGCCATGGTGAACACGTGATCACAAGTACTCTGTCCCACTGGAACCTTTTCGTAGTAAGTCTGATAACGCCTTATACACAACTTACCCCTCTGCTCCTTATCTAACGCTATAGGACCATAGCTTCCCCTGGTCTTGTGCAACCGTTCTTCCTCCGTCCAATCTGTCCTGTGATGCCCTAAATCTCGGGATTCAGTCAGCTTTCTATACCTATCCTCAACCTGATCTACAAACTTTCTCTCTACATCCGACATCAAACAAGTCAGATTGTGCCTGTGTGCGAATGCTGTATCCAATTCCAAACTCGGTATGAAGTACTTTCTCAGTCTGTCCTCGGTTTTGTAATAATCATACTTATTCAAATGCTTGTAAGCTGGGACTTCAGGAAGCACTGCGTCGAAATTGGAAAAGAAATACTCGAACTGCTCTCTCTCATAAAACAGACTAAGCAAAAGACTACATGAAATACCATAAGTCAGTGGAAGATGATGATACCTAATGCCCTCATCCACTGAAGTAGGCAACTGCATACACACATAACAATCTTTCGCATCCATCACGTCAACATACTCATACAACAACTTAGCATATGCATTAAGCTTAAAATCACCCTTGGACAAATCGACATGTAATCTACGACTTTCTTCTAATATCATAGCTCTATCAGCTGCCCTGTCTACCCCCTTCTGACTAGGTGTGATAGGTGTGGGTGTCCCTGTCACTGCCTCTACTTCTGGCTCATGCGAACCAGTATATGAGACTACAACTACTATGATTATAGAAATTATCACACTACTTATAAGAATGCCTATAATCCATTTTGCTCTACGATTGGGATTTCCCGGCTCCATGATTTCGAAAGTTCTCAAAAAGTCTTGGTTATCGCAAAGAACTCAGAAAAGTCTCTGTCCTTTATTTATGACTTGCTTAACCAGCTCGAGCAACCATGAAATCTCCGGGCTTTCCCTTTCCGATCACAACTTATTTACACAGTCCAGAAAAAGACTTCCCTAGTTTTCGTTCCTCTTCTTGTGGAAAGTCCCTAAGTTTATTCTTCTTCCACTTGGACCTAGGTTATCTTCTTCTTTTAGACTTTTATTTACAGTTCATTACTGATCCATAATGAGATCCTCATTAAGCACGACCAGAACGTGATACAAAAGTTCAAGACGCAAAAGCAGCACTTCGTGTGAAAACGGCTCAGCTCCGAAAGGCGGGAATTCGACCCGATGCAAAAGCAATTTTCGGACTTCACTCAGAAGTGGGGGATTCGGAATCGTGAGTGTCAGTGTTCCGTCTATCTCGAACCCTGGCATCCGCAGCACCACCTTCACCACCAGTTTCGGGCTCCGACTGAACACTTCCACTGACTTCAGTCTCCCTGTATTCACCACCCCCTGCATCAAACACAGTGTAAGTCCACTCAGGGGTAGAGTATCTGCGACAAGGCACTCTTGTTCTTTTGGACCTTCGCCGACTGTCTTGTGCTTGGTCTTCGTCGCTTGCTTCGGTTTCAGATACTTCGGACACTGGAGCAAGGTCTCTCTCAGGTGCTAACCTCAGGTTCAGTCGCCTCTGTCTTTCAGGCCAACTTTCAGCACTCCTGATCGTTCTTCCGCCTTCTCCTTCTATGCCCAGTGCACTACTTCCTCTTTCTGCTGCATTTGACTCTTCTCCGCCCACTGCACCTTCTCTTTCTTCAGTGCCTGAATCAGGGTTCGAACTGTGGAAACCCCCTTCAGCTTGCTCTAGTGCACCACCAGCTGTGTCAGCGACCCTTACAGCTTGACTTGTCCTCTCATGTGGCCCTACCACGTCAGCTGGGTTTTCGTTTACGAGAGGAGCTGTTTCTTCCAAGGGTGCTGGAACTCTGCGGGTATGGGAAGCATGCACCCAATTCGGTAATCCTCCACACTTTACTGCTGTGTTCGTGATAAGTATCACCTGGTACGGGCCACGCCAACGAGCATCCAAGCAACTCTTCCTCACGTGCTTCCGGACGAGCACCCAGTCACCGGGACACAAGTCGTGGCACAGATCACTCGAGGCTGGAACCACAGCTGCTTGCACCTGCTGGGATACAGAACGGACCACATCAGAGAGTCCTTTACAGTAATCGAGAATCAAATCATCAGTGATGCTTATCAAGGCTGTAGCTGGTACTGCTGGCAGTCTCATTGCCCTCCCCATTAATATTTCATGGGGGGACAACCCGGTCTTTCTGTCTGGGACACTTCGCATGCTCATGAGCACCAGTGGCAAGGCGTCGGGCCATTTCAGGGATGTTGAAGAACACATTTTTGCCATCCGGGCCTTCAAAGTTCCATTAACTTGTTCCACCATCCCAGAAGCCTCTGGTCTGTAGCTACAGTGGAGTCTCTGGTCAATGTTCAATGCTGCACAAAGTAACTTCATGATTTCGCTATGGAAGTGCCCACCTCTATCTGATTCCAAAGAGGTCGGGATCCCGAATCTAGGGATAAGCTCCCTCAACAATAATTTAGCCACTGTCAGAGTGTCACACCTGCGTGTGGGGTATGCCTCCACCCACCGTGAGAATATACATACTATCACTAGAATGTACCTCAAGCCATTGCACCTAGGCATCTCCACGAAATCCAGCTGTAGTCTATTGAAGGGCCCTCCTGACCTTCCAATATGACTCAGTGTAACTACAGTTTTCTTTCCAGCATTCATCTGTTGACATGTAACACACCTCTGACATACCGTCTCAGCCATTGCTCGGAACCGTGGGTTGTACCACGTCTGTCTGAACACCCTCATCATTGCGTCTCTACCCAGGTGTGCCTGACCATGTATCAATCTTGCCATCGGACTCAACAATTCTTCCGGCAACACAGCTCTCCCATCGTTTGATACCCAAACATCCACGTCTCCTTTCTCACACCCAGCTTTGATCCATCCCTCTCTCTCCTGGTTAGAAACTTCATCCTGCAATCGCTTAAGCTCTTCCCAAGTGTCTGCCATGGTCAACATTATGCTGAGATCGGTTCCCTCTTGGCTCTCTTCTATCTCCCTGCCTGTGTATATGCATCCTTGTTCTGCGCAGAAGCGGGCTACCTCATCTGCGTAGTTATTACCCAAGGATACAAAGTCCTCCCCCTTCCCATGGGCTGAACACTTTACAACAGCAATTTCTTTCGGATGCTGTAATGCTTCTAACAATTGTCTTACATATTCTCCATTACGAATGGGTGAGCCAGATGATGTCAAAAATCCCCTCTGAGACCATAACTGCCCGAAGTCATGCACCACGCCAAAGCCGTATTGGCTGTCTGTATAAATCGTGATTCGAATTCGATCAGCGGCCAAACAGGCACGGGTCAAGGCAATGATCTCAGCTACCTGCGCGGAGCGTACTCCTTCTAGGCAAGCGGCGTCGACCACTCCTGAAATAGTACATACAGCAAACGCTGCTCTCAATTGCCCCACACTGTCTCTTAAGCATGAACCATCGACAAAGAATATTTCATCTGGGTCATCCAATGGCTCATCGACAATGTCAGGTCTCGGTTTGGTGCAAAGTTCGGTCACATCGAGACAATCATGGTCCTCACAATCTTCATCATCTGTGTTCGGTATAGGCATCAATGTCGCAGGGTTCAAGATGGAGCACCTTTTCAGAGTCACATTCTCTGCGGCAAGTATGACTTGCTCGTACCTTGTTAACCTATTGTTCGTTAGGTGCTGGGTCTTGGTCCTGGTCATTAATAACTCAACCGAATGTGGTACATGTACAGTCAATGGATGTCCCATTACAATGCTTTCACATCTTTCAATGCTGACACCTGTTGCAGCAACGGATCTTAGACATCCGGGCAACGCAGAAGCTACTGGATCTAAAGTAGCTGAAAAATAAGCAACTGGTCTACGGACACCTCCATGATTCTGAGCTAACACTGCTAATGCACATCCTCCTCTCTCGTAACAAAACAATGAAAAGGCCTTGTTGTAATCAGGCATTCCCAGTGCGGGAGCCCTGCACAAATCATCTCTCAACTGCAGGAATGACATCAAGCACTCCTCGTCCCATGGTACCGGATCACTCACATCCTTGTGCGTAAGCCTCTGCAGAGGCTTTGCTCTCAAGGAGAAACTAGGAATCCACTGTCGACAATAGCCAACCATTCCCAGAAACATCCTAACTTCCCTCTGTGTAGTGGGTACCGCCATGCTCATTATTGCCTCAATTCGATCTGGTGACACCTTCCTCTTGCCTTTTTCTAATCTGTGTCCCAAGTACTGTACCTCATTCAAACAGTACTGCAGCTTGTTCGGGGACACCTTATGTCCATTCTCTGCTAAGTGGTTCAACAAGGCTACTGTGTCAATTCTGCAAGCATCTTCTGTTTCTGAGGCAATGAGCAAGTCATCTATGTACTGCACGAGAACTGAGTTCTGCGGCAACACAAGACTTTCAAGGTTCTTCTTCAGGATCTGGTTAAAGATCGATGGACTTTCCGTATACCCTTGAGGGATACGACACCATGTTAACACGCGATTCTCTAGCCTGAACGCAAAAAGAAATTGGCTTTCCTCGTGGAGCGGTATCGAAAAGAAGGCTTGACACAAATCGATAACCGTAAACCACTCGGCTTCACATGGGATCTGGAACAGTATTACTGAAGGATTCGGTACCACTGGACAACAAGGGACAACTATCATGTTGACCTTTCGCAGGTCTTGCACGATCCTGTATTTCCCGCTCGGTTTCTGTAGTCCCATTATGGGTGAATTACAGGGACTACCTCTGATCTCCTTCAAAATACCCTTCTCAATGAAAGTCTCGATCACAGGTTTTATTCCTGCAATCGTTTCTATCGATAAATTGTATTGAGGTGTTCTAGGGAAATCAACATTCTGTTTCACCTCAATCCGCACTGGTTCAACCCCTCTGATTAAACCTATTTCGTCTCCTGCGAAATCCCACACCACAGGCGACACTGCGTCTCTCAGATCATGTGGAAGTTCTTCCACAGTCACCATTGGGTACAGATCTATACACAGATGCTGATTGGCCATCTTAAAGTCAGCATCATCATCTCTCGTCTGGACCTCCACTCCTCGTGGTGTACAATAAATCGTGCAGTTCAATTTGCACAACAGATCTCTTCCCAAAAGACAAACTGGACTCGTGTCACATACTACAAACTGATGTCTAGTTTGGAAAGTACCTATCTTTACTAAGATCGGTTCTGTCAATGGGCTGCTCATCTTCTTGTTCGCTACTCCGACAACCTGGATTGATTGTCCCGAGAGGGGTAGGTTAGGGACCACTGCAGATCTTACAGTAGACCGGGTAGCTCCAGTATCAACCAAAAGTGTTGCAGGATTGCCCTCAATCTCTGCCTCTACAAAAGGTCCTCTCTGGTCTACCTCCAAGACCGCTCCAAGTGTGCAGTCTTCCTCCCCCCTCAGGCACCGTCAGGATAAAGGGTCTAAGCTATCCTCAGCATAGCGTTCGAACAGGGGCATCTGTTGATATGTTCGTGCTCCTTGTGTAAACCTTGGAGCTTGGGGAATCTGAGCTTGAGAATTGTAAACCCCCCCTTTCATCGTTCTAGGTCTCGTTATTGTGTTAACCACCTCTTGCGCGGGTGCCTGAGCCCCCTCTTCCTCTTCCTGTACCTGATTAGCTGGGTTCAAAGGACACTCGCGTTTCCAATGTCCGACCTGGCGACAAAGATGACACGCAGTGGTCTTCTTTAGTGTGGCCACGTCCACTCCTGTCTTGGGGTCTACTGGTTTTCCCTTTCCCTGTACCTGCCCATTCTGGTTTCCCTGGAAATTTCCTTGCTTTCTCCCCAAGGTCCCTCCACTAGGCTGATTCTGTGCTGTCTGCATCTGGACAAGCATCAATTTGTCTTTTAGCTTTCGATGTTTTGAATCCACCTCATCACTACAGTACCTCGCGTACCGCAAAATTTCATCTAGTGGCTTGTTCTGCCAGCAGATCAAATGGTGCTGTATCATGAGGCTGATTTCCCCTCTCAGACCTGTTACAAACTTTGAGACAAACTGTCCCATATCCTTAGGGTCCAAAACATCCAACCCACTATACTGTTTAAAAACTTGCAGAAGTCTTTCGTAATACTCATGCACCGTTTCCTTGGGTTCCTGTACAGTCCGATCTATCTTAACCCAATCTATATCCTGCGGTGAAATCTTCGACTTCAACCATGTAATCACCTGCTCATACTTTTTCATGACATCAGGTGATGGACCATTTGTAACCGCCTCTCTTTTCGGTTCCGAAGTCGGCCACTCAATAGCGACTTTACATGCTGTCCACAAATCTCCTGGTACCACTATGTCAAACAAAGTGTTCAAATCAATCCACAATACTTTTGAAATTTTCACAAACCGCTCAACCTGCTTGTACCACTCCACCGGTTTTTCCCTCAGCCGAGGAAAATCATTTGTAAATGCAGCCAAATCACCTCTATTCCACGGCACATGCACGTACCCTCCATTCTGTACTTCCCGTAAAGGAAAATTTCCAACACCCGTCGCCCCCCTCCTGGCGGCGGCGTTTCCCCTTCTGCTCTCTTTACTGGTTTCTTTTTGGACCACCTTTCTTCCCATTTGTCCAACAAAATCCATATTCTCATTCCTATGATCAGGTCTCTGGTGTGCGTCTTCAACCCTGTGATTCTTTTCTCCTCCAACTCCTGATCACTGTAATGCAATCTATGTGGTCCCTGTAACGCTTTAGTTTTATTCAGGTCCACCTCATATCTTTTGGCCAAATCCCTCAATCTATCATGTGCCATTCTAGCTTTTCGAGTCACATCTTTTGCTACAAACAGCAGCTCATCTGATCCATAGATTTCTATCCTTTCCAAAGGCAGACCCCCACTGATCATTTCGTCTACCTCTGCTTTCAGCCTCACTACGTCTAGCAACCTTGCCTGTACTGCACTCCTCAGTACGTCTCGACAACCCGAGCCATCTCGCTCATCACAGTCACTATTCTGTCCTTGTGACCTATTCCCTTCCATATTCCTGGAACCTGGTCTGTCTTCCGAGACATTTTGTGCTCTATCTCTTTGCATCCTATCCTCTTGGTTAGTTACTGTTGGTGTCCACTCCCTCAAAGCTGACTTAGATTCCCGTAAAGACCTCGGTCTTTCCGGTCTCTCCTCTTCTCGCCCACCTGAAGAATCCGCAGTAGCCGGTAACGGCGTACTTGTGTCTATTGGTCTTGGGAAATGAACCACCCTTACTCCAAACCCATTCCCACTCTCACTGTTTCCTTCTTCCCTTCTCATCGGCACGGAGCTCCCTTCTCTCACTCGGTCTGGGTCATATACCGGTACTATAGGGCCAATGGTAACCGGTACTGTCAAGGAGTCCGGTAATCTTGTGTTCCCCACAGGAGGCTGTGTTATCATAGACGCCGTAGCCCCCTCCGTTCCTGTGGAAATTCTTCCCACTACTCTCATGCTAGTCTGGTTCTGACTCTCATCAACTATTGCCACTGCTGGGGTTGTCTTTCCCTCTTCTGAATCTGGGTTAAATGGTGGTGGCCTCTCCGCCAACATCCTATCTAACAGACTGTCATCTAAATCACTGTCATCCTCATCGATTCTTGTAATCTTTCCATTTTGTATCAGCAGTGGGTATAACTTATCTCCTTCTATCGTGTCTGCTCTCCACCTTTTCTCCAAGGCATCCCATTTTGCATCTTGAAATGCCCTGACCGATTTCTTCACCCTTTCCTGGCATCTGTCCTTCTTCCTATCATACGCTGCCCTTATCCACGCATGTAGTGCCTCAAACTGTGTTGGTCTGGGTAGTGGTCGTAATGAAGCCATTACACTCTTGAGCTGGTACAGCACCTCTAACCTGAAAGTACCATATCGAGGGAACGACAAATCTCCTTCTGTTTCTGTCATTTTATGCCAATTCTCGAGCCAAATTATAGTATGCAATCCTACATTCTTTGCCATATAATGTGCTGGTGTGTCCTCAGGAGGAGCTTCCTCTCCCTCCCGAACAACCACATGTCTATCACCTCTACAAAGTTCCCTTAAAGCTTTAAAACATTTCATGATGAATCAACTTTGTTATTCGTACTCAAAATGTCCGCTTTTACTTCCTGATTTCAATCCTCCAATCCCAGCGCGGTTCACACCAACCGGCCTATCGCAGCGCGGCACTAGTCTGACGTCACGTTTCCTCCGCTCGCAGCAGTTCCCCTCCTTTCTAATTCACTTGTTCTCACTCGCTTCCGTCCCAATTATACTCTGAAATAATGTCCGTCCTACCGAACAATTACCTCTCTGACCGTCAGTCTTACCAATGACCGATCAGTCTCTTAAGCTTGTTGACCTCAATCTGGCAACCGTCTGTCCACGAACGACCGGACAATCGCCTCTAATACACTCGATAGGATTCAATCACTCGATGTTCTGCACACCATAACCTACGACCTGCGTTGGTTATTCACACACTCACACATGTGTCCCTATCTTCTGTGGGTCTGTCAATGACGTCTCGTGACCCCCACAACTCTGGTCAACGTTCTCAACTCTGGGTGTATTCTACACCACAATAAATCTCCCGGTCCCGCGCGCGCCTCACGGTCCGTTTCTCAATCACTCGACTTTCGTTCCAACTCCGCAAGACATCACACAACAATATAACACCGCAATCTATCAAACATCACTCTTTTCATACTCACTCTACTACGAACTGCTACTTCCGCCGCACCGTCACTCTCCGTCAGTTTTCCACGACCTCCGACATCCGTCTCTCGCGGTTCTCTGGATCTGCGTCACTCGGGCTCTATGGGGCAACTTAATCTCCTATCTTGCTCTAGATCTCCCCTTACCATCAAAGGTAACCATCCTACTCTGCTACCAACTGATAACGCCGATTCTTATCTAATTATCTATAAGAACCTTCTGGTCGCCAAGATCTTTTTACCTGTTGAATAGTGTAAAGGAGAGAATCTCGTCAGGTTAGATATCAGCATTCATTTTGTCTGAAAGGACCACTGACTCCGAATTCAAGTTTGAGAATTTATTATCGCCACAAATAACTGAACGTGCAGGCACCTCAACACGAGGTTAAAGAAATAGATGGGCACTAATACAAATAATAATCTACGCAGGAGTCTCATCCGACTCAGGATAAGAAGAATAGACAGTTCTAGGAGGACCAACCAGACTATGATTGCTCCTATTTCTAAGTTGCTCTTCATGGGCCTAAACAAGCTTAAAATCAATTGCTGTCCCTACACTAACGCTAAGTGACATCCCTGCATAACGATTTTCCCAGGCAAGAAAGAATAAAAGGTGTCAGCTGTGAAGACTTCCTAAGAAGTGCAATCACCATATACCTAAGCTCAGCTCTGTCCTTCTCTCTGGTCTCCCCTACCGCTTCTCTGGCCTCCTCCCTCAGGGCACTATCCCTAATACAAAACCATACTACAAAGGTACACGCCTTGTTTACGCCCTCTTGGCCAGGTCTTCTTTCTTGTGCTTTTCCATTGAAACGGTGACTTCATCCTGGACGGTTTCGTTGACCTTGAGTCCCAGGCGCCTTCTCCGCTGAAAGTATCATCCCTAAATTCCATTGCACTCCCCGTACCATGCCTCCCATCTTTCTAACTTTTGAAAATAAAGAGTTAGTCTTTACTAACGAGACATGTGTCCTTGCACCTGCAACAAAAGATACGTTCAACAGCAACCTTCTACTGTGCTAATTAAATCTACCGTTTGTGCCCAGAGAGCCTTTCCAAGAGAAACCCTTTTCGGCCTACCTTATAAGCTAACATAAGAATATACCAGGCCTTCCTTAAGCATATATGTAGTCAGGCCCTTACATATAACTTTTAAACACACATCTTACTTTTCCCTATAAGCATATTCATTACGATTCATTATGCAACCAATGAATTACATGTGCAACTTTAATATGGTGCACGTTTAAACTACTGCAATTACATTTCATACACGAACTAATTCCTCTAAGCATTATGTTCACACAATTCAAAAAGCATTACATTACATCATTATCCTAACACCATTATACTGCTGAGTTCACTTTGTCTCAGTGAACTATTCATTCTTTACTAAACATACATGAGTATACAATGGAATATAAACGAATATATGTCTGAATACACATGGATGCGGTCTATCAGTGATTATGATGCACCCCTACAATTCACAAGAACATTTCGCTCTATCAATAGTAAAATCTGCTCCCCTGAGAAAAAATCACCTGTTTACCGCACACAGAGCGTATTGGTCACCAGAAAGGCTATCCAAGCTCAACAGACAGAAAGTGAGAAGCTGCCCGAAATGCGGAGAGGATGGAGCAGACGACCTACATATGTTTCGGCAGTGCCCCCAGCTAGAGGAATTTTGGAAAGAGGCGGGTAAGACTTTGTCCAGACTGTTGGGTCAACCAGTGGAGGTAAGCATTGATCTTGTCATTTTTGGGATAGGTCAGCATAATCTGCATTACGCGAAATTGAATAAAGATCAGGAGAACCTCCTTTTCCTGTTAATACTGTTAGCCAGAAGGAAAATATGCATTAAATGGGTTAAAAACATACCTCCAACACATAAAGAATGGCTGGCCTCTATTCGAAGGGTAAACAAACTGGATAGAAGCGGGAGTATGGGCAAAAGATATACATTTTGGAATATTTGGGAACAACATAACCAATCAAATTAAAACCAGGGTCTGTGCTATAATTGTCCAATGATTAGGCAATGCAATAAAACCTTCAAGCAGGGTCTTGAATGAGTAGTCAGAATGACTAGCTCCCCCCAGAAAACGAAAACGATTCATGCTGGAAGCGGACATAAAGGGGCCCTTAAGAAAAGAAGGGGCGAGAATCTCCACGCACAAGCTGGCGCTTACCCAGGAGAGATCTCTTTTTCGGAATAGAAGGGTCAAGGGGCCCCTGACACCTCCACCTCCAAAATATTGCACAATGAGGACAAAAAAAAAAAAAGATAAATCCTGCACAGACCAGACTGCAACACTGTGCATCATCATTGAGCAGTCAATAGAATGGAACTCCCCCCTCTATGTCACCTTCATCGACTATGAGAAGGCATTTGAAAGCGTGACCATGGAGACCCTTTAGAAGGTCCTCTGCCACTATGGTGTGCCGGATAAACTTGTAAGAAACATCAGGAACTCTTACAAGGGAATGACTTGCAAGATAATCCATGGAGGTCAACCCAAGGAAGCTTTCTAAGTGAGGCCTGGAGTCCTCCAGGGTTGTTTGCATCTCGCCTTTTCTCTTCCTGCTGTCCATACACTGGATCATGAAGACATCCACAGTAAGTAAAAGAAATGGGATCCAGTGGACACTTTGGACGATGCTCGACGACCTGGACTTTGCAGGCTATCTGGCCCTACTCTCCCATACCCATCTGCAGATGAAAGAGAAGACCGACAAAGTGGTAGCCACATTAGCACAACTTGTTGCCAACATCCTCAAGGGAAAAAGCAAGATCCTTAGGGCTAACATGGCCAGTACAACTGCAGTCACTCTTGCAGGTGATGCACTGGAAAAGGTTGAGGACTTCACCTACCTGGGTAGTGTCATAGCCAAGCAGGGCGGCACAGACACCAACGTCAAGGTAAGGCTCAGCAAAGCAATGGCTGCCTTCATTCAGCTAAAGAAGATCTGGAGCTCCAAGGACCTATAGCTGCAAACCAAGATCAATTTTAAAACCAACATAAAATCTGTCCTTCTGTATGGAGCAAAAACTTGGAGGACAACAGTGACCACCACAAACAAAGTCCAAACCTCCACTAACACCTGTCTGAGGAAAATCCTTTAAATCTGCTGCCCCAACACCATCAGCAACTACAACCTATGGCAGTAGACTTCCAACTCCCTGCTTCTGTAGAAATCATGAAAAGACACTGTGGCTGAATAGTTCATTCCATCCACAAGCCCGCATCAAACACCACCAGACAAGCCCTCAACTGGAACCCTCAAGGGAAAAGGAAAAGAGGAAGGTCAAGAAATACCTGGTGTCGAGGTCTTGAGGCTGACTGCAAGGAGATGGGTTACACCTGGAGTCAGATTGAAAGAAAAGCCCAGGATAGAGATGGCTGGAGAGTCCTGGTTGATGGCCTATATCACAGGAGGGCAAAACTGTAAAGTTTACATTAGACTATCCTGCAACCTTCTTTTGTGTTAGTCAGTATCTGCAGTGTGAGACTGTATGAAAAGATATTTCCTAAGGTTATTATTTTAGTGGCTTTGCTAAGCTTTAGGGTCGGAAAGTACACTGAAAGGAGCAATAAATATTATTGTGTAAAAAGATATTAAATTCCACTCTGCTATAAAACCGAGGTAGTGTTTTTGTTATAAAGTGCAACTTTGTGCGTATTAATTGTAAGATGCCACACAATAAAACCACATACTGATCACTTAATTAAACCAGGAAAATCGTGTCTTCAGTATCCGGCAAAAGCAATTGAATTATATTCTGGTGAGAGGTGTAACTGGTTGATTGTTCATAATTCAACCAATCAAACATATGCTTCATGACTAGCTACGAAGAGACACCTCGCTAGTATTTGAATTGATAGAAAAAAAAAATCTGTTTTCTTTAGCAGCACTGAGAGGAGCAGCATGAAGTCTTAGTCCATCAATGCACATGTTCATGCCTTATTATTAACCTTTAGTGTATCTTACCAAATTTAAACATTGGGGAGCTAGCATGGAGTCCATGAAAAATGTATAATAATTTCTTACATTGTCAGTGGTGTAGTGATGGTGTCATGGGCTCCCTATTTTTTTGCTCGGCATTAAAAATTAGCCACAGTTGGGTAACCTGGCACCCTGTGATACTGTACCTATTGCATTAGTGATGACTAAAGGTAAATTCATCGGACCTGATGAATTAATGTCACGGAGAGGGGAGGAGATAGCGAAAATGTGACCTGCAAAACAGGGATACCAAATTGTCCCCTCTGTTTCACCTCAGCATAATAAGTAGGATTTCTGTTCCAAATTCTCTTCCTGCAGGCGGGATTTCTCCTGGCACACAGAGTGTCAAAATTGATACACATGCTTTGTTTAACTTAATGTCATGTTTAAGAGTGTAAAAATTTGAGATTGATTACTAACATTTTGACTTCATATAAGTTGTAAAGCTCCATATCAAGCAAAAGCAAAGCAAATGGAAACATTTCATTTTTCTTTTGGAAACGCATACCGTTTTCCTTTAAGGGAAACAGGCTGATTTTTTTTTTTAAATGTTGCTTAATTTAAAAGCAAACCCAGACATGGTGGTCTGCTGTCCACAGCAGACCACCATCCCTGTGTTTTTAGTGATTCCCAATGGGTCGCAGATTGTGACCTACCTCATGAATATTAATGAGGTAGGTCAATTGCAACTCCATTAGGAATCGCTGAATTTGTCAAGAACACATTAGTACATAGGTGTTTGCGATTTCCAAATAGCGAAATTCACTATTAGGAAATCGCAAACTGAAACCTATGTACATGCGGCCTTTAGTGAACTACTCTGGACTATTAGTGTGCCCATGCAAAGCATAAACTAACAGTTAATAGTCATATTCGAACATTTTACAAGTGCTGCACTTGTAACTGCTTGCTTAGCAGATATTAAGTGGAACACACAATTTGCATTTAAATTACTTTTTATTTTTAGCATAAAAAGCCTTTCTTTGTAATAAATTTGGCTGACAGAAGCAAGATTTTCCTGACTTTTACCTAACTGTCCCGGGGTTTCTCTTGTTAGGTTATCTGAAGGATACTCCTGAATGGGGCCCGCTCTCCTTGGTGCACCAAGGTGAATGGCAAACGCGCCTCCAATAGCTATCAGCTACTCTCAGGTGAGACAGATTGCTCAGCTTCTGTTTGGGTTTAGAGATGCTGGTGTGCTAGCCACTGGGCCACAGGATGACAAATTACCTTTCTGCTAGCATCAGAGCTGGGACTCTTCTCCCCGCTGCCTCCAGCAGATGGGCCTAATTAAACTATTAGCCAATGAGAAAGGTCTGATGACTCCATTAGGAATCCTCTTGTGCTTAAATAAACAGCTTAAAATAAATAATTTTCTCAATTATAGCCTGAAGCAGGAGCCCGAGTTTTTATGACAGCAAGCACGCTGTTTCCCTTTGAACAATGTAATGCGTGTCGCAGTGTGCTACAAACTTTTTTGTGGGATAGTGTCGATCAGCAAAAGGAATTCATGGTTCATTTTGACTTTTTTGTGTTTTCTCTGATACAGCAGCTCCTCTGTACCAAAAACACATGGATCAAGGCAGTGTGAAACATCTGCATAACATGACCAGTAGCGGCTGCCAATGAAAATTACCCAGGGGGCGGGAGTGCAGGTGTGGTGGGGGTTAGAAAATCAATAAAATGGGCGAGGAGGAGGGACAAAAAAAATAATTTGACTTACCTAGCTGCCAGCCGCCGCCTCGCCTCACCTCCCTCCTCTTCTGTCCCAGCAGGAAGCACACACAGGCTCCCATAAGCCAATCCCGATGCTGCTGTCACCATGACTGCAAAAACAACAGTTGATGGACAGAATGCAGAACAATGTCATACATTCACCCCAGTACAGAGATCTGGGCCTAAATCCATCGTTTTTTTGCTCACCATGCCATTCCAGTTTGAACCCAGCCATATGCAAATCAGTCTTGACCCTGTGCCTCATGGGAACAGTCCAGCCCGAACTGCCAAGCCAGGTCCTCCCTGGACTGGAAACAAGCATCCTAGGACCGGTTTCGGGTTTCACCCCTCTTCAGCCAGGATAGCTTGATTCCAGTGGCATGGAGAGCACGGGACCCACGTCTGGGCATACCCGTCCCACTCGGGGTGACAAATGCAAAAACAACAGTTGATGGACAGAATGCAGAACAATGTCATACATTCACCCCAGTACAGAGATCTGGGCCTAAATCCATAGTTTTTGCTCACCATGCCATTCCAGTTTGAACCCAGCCATATGCAAATCAGTCTTGACCCTGTGCCTCATGGGAACAGTCCAGCCCGAACTGCCAAGCCAGGTCCTCCCTGGACTGGAAACAAGCATCCTAGGACCGGTTTCGGGGTTTCACCCCTCTTCAGCCAGGATAGCTTGATTCCAGTGGCATGGAGAAGCACGGGACCCACGTCTGGGCATACCCGTCCCACTCGGGGTGACAAATGCAAAAACAACAGTTGATGGACAGAATGCAGAACAATGTCATACATTCACCCCAGTACAGAGATCTGGGCCTAAATCCATCGTTTTTGCTCACCATGCCATTCCAGTTTGAACCCAGCCATATGCAAATCAGTCTTGACCCTGTGCCTCATGGGAACAGTCCAGCCCGAACTGCCAAGCCACGTCCTCCCTGGACTGGAAACAAGCATCCTAGGACCGGTTTCGGGGTTTCACCCTCTTCAGCCAGGATAGCTTGATTCCAGTGGCATGGAGAGCACGGGACCCACGTCTGGGCATACCCGTCCCACTCGGGTGACAAATGCAAAAACAACAGTTGATGGACAGAATGCAGAACAATGTCATACATTCACCCCAGTACAGAGATCTGGGCCTAAATCCATCGTTTTTGCTCACCATGCCATTCCAGTTTGAACCCAGCCATATGCAAATCAGTCTTGACCCTGTGCCTCATGGGAACAGTCCAGCCCGAACTGCCAAGCCAGGTCCTCCCTGGACTGGAAACAAGCATCCTAGGACCGGTTTCCGGGTTTCACCCTCTTCAGCCAGGATAGCTTGATTCCAGTGGCATGGAGAGCACGGGACCCACGTCTGGGCATACCCGTCCCACTCGGGGTGACAAATGCAAAAACAACAGTTGATGGACAGAATGCAGAACAATGTCATACATTCACCCCAGTACAGAGATCTGGGCCTAAATCCATCGTTTTTTGCTCACCATGCCATTCCAGTTTGAACCCAGCCATATGCAAATCAGTCTTGACCCTGTGCCTCATGGGAACAGTCCAGCCCGAACTGCCAAGCCAGGTCCTCCCTGGACTGGAAACAAGCATCCTAGGACCGGTTTCGGGGTTTCACCCCTCTTCAGCCAGGATAGCTTGATTCCAGTGGCATGGAGAGCACGGGACCCACGTCTGGGCATACCCGTCCCACTCGGGTTGACAAATGCAAAAACAACAGTTGATGGACAGAATGCAGAACAATGTCATACATTCACCCCAGTACAGAGATCTGGGCCTAAATCCATCGTTTTTTTGCTCACCATGCCATTCCAGTTTGAACCCAGCCATATGCAAATCAGTCTTGACCCTGTGCCTCATGGGAACAGTCCAGCCCGAACTGCCAAGCCAGGTCCTCCCATTTCGCCCTAAGTGGGAAGGGTATGCCCAGACGTGGGTCCCGTGCTCACTACGCCACTGGAGTCAAGCTATCCTGGCTGATGAAGGCTGATAGCCTGAAACCGGTCCTAGGATGCTTGATTCCGGTCCAGGGAAGACATGGCTTGGCAGTTCGGTCTGGACTGTTCCCATGAGGCACAGGGTCAACACTGA
This sequence comes from Calotriton arnoldi, assembly GCA_963921515.1. NCBI lineage: Eukaryota > Metazoa > Chordata > Amphibia > Caudata > Salamandridae > Calotriton > Calotriton arnoldi. The sequence goes on from CAWUFW010000044.1 coordinate 6,094,045, forward strand.
TTTGCATATGGCTATGTCTGAACTGGGGTGGCGTGGTGAAGCAAAATAACGATGGATTAAACCCAGATCTGTGACTGGGGGTGAATGTTTGCCAATGTGCAGCATTCCGTCCATCATCTTGTGTGTTTTGCATTTCGCCCTAAGAGGGAAGGGTATGCCCAGACGTGGGTCCCGTGCTCACTACGCCACTGGAGTCAAGCTATCCTGGCTGATGAAGGCTAATAGCCTGAAACCGGTCCTAGGATGCTTGATTCCGGTCCAGGGAAGACATGGCTTGGCAGTTCGGTCTGGACTGTTCCCATGAGGCACAGGGTCAAGACTGATTTGCATATGGCTATGTCTGAACTGGGGTGGCGTGGTGAAGCAAAATAACGATGGATTAAACCCAGATCTGTGACTGGGGGTGAATGTTTGCCAATGTGCAGCATTCCGTCCATCATCTTGTGTGTTTTGCATTTTGCCCTAAGTGGGAAGGGTATGCCCAGACGTGGGTCCCGTGCTCACTACGCCACTGGAGTCAAGCTATCCTGGCTGATGAAGGCTGATAGCCTGAAACCGGTCCTAGGATGCTTGATTCCGGTCCAGGGAAGACATGGCTTGGCAGTTCAGTCTGGACTGTTCCCATGAGGCACAGGGTCAAGACTGATTTGCATATGGCTATGTCTGAACTGGGGTGGCGTGGTGAAGCAAAATAACGATGGATTAAACCCAGATCTGTGACTGGGGGTGAATGTTTGCCAATGTGCAGCATTCCGTCCATCATCTTGTGTGTTTTGCATTTCGCCCTAAGTGGGAAGGGTATGCCCAGACGTGGGTCCCGTGCTCACTACGCCACTGGAGTCAAGCTATCCTGGCTGATGAAGGCTGATAGCCTGAAACCGGTCCTAGGATGCTTGATTCCGGTCCAGGGAAGACATGGCTTGGCAGTTCGGTCTGGACTGTTCCCATGAGGCACAGGGGCAAGACTGATTTGCATATGGCTATGTCTGAACTTGGGTGGCGTGGTGAAGCAAAATAACGATGGATTAAACCCAGATCTGTGACTGGGGGTGAATGTTTGCCAATGTGCAGCATTCCGTCCATCATCTTGTGTGTTTTGCATTTCGCCCTAAGGGGAAGGGTATGCCCAGACGTGGGTCCCGTGCTCACTACGCCACTGGAGTCAAGCTATCCTGGCTGATGAAGGCTGATAGCCTGAAACCGGTCCTAGGATGCTTGATTCCGGTCCAGGGAAGACATGGCTTGGCAGTTCGGTCTGGACTGTTCCCATGAGGCACAGGGTCAAGACTGATTTGCATATGGCTATGTCTGAACTGGGGTGGCGTGGTGAAGCAAAATAACGATGGATTAAACCCAGATCTGTGACTGGGGGTGAATGTTTGCCAATGTGCAGCATTCCGTCCATCATCTTGTGTGTTTTGCATTTCGCCCTAAGTGGGAAGGGTATGCCCAGACGTGGGTCCCGTGCTCACTACGCCACTGGAGTCAAGCTATCCTGGCTGATGAAGGCTGATAGCCTGAAACCGGTCCTAGGATGCTTGATTCCGGTCCAGGGAAGACATGGCTTGGCAGTTCGGTCTGGACTGTTCCCATGAGGCACAGGGTCAAGACTGATTTGCATATGGCTATGTCTGAACTGGGGTGGCGTGGTGAAGCAAAATAACGATGGATTAAACCCAGATCTGTGACTGGGGGTGAATGTTTGCCAATGTGCAGCATTCCGTCCATCATCTTGTGTGTTTTGCATTTCGACCTAAGTGGGAAGGGTATGCCCAGACGTGGGTCCCGTGCTCACTACGCCACTGGAGTCAAGCTATCCTGGCTGATGAAGGCTGATAGCCTGAAACCGGTCCTAGGATGCTTGATTCCGGTCCAGGGAAGACATGGCTTGGCAGTTCGGTCTGGACTGTTCCCATGAGGCACAGGGTCAAGACTGATTTGCATATGGCTATGTCTGAACTGGGGTGGCGTGGTGAAGCAAAATAACGATGGATTAAACCCAGATCTGTGACTGGGGGTGAATGTTTGCCAATGTGCAGCATTCCGTCCATCATCTTGTGTGTTTTGCATTTCACCCTAAGTGGGAAGGGTATGCCCAGACGTGGGTCCCGTGCTCACTACGCCACTGGAGTCAAGCTATCCTGGCTGATGAAGGCTGATAGCCTGAAACCGGTCCTAGGATGCTTGATTCCGGTCCAGGGAAGACATGGCTTGGCAGTTCGGTCTGGACTGTTCCCATGAGGCACAGGGTCAAGACTGATTTGCATATGGCTATGTCTGAACTGGGATGGCGTGGTGAAGCAAAATAACGATGGATTAAACCCAGATCTGTGACTGGGGGTGAATGTTTGCCAATGTGCAGCATTCCGTCCATCATCTTGTGTGTTTTGCATTTCGCCCTAAGTGGGAAGGGTATGCCCAGACGTGGGTCCCGTGCTCACTACGCCACTGGAGTCAAGCTATCCTGGCTGATGAAGGCTGATAGCCTGAAACCGGTCCTAGGATGCTTGATTCCGGTCCAGGGAAGACATGGCTTGGCAGTTCGGTCTGGACTGTTCCCATGAGGCACAGGGTCAAGACTGATTTGCATATGGCTATGTCTGAACTGGGGTGGTGTGGTGAAGCAAAATAACGATGGATTAAACCCAGATCTGTGACTGGGGGTGAATGTTTACCAATGTGCAGCATTCCGTCCATCATCTTGTGTGTTTTGCATTTCGCCCTAAGTGGGAAGGGTATGCCCAGACGTGGGTCCCGTGCTCACTACGCCACTGGAGTCAAGCTATCCTGGCTGATGAAGGCTGATAGCCTGAAACCGGTCCTAGGATGCTTGATTCCGGTCCAGGGAAGACATGGCTTGGCAGTTCAGTCTGGACTGTTCCCATGAGGCACAGGGTCAAGACTGATTTGCATATGGCTATGTCTGAACTGGGGTGGCGTGGTGAAGCAAAATAACGATGGATTAAACCCAGATCTGTGACTGGGGGTGAATGTTTGCCAATGTGCAGCATTCCGTCCATCATCTTGTGTGTTTTGCATTTCGCCCTAAGTGGGAAGGGTATGCCCAGACGTGGGTCCCGTGCTCACTACGCCACTGGAGTCAAGCTATCCTGGCTGATGAAGGCTGATAGCCTGAAACCGGTCCTAGGATGCTTGATTCCGGTCCAGGGAAGACATGGCTTGGCAGTTCGGTCTGGACTGTTCCCATGAGGCACAGGGTCAAGACTGATTTGCATATGGCTATGTCTGAACTGGGGTGGCGTGGTGAAGCAAAATAACGATGGATTAAACCCAGATCTGTGACTGGGGGTGAATGTTTGCCAATGTGCAGCATTCCGTCCATCATCTTGTGTGTTTTGCATTTCGCCCTAAGTGGGAAGGGTATGCCCAGACGTGGGTCCCGTGCTCACTACGCCACTGGAGTCAAGCTATCCTGGCTGATGAAGGCTGATAGCCTGAAACCGGTCCTAGGATGCTTGATTCCGGTCCAGGGAAGACATGGCTTGGCAGTTCGGTCTGGACTGTTCCCATGAGGCACAGGGTCAAGACTGATTTGCATATGGCTATGTCTGAACTGGGGTGGCGTGGTGAAGCAAAATAACGATGGATTAAACCCAGATCTGTGACTGGGGGTGAATGTTTGCCAATGTGCAGCATTCCGTCCATCATCTTGTGTGTTTTGCTGTCACCACGACAGCAGCGTGGTGATTGGTCTGAGCGCCATGGTTTGGCGCTCAGACGGGGACTATGAGCTTTTGCATGTTCCTCACCAGGCTCTGCATTACAGCCTGAAGGGAACATGCAAAGTGTGCATGACTATTTGGCTGGCCCAAGACCGCTGGCCAAAATGACATGCGCACTTAAGTGCCCCAACCACTCCTCCCCTGCTGGCTGTGACGACAGCCTGTTCCCGCCCCACAAACCTCTTACAGTTGAAAATAAAATGATAATAACGTCGCGTTATTATCATTTTATTTTTCCTTTTTTTACTTTTTCAGCAGTAGGGCGGCAATCCTAAGCCTTAGCGGAGGAGCCGCCGCTGAATATGACTCAGAAAACCTACGCCTAAAAGAAGGCATCTATTGATCTATCAATTTCTTGCACCTTGTTTGACTGTTAACTAAAGCCAATGCATTCTTCTCTAAGAAATCACTGCAGGTTTAAAGCTGAAAAGAAAGATTTTTCCAAGCCCTGGTGAGATTTCTAGTTTGGAAGTTGCAAATGGTTTGCACTGGATTCAATGGCGGTGTATGGTAAGCGGATGCTGGACTACCAATGCCCAGTAGAAACAAATAAACAAATCTCTATTTATTTAAACAGAGCAACAGAAAGCATTAGGCACTGTTAAATACTAGTGACCAGTTAAAAGTACCACTTTGAATTCACCAAATAGTTGTTCATAGCAAATGAGCAATTAACCGAATTCCCAAGTGCCAGCAACTAGAACCAGCAGAAAATATTTGTAACTCATGAACTGGAGTTCCATATAATCATCTATTGAACTGGGATAGGTAGCCTGAGTTGTACAGGAGATATAATCCCTTTTCGCTGTGTGGCAATTTTATCAATCCATTGCAAAAATAGCCTAACCTTTACCCAGAAGGCTCTTGGAAAGTATATGTATCAATGTTTGTATTTTGCGGCTGTCTTGGGAGTTTGTTTTGTGTCTCTTGGCCTAGCCATACTTCTTTCATTGCCCTTTGTCATGGGTTAGTTTAGTTATAGTTAAATGTCTCATATTTGTCCTCTAAGACCCTTTCCTTTGTCACAGCTTAGAAATGCATTTAATGCAAGTATTGTTGATGAACTATACCATCTACTTCCAATTTGGCTTTTTCTTTATAATAGCTGCACAATGTGTCCCTCTTAAAAGTTTGCTTTGACCACTGGCAAAATGTTGTCTGATGCTGTTACTCCAGTCATGGCCACACGCAGAGTTTGACCTTGTCCAACCATGAAGTTCAACTGTGGTCATCAGTGGCAGAGAAGGGGAGAGATTAACGCCAGATGTACGAAATACTTATTTTGCATTTCCTAAACAGCGACTCCTTAGAAATCGCTATTTAGGAAATGCAAAATGGTATGTACAAAAATTGAGAATCACTAATAGCGATTCCTACAGAGTAGGAATTGCTATTAAGAAATCGCTACTTAGGTAATACCAAACCATTCGTTCCCATGGGTCTAAAGGCTCATAGCTACGAATGGTTTTGGATTTCCTAATTTGCTGCTTCCTAATAGGAAATCATGAATTCGGAAATGCTAAAGCAAGGGTGACATTCAGCAAAAGGCACTTACTTGCTGCACTCCAAAAAAAGCGGTGCACATGTAAAGCACACAAATGCCCTAGGGGCATATGTGCACTTTATTGCACTTTTAAAAAAAGCATTTTGGAGTGCTTTTTTAAATTTTACATGGTTACCATCGACTTTGAGTTGATGGTAATTGCATTTCCTAAATGCCCAATTCGCATTTAGGAAATGCTTTGTACATGTGCATTGGAAATCGCAAATGGTTTCCTATTTGGGTGTCGCAAAATGAGTTTCTACTGCATAGAAATTGCATTTTGCGATTCCCAAATGGACTTTCTACATGGCAAAAGGCTATTTAGCATTTCTTATTCAGCCCATTAAGATAAATAGCTTCGTACATCTGGCCCCATGTAACCTGATAAACAGAAAATTGGTAACACAGTCCTACTTGGTCAGACTAATAAAGATATACAATCTAGTACATTTTTCTAGGGCTTGAATTAGGGATTGGTTGAAGAGTTACTCCATCAAACAAGTTTTGGTACTGCATCCACCTTTTTACAAGTACATTATATCCTATGGCACTTGTAATAAGGTGGATGGGATATTCGTCACGTTTGTGGCACAGTAACCTGGTCACCAACCTATAAATTAGACCCTTAGCCTAGAAGAACCTTAAACTCCCAAGTGTATATCTTCATTACACACTAAGAGAGATAAAGGGGGAGCAAGAGCATTGGCTGTAGGTATAGAAAGAGAGAGAGTAACACAGAGGGATTGAGAGAGAGTGATAGAGATCGAGCGTGAGAGTGAGAAAAAGAGAGAGAGAGAGCAAACACAATGCGAGTGTGCCAATTGGCATGTCTGTTGCAGGCATAACTGCTCCTTTACTATTATGTTGCAGTGATCTCTGTTTGCTATAAAAGTCTCTTCACTCAATAAATCACTCATTCATCTACTCAATCACCCACCCACAATAACCATAAATGTTCCTCTTTATTCTTGTTATGTTATATGATCTTCTGTTCTATTTTTGTTAAGCAATGTTATGCTATTTTGTTTTCTAATGTTGTCATGTTATGTTATTTTACCCTGTCATTACTGTGCCCCTTTTTGTAACTTATGTGCAGTAATATATAGAAATGGTTATCTTCCAACAATTTGAGTATTATCACGTCAATAATCAGTACAGATTTCACAACAGGTTTCTGTTAGCGGTTAATTGTGAATTGCTATAGCCACTGAGATAATCAATAAAGCACCATTTAAACAAAACCCTAAGGCTACTGATTACAATTGTGGTTTAATATGCAAATCCATATAGACAGTAAATGCATTTGTTAGACCTGGTGCCCTTGATGTGGTTCTTCCTTACCTTTTTGCCTTTAATCCTCCTGTTTTGCTGACTTCGTTTTTGCTGGCTTTAGGACTCTGCACACTTTACCACTGCTAACCCGTGCTAAAGTGCTTGTGCTCTCTCCTTAAAACATGGTAGAACCAGATTACACAAAATTGGCCCATTTAATTTACTTGTAAGTCTCTAGTAAAGTGGTACTGCATTTTCCCAGGGCCTGTAAGTTAAATGCTACTCATGGGCCTGCAGCAGATATTGTGTCACCCACTTAAGTAGCCCTCCAAACATGCCTCAGGCCTGCTATTGAAGCCTGTGTGTGCAGTTTTGTAAACTGCCATATTGACCTGGCAAAATAAACCTTTTGCCAGGTCCAAACCTTCCTTTTAAATACATATAAGTTGCCCCTAAGGGTAGGCCCTGAACAGCCCAGAGGGCAGGGTGCAGTGTTTTTAAAAAGTAGGAAATTCACTGTTAAGTTTTACATGCACTGGTAGTGAATAACTCCTAAATTTGTTTTTTCAATACTGCAAGGCCTACCTCTCCCATAGGATAACATTTGGGTTACCTTACTACATTTAATGATTGATTACTTTCAATTGGGAGCAGGTGACAGGTCAAGTTTAGTGTCTATAGAATCATAATTAAAAGCCCTCTTTAATGCTCAAGTCAGATTTTTTATCACATTCTGAAAATGCCACTTTTAGAAAGTTGGCATTTTCCTGCCCCAGCCATTTGGTGTCTGCTGCCTGATCCTGGGACAGATGACTAGGTGTAGCTGGCAGTTGGTCCATGTGTATTGCTCTCAGACAGTAAGACAAAGGGAAGCTAGGTGTTGGCAGGATGGGCCACTCTGTCTTAATGAGGCCAAGGACCTATCACCTACCACACTGGCTCATCACAATGGCTCTGATTGAGCACTCTCACAAAGGGTTTGACACTGGTATTTTGTAACCCCAGACAAGCTGGGGCAAAGGCAGGGAGGATGGGATGCCTGTTACCTCAGTGTGTGGAAATCTCTGGAAGCTTCTTCCATTTCAAAGTGGGCACCAGGTAGAAATATTGGACTCTTAGACCCAACTATTCAGTACACTTCTGGACCTGTGGATAGGACTGTTGTGCTTCTGAAACGACTGCCACTCTGCTGGACTGCGCTGCAGTGAAGGACTGTGGTCTTGCTGTGCTGACCTGCTGCCTTCTTGCCTGATTGAAAAGGACTGGACCTGCATCTCTTGAAACCAGAACCCCAGAGTGACTCAAAGGGCAAGCTGACTGGCCTCCTGATCTGAAGCTTCAGGGACACAACAGGCTTCGTACAACCTTGCACCAGCACGTGGACTCTACCATCTGTGAGTCTACCCTGTCAGGTGGTGCCACCCAAGTCCTGGACCCTTGGAAGTGGGCTTAAGGTGCTCTCCCAGCCCATGTAGATCCAGTGGAACCAATGCATCTCCTCTACTGTGCAGCGCAAACATGAGCAGAACTGATGCATCGTCGCATCACATCCCATCGAAACCACTGATGTGCAATGCATCCTCAATGCAGGTTCTCGCATCCCTCCTTGACAGCAGCCTCATCGACAATGTTGAACTCTGCATTGCAGCCTCGCAGCTACCAGGAACCGACGCCATTGCCTCGTCTGCGCAAAGCCTCCTTGATGCCGGACTTCACATTGCAAGCCGTTGCTGATGAACCAGGACCTCGCACTGCAGTCTCGCTGTATCTCAGAACCGATACATCGCTTGGGCTGCATGATACATCTTTGACACGGATCCTCGCAGCTCTGCACAAACCAGGATTTAAGGTACTTTGTTCAGCTAGCCTAACTGGGTCCTGTAGCGGGCCCGCACTCCATTGTGGTCGGCCTGAACTTGTGCTTTTGGTGCTATTTTTACCAGAATTTTTTTTAATTGCATATCTCCAGTTGTACTGATTGGATTTATTTCATTTTGTTCTTGTCTTATTTATTAAAAATTACTCTATTTTTCTAACTTGGTGTATAATCCTTTTGTGTGGTGTTTTTTACTTTGTTACTGTTTGACGTGTTTCACAAATACTTTACACATTGCCTCTAAGCTAAGCCTGACTGCTCTGTGCCAAGCTACCAGAGGGTTGAGCACAGGTTAATTTAGAGTTGGCTTGGGCCTCACCCTGACAAGGACTGTGATGGCAGCTTGGCCAGAGCTCACACTCCAGTCAACCAACACTCCAATTTCTTACAGCCAGTGTTTGCCATCAATGCCTATATAACTTTCCATGTAGTAGAACTCTTGTAAAATACCTATATTAATTCTAAGTACAACTTATGGACACCTCCTATTGTGAAAGCAGTTATCTAATGTAGTTTATAAGTATTTCACTAAATAGATTTAATGAACCATTGAACTTTAGTCACATAACCTGCACGATTGAATGTATGTTGAATGACTGCTGTGGAAAGTATAATCCCTCATTTGCTTTCTTATATGTTAGATGGTGTTAGACATCTCAAAATGATCCATCAAGAAACCAGGAATGATTCTTTAGATGTCTTAGATATGCCTCTTCTTAACTGGCTTCCAATACCAAGATTTGTAATATTTGCTCTCAACTGTGTTTTTTATTTTGCCAATCCTAAATTCATTGATTCTTTTTTCTGTTGACTTTTTATGCATTAGGAAGCTCATTAAGGCCCTCTTAGCATTCAAACATCTCAAGACAAAAGAGCTTCTTATCCAATAACGACTGCGAAATTATGTTTATAACAGATACACAACATCAGTCCACTTCATCTTTCATCATTTATAATATCATCTTAGAGTGCTACAGCATCAATGACCAATGATCATCAATCATGAAAGGTGGTGCACCGATGAATCAAGGTTCATTTAAAGAAGTCCAGTTCTAAATTGTACGTGTTCCATATCTTCTTTTTTTTGTGGATAAAAAAGAGACTCCAAACGTTACAGCAAACAGCCAATGCATTTCGTTCACCACATGTGAATTTCCTCAGGAAGTATGGATTTTGTATTAGCAATTGAACCCATTCCCACAATAACCTAAGGACTTTGTTGTTTCTGGGACACGAGGCTGAGCCACGGCGATTGAGTGGTCTGGGACACGTATTAAGGTGTCAATCACATGGGCCGACTGGCCTTAAGCTATTGTGGAATTGGGTTTAATTGCTAATACAAAATCCCTACATGTGTAAAACACCCGCATTGTTCTGCTGGTAGGTGGAATTTAGGAAAAATACGAACTCATGGATATGGAACTCTACTTGCCCTGAGGATGTACACATGTGGTGAATGAAATGCGTTGGCTGTAACGTTTGAAGTCTTGTTTTTTATCCACAAAATGAAATAAAGAAGATATGGAGCACACGCATTTTGGAATTGGACTTCTTTAAATGAACCTTGATTTATCGTTGCACCACCTTTCATGATTTATGATTCAATTTTACCAAAGGGTTGCACCTTTTCAGCAGCAGGTGCCAAAGATGAGTGCATGTATCAACAATCAGAACATTGAAAACATAATTGTTGGGACATGGGGGAAGTGTGGTATCTTAGAAGGGCTTGCTGTTCTGTTTTGTTTGTTTTATCAATGGCCAATTATTTTTACATAAAATTGATGCAGTAGTGCCATAATTTATAAAAGCATGCATCCCACTTACCACAAACCCTTCCTCCTAAGTCCTACTTTGAATGCCTTTTGGAATTATTTGCTCTCACACTCATCACATTACTCCTCATATCTTGCCCCCGGAGTGGTACAAGGACTTCATTTAGGACTTCATCTATTTTATCACTTTCAAAACCATATCCATTGCAGAGAACATCTACCACAGAGACTTCCATGTATTTAACTTCCCCACTTTAAATCTTTTAGAGCCTGCATTCTTGGACACCTCATCCTTTCTTCATTTCATCTCTCTTGTAATATCACCTACACAGGTGCTAATCAACACAGTGGACCTCATACTTTCAGTAGCATTCTCTCTATTCTGTCTACAACTTGTCGGTCTCAGGAGTACTGCACTTTTCCACATCACATCCACATGCCTTTATGCAAAGGGGAGCCAAAACCATCAAATATCACCTTCAGAACTTCCAAAATACTTCCTTTTTTTACTCTACAAAATGCCATGACTTACTTTTACCCAATTCATCAGCTGACATAAACACTATGGAGTCCATCCAACTCATATCACTCTGTGACATCTAAAAAGCTATCCACACTAAACAAAATGCTGAAAAACTCTACTTCTCCATTTCCTTTAGCTCGACCCTCACATCTAGCACGATGAAACTCGAGATCCCTAACATTAAAAAAAAGTAAATAAGTAGAGACTACTTCTCTTTCCATTTCCAACCACCTGAACGATCCCCCCGCCATTTGACCCTGGCTTCACACTTCAGACCTGAAGAGAAGACCCATCCTTTTTGCCCAGTATCTCCACCCCGCATAGTTACGGCATTTGTCGTCCCCTTCTGCCTCTCCCTGTCAGCCCTATATTCCTCTTCCTTTCCTTTTCTTGCTCTATCTTTGCATCAGCCCCCGAATGGCTGATCTATATATCCTTAATCTTACTAACCTTGACCTGACCTGACCTGTCTGAATTTCACTAACCACCCCTTTGTATCATAACCATTTGTATGCTCTAATGCTTATCTTTATGGTCTTCTATCTGTAATTTGCATATCTGCCTACAGCTGGCACCCTCCCTGTCCTATCTAATATAAAAAAGTAATTACAATTTAAATACTAATACATTAACAGTACAGTCCCTGATGCCACATTTCCCAATGTGCATCTACCTGGTGTTCACTGGCAAAGTGTATTTTCTGGGTGTTTAAGAGGGATGTGGGGTTTCTGCTCCATATGATATTGTCTAGTTCCAGGGGCGTAGCTAGGCCTTAGGCTGCCCGTGGCGGCCCCTGCGTTTGCCGCCCTCGGCAAAATGATAGAAGAGCGGGGGGGGGTGGTGGTGGTGTTAGCGGCCGCAACGGCCGCAGGTAAGAGCGGGTGAAGGGGGGCCGGCTGCCGCCCCAAAACTCGTGCCGCCTGGGGCGGTCCGCCCCATCGCCCCCCCCTAGCTACGCCACTGTCTAGTTCAAGGGTATCAGAATTTTGGAATGCACGTTCTGCAAGGAATTTGATTATTACAAATATTGCTTTAAATAATTCCTTTAACTTAGCCACACTTCTTCATGTAAATGCACTACAAGTCCCGGGCACACATGAACCAGGTGTTGAACCACTGGTGGTTCGAAAGTTAAGAAAAAAGTCTCAATGTTCAATCTCCAGTGTAATCATCCTTGTTTTATTATTCAATGGAACACACGAAAACCAGCCAACACGTGTTTCGTCGCCAATGGGAGTTATCCCGCGACGGTACATTGGAACTCTACAGCGCACACGCTTTGAGGGATACGGAATACTCTCCGTGGCATCAGAATGCTTGCAGTACGTTTTTAGGAATACGGGCTTTCCACTTGATAAGACTTGTCACGACCTTAGCATTTTGTTGAAGCAACATCGCACATTTTATTTTTCTTGGACTGTTACACCTTTTATTATTACGTCAGACGCCAGGCCTTACTTTGGCACTCTATACTTGGATTTTCATACCGTGGAACTTTTCGTCAGAAGCCGGGTTGGAATTATCACCGGCAACTGGCTAATACGAAGATTGCATTATTCCTTACAGCCGGGTTGGATTTATCACCGGCAGAGCATTCGTACCAGACTCTTATCACCTGTTTTTCTAAGCCCTGAGGAAGTCGTGGGATAACTCCCATTGGCGACGAAACACGTGTTGGCTGGTTTTCGTGTGTTCCATTGAATAATAAAACAAGGATGATTACACTGGAGATTGAACATTGAGACTTTTTTCTTAACTTTCGAACCACCAGTGGTTCAACACCTGGTTCATGTGTGCCCGGGACTTGTAGTGCATTGACATTGTGTAGGGTTTGACCTTACACACATTGAGGGGTTTTAGGGAATTATCCCCTTACCCGGTAGCACCGTACACTTTAGATTGAGTTTACACTTAGCCGTTTATTGAGCTGGGCGCCTTTTTCCTGAGTTACTAAAAACCCTTCGAACATAACTATAACACTTCTTCATGTAGCTCTCTTAATATCTGTACATAACGATAAACTTGATTAATTGTAGCTCATAAAAACATTTTTATCTCGGGAAAACAGGACATAATCTGTGTATTGAGACTTGTTGGAGGATCTATAAAATTGACTTCTATGTAAAAGGCTATGCACTGTTTTGTTCCTTATAATATTTATTGGATCATAGTTTGATTTTTTTACTTTTTTTTCTTGAAAGTTTTATATAGTACCTCTATGATGTATATTTAGCTTTTGGACGAATTCTGGCTTTGGGTTTGTTTTTGAGTGTTATTGCCTGTTTTGGATTTGTTTGTCTTGGGACTTCGAGTGGTGGTTGGTGGGTGTTCGTAACAGAAATGGAAAAATGTTATGGTTCTATTTCTAGTCATTAGTTGCTCTTTCCCTATAAAACACCGTTCTAGTTTTTAGTATATATTGCAGATTTGTTGTGTAATGCAATAACTTGAAGTAATTTTTACATATGGTTGCCTATTCATAAATAAAGTACACAAAATGAAGTCAATCAGTGCATGTTAGCAAAGTGTTTTCCTGTATGCATGTCTCTGTGTCTAATATGTGCGAAAGGTGGGACAATATTGGCTTCTACAATAGGAGCGCACTCTATGACCTTCACCCTGGCGTGTCACAGGGCATAGCAGATCCATCAGGCTCTCCCAACGAAGCCAGCTACTTGTCCTGCGCAAAGATACAATTGTTAGCACATCTCTTACTTTACTCAGTCTAAATTGCTGCACTTTCTGGCCTTCTGTGGGACAGCCAGCATATTTTCCATAAAGAGGCTAAAATATAAAGTTTTGCACTAGGTTCTGAGTATGCCACAGCCTAATATATTGGCGGCTTGCAAATGCTGTAGTAAAACTCAAGCATTTCAAAGATAATTTATGCAATCTCCATCAAACCTTGGTAGTGACTCAGAAGCTGCCAACAGAACACATAAGTCACCGGCTGCGGTAAATAATATCATCTGATTATGTAATATCACTTCTGGATCAAACATCACTACGAGGGAAGAAGGAGGAAATTTGGCTAGAACAGAGAAACATCTTTGTTTTCTGTGTAGATTCATAACTTGGACACTAATTTAAGAGAAACACGATTTCACTCACTGCCTCCAGCAGAGATTTCAAATTCTGGAAGCGCTAGTTTTATCCAACATGACTCTATTGGACAGTATCCCATTGTGTCTCACCTCCTACGGGAACCATATGGCAGATCAGCGATTTGGGAGAAGCACAAGAAAAGCAAAACCCACAGTGAGCATTTGAGTTGGCCCAATAGAATGACTGATATTACTGACTTTCAAAAAGCACATGTTGTTTTTAATACATATTGGCTGTCTTCAGTTAGGGGCATCCAGTACCATGGTGTCCAGGATCGGGAAGCCCATAGCAATAGGGATTTCGCATTTGAGCAGTCACCGACCCTTCAGTGCAGCTAAGGTGCTTGCACATCCCTGATATAGGAAGGATATGTTTGTTAACTCTCTATGCAGATGATAGGAGTCGACACTTCTTTACATGGCCTTCTTGTAAAGAGCAATGCATGATCGTTCTGAGGCTCTGTGCGATTGTTTGCAAACCTGGGGCCTGATTTAGATTTTGGCAGGTGGGTTACTAATCACAAATGTGATAGATATCCCATCTGCCGTAATACAAGCGCCATAGCATGTAATGCATTCTGAATCAGGCCCTTGGCTATGATTAAGGCTCCCAGTTTTCCATTTTATTGATTTTTACAGATAAATACAGACAGAAAACAATGTGTTTCCGGTCTGTATTTATTCTTTTAAACTGGAAATATGCGGAAAATTGTGCTTCATGTAGGTGACTCTCCATGCTGTCTTCGTGATGTCCAGGACAACAGCTGAGCAGGTAAACAGCATTTGAAGTTAAAAAACAGGTTGAAATTTCCCAAAATACAAACCTACAATAACAGATATTTGTATTATAACTTTGTTATCTACCTGTGGGTGTAGTGTTTCACTATATTTGGCTGTTTAGGTTGCTAAAACTCGACAGGCATCAAAGTATGAGTGCATATTTATCAGTAAAATAAATGTGGAAATATACCAATTCATGACTCAATTTATTCTCAGAACACAAAATAAATATGGATAAATACCAATAAGGTGGCCAAAAAATAAATATGGATAAATACAGATGGAAATGTTAAAAAACTAAATTCCATAAAACCGGGAGCCCTAGTTATGATGAAAAACAGTGGGTTATTTACTAAGGTTTGCTCGGGCTCTCGTGTGTCGCAATGTGACACATAGCGCTGTGTCAATGGTTTAAAGTCAAAATTTTGGGAACAAAAATATCTTTTGGCATAAATGTTGTGGCCTAAATATTTTTCACAAAAATATTGCTCCCTTGGGTGTAGATTTTCTACAAATAATTATTTATTTGTAAACAATATTTAGGATAAAATAATTTTGTCATTAGATATTTATACGATGATATTCCCTTGCCAGACCGCATTCATTTATTCACTGTGTGAATGCCCATGGGTATAGAGCAAATTTGCGCAGTGCCACGCAATACCTGTGCACCCTTTAGCAAACCTAAACTGTAGCTCTTTGTGTGCGCTGTACGGGGTTATCTACAGATTCGTTGTCCCTTCACTTTATCTGACCAGAACCCCCCTCCCTTCTCCTAAACCCGCCATTTACTGTTGCACTCCTACTAGAAAAGGCTGGCTGAGAGATCTTTAAAGGAAATATAACCCCATTAAGGACAAGACAGTGTTCTGAAGAATTGCCAGGAACTGTTAGTGCCCCTCTGGAGCAATCTATCTAAAGCTTTAAGTAGAGGAGTTTGCATTAAGGATCTATTGCTCCACAGGGAAAGGTTGTTCGGATGACAGATAATAGTACTCGAAATAGAAACACATAATGTCCATTGATTTTTTTGCTAAGTGTGCAAGGAGATATGTGTTTTCGTGTTGCTCTCGGGATATGCTGGTTTTCGGATATTAGATACTTTATTGCTGGTGTATAGGTACACCACCATCCAAACACAAAATTGTAACATGATTCTAGTATTTTTTTTACAGTTGGTTTGGTTTCAGCATTGTGTAATAAATTAGTTTTTTAAACTTCAGTTGTTTAAGCTCCTATCTTATCAAATTTGTTTGAAGTCCCAAGTGTCTGGATGAAGTGCCAGAACGCAAGTCAAGTAGAGAAAAGGGCTCTTCTGAGATTGATTTTTCAGACACCGCGGTTCTGTTCAACTGAATACACTGGAGTGGTGGTTAACATAAACAGTGTGGAGAGTATGACATGTCAAATTAGCAGCTTCGCAAATCTCCTGCTAATTGTCAGCCTAATTAAAAAAATTGCTAATTATAATGTTTATAACTTCAAATAACTGCTCAGCTATAAAGCACTGGCTGTCAGGTAAACACTGAAAGACTGAAGGCAAAAAAAATCTATCGACATCTGTTAATTTATCAGAGGCAGTACACCAAATTGAAAAATGGATTGCCTAATGCACTGTAAATCTGCATTACGATAAAAGACCAATTCATTTCAACACCTGGTTAATAAATGATAATAGCCATCTTTACTGGCTACCCTAGGGCTTCGTCTGTCAATCAGACTAATGTCCTGTCTCACCGAGAGAAGGCCACAAGACTGGAATCGTGATATCATGACATCAACTGTGGTTTATATCAAATAGAGCACACCTGGGAGGGCTTGTGGGACACCGAGTGATTAGACCAAATCGTTTGGTTTGACCGAAATTATTTTAATTATAATTTTAGTGAAATCAAATACACTAACTAGGAAAACAGAAAAAGGGAAAAGCAATAATAA
Source organism: Calotriton arnoldi (assembly GCA_963921515.1). NCBI lineage: Eukaryota > Metazoa > Chordata > Amphibia > Caudata > Salamandridae > Calotriton > Calotriton arnoldi. The sequence continues at coordinate 6,110,596 of CAWUFW010000044.1, forward strand.
AAAGGAGAACATGAAAATAAAATAATTGCAGATGGAGAGTAGGTCGAGAAATAAAAGAACAGGTTATAAGGAAAAGAGTTGTTGGAGAGAGTTTAATGCAGTAGTCACCTGGTAAGAAGAGTTAGGCTACAACATCAGTAAAGAAAATGGCATGGAAAGAGGAGAATGATTAAAGAAGGAGGAGAGGAGATTGAGGCCGAGAAACTCAATACATTTCAATGCACATTTCAAAACAATTGCTTCACATTGTTTGAATCAGAAAAGTTTTTTACTAAATAATTTCAGCTGTTACCAAAATTCAACTTATGCTATACTCATATGTAGTGCGTAGGTCATGACCAATGTGAATGCCCAGTGTCCACTGCATTAAGGACATCAGGCATGGTAGGCATGGCCTATGACCACACACTCTCTGTAGCAGACACAGCCTTACACCACACTTTATTAAAAATACAGGGAGTGTCGTAGAGTCGTACAACACAGACATGCTACACAAGGTTAGAGTACACCTCCGTTTAGAATACTCAAAATCGTAGGATTTTTCAGGCCCAACACAGTTTGTTGAACTGATGGGGCGTGTCCTCCAAGCATGCGTATGCATTCTACAGCCACGCAAACATGACACACCATGGGTGTAGCACCACAGGCTCATATGATACAGGGCAAGTACTGCAATGTTGATGATGTCAGTGGTGAAGTCAGGTGTGATGTCATCACTCATGTAATCAATTATGTAATGTATGATGTCATTTGTGATGTGATGTGTGAAACAACGACCAGCGCTTTGAAGGATTCTCAATCAAGGAGTCAAATATAACTAGGACTTTCAATGGTTTCTGAATGGTTTTTGAATCATAATGTCACTGCAGGTGAGATACTTTTTTCAGGTAATTTGAATGATTTTAATAACACAGGATAAACTTTGTGGTGATTAGTCTCTGTTTGATTTGGGATAAAGTAGTCTTAGCAGAAAACGTTAAAGCTCCCTAATCAAGGGTTTTGGGTGATATTATTGGGTTTTTAAAAGTTGCAGTAAAAGATGCCTTAAGCACCCACTGGATATGACAGGCAACTTTAATAAGTTGTTCTTCCCCCAGGATTATGCTAGCGTCAAAAGCATATCTGCAGTTATTCCTGGCGTTGTTGGAATCGACAGCTCTTGGGCATTCCAGGAAAACCAATGATCCATCATCTACCTCCCCATCTCACCTCACTTCTCCCTTCCTCTGCCTACTCAACACTAAGTCAAACTTCACTGTGTACCTAGCAATTTTTGAACATGGAAATGTCACAATAATCTGGTATAATGGAGACAAAAAACTCCCATCATTCATGCTCTAGCTGAAACACTCATTCCGAATTGTCAAATGTATTTGCTGTTAAAAGAGCACTTCCCAGCAGGCAACATATTGTGACCCTGGCCAGAAGTCCCTGTTAATACTAGATTAAGGGGTGGACAAGGAAAATTACCTATGCTACCTGGTGCGGTGTTTCAGTTTTAGTAGATTAAGCAACACTGATTTCATTGGCATGCATGTATCGCTTCTGGAATGGACTGGCTCTAGCAGGCACGTGTGAGTGGGCCCTAGAAAGGATCTGAGATCTAGAGTTACCAGAACATGTGATTGGCGGTCAGGCAACACATGTCCTATTTGTGAATGCACTGTCATTCAGATTGGCAGCCATGCCCATTCCAACCATGGAAGGAAGCAAGTTCTACAGTATGATGTTTTCATATGATTACTGATTAGTTGAATTGTGTTTAATTTCAGAAGTTCTTTTTATTCCCATTCCTAGCATTTTCATTCCAACCATTTTTCTCTTTCATATAAATATATTTTTATATATATATATATATATATATATATATATATATATATATATATATATATATATATATATATATATATATGAGAGAGAGAGAGAGAGAGAGAGAGAGAGAGAGAGAGAAAGATATTCGTCTACTATATGTTAAATGCCATCATTGTGCCTCTTTTTAAAAATTGTAAGTAGGTTCATACTTTCCCACACTTTTTGGACCATTAACCCAAAGTCCATTAGCTGTAAGTTGGAAGCGTAGATCTGTGTTGGATATCATTGTAAAATGGCTTAGATGCAAACAAAGTTATGACTGTGCGTTGGTTTATCTCATTTGCATTGTTTTTGTTACCCTCTTTTGGACATTAATTTAGTATGCCGACAGGGCCAACCTAAATTCAACATTGAGTAATGGCGGTTTCATTGCATACTCTGCGCACAAGCAAATCCTGCTTACTAGTGAGCAGTTACCTGTGTTTATTTTTTTTTTGTGTTGTAATTTTTTATTATTAACATTTTGCAAAAGTTGCATAATGAGAACAATAATAACATCTGGAATTTCATAATAAGTAGATGGATACATTAAGGAAAAGGGAAATGCATGTAACGTGTCATTTGTTGATGAAGAACATATAAATATGAAAATTATACATAGCCATATAATAAATATAAATATGAATACATGAAAAGTTAAATAGTTAAATAGCTCTGGGGAAGAGGGAGAAGAGGAGAGGGAGAGAGGAGTACATAGAAGTGAAAAGCAAGTCACAATTTGGTCTTATAAGTAAATGAATTAAACAAGTACAACTATATTCAATCAGTAATATGGCAAATCAGCTTGTTATTCTTGGGAGAATGCATTATTATAATGAAATATAATTAAATAATAGAATAAATAGATTAAAGTAGAATAGTGTGTATAAATAGTAGAATAAAGTAAAATAGAATAAAATATAGAAGAGTGAAATAGTATGTAATATAATGGAATGGAGCCAGGAGGGGGATGGGGGTGGGAAAATGAAGTATATGGAAGAATATGAGAACAATAGCAGGATTAAGAGTACAAGGGAAAATTATATCAAACTAAGGGGGTCCTTACTCCTGATTTGGGCCATTAAGTGATATCTTACGATCTTGCCTGTGGAGGGGTAGGAGCATTTATTATGGAAGTATTATTATCAACATCACTGTTCATATTCAGGAAGGGTGACCAAAACTGAAGAAATAGGTCAGTCTGATTGTGAAGATTATAAATTACCCGCTCATGTGATGCTGTGTGTATCATAGTTGTCAGCCATTCTTCTTGTGAAGGAGAGGACAGAGATTTCCAGTGTCGCAATATGCATATTTTGCTGTGGCCATTGCTGTATGGAAAAGGCGGCGTTGTGGTTTTGAAAGTTTTGGTAAAAGTCATAGGTCATGTAGGAGAATGCTAGCAGGTGTTAGTGGGATATGTAGAGGCATTGTGGAGTGTAAAACTTTACCCACATAGATCCAGAAAGACTGCACCATTGGACATTCACATATAATATGGGTTGTATCACAACTGGTATTAGAGCATCTCCAGCAAATAGCTTGGGGAAGTAATCAAGCCTTCTGCAATTTTGCTGGAGACCAATGCCAGTCATGTAGAATTTTGAACAGACAGAATTTTAGCCTTGCATCACGGGTACCTTTGTCCAATTCTTCCACCAGCTCCTCCCATTCCCCGCCGGTGTAGGATGTTGATAGCCGAGCCTGCCATTTGGAGTGAAGATTCTGGGAGAGAGGTTGTGAGTAGAGGTGTGATGTAAGAGCTCTATAAAGACCGGATATTACTCCTTTATGTTTCCCCCATATATTTAAATAAGACACTATTAGTGAATTTTGAAGTAACCAAGGGGACGGGCCCAGATGTTTTTTCAAGCACTGCTGAAGCGGGACGTATTTCAAGGAGGTCAAATTCCTTTCTTAGTTGTGTGAATGTTTTGAAACTACCGTTATAAAAAAAGTTGGTCCAAGGTTTGAATGCCTCCGGCCAAGATATTGTTCTTCTATTAATGCGTATAGCAGTATTATCCCATATAGATGCCTTCTCATGAATACTTGGACTTGAATCTAATAAACGATGTGCCCGTTGCCAGGATTTGTGCATTGCTGATAAGATTGGATTTTTGAGGTCCTGGCGACTAGTTCCTGTACCATATAGAGCTGAAAGGCCTGAGTCTGTGGATAAAAAGTGCCTTTCTACATGAACCCATTGTAGGACATCAGAAATCCCTGTCAACATGTATGATACTTGAGATAATTGTAATGCAAGGGTGTAGTGTTCAACCGATGGAAGGCTCATTCCTCCATAAGAGTGATGTGCTTTTAGTTTCACCACAGCCAAGCGAGGCTTTGCCGAGCCCCATATAAAGGCTTTTATCCTAGAATCTATAAGTCGCAGCGTGGACAAGGGAATGTGAAGAGGAAGAATACCTAGGGTATATAAGAAACGTGGAAGAGTGACCATTTTAATAGCTTGGACCCTACCCCACATGGAGAGACCCAGAATTTTCAATTTTTCAAAGTCATGCTGCATTTGGGTGATTAGAGGATTCAGGTTATCTGTAACCATATCTTTGTTTACCAGAATTCCCAGGTATTTGAGGCGTGAGGGTTGCCAATGGAAAGGAAATCCGTGTACAGCTGCCTTTGTGGTTCCATCAAAGATGGGTAAAGCTTCACTTTTATCCCAGTTTATTTTGTAACCTGAGAAGGAAGAGAAGTTATCTATAATTTGGAGTAAAGATGGTAAGGAACGAGGGAGATTTGTAAGAGTAAGCAGGATGTCATCAGCATATATGTAGAGTTTGGATTCACCCGATGGGAGGCGTATACCTGTGACTTTGTCTGATTGGCCTATTGTGGCAGCCAGGGGTTCCATAGCTAAGAGGAAGAGGAGTGGGGATAAGGGGCATCTCTGGCGTGTTCCTCTCCGAATCGGGAAAAGATCTGATAGGAAACCTCCACAGTTTACTTGGGCAGGGGGATTATCGTATAGCAGTCATACTTTGGCTATGAACTGATCCCCTAGTCCGAAGCGTTCCATTACTTTAAAAAGGTATTCCCATTCGATGCGATCAAACGCCTTTTCAGCGTCAAGTGATAGAGCTAGTGCATCATTTGAAAGGTCTTTAGCAGACCACAGTGTATGAGCTAAAGTACGTAAGTGATTCCTAGAGGATCGTCCTGGAACAAACCCTACTTGAGTTGGATGTATTAGGGAAGGTAGTACTTTACGAAGACGGGAAGCTAAAATACTGGCAAGTATTTTAATATCACAGTTCAATAGTGAGATGGGATAACTGCCACAAATCAAGGGGTCTTTCCTGGGTTTAGGGAGGACGGTGATTACTGCTTTATTAGAGAGGGGTCTTAGGGAGTTTTCATGGTCCGCCTCTTGGATGCAGCATGTAAGGTATCAATGATATTGTGTCCAGTCCAACGATAGAATTCTGCTGGGAATCCATCTTCTCCAGGAGCCTTATGATAAGGTAGGTTGGATATTGCACGTGAAATCTCCTCTTTATTGATCTCCCCCTCAAGAAGAGCACTACCCTCATCAGAAAGATGGGGAAGATCCACCTCTGAAAGAAAGATAGCCATCCTGTCTGAATCTACTTGTGCCCTTGGTGTGTAGAGAGATTTGTAAAAGGAGGCAAATTCATTCACTAAGGGGCCGATTCCGATGTCGGACGGACTCAGGTCCGTCCGACATCATCCAGGAGCCGTAACCGACCGACCTGCTGTCGTCGGTTACGGCCCTGCAAGTACGATGCGACCGAACCCTGTTCAGTCGCACTCGTATATTGCACAATGGGAGCATGCATTCCGAGCGGAATGCATGCTTGCATTGTGAAAAGCAGGGGTGCAGTTCATCCCTGCACCCTGTGGCCGGCACCCCAAGGTGCATGCCACCGGTTGCAGGGATCAACAGAGGGGCACCATAGGTACCCCCAGGCTGCCATTCGGCGGGCCTCGCACCCATGGGGGCCCTACTGGGGGCCCCCAAAGACAGTTACCGACTGCCTTTCGTGCCGGAAAGACCGGCACGAAAGGGCAGTGAGCTACTGCCATCGTACTCCCTCGGTCGTGAAGAGGCGGCCGGGGGAGTACTGAGGATTTCCGGACGGCGGACGGGCTCTCCGAACCCGTCGTAAGCCATCCGGAAATCCGAGTCGGATTCCTTTCCGACCGAGCCCATCGGAATGGCTCGGTCGGAAAGGAATCCGGCCGGCACGTTCCGATTCGGTCGGAAGGGCTCCGACCATCATTCGGTGCCCTTCCGGCCGAAATCGGAATCGGCCCCTATGTCTTGGGGTCGGGTAAGCATGTTACCTTGAGATGATCGGATGGCTGGTATGGCCATAGCTGCTTCTCTTTGGTGCAACTGTGCCGCTAATAATCTCCCTGCCTTTTCTCCCTGTTCGTAATGTCTCCCTTTCATTCTCTGAAGAGCGAACTCTGCTTTGGATGTAAAGAGGCTATTTAATGCCATCCTGGCTTGTTCTAATGACTTACGATTTTGTAGAGTTGGTGCTGCTGTCTATAAGCGGGTATAAGATTGGATGTCCTGTTCTAGATCCTTTTGTCGTGCAGCATTCCGTCTATTGGCTAATGCTGCCTCTCGCATGAGTTTGCTCCTAATGGTAGCTTTAGCCGCAGCCCAAATAATCCTGCCTGAGGCCACAGAACCCTGATTGGTGGAAAGGTAATCTTGAAAGTGTGTTTTTAGTTGGGACTTACCCTCAGGGGTCTTATATCGCTGAATGTTCATGTGCCAAGGTTTGCCCCCTGTTCTGGATAGACCTATCTCTAGGGATAAGGAGACCGGGGAATGATCAGACAATGCTGCCTCTAGAATGCGGGATTCTCGAACTAGTTGAACCGTTTTTTGAGACACCAAAAAATAATCTAGGCGAGACAATGTACCATGAGTAGGAGAGGAGAATGTATATTCTGCATCAGATGGATGAGAAAGACGCCAATGATCTATTAATCCGTTATCCGCCAATACATCATCCATTAGTGCTCTGTCTGCAGCATTGCTTTTGTCCAGAGGACCTGTTTTATCTAGAATTGGATCTCTCACTATATTCCAATCGCCACCTATGAGGTACTGTGAGGCGCCTATTTCGGTTAATAAACGTTTCAATTGAAGAAGAAATCATTTTTTTATTCCTGTCGGGGCGTAGACTGATCCCACACAAATATGAGTGTTCCCTATACCCAGCTTGGCGAATGCATAGCGGCCATCTGGGTCCGTCCAAGTGTTGGATATCGTGACTTGAAGGAATTTGCGAATGAGCATTGCTACTCCACATTTGCGAATTGGACCCGCATCTGTAGATTCCCCCTTATGCACACTGCTAGGAACCACCTTTCCCACCCAGTCTCTGCATAATTTGTCAGATTCCAGCGCATCTAAGTGTGTCTCCTGATGTAATGCCACGTCCACCTGTTTTGATTGGAGATAAGAGAGTACTTTTTTCCTTTTGATGTAGTGCGTGAGACCGTGTACATTCCATGTTAATGCACATAGAGGGTGAATAGGTGTCATGCTGGAAATGTCAAGGGGGGAGAAATAGATTTGAGTGAGTCTTGAAAGTGAGTTTATAAATCTTCAGAGACAGGAGGAATAGTGAGTAAAATTCTGTATGATGCCACAAAGGAAGGGGGAAGAGAAAAGAAAAGAAGGCTAAGCAGAGGTATGGGAGGGGGAGAGGGGGCCCTGGCTCACAACAGAGGTATAAATGTCCAATTAAGTGAATACTGTTGAAAGTGTTAGAGTAAAAAGTCTGAAGATGTGATAGGGTTGTGGAGGGGATTAGCAATAGAATGTGTAAATTGCTATGCAATAGTACAAATACTAGGGATGCTAAACTGTTAACCGCTGGTCTGGGTTCTCTGGAGCGCCGCCGCAGAGAGGGGCCCCAACAAAAAGATTTTAAATATGGCAAACCCAAGAAACACAAAGCGTGTTATGATGTAAAATGAAGTCCTATGACAATACATTAAACATGTTTGAAAACATGAAATAGAATCACATATATGTTGTAAGGAGATAAGTTTAGTGGCATCAATGCCAATTACATTGGACGTGTTATTTTGGCAAATATAACAAATATTTTATTACCTATATCTGAAAGCGATATATATTGTGTATATATCCGTATAAGTTAAAAAAAAAAAAAAGCTCGATAAATATAGTAAATAGAATACATTGAAAAATAATACATTATAAGATAAAAATGTTGAGTAGTACAGTATAATATAATACAATATAACATCCTACAGTATAATATGATATAATATAATATAGTGTAATATATTGAGGGCAATACTCAGCTGCACAGAATTTGGGCACCTTCTTTCTTCATGTCCTATTATCCGTTCTTCAACTTCACTCTGATGTTAAAAGTGCAGGTTATTAATACGGTACTTATCTTAACTTATAGGAGTAACATAAACTGTAATTATCAACTGTATCTTGGCAGATCATTGTTGTCAATCCGCATCCGAGGCAGGTTTAAGAGGGGAACGAGATTTGACCCTATGTTGTTCTTGTGTAAAGACAGAGACAGTTTGTAGGGCTGAGGTCTTGTCATCCTGAGTGCGAACAGACCTTTCAGGGTCCCTGCCTCGGAGCCGTGAGCCGCTAATGTTACGTCGTTTGTTGTTTGGTGGCTGCTGAGAGAAACTCGAACTTATACGAGCTTGATCCATCGAAGTATGTTGTGTGTCCATATCTTGTATTTTCATGTGATCTAGGAATTGCTGTAGATCTTCCGGATCATAGAAATCCTTAGAGTCTCCGTTCTTGGTGATGCGAAAACGGGCCGGTTCAAATAAACCATACTTGATTTCCATTTGTCGTAATTGAGGCCTCATAGAGAGAAATGCTTGTCGCCGTTCATTGGTCTCTGTGGAGAAATCGGCTGCCCTATGGATGACATGTCCATCATGTGAGAATGAATCTTGTGAGCGAGCTGCAGTCAATAGCTATCTTGCTTGTTCAGGTCTTTACGTGGAGGGCCGATACAATGTGCTCTCCGTATTTCTAGTGGAGGGTCAAAAGTGATGCCAACTAATCTCGGAAGGACATCACGCAAAAACATTCTGGTATTTTGACCTTCAATGTTCTCCGGGAATCCAAAGAAGCGAATGTTGTCTCTTCTACTGCGGTCTTCCAAATCAACTAGTTTGCTACGAAGGAATAGAAGCTCTTGATCTTTACCTTGTACTGAATCAAGACGGCTCTCCACCGCTGTTAGTCGTAGATTCATTCCTTCAGTTCTCATGTGAAATACCACAATATCAGCCCTAATCAACTTGGTCTCTGCTGCTAGAGATGATATATTGGCATCCATATCTTCCAGTCGGCGGCTAACAGTCAAAATTTCTTGCAAGATGCGATCCATGGTTTCACCTTGTGTGGAGACAACGGTACCCTGAGACGAGCCGTTTGTAGGGGGAGTATTTCCTTTCGTGGGCATATTGCGTGACTCTTTAAGAACTTCAGCAAAAAGGAGTTGTTTCGAAGGTTTACTCCTGTGTTTGTTACTAGACATTCGACCTTGATCCCAGGTCAGAGCACTGTAGCAGTATAAGAGTGATATCCAGCGTTTTGCCCTGTTCTTGACCAGCTGTATTTAGTTTCCTTTTGACAAACTTTGCACCATCCTGTTAAAGTTGACAGGTTTCCGTATAAAGTTACTTTCTGTTACAGCTATATGAATGTTCAAAGTGGGAAAGGACGCTGCCTTGAAATATTTTTTATTGATTTCTTTATCTGCTGTAATCTTTAGTGTTATTGCCTCGATTTGCACTCCAACGAAGTCTGGCGGGTCTCGTTGTGGGTGCTTCTTTCTGCCAGAGCAAGGAAGGTAGGAAATAAAAACTGTGTATTTGATTCTTCCTATCTGACTACTATTCTTATGGCGATATCTTGAAGTATAGCAGGCCAAACAATGCTCTGATAATGCCGGTATGATAGGTAGCGGGTACAAAGTCAATTGAATACAGCAGTTATGTGTAGGAATTAGCTTCTCATTTCCACCCTTTAAAGTTGACTTCGAATGCTCTGCTCACTTTATTAAAATATTGAACATTGGAGGGTAAATTTTAGTGAATCCGGTATTCGGGCAGACAGAGATTGAAATTATTCGCTGGTTCTACTTGCCCTTATCCGGTTTACAATTTGAGCTAGTTACAAGACCCGGAAAAGCCAATTAACGTGTGATATTTGGCATTGAATATTAGTCGCTAGATTTGTTCTCTAGGCTTGTAAAGGAGCTAGCTATGAGGCACCCAACGATGACACCACAAATAGAAAGTACAAACAATAAAATGATCTCTTGGCAGAAAAGGTTGTGGAAGCGTTAATGAAAGCCCAGCAGATACTGTTTATTATGAATGATGGGCGAATTCAAGCAAAATGGCGGGCAGAAACCCCTCATGAGGTAAGGCCATCAGGCGCATTTCAGAAACGTTGGACAAAGCCCGCCTCATGGGAAGCTACTCAAATGTCGTGCGAGGAGTGAATCACGGTGCCTCCTTTTATCGTTCCAAGCGCTGTACTCAAAAACAGCTATGCCAGTTTGCAGATTTCATAGGCGAGGGGATGTGAGGTAGAAGAGAGTCACCTCATGCTGGGGAGCGGCCTCCACTCGGGAACCACTTCACTCGACTACCAGGACCTCCGCTACCGGTATATAGTCACCACTGCAGAAATAGGCATCTCAGCATTACTCCGGAGCTCCCACAGGAATAAGAGATAAACATCGCTAGCATACTCAGGTGAGCGGAGGCAGACACAGGAGTCGCGGCTTCTGCGCATGCGAGGGCCGAGGATTCCGAGATTGCTCAAGGCCCGTAGTGGCTTTGTTTTCCTCAGAACGTGTCCACGTCGAATTGAGACATACTGAGCCGCAATTGTCTCCGGACCTCGAACCAATCTTGTCTAGAGACCTTAATGTCGCAGGATATGTTGAAATTCCAACCCTTAGGACACGGATGAGGGCGCCACTTCCTTCAGGAGCCCATCCCGCGGCGGAGCTCTCGAATCAGGCGGCCATTTTCCTTCATGGCCAGACCACGCCCCCAGTTACATGTGTTTGAAGCTTTCTGATTTACGCATATCTCACTTATGACTTTTTCCACGTACAAGTCCAACTTACACCTGGAATACCATTGTGAATTGTCCACTGGCTCATTTGCTTTTCTTTGAGTGATGATTGCTTAAGTCTGATGAATTAAGTTATTTCGATGCCAAAGTGTGTACATATCTTGCCAATCATTCACAACAAAGGCAGCTAAGCACTGCTAAAGCAATATGTTGGCTCAAGTCCATGAATAATTCCATGCACACAGTCAGAACATTGCTCATGAGCCCACAAAAAGTTTCCATCAGAATTATTTTCTTGTTTACTCCAATCCATATTATTTGACCACCACAAATACCAGAAGATGTCATTGATGCATGCATTTATAATACAGAAAAACATCATGATGTGTAGGTATGATGGTCCAAACCGACAAGTTATAAACAAAAACCTGTAAAAAAAAGTTGATGCACATTAAGCATTTTCTAAATAAACATGAATATGCTGTTGACAAGTGAATGCTTTGGACCAGTCCCTTAGTTACTAACACCTGCACACTGTTTTATAACTTCACAGTTTTACTATAAATATTCGAATTTCGGCTTTCAATTCATAATATTAAAAAATTGTAATATAAAATTACATTTATAAAATATATTAAATTATAATTTATCATATAAAAAAGGCAGAGTCTATTTTGTAAGGTGAGGGTTTACAGCTGAGACTTTATGAAATTGATTTTGCCTCAGCTTGGCTCTTCTGCCCTAGCTCAACTCTGATGTCAGATTCCTGCCCCATGTTGCATAAATGCTGAAATCAGAACATCCACCTTAGGGCAAGCAGGCAGCCTCATGAACAGCGGGCGCACTTGCGCCGCAGTGGCTGTAGGACATCATATATGGCTCTTGGTCATTGGTGAGCACATCACACACTTCTCTTTGCCTCACACTTCTTCCTCTTTCCTCCTCTTCTCATATTCTGTTCCATGCAGTAACGCCCACTGTACTTATTTGTTCTTCTCTACTGTGCTACCCTGAGATATAGTTCTTGACCGTTTCCCACTACGAACGTTGAACACAAAATGTACATTCTTGAATCAATATTGGTTAAACCTCTCTTAGCGATAGGTTTCCGCCTGCAGAGACAGGAAGGAACGGCATGTTCTGTTTCATAATGGCTCCAGGTAACTGGTGAATTAAAAAATCTCAGGGGTCCCCTTAAAATCTGAACAATCCTATCCAAGGTGCCTTGGAGCTGGTAACATACAAATCAATCGACCAACCACTTGATGAATGTATTGTGCCGCCATTTTGCCTTAAGGAATGATTGCTGGAGCACCCAACTTCACTCCCCGTGCAAGTACAATATTGACAAGCTCTCCCCAACTCTTCCAGTGACCGACAGCTTGTTCACATTGGCTTTCTTGAAAAAAAAGATCAACCGAAAACTAAACATGTAGACGGAAAAGCAAGATAGCATCAGGGAATTTGGACCATTAGTCACTTCATCAAGACAATTTATTTTGAATATGTAATTATCCCTTTTTTAATTTCCCAATTCTGTTTGTGATCCTTGCTAATGGGCGTGCAGTAACATTACCAAAACAAACGAATAGTAGAGTACAGAAAGGTGCATGTTTCGCTGCACAATGGGTACATCTGGAGATCTGTCCAGCAATAACAAGCACCTCGCTTTTGAATGCCACAGGCGTCTGGTTTGCTGTCAGCTCCAAAATGCTTTTGTAAATGTCGAGGCGGTACATTAAATCCGTGCATGTAATACCAAGTACACTGCAATGCACGCAATACCAAATACACTTTAATTTCAGTGTTTCTGGTGGAATACGCCAAAGGAAAACACCGCAACTACTTATTCTCACATAGTTTTGCTATTGTTTCAGCATCAAAGTGCTGGCATAACTGGGCAGTGTAGGAAAATATACTGTAATGTTAGTTGAATATTTAAAGCGCTTGCCTCATCAGGTAGGTTTCATGGCGCTATTTAACTAGACATATAAATTAGGGCATATGATAAAAAGAAAGATTTAGAGAATGTGTTAAAACAGTAGGAATTTTCTTTGTGGGCTTATGGGACCTGGTAACCGATGAACCATGAGATCAGGAAGGCCTTCCATTCCATACTGAGTGTTTACTCATCCTGAATAGATCTTAGGTATAGTGGGAGATTCGGCCTGACAATGGGAGCAGCAGCTGAAAAAGGGCTGCACCCACAATGTTTATTTTTCAATTCCCAGAAACTTCAGAAGGCATTGAGAAATTCGCGCACATTGTTCTGTGTGAAACTTCTCCAATCGGGGAAATTGCCCAAACTTCTCAAGGTGGCAAAGTTGACACCTTGTCACAATCCTTTCAGCAAAACTTCTGTGTTTGTAACAGTAAATGGAGGCCGATGCTGACTTATTTGCTTCACTTTGACTTCGTTTAATATCTGTTCGCCAGTCAAGTTGAAGCTTTTTTTTGGGCAGGATGTTTAACTATCTACTGTCCTGATGCTTGCACTAAATGATTTGCTTGCATCTATGTGCACTTTGCATGTGCTTTTCCTATCCCTGCCTTACTAGAGGACCATGCTTTTTTTTTTAATTAGCCAAGCTACGTGAATCCACACAAATTCTAATGTTTGGCTTCGTAAACATTGGTGTATGTATTTCTTTATTTTTATGCATTTATGCATGGGGTCGTTGTAAAGCAGATACCCTTTCTGAAGAGTCTCTTGGCTCTATAGGAGCAAAAATGCAGAAGACACCTACAGATCCAAAGCCCTGAGAAAAGACCAGGCTAGCATGAGAAGTTCAAGGTTTTCAGTTGTTACGTACATTTTAGATGGTCAACTGCGGTGCAGAGAGCCGATTTAGAGCCCCCGGCAAATGAAAAGTTCTGTGACCCCATCTCTTATCCTTAGTGGTAGGCTCAGTGAACTGCAGGTGGGCTTCAGAACACAAGGCACATCTAGACACATATGTTTACATACGTGTTGTCTAAGAAATCTGTGCTCCTAGCCATGGAAAACTTCATGCATTACTCATGGGGTTTTAAAACAAAATCTCTATTGAACCGCCAACTCATGTAACTGTTGTAAATGGGGTGACACTGATTTCTTCAAATTGAGTAAAACACTAAGTGCAGAGTTTTGAATCTTTTATAAGCATGGGATGTCATTAATCTAGTAATTTGGTTATGTCGAAATAAAGCGAAACACAATTTCGGATGCACTCATCCTCACAAACAAACCTTCTGGAGGTTGCTACAATAGGAACTTTATAGTTTAGCAGACAGGTTACTCTGCCACAAACGGCGACAGATATCCAGTTCGTCATACTGCAAGTGTCATAGGATATAATGGACTTGTAAAACGGCAGACAGGCAGTGGTGTAGCAAGACCTGTGGCCGCCCGTGGCGGTCCTTGCTTTTGCCGCCCGCCTTGGCCGCAGGTAAGAGCGGGATGGGGGTGCTGGCGATCACTGCTTAGCCTCCCTGCGGGCTGCAGGTAAAAGCTGGGAGGGCTTGTGGGGAGGGGGCAGTGCTGTCAATCCCTGTTATGGCACCCCACGACAGCCGCAGGTAAGAGCGGGGGGAATCGCCGCCCTCAAACTCCAATCTCCCCTTACTACGCCACTGCAGACAGGATATCTGTCACGCTTGTGATGGAGTAACCCAGTCTGCCACACTCTAAATCAGGCCCTTAACTGCCATTCCAAAACATCATGTTTAGTGGACAGCCCATTGCAAAACGTACTGATCAAAGACTAATCTAAGACTATATTGAGATCTTTACCTAGACGCACATCACACTGTTCGCTGCCAGCTCAGCGAAGGTGGCAAGGCCATCTGTCTCAAATATGCTTGGGTAAAATGTCACTAAATATAGCTAAACATCCCTTTAATTTTATTTTCGTTGGAAATAAAAATTTCATCTCATGTTGGAATTCCAGAAAAAGCAATAGGATCACAACCCTCTGAATATTAGGCAAAACACAATTTTGTGCACCTAGTTTGCACCTCAGAACTCTTGCAGAGATGTGCACATAGGTGTTAAGTTGAGTATCATTATCTCGCAGCTGCAACCTATATAATAGCCTTAAAGAGATTATATCATAAATAGCAAAACTGGTAAAGAAAGCATAATTCACCTTCAATTTAAGTATTTTACTGGCTGCTGATCAAAGAACACTGACACTTGAAGACTTTAATGTGGTTAATTGAATGTCTTCACAACGAGGTATACAAAATATCAAAAAAGGAATTCTAATGCAAAACGTGTCAGTGACAGTCTGATCCACATACCACAAACCACATACCAAAAGTCATATGAAAAAGTTACATATCTCTTAATTAGAAAGAAGCCATTTCTGCATACCACATACCAAAAGACATCCAGGAAAGGTACAAATCTTTCAATAAGAGAGAAGCCATTCCCATGAAACACCCTGCCTGGACATCTAAAAGTATTTATAACAAGCATTAGTTTAAAAAAAACACAGAAAATGTGGCAAATCATAAAACTGTTTTTGCCTGAAGATCTTTGGAATATTCTCACACATAAGGGGGCAGGAGGAGGTTTAAGGACCAGCGTGGGTACACTCCCCACTCTTAATCATAAATACACAAAGAACCCACGGGTCCGGAGAAGCAATCAAGTAAGAAATGTAAACCAGAAAGACAATGTCAATTAAAAATGGTGGTGGGAATATCCCTTTTAAAGGACAACTCCCCTCACACACCCGGGGGTGTCATGCTTCATCATAGGGGTGCCTCCTCGTGTCGGGACCTAGTCACGGCACGGGCTACAACCCCCTCTCTACGAGGAGAGGAGCTCAGGGATGTTTTAATTTGTTAGCACATGGGTTATCCTAAAACCCTATGTGAGCGTGGTGTGTGGGCAAATAAAGTGCAGTGCGAAAAGTGTGAGTGGATTAAAACTGCCTACAGGGTTAGCAATAGACTTTATTAGGCTACCCTCTGACAGGATTAAAATACTGTGAACAAGCCTATCAAGATTTGTAAGAGGCTTCGTAAGCTAGATCGACATGTTTCAGCCACAATGACCTATTTAAGTATCTTGGCTTTCTTCAGGATCTTAGTGAGCAGCTACTGCTAAATGAAAAATACTAATATTGTCAAAACAATCATAAACGTCAATGTGTTTATACTGAACCAGATCATTGCATGTTCAATCTGGTCCATCAATTGAATCTAATTAGTATAAAAAGTTGCCACAACTGTCCGGTGCTAATTTAGCAAGTGGTACAGGCGCCAACCTTAGGGCTGCTGGCAAGTCCGGTGAACAGCTGTTCACATAGGGTTTTTAGGATAACCCATGTGCTAACAAATTAAAACATCCCTGAGCTCCCTCCTCGTAGAGAGGGGGTTGTAGCCCGTGCCGTGACTAGGTCCCGACACGAGGAGGCACCCTATGATGAAGCATGACACCCCGGGTGTGTGAGGGGAGTTGTCCTTTAAAAGGGATATTCCCACCACCATTTTTAATTGACATTGTCTTTCTGGTTTACATTTCTTACTTGATTGCTTCTCCGGACCCGTGGGTTCTTTGTGTATTTATGATCTTTGGAATATCACAGAATACTTTGGGAAGTACTTTCTCTACTTCCTTAAGAACGTAGGCCTGGGGGGTGAACTCCGTTCGCGGAGTTTTCTGCACTCCGTGCCCCGCGCGTTGCTCACGGATTGCAGAAAACTCTGCTCCTCGTAGTGCAGCAGAGTTTTTTCACCGCTCGCGCACAGTAAGTTGGCTAGTGCGAGCTGCCGCTCGAGTAGAATTTCTACTCGAGCGGCAGGAAGATCAGCGTGAACAGCAGTTCACACTGCACTCTGCCACTTGCAGAACTCTGTGGAGTTTTTTGTCACTTCGCGGAGTTCTACGTTGCGAAACTCCGCAAACTACGCCCAGGCCTGACCCAGTTTTCCAAGAAATCATTGTCACACCATTGACTAAGGCAACACACTTTACTTTGGTTGCCTCCAAATTCATTGCAGTAATTCAGCTAAATGAAAATGTGGCAATCAGACTACCTCAATCTTCCGCCACATTCCTCTGTATCTTCCCGTGTCACAAGGTTGCACTGGTTACTGGTGGCACGACATTTGCACTTCAAACCCCCATGCATTGTTCACTGTGTCTTTTGCAAGCTTGGCCCTGCCTTTATTCAATCTACTATTACATGTTACTCTCCTAGAAGATTTCTTCATTCTTGAAACGCTCATTTATTTAGTGTACCTCGAATCTATTGAGCCAGATTTGAAGGCAGATCTTTCTCTTAGCTGGCACCGAAGCTACCGAACTCTCTGCCCATTTCTCCAATACTCTAAAGGGTCGTGAGATCCTAAAGACTTGGATTTTCTACTGATCCTTTTCCACCTTTCCAGCTTTTAGCTCCCAAACACCCACCTGGATATCAGGCCGCATGCTCTTATAAATCCACTTCAACATCATCAACATCATCATCATCACCTGTACATTACTATTGTATTCTTGTTCCTTTTACATAACACATTTTGAAGCAATACAAATATACAAGTTTAAAACATTAATGAGACATATTTGAGGGTCATTTATTTTTGCAATATGTTTATATGTTTAAAGGCCAAACTCAAATATTTTTCTGCACCACAGAAAAGAGTTTTTAATGTATTCTGAGTTTAGATTTTAAAAGTAGTCGATTGAATGTCTTTCATTGTAACTTTCACTTTACTTGAATTCTTGCTGGAACACCACCTCAGTTTTCATAAACGTAACCAGAAAAAAGGCAGGTTGGGTCCGGCCTTTTTTTTAGCGTTCTTTTCTCTTTTAAGACAGGGGATCGACATTGCCTGTTTATGCTCTTCTGGAAAGCGACCACGCTAAGAAGAGGAATTCAATATACAAGAGATGTCCTCTTCCAGGCCCACTACTGGTCTTAACCAAAGATATAGGCCAAATGAGGTAGAGGTGACCACATGTAACATGCTGTTTTTACATAGGTGTGAGTCAAGTGATATACATCACTTCAGAAATGTTTAATAAGATAAGGAAACAGACATTAAGCAGGCAGACATGGCACACTTACTGGAGAAGAGAGGCAAGCCCATCGCACCTAAAACACACAAAAACAGACACAGAAACGCAGACACACACGCAGATACAAATGCATAATAACCCCCATCACACTGGCCCCAGAGTAACCCACAACTATGTAGAGCAATGCCCTTTTTAAATGGATCTAGTGGTGTTTGGGAAGGTTGAAAGATCCCAACGTCCTAAGTAGGCTCCATTGTAGAGTAACCCAGAATAAAATTCTCATTGACTACACTTATAGCCACACTATGTTGAGAACGGTCTCAGCTACAGAACCTTACCTTGTTTTCATTAAGAATCAGTACAATTGATTTTTGCTAACTACGTTTGTATTGGATCTACTGTCCATCTTGTTAGCTTATCCCCGGGGAAAGTAAAGGGGGTATAATTTTTACCCTGCGGTTGCGACAGCAAGTCTCCGCAGGATACACTGCACATTACTATATTTTGCAATTTTTATGCAATGCCCTGGAAGGTCTATCTTGTTCCTATTCTGAAAAGGGCTACATTTTTATAAGTTAGGCCTGCTCTTATGTACTTACAGCTGCTTTCTGGGAGTATTATTTTTAGTGTACTTAGTGTTCTGAAGGTTGCTGTAAGGTTGAGGAATAGCTGGGATTTAGACTCTGTTGAGTTTTAAGATGTCTAGTCACTGTGATGATGTACTGTATAACCACTTCTGCATGTTCGGAAATGTACAAAGATTTGATGATGTTTTACATTATGGTTTTATTGGGATTTTCACGGTTCTGTGTATTTATTGTATTTGCTTGCTTTTTATGGATTGTTTTCTCGAAACCGAATAAATCTATTTTGATTGATTGATTGACTCCACTTATACAGGTTTTGGGAAAGATTGCAAAACCTAAACCATATACGCACAGGGCAAGGCAAACACACCCGTACCAGATAAGTCTCTGTATGCCAGAAACACATCAAAGGTAAATGTCAATCCACTTGAAAAGAAAACATGCAACACAACTGGGCATCAATATGTATAGGTGACTCTCACTTAATTTCCATTTACATGTTCGTCATTGACAAAAGATTGAAATGGTCTACGCTGCCAAAGGCCACGGGCGTTGTTTGTTTACCTTAATTTCTCTGATTAAGCTACTCTCATTGGCAGTGCCTGGTACCTCTCAGGGAGTGAAACCCTGATTCTTGATCTGAGACAGGCCATTGGAAACTAGCTAAATTGAGATGCTGCTGAGACTTATTTTCAAATGTTGGATTAATAAAGATGGGCATTTTTATACCATTTTGCAGTGGAAACGTCCTTCCTCTGGATTTCGTGTGGTAAAAGTTTAAACCAACCAAATGGCGGCTTGAGAATGATACAGAACAGGGTTTCCCATTACTGTATCTTCACCCTGCACCTAAGTCCTGACATAGAAAACTGTAATGAGTGCAGCATGGTCACATGAGCACAGATCAGTGGGATTTGTGGATCAACTATGCAAATCTATGTTAAAAAGTTGTAAAGCACTCCGATGCCCTGTGGGGTCTGGTTCACGCTATATAAAACTGCCCAAATAAATAAAAACAAACAAACAAGCAAGCCAATAAATAAGATAGGCTCGTAGTAGATGGACGCAACCTCTTCAGCTAATGGAGAGTCACGTTGCAATATGCCAAACTGTCCCTAACTGAGGCATTTCCAGCACTTTATTTAACATTAATCGCCTGATGTTGATGTCCCTTAATATCCATATACATAGACAGCTACATAATCATGCAAAATGTGGTAGTTATATATTGCATTATAAGGCCAATGTTGAAATAGAACCAGCCCGGGTGCAAAGATATTTACAAATATAATGTTGTCTTCAATGCTAACATTTTTTTGGAAAGTTAATTTTGTTCCAGGAAAAATCTCGGATAACTGCAGCCAAGACAGGGTGTAAATTGTCTTGGTACTGTCTGCTTCTTGGAGATTGGCCCATATTTCATGTTTAAATAATATTGTTGGTTTATTTCACTTTTAGCAATTGTGCAGTGGTAATAGTACAAAAACGGTGCTATTTTAATTGAGTTTCTAGTCTGGGACGAAATGGAGGATCCTGCATGTCCCGGATTCCACGGGGCCTTAATGCAGCCCAACATTCAGCTCGAGGCTGGGAGATGTGGAAGATTCAGGGGCCCCTTATCATATTCTGCAGGGAGGCTCATCCTTCTACGTTACACACTGCTTGTAATGCATAAAATGCAAAGGGTATGGATTTCTCAATGACATATATATATGTACTAGATTCCAGTGACAGAAAGAGTAGAGAAGGTCATGTACATTTTACATAAGTGCTCCTTGAAGATCCTGTATTGTAAAGATAGGTAAGGTGACTCTTGAGGTTCTAAGTGCCGTTTCTCTGTATTGTTTTCCTTTCAGAAGAACTGTTCAGAATTGAATGTGGTGTCAAAGTGACCAGGTGACTAAGACCCATGATTAAGTGCTAAAACTGGTGTAAATTGTATTTCTGTCTTTTTTGGCAAGGGCTGGGCGAAGTTGCAAAGCAAAATGCTCCATAATTTTGTATACATTTTTTTTTAAGTTCGCTGCCATTTAACTGGTGATTTTTTTTCTTCAAATTGGCAATAAAAGCGAATCTTTGTTCATTAAGGGGAGCACATTTATCCTACTAGTGAGATCTACAGCACTGACACCTCATGCAACTTCTCACTTTTTATTCAGTAATGTACACATCTGACGGAAACATTACTTACCAGGGGCCGTATTACATAAAGTGCCCTGGGGGTGCAACAGGCATCTGCACCCACTTTGCACGCTCCTTGGGCACTTTGGTATTACAGAAGGGGCTGCAGACGCTTGTGCGGGCCCTTCAGTAATACCAATAGCGCTGGCGCACATAAAGCATCA
Source organism: Calotriton arnoldi (assembly GCA_963921515.1). Classification (NCBI taxonomy): domain Eukaryota; kingdom Metazoa; phylum Chordata; class Amphibia; order Caudata; family Salamandridae; genus Calotriton; species Calotriton arnoldi. Next base: position 6,131,509 of record CAWUFW010000044.1, read on the forward strand.
GCGCTATCTTCAAGGGGGCATTCCCTCATTTGCATGGGGGCGTGCCCCATGCAAATGAGGGAATTTATTTCCCCTGTGCCCGTGCCGTATTACTGATGTGGGCGCATAGGCAAATAAGCCCTCCGGAGGTGCACTGTCAGTGCGCCCCCTGAGAGCAGCCCTCTGGAGGGAGGAAAGAGGGGCCTATGGACCCCCAAACTTCCCCTTGCAGGCAGGTGCAGTCACTGACTGCACCCGCCTGCAAGGGGATCTCTATTCTCCTTTAAAAGTGCAGGCAAAGTAGCCGCTCCGTATTTCACGTGAATGCACAGCCCCCAGGCCAGCACGAGTTCGTGGCTGCCCTGGGGGCAGCACATTCCCCATAATGCAGTGAATTTTCCGTCATTGCACCGGGCACACCTTTTTAAAAGTGCGCCCGGCGCAATGAAGGAAACTGCGCCGCATGTGTAATGCGTCCCCAGGTGTGCTTCCCACCACTTAGGTCGAAACTTCTGCCAGGTGCGGAATGGAAGGTACAACAGAGAATCCTGGGTGCTCCCTAGTGCTAAGGGCACCCGTCAGTGGTAGCAAAGAAGCCTAAAGTGGGAGGTAATTCCTTACAGCCTGACAGACAGCCACCTTTACTGCCAGATTCTTCTTGGCGGCAATATACTGAGCTAACAAGTGTGGAAACAGTAATAATTAGTGCAAACGACTGTAAGCACCTTGTACATACCCAAAACCCTATTCATTTACATATAGGGTAAATTACCACCAGAAACCCACCACAAATATTATTTACACGCAATATTTGCACCTATGTCTAAACAGGGTATAGTGTCTGAGAAAGAGCAAACAGCACTGCGAGCCTCATATTGCTTTAAGAATGGTTGGCGTGAGCTGTGAAGTAGCACACGCTGTACTACAGTGCATTAGTGTATGTTAATATACTTCTTTATCACAGCCCCGCAGGAGGAACTTAATCAACCTTTTCTCAGTCTTTAACAAGAAGATGACAGCACTATGCTGTGTAGAGCCACCGGGCAAATCTTCAAATGTTCTGGAAATAGGTATAATGGTCTTCTTTGAGTGGAATTAATTTAACAGATTGCTCTTTGAAACATCTGTGCTCTGCAAAATAAAGGAAAAGCAAAACCTTTACAAGCGCCCAACAGTAATTTGTATCCTTCCTGTAATTACCAATAAAATGTCGTCATCTGTTTGGATTTTTGTTGTCATTATTTCACTTGCGGAATGTTTATTGGAGTTGCTTACTTAATTCGTGGGCATGTGAGGTCATTAGAAATGAATAGCTTCCTGCTACAGAACATGCTAAATGAATACAGTTTTCTAAGTGGTGGGGTCAAAGATGCTTTGTTAAAATGTTAGAATACCATTTAGGGGTGGGTGATGGTTTTTAAGATTATTAATTAAAAAGCTACCACATTCTATTCCGAGCGTGGCAAATATTTTGAGAACTGTTTATTTTCAGAGCTCAATGTAGTGCAAGTAGGGACTGCATTTTGAGCACCTTTAACCACCACACTCCTACCTTGGCATCCTCTCGAATTACACTTTGTCAGAAACATCATCAAAAAGCCTTTAACCTAAATCTACCTGAGGTTCTGTAAGCACTGGTCCCTTTCAAACATGCTAGGTATGTGGGGTAGAATATGTTCTAGGTACATTTATAAGGATATTTGAATTCATCAAGGCGATTCTTGACCATATACAGGAATAAACACCGAATGCCAAGCTTCTTTATAATTTTAAAGAATTCGGAGGTGGCATACAATATCCTTTCAAAGCATGGCAGAGACAGTTTTGTTCGATACAATATATGGTTTCATCATCACATATCTACAAAACCTCTTTTAAAATCCTGGTCTTTTACCTTCTTCTTTGTAAAGTAAAATAAATGTGAAAACTTTAGTGTGAAAATAAGCAGACCTGTATTCCCCTTATAATGTTTTGCAAGCCTATATTTTAACAGGTTTAATATGTCACTTTGAAAACTAGAAATAGAACATATGCTAACATACAGTTCAATTACTGCTATCCTGTAACGAACCCCAGCAGTGCAGTTTGTAAACATTGGTTCATAAATGTCTTCTTATTGCCTACTGACTTGAATTTTCCAGGGAAAGAAATGCAGATGAAAAGGAGCTGGAAATCCATTTAACAGTGCAAGCAACAGTTATAATTGTGCTCAGTGATCTGCATTTCACACTGTCTGGTGGCTTTGGCAGGAAACATTTTTAGGTCACAGCTCCACTATAATAAACTATTACAGTGTTACGGTCATGACATTTTATTATTATTACAGTTGAGCAGGGTCACAACTAGACTGTAGAAAGGAGATTAGATGCAGTTTTCAATTGTTAATCTTCACATTTTATTTTCAGTAGCATTCTATCACTGCAGGCCTCGAATATTATTGATGTGCAATGCCCTGCTTACATCAACATAGTCCATATATGTGACGGTATTTCGATGGAGCGATATCATTCAGGCCTTAAGGGGACATTATACCTCTTTTTATGAAATCAAGATTACAACATCTGCTGCCTCTCTGGTGCACTCAAACTCTTGTCTGTTGCACTCTATGGATATCCTCCTCTGTGCTTTAATGTTAAATTATTCTCCTACAAATATAATACATTAAACTATATCATGTAGTGTGTTTTCAAACATAGTGAATAAATATTGTTAAAGCTGATGAAAACTGAATACGCCTCAGCTGTGTTATGTGATGCAAGAACTTTAACAAACATTAATATGGCTCACAGCTATACATTGGTCCCAGCCCGACACAAAAAAATTAACAAAAGTGAGCACATTTCTGGATCTGATCTAAACTGCGCCTCCAAAATGAAGACACATTAAAGGTACAGGCATCAAATTATCAATGCTTCTAATGGCTCTACCATTCCTACAATCCATGCACTATGCACAACTGACTAGATCTCTGGCCATGGTCAGCTTGGATGAACCTGTTGAGTCTTAATATTTCTCAACATGAAAAACACAGTAGCATTGGAAAGCCACATAAAAAGATTTCTAATGGCTCTCAGTGGACTACAAGTTGAAATTAGTACCAGACTACACACCCACCAACACCTTCAGATCATGCAATATCGTGTTCATCTTCCGACCGAAATTCAAATCCTACCTACCCAAGGTCTCTCATTCATTTAGCTGAAAAAGTGAGTGCAGACAAGCACCACCACAAATAACCATTAATCTAACATAACTAGTACAGATTAATGGGAATAGTAGTAATTTTTATGTGAACCCATTCCTTTATAGCTAAAAGGGGGGTGGGTTGGACCAAGTTATCAGTTCAAACGTGAGGACAGCGATCAAATCTTGCAATCTCCAAGATAACCATTCTCTCAGAGTCACTGTGGTGATCATTATCCGGTGGTCAAACTGTGTAGTGGATTGTCAAACACTTAGGGATTACATTTTTTATTGCAGACACTGCAATATTAAGTTTCAGCTAGTGCCCTGGGGTGCAGATCTGCAAATAATCTTATTGAACTACTAAAGCTCCGATACAGTGCCGGCAAATTTTCCAAGATTCTAATTATGCAAATGATACAGTGTAGTTTTAAAACTGTTTTGGATCACTATTACCTTAAAACGGGGCATTGCCTACATTGACAGAAACTGCAATTCTAATTATTTTATAAATACATTCTATTGTTCTACGAAGAGGCTGTAATGTACTGTAAATACTTTTTTTCAAATGACTATGCGGGGATGAATGGAAAAAGACTGATGAGGAAGAAAGACATTTACAGAGATGGGCAACACACACTCATCTGGCTGTTCTGTTGATTGCAAAGCAGAATTTGGGTTGGAAAAATAGAATGGCTGTTAGTGAGCCTGAGTAAGCAAATGCCATCCAACTGTGGACACCTCACTGATGAGGCCCTCATTCAGACATTTTTTTCCAATAATTTTGAACCGAGTTTTGAGTGGGCTGTTTTGTATACTGCATCATATACAGACTTGTGCCAACTTATATAGTATATCCCCAAATCTACCACTGATAATCCAACAACTCCTTGCAATCAAGTGGTAAATGGAAGAAAATGAGAGGGGCACTATACACAGTTTCTGTTCCCTAACTTGTCTCCAAAAGGGGAGCGTACAGCTGAAACACCTGGTTTAGGATGCCCAATTGTATTGTGTGTTATTTATAATATTATCAACGGAGAGCAACTAATAGGTCATGCAGAAGTTCCTGCATACATGACCTTTCTGGACATGTAATGTGAGATATGCTCCGACCTTAGCGTGCACAAATATAATTGGAAAAATAAATTAGCCAGGTTTTTGAGCTAGGTGTGTGACCTAGATAATCTTCCTGTTGATACACTTCCTGTAAACATCCGTGTCCTAGTCTGCTTTTGACTATGGCACCTCAATGTTACTTTCATGACTTCTCTAAATAGAGCTTCCTCTTAATAGTCTTCCCCCTAAATGTAAATGTGACAGGTTAGGGCAGTGGCTGTGACTCTCTGTACACATTAGAAATTACAAATTTAAAACTGAATAAAACGGTTTGCTCAAACACAACTATACATTGAATCCCGGCTTAAGCCCCACCCTGTTTAATTTCTGCGCACTTAGGGGCAGGGTGAATTTTCTCCATGACAAAAAGGAAAATATTTGGGTGTGGCGTAGTGGAGGCATCAGATATTTCATGTTGCAAACAAAGCCTGAAAATAGCGATGAAGTGCTGTTTAAAAAAAAAAATCTTTAATGTACTAGTTAAAATCCTGGGACCCTGTCATGGATGAATGTAGTGGGATAGTGCACAGCTGTGTACCTATTTCTCAAATTCTCTGTGGTACTGCATGAACTGGTGACAACACAGCTGAAGGGAAAAGCAACAACTCTTCAGACAGTCCAATTTCTAATGCACTGAGAGAGTCAATAAGTCTGGTGCTTGCTGCCAACTTTTGTTTTTCTAATGTTTATGGATGGTTTATGTAAAATTGTACAATGGGGCTTACTTTTTCTGTGTCAGGGCCCCGTGCTGTATGCTGTATATATATATAATATTTCATTGAAAATAAAAGGTCTTGGATACCGCCAGACCTAAAGAGGTGCATACGCGCACATTGATTGTACTGCTCCTGAATTCCCATTCATCTTCATCATAAGGAACAAAAACACCATGGAGATGTCCCCTTTAAACAAACCTTGCATACATATTTGTAGGTATTAAGTGTAATGATCTTTAACCACATCTGTGAAAAAGCACATTTTTATGTATCAACTCACTAATACTTAACTACACTGTGAAATACAATAACAAATAACTGCAGATTTACATTTTGGCACCATTTTTTGAACACAGTATCACTCCTCCAAACGCATCTGCTTCAGGGATTCCCCAATCTCGTTAGAAGTGGTCCAGTTCAAAACATACTTATGTATTAAGTTTAATGAATTAGACATTGGCATTAATTGTTTTTGCTGTGCTACTATTGAAAATTAATGGGCCCACTAAACTTTGGCATATGGGTACTTTACCTGCTGTACCCAGCATGAGCTAATTTTACAAATCTGCTAATCCATTCTCTTCAAAGTAGCCCTTCACTGCTAATTTGAGACACAGGAATAAAGCATTAATTCATGATTAAAATGTATTGTCAAGCCATGTGAAAGCTGCGTGCCAGTCCAGTGTTAGATCATACATGTGCAGACATGCCAACCGTGCCTGGATATATAAACACCATGTACGCGAATGACAGTCACATATTACATGACTAAGGACCCGTCATAGTGGAAAGAGAACACCATAAATTGTGATTTTTGAGAACTTGAATATCAAATTGAATCTCCCTTGTTTCTTAATGGAAATCCAAGGCTTCTCTCAGCCTCACAGGAAGGCGTGAACAGTACTTCGAAGCAATTGGGAAATGGTAGACGCTTCCGAGGGTGATCTTCATTAATAATGAGGATATTAATTATTCTCCAAAGAGAAGATCTGGAAGGCTCCATCTTTTTACATCCCTTTCAATATGATTTATTGAAGGCTCAGAAATTGTGAAACTAAATTCTTCACTAAAAAGAGCAAGTGAAGTCTATTCTGCATTACGCTGTCTTTAGTGACCAGTCGCATCGAAGATTCAGATCAACTCCAATTCCTCCCATGTATTATGACCAGATGAAGACACTGTTGCTAGGTCACAATATGTACAGATTTACTAGAAATCGTTCCGCTCTGTGAAACTCTGCCATGCTGTGTTGGGCAAATGGGAAACATTTTGCAGCGCCATATTTACAGAGAGTTGCGCACCAATGATGTCATCAGCTGTGCTCATGCACAAAATTGTTTATTAGTACGGTGGCTCAGCTGTTCATTCTTCGAATTGAGAGCATATTTTTGCCAGTTACAAGTAAACACCAATAAGTCTTCCCAGGACCCACTTGTACAATGATTTTATCTTTCTGTATCCGAGTACATGAAAAGATAATTAAATATTTTGCAATTTCATACACATCCAAGATCCAGACAGACGGTGTAAGTGCATTTTCGTTGTAAACGCTGCAGTTTGACAAAACGTTTTTTGCCTGCAACAAATACCTCTTTTACTGAAAGCTCTTCACACACAGTCACCACTATGAATTCTGAATTTACAGTGTGTCCTCTTGGCTGAAGAGGTTTTGGTCTGGGGTTCTGAATCAAAATAACCATTGCATCCGGGGCCTGTAGTACGGAAATTCTGCATTAGTGCAAAAAACACAAACTCCATCAAATTCAGTACTAAATAATGGAGTAATTAGTATTTGCAATGGGTCATTTATTGCAGAAACTGATTTTCCATCAATTTTGCTTTATTTATTTATTTAATACGATGTAGATAAATAATTGTTCTTCGCGTTTGAAATGTAAAAGCTATGACTAGGTTTGAGGTGCAATTATTTTGATCCTGTTTTTACATAAGCAGCCAAAACAAAGCAAAATGAGTTTGTGCGCTTTTTAACCAAGGGTTGTTTGTCTACTGTGGTTTGTTGGCTAAAATCTCTCTGACACATATATATTGATTTATAAGCAAAAAAAAGAGCGTTACATATGTTTGGCCAGTGTTCCAAAGTCTATTTTCTCTTTTTTGCTCTGTTACAGAAACCTTTCAGTAATATACAGTAGCGTGCCATTTTTTGCACAATTCCATAAAACAGAAGTATCAGAAAAGTGCAAAATACATTTTCGCTGCTATTTGAACCATTGCAAAGTTTCTGTAATACAGTCCCAAGTGTGTTACTGACCATACTTTCTGAATCATGGAGTCATGAAATGCAATACTGATGCATTCTGCACCCCTCTCATTAGCCTGTACATCTAATGGATGCCAGCAGTAGTATGGCACGTGCACCATGTGGCCCTAATGCAAACATGTGGCTGGGTCTAAACTGGAATGGCATGGGGAGCAAAAAAACGATGGATTGAGGCCCAGATTTCTGTACTGGGGTGAACGCATGAGATTGTTCAACATTCTGTCCATCAAAAGTTCTTTTTGTCTAATGCAAACATGAACAAGTATTGGCAAAGCCAATAGGACTCAGCTCTAAAAAGGGCAGGGCAATTGGCTTTGGCAATGCTTTTTGATAATTGCATCCATCAAGATGCATGGGAACGTGTGGCAGGCAATCTTACAGTGGGATTACTATTGAAGAAAACAAAGTCCAAGATGGCTGCAGATTAGCATGGCTGCATCATGGTACATGCATATGCGTGCATCATGAAGCTTGCATTATGACGCATGCATGCACATGTGGTGCAAGGCAGGTATTTTTACTTTACAGTTCTAACATGGCACACTGCCATATTAAAACAGAAACTTAAAAATTAAGAAAAGTAAAAAGCAAGTATGTGTAAAGCGCAAAAAAATGTCAGGGGCCTGTCAGTAGTGTGCAGCTATCCTTGTACAAAATAAAAAATAAACCTCAAAAAAGTAGCACGGGAAGCGGGCGAGGGCCATCAGGGGGCAATAACGTGAAAAGAGATCACACAGAGGGTGGCAGAGGAAAACAGCAGGAAGAGAGAACAAGCAAACACTTTCACTCCCATAGAATGCAGAATACACAATAAAGAAAGAGTTCTCCTCAAGTCTCGAGCAGAAGGCTACAAGTCATCCAGTCAAAACACTGTGAAATGTGCATAGAGGGGCCACCTCCCGGACTTACGCAGGAGCTCTCAGGCCAGGGTACTGTGCTGAGGGGGCCCCCTGGAGCTCAGCCCCCCCACACTGATGGGGGCTGTGGGGGCCTTTGTTCTGCCACTGATAGGGGGAAAAGCCAATAAATCAAGAGCAGACAACCAAGATAGACAACAAAGCCATCCAATCATGAGCAAGGAGCTGACCTGAAAACCCAATCTACATATATGTTATTTATTGCCAACAAAATAGATCTGCCAAAGATCATCTAAAGCTGTCTGCAGCTGAGACCTAAAAATAGGCCTGTGCTCCTGGGTTGGGTAGTAAAATATAGGAATAAATGGGAGCAGGCTTCTCATACACCTCAGCCCTGGTGCCACTGCACTTGCTGCACAAATGGTAGCTTCTTTCCTATGTGATGCCAGTGAAAAAGGTTTTCACCTCTGCATGACAGAAAAGCTTTCTTTAGAGGAATTTTCTCTGTTCATGGGTTATCCCTCAGCGTGCCATTTTTTAAGCAGTCTATTCTGCATTTCCAGAATTCTTGACCCGTGTGATATTTTCACTTAAGATCCATTGTCCTGCTTTGGATGTGATATCTTCCTTCATTGTGAGGCTCCATTCAGCCAGAAAGTTTAATTTGCGGTGTCCCATCTAGGCACAGCCTCTAGAGGGTTTGGAGTTGTTCTAGTTTCTCTGTGACATGTCTTTCTGAGAGAGGGTGTCTCCCATCATCAATTCTTACAGTTAGTTTCTGAGTAAGTGAGCTCAAAATACTCTATTGAGCTTCTCTCTGCCTTCTACTGCAGTAGGATGGACAGTTTCTACAGCAGGACCTGCTTTAGCGCTAGTAGCGCACAGTGCAACAGTGTTTGTTGGCGTCTCCCAATGACCACCTCCACCACAAATTCCCTCACTACCCCCTTTAACAGTGCGCCTCAAGTCTCCATAACCACTCTCTCTCAGACGCATTTAATTAGTTTTATAGGGCCATTCATGCCAGTGTAGGGTGCCAAAGAACTTTACATCATAAGACTTACATAAGACAGAGGACTACAAGGTGTAAGAGTCACATGTCATCCATACTGGCAAGCAGTATAGTTTAAGAGTGCTTGGTCTGGAGAAGAACAAACTCAGAATTTAAAATGTACCACCATGGTTGAGAGTTCTCTTTAATAATAAGGATTGATTTCTACCCAAAGGAACCCTTTTTGCAACATTAGGATAATAAAAAACGGGAAAAAAATCATAATGCTGTAATCTATTCCTTGCAGTTTGGATGCAGCTCTTTGATGACCGTTAATAGCTCACTGTTCTATATTAGGATTTTAATTTATAAACTGCAAGTAATCAAAGGATCTCTCTGACACAAGCAGCAACCCACTGACCTATTTACATTATATGCACTTTGTGATATGCATGGTACATCATCTTTGCAGCAGGCATATCAACCCTCTGCACTACCTTACAATGAGTTAAAAGTTCCACTGAACAAAATTCCGATCTCTCTCCGGAAGAACATTAATCGCCAGAATCATCCTGACATTTTTATTGTTGCCTGAAAATTGCTGAAGGCAAGGAACGCGGCCGCAAGTGCTTTTAAAGCCATAATCTACTTGCAAACACTGCGCCCCCCACACGAAGTCAGCGCCCGGTTCGGTGGCACCAATCGCACCGCCCTGTTATTCATTGAACTCCAAGGTGTGCTGCAATATCCTCATTCCATATATCACTAGTATTTTAATCCTTAAATTACAAAATCCCTCACTCATGGCACATCTAGATGTAAAGAAACTTTAAAAAGTAAATTAGTTCAGGCCCTATAAAACAGGCTGTGGAATGATGAAAAATCCATTTGCACCATTTGTGCTGCATTTGTAATAGGCAACATAGCATGCGATGTTTGTCTAAGGACAGAAAATGGACAGAACAGATTTTACACTACTTTTGTTGAGTTCATATAATAAAAAATGAATAAAATACATCTTCCCAACTTATTCAAATTGAAACATGTGACTAAGTTTAAGACAAAATCAGATAGCTCCATTTTATTGCATAAGTAACATGAATAGTGAAAAACCAGTGTGCTGTATTTCTTTAGTTAAAAGAAAAAACACATGCTCATGGACTAGGATCCCTTTGTTAAAATCTCCAGTACATCATTATATAGCGTTCTGCAATCGACATTCCCAATTTTGGCCCAGTGCAAAAATATTCCGTAATACATGAAGAGGCAAAAACCGTTAAGATCGGCAAATGTGTTTTAAAATGTTCCATGTTTGGAGATCAGTCACATGGATGTCAATTTCAGATGATCCCAACTTAGAGACAGCGGTTTCGTATGAAACACTGACTTTAGGGAAGAAATGAAGAGTAACCCTGGGCGTAGTGGGCGTAGCGGGGCTACGTGGATGTCCGCGGAGTTGCGAACAAACTCCGTGGAACTCCGCTCCGCCACCCGCCTCCACCCCCCCCTATTAACAAGTAATTCTACATTAATTAAAAGTAAATTAAAAACCACTTACCTGTACAGTGGCGTCCCCGGGCTGCCCTCCTCCTCTTCCTCGCCGTCTGGGTAATCCTTGAGAAAACTGCGCATGCGCAGTTCTTGGAGGCGGGGACTGGCCAACTCCGCTCTGCTGCGGCGTGTGCGGAGATTTGCCTTCTCCGCATTCTCCGCGGAACGCGGAGTAGGCAAATCTCTGCACACTCCGCGGGCGGAGCGGAGTTCTCCACCCGGGCTTAATGAAGAGTAGGTGGCCTGTGCTGCTGTGTGTTTTTACAGCAGAGGATTCCCTACACATTTCATTTATGTTTTGTCCTTTTTCCTGTGCACATGTAATTTCAACTGAAACAACACGGAAGGCCTTGGAAAATGTCCTGGGAAGATAGGTCCCCATCTGTTATCTCACTTACAGTATGTACTAGAAAAAAAGAGCTTACTTACGGACCAGTGAGTTAGCGTCAGTGGCGGTCCGTGCAGGTAAACGCGGTGGGGTGGGGCAGGGGCTGGGGCGAGGCAGTAGGGGGGAGGTCGACATACGACTGAGAAGGGAAAACTAAATAAATAAATAAAGCCTATTCCGTCGTCTGTCGACATCCATCCCGCCCGCCCCACCTCGCTTACCTGCACAGACCACTGCTGGTTAGCGTAGCCCTGTGCTTGCCAGAGCATTGTAACTTCACTACCCAATGGTACAAATGATTACACTGTATTAGTGACATTTTTTATTATAACAAACAAGTTCTGATGTCACTCTGAACTCTCTTGGAATAAGAAAATAAGTGACAGGCCTTAATGAGGAAATTATACTCTCTCCTATTTTATAGGCTCATCATGCATTTTCCAGGAGTTCAGTTTTACACTTATGTCTGATATTACCCATTTAATTAAATGGCATTTGAAGAATTGTGGTACCTTAACTGATACTACACTCATTATTGAATGTTTGTTCAAATTTCTATGCCAACTGAGGCTACTAAAGTTTCCCATAACACAATTTTAAACACTTTCATACTTCGTTAGTTAATTGAGGCTGCAACAGAAATCCGCCAAAAGCAGATTTCGTGGATGCAAAACACAAGAAAAAAACAATTATTCTGGACAATCTTTGTTGGTTGCAATTTTCAATTGAAGGTCGAATTAAAAAAATTGACAAACTTTGGAAGATCACAACTTTGCAAAGTTGGAAAGATCGCTACATTTGCTAAACCTCATTGGCAAAATAAGTTGGCAAACCTGTAGGCTACACTTTCAATAATACTGTTAGCTACATATTGTTTTCAGTTAAAAATGCTATAACAGTAATTGCCTTACAAAAGAGCTCATCTTGATGGCTCTACGGTTCCAGAGTAGCATAAAAACAATGCTTGAGCTATGGTACCAGAATGTAAATGACATAAATGTTGTGTCCGAAACACTGCTCACAACAACATGGCCATGCTGGAGTTAACCAGCGGCGGTTTCTTCACTTGGGCAGGAGAGCGTCACCCCCCACCCCCTCGCTCGCTGTTAGCCTCACAGGAAAAATAAAATGGCAATGAAAAGATTTCATTGCCATTTTATCTTTCCGACGTGCCCACTCACCGCACTGCAACATCCCGAGCCCAGAGACATAGGGGCGTGTCCTCTGTTGCCAACTGGCAGCAGAGGACAGGAGCAATGGCTGGCTGGATGCTCCAAAGTCTGCATGTCACTTTGGCCGGCTTTCTTGTGCCAGCCAAAGTGATATTCGCACTTTGAAGCTCTCCACCTAGCTGTCTTAGATACCTGGGTGGAGAACAAGCGCAGACCTACAGGGCCTGAAGGAGCGTGCAGCCAGCCCGCTCCATCCAATCCTGGCGCTGCTCTCACAGAATGAGAGCAGCACCAGGATTGGTTAAGAGAGTTGGCTGGGCCCATGCTGGAGTGGACAAGAAGATCAGGAAGAGCAAGGATGTGCAAGCCAGGTAAGTGTTTTTTTTCTATTTTCTTTTCCTCCTGCCCTCTTCTTCTATCCCTCCCCCTCTCCACTCGGCGGTTTACCCAGGTAACTGTTTTTTTTCTATTTTCTTTTCCTCCTGCCCTCTTTTTCTATCCCTCCCCCTCTCCACTCGGGGGTTTACCCCCCCCCCCCCCCCCCCGGTCCCCATAGCTGGCAGCCACCACTGGCATTAACAATAAAAAATCTGCACCCAATACAATGCTAGTTTTATAAACGACATTTAGGACACAGTATTCACATTAGATGATCTATGCAGTATCTTAACATACTTCCTCTGGTATCACAGTGGCGTAAAGTGATTTGTGCCCCAGAATTGCAAGTCACGTTGGGAATTCCAAATGGTTCTGCCCTGTAGTCTTTGCCTTTTAAATAATTTGTCCATCAATATATGGACTGCTGAGAGTTCTGGTTCAATTAATGTGCTGATGACACACAGTTGTGCAGTGCTATCTCAAGGGATGAATAATTCAATCTGTCTTATTTTTATGACATGTTGTGTCACATGGAATGCCATGTGGTAGCAAAGAAAGTGTATACATATTCTACACTGAGAGTTTGGAGTAGTGTGGTACAAACCTTGAGTTTCTCACTTGAAGCAGAAAGCCTTGAAGTAAGGAGGGGTTGCAGTGTATCCAGTAACATTGGGCCCATTCCACCAAGCAGAAGGATGTAATGCAAAAGGTGATTAAACAAAAACGTGTTGATGACTGGCAGTAAATCATCTTTATCATTCATATATTGTGTGTATCTAAAATGTGCAAGAAAGGGTATGCGAATGAAAAAACTATAAGCAGTTTGATTCAGCAGTTCGCCAATCTAGAGAAAGGGGGAAGCTTTGTTATGGTTGAGTGCCACGAGAAAAAGGTTGAAATTGTCCCGGCACTCACAAGGATCACAGAGTTACTAATAGGAATTCTTTCAAGAATTAATTAAATTTCCATTTGGATCCAGTTTGGTTCTTGACTCTCGTGAGGTTGGAACAAGGGCCATGTATGACTAATAAGCAGGAGCCATTTATTTACTTCTGTTGTGTGAATCTGCAAATTTATGATTTTCCTCATTGTACGTTTAAACCTCATTCTCATTGCTTGCCTTTAGCTATTTATTTAAGGCTCCTTTTAATCTATGCGAAGGAGGCACTTTTACAAATTCTAACACTCCGCATCCTCTATTTTCACTCTCAGTCACAGTTTGTGTGTACAAGTTGTATGTGTGCAGCGTAATTTACGTAAGCGCTGAGCCAGTCCTTAAAGGATCATACTGCGTTTTGTTTGGGAATTATGCACATTTGTATCACTTGCAGTAATTTACTTTTTATGAACACTTCTTGACTTTGGGGCCCAGTCACCAGCTGCATTTTGTATTACGCTAGTAGTACTAGACTAGTACTACTAACGTACTACAAAATACTAATCACAAACATATATGAAGAGATCAACGTTTCCGCCTGTCCTATCGTTCATCTATGGAGCTCTCCACACACATAGGTTTCTGTTTTAGTATTAAATGGGGAGGAGTTAATTTAGGTCTAAGGAGAGTTTAGAGGAGGGCTAGAGAGGGGTTTAGGAAGGGACATACAACCACCCACAAAAGGGTCAGCCCAATGATATTCACAAACTGCACTTCTATTGTTACTAAAGTCAAAAAGGACCCAAAACAGCTGTAAATGTACTGCTGTGAATCCAGAACCACACATAGTCAACCACTGGTACTGTAACACCCTCCTACAGAAAATAATGATGGCAGGGACTTAAATTAAAAGCACATAGGAGCTAATGTTAAATTAAATTAACTTACTTTAACTATATTCAACTAAATGAAACAAACTTAGAGGTTTATTATAAAATATGTTAAAGACCTTTTTTAAATTTAAAAATTAACATAACTTTATTTTTAATAAAATGTTTAAATTATTTTACATTAATTCTGTATATACATATTAATATTTTTGTTACTACTTAATAATATAAATATACATTTTATACTTAAGTGGGATTCTTTTTTAACTTCAATTTTAAGAAAAAATTCATTCAAAAGTAAGTTAATACTCTCGGGGAGAGGAGTTGGCCTAACGGCTAGGGCGATCGCCCTCGAATCTGGGGAACCGGCTTTGAGTCTCGGCAATGAAGCTGAACATCCTGTGATTCTGGGCAAATCACTTAATCTCCCCGTGCCTAATAAAAATTAATGTGTCCTCATGTAACGCAACTGGTGCTATGTAAAGCGCTCTGATACCCGATACCTTCGGGTCAAGTTCGAGCTATATAAAACATCGTAAAATAAAAATAAAAAATGCTGTAGCATTTTTTTTTTGTTCAACATTTAAAATACATGCTATTCCTATATGTTACCATAATGCTCTCTCTGTCTTAGTGGTGGAGATTTCCACCTATTTGTAAAAAGTTACAGATAGTAGTTTTGCACTTGTAAATTAGGCTCCAGCCCCAGAATTTAAGAGGTGGAGACATGTAAGCCTACTCTTTGTAATAAAATACACTTGTAAATGGCGAATAGCTTAAAGTAGTAAATTTACTTCAACGAGTGGGAGTAAACTTACACATGTATATTTACTCACATGTAAGTTTACCTTTGACAATTGTCATGTTGTGAATAATTTGCTCCCTCCGCATCTTCTGGTTCCAGTACTATCACATCACCATACATTTACCATTCTGTGCCTGTATGCCGCAAGACTGCCTTGCAGGAGAGCAGTATTTCAGGTCTCGGGCAACTTTCTGTCTTTTACAGTAATGACAAAATGCACAGTGGCAACCAAACCCTTGTTTGGTTGTTGTGTGTTACCACAGCCAATACATTGGACAGAATTGTTTACAGATGTTGGGGCCAGTGAGGGATTGCATAGGAGAGACCAGGTGGAGAACAGCCTGGGTCACTTGGAAACACGAGGAACATTTCTAAAAAGGAAATGCCAATAAAACAGTCCATTTAAGGCCAGACCCTAAATCAGTCCAAAGTAAGAAGGTCATGCTAGTTACTTTCCTCAGACGAGGGGCAGCAGAATGGTAAAATGAAGTGCTATGGGTAGATAGGAATGTATAATTTGGTTAACGTTAGAATCCTTGCAGTGCAAGGGAGCTCTGCTACTGAAGAGTGGTAGTTTTAAGCAGAAAGACCCCAGATTAATCAACAAAACAGACTCAAAGCAAGCTAGAAGAGCTCCATGAGCAGGCATAAGGTAAATCCAGTGCTTAATTTAAGCCGGTGCTTTCCAGTGCTCAGCACCGGCACTTAATTGGTTTCCGGTGCTTGGCACCGGCACCTAATTGCCAACACCATACTTAGAACAGTCTACCACATGGTGGCGCTGCTCATCTAATTTAGACATGAGCAGAACAACCATTGTTTAGGAATACAATATACATTAAAATTGCTCATACCTGCCTCCCCAGCCATTCCTTTAGCTTTAGGGACCTGGAATAATCTGAACTGTCACATTTACGTGTGTGAGAGATGGTTAGTAGTTGTTTTGGCAGCGATGGCAAGGGCGATGGGTGGTGCAAGCTGCAGTGGCCTCCTGGTCAGAGCCTGGCACTTAATATTTTACAAATTAAGCACTGGGTAAATCCCTTCATCTGCCATTGCCATTCCTCTTGCAAACACCTGCCTGATCCCGGTGCCACCTTTTCTCATGCAGGATATTTTGCTAAGTAGCTCCTTTGTATCTACACTCATAATTTCTATTACCAGTAGGGGGATTTCTCTGCTTCTTACATATTTTCCCATACAGCAAAACAGGATGCGGACTACTGAGAGGTTTTAATTTTTCAAGAGACCTTCATAAATCCCAAGAGATGACCAAGAAATGCAAGGTACTTTACAAAGTATGTACATCCACATACGAAAAAGACAGATCACATAATGACAAATATCTCTACTACACCCAATATCTTCTAACAAAAGAATGCACTAAATTTCTACATGATTCATTATGGTTCCACTTCTAACTTGAACCGATGTGAACAGTGAAATGCTTAATCAAGCACCTCAGTATGTGATACAATTCACTTTTAATGCCTTCCACTCCTCAATCATTTTTTAAAGTTTTGTGCTAACATGTCCTCATTTAGATTTGCAGACATCTTTGAGTGATGAATGATGCAGCTGCAGCACATTCATTCACTTATTTTCATACTTTTTGATATATCTACTGTTTTTGATGTACAATATTGCTATCTTGAAACAAATTTCATTAAATAGTAAGTGGCACTGAAATCCCACATATCCTGCTAGGTATATTGGCTGAACATTAACTAAATAACCTGTCACTTTAGTACTTGATCATACCATCTTGGTGACTTCTTAAACTCCTTTCCCTGGTATGCCAGAAAAAATACCCAGAAACATCTGTTAGGCAGCATGAGCGGCGCTAGACCTGGCATCTGTTGGCGTGGCCTCCCCTGCCCTTTTTGGCTTCCGACCTCCTGTTTGGACCTTGTTTTGCTGGCGTAGGACTTTGGTCGCTTTGACAAGGCTATTCAGTGCCAAAGCACTGTGCTTATCATATACATACTTGTGATTGGTGTATACATGATTGGCTGATTAAAGTTAGCTGTAAGTCCCTTGTCTAGGGGTACCATGTATAACTAGGGCATGTAACTCAAATGCTCCTCCGTGGACCTGCAGCACTGGTTGTGCCACACAGTGGTAGCTCTTCAAACGTGCCACGGGTTTGCCCTGGTGGGGCCTGTGTTTGCAGGTTACTGTTACTCGACTTGGCATTTAAAAAGATTATTGCTAAGATTCTGCAAGTCTCTTGTTACATCGAAGTAATCCCTGGGGGCAGGGTGCAGTGTAGGGAAGAGGCAGGGCATGGGCGTGGGTATGCTACTTGCAATGATAGTGAATGGCACCGGATGGTGTGTTCAGTATGGTGGGGCCTGCTTCTTGCATTGATCAACATGGGGGACCAGTGGAAAGGCTATTGAGCAGTTTTTCCTACTAGCAGAAGAGTAGCAGTATAGTGTTTGATATCGATGAGTTTGTAATGGCAAATCCTATCCGGTCGCGCAAGTGGATTTGACATTACATGTGATTGACATGTGGAAAAGTCACTTTGGGAAAGTTTGCATTTCTGTGCTTGTGGCTCTGTGTGCCTGTCAGCCTGTCTCCATTCCACACTGACGCGCCCCCCATTCCCCGAGCGGACAAACTTATTGATTGGCTAGGGGCTGCCAAGTTCCTCAGTACCTTTGATCTTACGTCTGGGTACTGGCAGATTGCCTTGACCGATGGGGCGCCAGAGAGGTCAGCCTTTTCGACGCTGGAAGGGCACTTCCAGTTCTGGGTTATGCCCTTTGGGTTGAAGAACGACCGTGCCAACTTTCAGAGGTTGGTCAACCAGGTCCTTGCGGGGCTGGAGAACTTCAGTGCCACCTACCTCGATGACATTGCAGTTTTCAGCACCAGTTGGATCATTTGTACCACCACCGTGAAGTACTGAGGGCACTGCCACCTGCTGGACTCATTATCAAGGCCAGTAAGTGTCAGATAGGGCAGGGGTCTGTGGTTTACTTGGGACAACCAGTAGGGGACGGCCAGGTGGCGCCACTACAACCAAGGATTGAGACGAATCTGGCTTGGGCCCCACCCAAGACGGAGGTGAGAGCCTCATCGGATACTACTGACGGTTTTTCAAGGGGTCTGGCACAATTGTCACCCCCTTGACGGAACTGACTTCGAGGAAGCAGCTGAATCGGGTGATCTGGAATGAGGCATGCCAGATGGCGTTAGACACCCTGAAGGATGCCATGTGCATTGCACCCATGCTCAAGGCTCTAGACTTCTGCCAGGAGTTTGTGGTGCAGACTGATGCCTCAGAGCATGGCTTGGGGGCCATGCTTTCGCAACTAAATGAGGAGGGCCAGGACCAACCTGTAGCCTTCCTTAGTAGGAGGGTAATTCCCAGAGAGCGAAGATGGAGTGCCATTGAAAGGGAAGCCTTTGCTGTGGTCTGGGCACTGAAGAAGCTGAGGCCCTATTTGTTTGGGACTCACGTCTGGGTTCAGACAGACCACAGGCCCCTCCGATGGCTAATGCGGATGAGGGGTGGAACAAAACATGACAATGCTGATTAACTTTCCAGATTTTTCCGCCTTAGTGATGACGACTCTCTGAGGTGGGGTAGTTCTCCCGACTTTCTGCTGGAGAGGACAAGTGTTAGACCTGGCATCTTTTGACTTGGTCTCCCCTGACCTTTTTGGCTTCCGAACTCCTGTTTGGACCTTGCTTAGCTGGTGTAGTACTTTGAGCACTTTGACACTGCTATTCAGTGCCAAAGCACTGTGCTTATCATATACATGCTGGTGATTGGTGTACACATGATTGGCTGGTTTGAGTTAGCTGTAAGTCCCTTGTCTAGGGGTAAGAGATATACCTAGTGCATGTAACTCACATGGTCCTCCGTGAGCCTGCAGCACTGGTTGTGCCACCCATGGAGATAGCTCTTCAAACGTGCCACAGGTTTGTCCTGGCGGGGCCTGTGTGTGCAGATTACTGTTACTCGGCCTGGCATTTAAAAAGCTACTTGCCAAGGTTCTGCAGATCTCTCGCTACATTGGAGTACTCCCTGTGGCAGGGTGCAGTGTCGGGAAGAGGCAGGGCATGGACGCGGGTGCCCTACATGGCACCGGATGGTGTGTTCGGTATTGTGGGGTCTGCTTCTCACATTGATTAACATGGGGGACCAGAGGAATGGCTATTGAGCAGTATTTCTTACGCGCAGAAAAGTAGCAGTATAGTGCTTGATATCGATGAGTTAATAATGGCAAATCACCTCAGGTCGTGTGAGTGGATTCAACATTACTAATGTGGAAATGTCACTTTGGGAAAGTGGGCATTTCTGTGCTTGTGGCTCTGTATGCCGTTCAACCTATCTTCAATCCACCTCTGGGTGCTGGGGGGACAGCTACCTTTGTGCATTCCTGCTAGAAGGCTATAAACTAGGGGTTCAAGGGAAACTGCAGACCTCTGACTCTGAGGGGCCTTCCTGGGACGGACATGAGGGAGTGGAACAGGCACCTGCATTCCAAGGGGCAGGGTCCTGGCCCAACTAAAGATATTGATCAAGCCTCCCATGGTAGGATGGCAGACAGTACAAAATTTAGGGAGGGCTTGCGCATTTCAAAGGTGGCCTTTTGAACTTATCTCACCTTTAACGGCAATTGTGGGTATAACTACTGGGGCTCTGCCCTTAGGAGTTAGAGACGCTTTTGGGATTGAAACCACGCTAAGCTGGTTCGCTGCTGGGACATTGACAAAAGGAACCATGGAGGCAGGAGGGACTGCAACTGGATTATTCGTAGACTTGTGGTGGCCTGGGGCTTGTTGTGCTCCAGTAAGAGGACTATCTCTTGATGGGTTTTGCCTGGATGTTGCTGGCCTGCAGCTAATTACCAACTGTCGTGGCCCGGGGCCCTAAGCACTCTCCAAGTGCTGATTGGCTGGTTTCCTGTCCACGAGATCCCAGGGACAGAAAGGATCTCCCCATTGCCACAAGATTGTATGGACTGCACATGTGCAGTGGAAATGGGTGGAAATGATTGTCGCTTAGGGCAAGGACCGTCCTGCCATATGCCATAATCACTCTATGCAGAGGAGTGTGCTCATAAAGATCAGCGGCCCACCTGGGGGGCCGGAACGTGAGGAGTTCCAGGAGTGCTGGGGAAGTTTGCCGAGTTCGAGGGACCCGTGCTTGCAAATGGAAACCTGTGTTAGCTCACACTCCATAGCATGTGGTGTCTGAGGGGTGAGGGGGACGTTTGCTGAGTGTGTGGGACCCGAGCTGGAAGCCTAGAATGTCTCCGACCTCCAGATCGGGAGGATGACAGTGCTTGACATTGTGACCTCCATCGGAGTTCACCGGACCCACTCCACAAGGTGCTCTGTTAAATATCGTAACTGGACCCGAGGGGGCTCGTTGTGCCTTGTGTGCACCCACAGCTGGCTGCCTGTAGCAACTGCAGCTCGCACCCCCACCTGAGGGGAAATGTTTCTCCAATTTGGAAGCATGCCAGCTTCCGGAGTCACAGTTTTTTACATACGGGGGATAGTAATCCCGGACTCGTGAAGGTGCCACTGGGTGCCTGATGGCCTTATTTGGAGGGACGAAGCCAAGTAACTTTTTCCTTCTGCTTTAGGTGGTCCCGACAATCTAATCAAAGTGATTCCACCGGGTGCAACAATTATCATTGGCTGGTGTAGTCTGAGGGGCTGGGTCATGAGGCGTAGTCAAAATCCCTGATTTCTTGACCATTACAACTGTACGGGTTATGCGATATTGGGAATGTTGTGTTCCATGCTAATGTGTTAGTGGGAAAGTGGAATACCGCTGAATAGCCTGCATATATGTTTCTGTCGCTTTGGATGTGGCAGGGATTGCTTGGATCGTGAACACCTCAGGGAAGTAAGCACATGGGTTTATGTTGCTTATGAGGATAAGGGGATAGCGGGCCAGATGAATACCTATGACTAGTACATAGATATTCATGCCGTTCTGCTGCTAATGGGAGAATTTGACAATTGCATATAACTGTAAAGCATATATCCAATGGGTATGTCATGTTGATTTCAATGTGTGTATAATACAACGGTCAGTGTTTTATACATACGGCGTGGAGCCTTTTTGTAGTGTACTCAGTGTGTTGCGAGGTTGGTGTTGTGCCAATACTTTACACTTTGATGTGAGGATAAGCCTGACTGCTCTCTACCAAGCTACCCAAGGGTGAGCACAGGTTATCAGACAAGTGTATCGTACTCATGCTATATAGGACTGTAGATTCTGTCTGGCTTCAATGTATCCCATCTAGCCAGAAACCACTGGGTCTAACAAGTGGCATTTAAAACAACACATAAAGTACATTAAAATTCATTTCTTAACTATTATACTTCTCTGGGTCCCTCAGACAGTATACTTGATCCCATATCTTCATATATTATTTCATATACAAAATTTTGAATCCTTGAAATAGTACACGTCTTCTTTGATGTCACCATTCCATTTGCCGAAGTGAGTGCTGCTGACACAACAATGCATCATGAGGATCAAAACCAATCCTATTTTATGCAAAGTGGTGAAATAGGATACGAATAGCATGAACACCCTAGGATTCCACACAAAGCTGGACTAGTTAAAGTTAAGCAAAGTAGCGCAAACTGGCTTTGAATGGAATCTTAGCACGAAAAGAAAACAGGAGCAAACAATGGCAATAAGGAGAAATTGCATGATATTTTCACATATATATATGCAATTTCTGAGACATTGCACACAATAGCCAATTTACCCTGGATCATTGTCAGTGCATAAGGATTTGTACGGAAACCTGTGGCTCAACTGCAAAACCCATGCCAAGCACCATGTGCTCTCCTTTGTGCTGTGGGGCCATGCAGTGCATAGATCATGTCCAGCATCATGAAACATGCAATTTTTTGTGTAAGCCAGGCTGATAACATCACATGCATCATAATGGGGCCTATTACGATGTCGGTTCTAAGGCCTCTGACCCTCAGGTCGGAGGCCTTATGACCAACATCATCGGTTTCAATTCCGACTGGCTGATTTTGAGTGAGACTGCGGGAATTGAAACCGGCCAGTCATTTCGGTTTCAATTCCCGCTGGAACTGGCCTGTAATCCAAATGGACAGCGGTTTACACTGTCCAGATTACGATGCACGGTTTCCGGCAGGGTTTCCATTCTGGCCTTTCCGACATGGAAACCCTGTCGGAAAGCATGTTTGGGGGCCCCAAGCAGGGCCCCTTTTCCTTTGCAGCCTTCGGTTGGTGCCCCCCTGTTAATCATTGCACCCCGTGGAGGTCTATGGGCTATTCCACCAAAACAAAATAAGTTTGGGGCACTCCCTTTGAAATTTAAACTTGTTCGAGAACGAACACCTACTCTACGATTTAATGTGAACTGGCAGATCCTTCTCTCAACTTTCTTGTTGTTTTTTTTGCGGTTTTCAGATAAGGTTCACTTGGCGCTCCATTCACATCCAACAGAGTAAAGTGACATCCTCTGCTGATGATTTGCACAATAAGGAGTTTACAATACTTAATGTGCCTCAGGGAGCTCGGGGACCCCGCACGTGCGTGGAGTTCACGCGGTGTTAACGATGGCTTGCCTTGTACATTCATTAGTTATCTTTGGTTTCCTGATAGCGGTGGTGGATGGCAGGATGGCGCATAATGACAGCAGCACATTTCCAGGCCGTTTGTGATTCATATTTAATGGCCTGGGTCTGTTACACCCAGCTTTTTACATTTCTGACAATAATTAGGAGCAAAATGAAGCACTTTGCCTAAAAACCTAGATTGTAACAGATAAGTATGATTAAGATAAGTGATATTTATAATTAGCCCTAGAAAAATAGAATTTCCTTCAAGGAATAATTGAATAATTTAATCAGCAGCTATATTCAACACTTCGCAGCAATCCTTTTGGCAGTAATGATAAGGTTATGCAAAATGTATTTTCTTCTGACAAGATATCAAGCAAAAGCCTTGTTTCTTTCTGATGGAGAGAATTTTTAAACCTTTCCTAACAATAATCTTTTAGATCGGAGGTCTGTACTAAATATCATCCATGATTTTATAGCAATAGATTTTTGGAGAAAATATTGTTGTTACAATTTGAGCGATTTTTGTAATCAAATGTAGTATAACTGGAGTTACAAAAATCAGGGTCACTGGAATTATGTGATTCTGTGGCGCTGGCATTTTCTCCATAGTTTTTGATTTGCCACATTTGCTATATAACCCATCATCTGCTTCATAAGTTAGAGATTTTACCCCCCAAAAATGTGTTTCTAGTCCAAAAAGATCAAAAGTTACTAAAAATGTAGCGGCCCTTGTTGCTGAACAGTGGATGGCCCTTCACAAAAGTAGACTGGTCACTTTTCAATTCCTTATTGCTGTGTTTGAGTGTTAAACTGTTACCAATGAGGTGGAACCTTTGCCCATACAAAGTTAACGTGTAAAAAAGAAAAATAATTCAGGAATACTGTCACAAAATGTGGCGCATTACTCCGCATAATTTGCCTTTTCATGCCACATAATGTAGTGAACGCTGCCGCATAATTTGGTCCTCACCTGTCACATAATTCTAGTGGCCCTGGGAAAAAAGACACTAATTTTAACAACAACATACCTAGCTCTTCCGAATGACGATGGTAAATGTTGCATCACAGAAATCTTACAAATAGCTCATGGACAAAAATAACTATAACATAAACAAAATGTAATAAAACAAAGTTAAATCATGAAGTCAAAACTACAAGCAGAATGTAAAACAGTAGAGACTATTCCAGAATGCAGACCACTACGCTTGCGCATGAGTATTTCTAGGTGACAAGCACGAGATCCCTCAAGGCAAGAATATACAGTAGAGCCCAGCTAAGCTTTTATTTATATTGAGTGCCCCACAAGTGCCACCCACCACACAACGATTATAGCCATCCCTGGTAAATAATTCAGCTGTACTGTACTCCAGTGCAAGCAGCATATTTGGGTGTGGCAGGAGGCGTGTCTGCAGGCTTGACCAATGCATGTGACACACTCCATGCATATTAAGTAGGTTAGCAAAGGTTCTGCGAGCAGTTGGCCGAGTACACCCTCTGGTGGTGGTTGAGTTTTCAAGAAATGTAAATATTAGAATGGACTGCATTGACAAATTTACAACTTTACATGAGCTGCAACATGAAAGATCAATCAATGCAAGTTCAAGACACTTACACTTTACATCAATTGTAAGAACTCAGGGAAACACAAAATGTGGGCCAAGGATCAGCTCTGGAGCAAGAATAACTGACTTCCAGTCAAACCTCATCTAGCGAAGGTAACACTGTGTGTACTAGGGCAAGCAATGACCTGGTTCAGTATCTCAGTGCTTCGATCAAGAAATTCCTGGCATGAATCAATCACATTATATACCAGTGTATTTGCCACTGACCTCAAATTGACTTGTGAAGATGTAGTAATTCAGGTGGAGGCGTTTTTGTCAAAGGTAAGCGTTTTAAAGATTTTTTCTCACTGATCACAATGTAAGTATTACTATATACAATTTCCTGGTGACCAATCAGCTAAGAGGAACATTTTCCGCCAAGTATTGCAGAAATGATCTTGAACAAAAAGCTGATAACAGCAATTGAGCAAACAGTCAGGAGACAAAGGCAAAGTACACTATATAAAAAAATCTAAATATACATCAATGTCTCATGGATTATGGGTCAATGGCACATGCACAAACACATGGTTTTGTGTGGTTAGGTGTTAGTATGGTGTTGGTTATCATAATGTGCCACCAACCATGTCTTCCGGTAATAGATGTTGTCATAAATGGGGGGGAAATGGGGCACATTGAGGGGTTGGATTAGTGGGAAGCGTTTCTGTGCTGTGTGTGGTTGTGGGTACAATACACCTATTAAGACACAGTTCCTGTAGATGGTTCTTTGCATTTATGGCATAAGACGACCTGAAGGCAGTACTTTCCTATCTTTAAAGTACCATACCTTCCTATCTGCGATTGTCATACCAGACCTGCAAACAGCTACTACTACACATGCTGTCTTGAGGAAGCTTTAAGCATACCTGTGCCACGGACACCCAATGAGAACATGCATGGTGAAGAACACAAACACCCTTACGCTTTTCACAGTTTTTGTGAGGCATGATTTGGGACTTGTAAAGTTATTATTCTTTAGCACATAATTCCACTATCAATCATTCTGAAGGAATAGGGGCAGTGTTGACAATGTCAAATATGGTTTGTATTTATAGCTCCATTGCAAGCTTCTCAGTAGATGGTTACCTACTGTACATTACTACATTCTCATTATTTGGGCATTTTGTCTCGCTTGCCTTCCACTGGAAAAACATGTCACAGAAAAACTTCACCTTATTTAATAATGTATCCAATGTGACTGACATGGTACAAGCAATATTAAATTTACTGCTCTCAATATAATGGGAGTTAATTGTTTCTTCTGCAGGTCCTGCTGATTTGAAAATACTCTCTTACTGAGACTGCTGTGTTTCTGTATATTCTAACCTGACATATGCAACCAAAATTACGCCAGAAAAATGCCTCATTGAGATATGATGCTCAATAACTTGTTCAGTATAATGTATACACCATGTACATAAACAGCACTGTTACATCAACAAGAGAAAAAATCCCAAATGAAAGGTAAGCCTCATGAAAAGGGGCATAATGAACACTTGTGAAAGGACTCCAAGTGTGATGACACTGAGGCTAAACAGATGTGTCTTAACTGATATTAATCATGTTTAGGACTGATAACAAGTTGGATCGGTGAAGTACAGAAAATGATAAACCTGGTAATAGATTGAAAGATGTTGAGAAGAAATTGAATGAAGAGCAAAACAAACTCAATGGTTGGTACAGCACAGTGAAGAAGCTGGTAGTAGACTTAAAGCAAGTCCAGGAGAAAGAGCAAGGACTGGAATGAGAGGTCTAAATAAAATTAGCATTAACTGGTGTCCCTGGATCTATGTGAACTGGCAATGTGGAGAAATGCATTAAGCTACTAATAATTTACCTCATGACCGATACCGGCATCTAGGCACAAATCATATAGATAAAGAAAGAGGCAGAGCAGGGGAAGACAACCAATCGAAAACTGGGAGGTACCATCAGGTCCTTGACAACACACGTTCTTGTAGTCTGCAACACAAATCTGTGGATAGCAAGTGAGAAGAAGGAGCTGAAATATCAGGGAACACCAATCTTCAACTTACTTGATCTCATAGAAAAGGTTCAAGAAGACCTGTACTAATTTCTGAAGGTGAGGAACATGATTTAATGGCATAAAACTCTGATATCACTCCCTGGGAAACATTCCAATCATCCATGAAGGAAAGATCTTATTTTTTGTACCCCTGACTCCGCTGTCTAGTCTCAACAGTGTAACAGGGAGAAAAGGATAAATTTGCCAACAGGAACGAATAAGATTCCAAGCTCACTTCAAACAAGCTAACCTTACAGAAAGTGTGGTTACCTTATCTAACCCTACCATGTTGCTGTGATATGTGCACGCTATTTATGTTCATGTACTCCCTTAACCAGCTTTCGTGGTTAGATATGTAACTGCCTGCATGCATTTATTAGACATGTTTAAGCTGATAGTCGCAAGTGGTTTGGTTGTTGTCAATGCCTGAAGCAGGTGGCAGCACACTTTATGGGGACTTTTCACAAACTGCATTTTATAGTAAGTTTGATAGTACTACAATAGTGTTACTAATGTACTACAAAATTCCCTCCTCTCCTATCCTTTCCTTTACGGAGATCTCCGCTCCGATTCGGGAGCATCTATTTTAGTGGTAAATGTCACCATACACAAAATAGAAAACTCATTGCTATTCACAAACTGCACTTCTATGGTTACTATAGCCAAACGGAACTCAAAACAGTCATAAATGTACACTAGCTCAGAGCTAGAGCAAGTCCAGCACCACTCATGATCACTCACAAGCACTGCAACACCCTCCCATTGAAAATAATGATGGTAGGGACTAAAAATAGGGACCAATGTTAAAATTAATTACATTCTTTAAACTATTTAAAAATATAATTAAATGTTAATTAATGTTAAAAGTCTAAAAATAAAACATAATTTTTAATTTATTTTTAAATATTTTATTCACTTTTTAGTGTAAAAATGAATGTAACATTAATATATATTACAAATAATTTCAGCACTGACAATTGTATACAGCACTTTTAATAATTATAAATAATCAAAAAAGTATTTTTAGGTGAATTGTTTTAGAATTACACTTTAGAAAAAGAATTTTATTTTACATTTAATATTTTCTAAATATTTATATTTCAAAATTTGGTTAGCAATTCTGTAAAATGTTACTATAGTATTCTACATTCAAAATAAATATATAAAATTAATAATGTGTTTATAAATATTTTAACAAATGTTTTGAAAAGTTTAATAAACTTTTCCAATTGTTCCTATATTTTACCATGCAGAGACCTTCGTCCCAACAGCGGAGGCCTCCGGCAAGTCTGCGTAATATTAAATATGGTTGTAAAGTCACCACTAATATTAGCTTTACTGTCATATTTGACATTATTACTGACTTCACCCCCTATTTCAAGGTGTTGGGACAAGTCTACACTTTTGATTAACTTTACATTCGTAATTGGTGAATAAGCAAAGTAGTAAAGTTACTCTAAAGTGCAAGAGGAAATATTACTTACACGTGCAGATTTAATCACATGTAAGTTTACATTTGTGAATAGACTCCAATGTGTTTGGGACATTACCCATGGACAATGTTCTCGCATGACAAGGCTTTCACAACCTAAGTATGGATAATATACTAGCAAAATAAATCACAAGTGAAACTGCGAACAAGCCCAGTGCTTGCCTTCCAGGATATGGCAATGGAACCAACATATTGTGAGCCTCGACATCTGAGACGTGTGGGGTAGAAACGAAGCATTGTGGCCCACATACACAAATGTAATGGTACGCTGGAAAGCCTGAAGCGTATGTGTCCTGAAAAGCACAAAGGCTGCACAAGCACATTAAAGTGGTTGTCATGAATAAAAGAGTACTGGTCAACAAAGGGTTCATATTACAAGATACCCACATGATAAATAAGCATGTCACATTCAAGTTGTGTCGAGGCACTCAGTTTTAATATGCCCGTCACCACCCATGCTGGCTCACTGCCAAAGGTACAAAAGTGTTCGTGATTGCTCTGTAATGTGCCCCTGGTTAGAAGCTTGTGGCCACGATATTTGTGATAAACCACTGTACTCTTAATGGCAGCTGAATATTGCAGCTTATCTGGCTTTGATAAGAGTGAAAATTATTTGTCCATGCGGAAAAAAGGAACTTGAGGAGGAAAACTGCTTAACCTGGCAACCTTTGCAAAGGGCAACAATCGAGAAATTGAAAGAAGTAAGAGGCATGAGATTCATAACATTTATAGGCAATACACATTGATTGTTTTTAAAAAAAAGAAAATTGTTTATTCCTTTTGCTAATACATACCATTTTCTTTAAGGTCTGTTAAGACTCAGAACACTTTATGCCCCAACTAGGATTTAAGCTCCAGTGAAAAATGAACATTAACAAGTGTACAAATGTTTGTCATGTTTTTTTGCAAACATATGCAATAAGGAAAAATGGCAAGAATTTTAAATTAAAGAGTGGCCTGGTAGCCCACGCACATCAGCACTGGCCCTTCTATATTTGTATGTATGTCTTTCATAATGAATTTATTTGGAAAACTTTAGCTAGTTAGCTAACTAAAGCTGTCTCTAGACCGGGCCTAATAGAGATCTGATAGACTGAACACATAAAATATAAGAAGGCTTCCAAACAACTTGCTATTGATTGTCTGTGAGTCACAAAAATATGATCTGAGAATGCTCGTTTTATATGAACCCAGGTTACATTCACAATGTACAGGAGTCGTCATACCAGAGTTAATATATTTAAACATTGCCAATTTAAGTGTCTGTAGTCACCAGAGGGCACCACATAGGTCAAATTAAACACAAATTTAAAACAATATGCACTGGTTTATCAAACGCCAGCATTAACCGCACGGAACAGCTATTGCAGCGCAGCGGGTGACACTATACAGTGTCAATCATCCCCTCCCCCGTGCCTGCTAGGGAGTGACCTTCTCCTATTAAATCAGGACTCATTAGTGCTGCTGTGAGATAGAGCTGGCCGACAGCCACACCTGCTGCGGATAGAGCTCAATGTACAGGTATAACAGATCGATATTCAAATAAAGCCTGTAAATGTTGCAGGAAGGGATCGCCATGCGCAGCTGTTTAGATTTCTGCTACTCCGAGTCGGTGAACCGTCAGGTGGCAGGATTTATGGACTTCAATATGTACAGTTATCCTAGTACATCATTACCCCCAGGTCCTTCCTGTCCTCGTCCCATTCCTTAACAAAGTGGAGATGACCATCTCCGCGACAGAAAAAAAGAACAGGAGCATGCTGGGATACCCAAACCACTCCCTCCCACTGGGAGTACATAAGCGGTACCAACCCAGCATGCAGCCTGTTCTTTTTTTCTGTCTTCCAACAGAATGGGACGTGTTGGACTTACCTGCTGGTTGCTTCACTGGACGTCTCGTAGGGGCTGCTGGGCTGTCCTCGCCGTCCTCTTTCCGCGTTCTCCTGGCCTGCCGGGCTTGCCAGGGGTCGCGTTGGATTCCACCCGGCACTTTGCGGCTGGGGCGCCGTTCCTCCCGGTCCCTTTCGGGTTGCTGTGCGCATCTCCCTGTGGCTTGGCCGGTCTGGGGGACGCGCGGCTGCGGCTGTTTGGCGGGTCCTGGGACTCAGCTGGGCGATGTTCCTGGGCCCCCTGCCTGGCGTTTGGTTTCCTGCCGACCTCCTGGTGCCCCTGCTGCTCGGATGGGTCACTCCGGAGCTGGCCTTGCTGTGGCCTCGGCGGCCGTTTTGGCGGCATTCTCCTCCCGGCGCTGGTTCCCTGGTGCGCGCCTGGGATGGCTGATGGGGGGGGGCAGTGAGCTGGTGGTGCGCTCTTCCTGCCCCCTTGGTGAGTACCGCATAGCGGTTTCAAATTTTTTCTCCATGATATGCAGGCTGCAGCAGCTTCCTCTGGCACTTTGTGTGTTCCGTCTTCTCGCCTCAAGGGAGGATTTTGGACTTTGAGGCACATACCTTACGAAGCGTTGGTGGCAGTAGGGTGGCGGCGTGGACCCGTGACTGTGCTGGCAGGAAGTTGTGGGAGTCTTTGCTGCGCACCCAGCATCCTGCTCATGCAATTTCGAGTCCTGCTTCTCATTACATTCATGGTGCAGGTCCATATGCCTCATTTCTGCAGGTTCTTTGTTCGCCCTCCGACCATTCGGGCCTGTCTGCTCATGTTCTCGTTTGGTCTCCGGGGTTGTGGTGCATCTGCCCTGGTTGGTGCCTTGATGGGGGACCTCCTTGGGGTTCCTGGTACTGTTGGTGTCCGGGTGCTTCCTTGGTTGTCAGGCTTTATGTCTTGGCTTCCGGTGCCTCCCTGTGGGCCCCTGGTCTTGTCTGCTTTCGGTGGTGTGCAGGGTCCGGTCTGGCTCTTTCCTGGATGGGAGTTCGCCTGGGTGTTCTTGGGTTGATGGGCTTTTGCTCTTTCCCTGGGGTTCGCTTGCAGCCCTGGCTGGTGTGTCTTTCCCCTTGCTTCTGGTTGCTCCCACCCTGTGCGCCTGGACCTTGCCGGGGTTTGGTCCCGGGGCCTCCTTCTTGCACTCCTTGCGCTCTGCCATTGTGTTGGGTTCGGCTGGTCTCCCTGTGGCCTTGCCCTTGTGGGTTCCTTGCTTTCTTCCGGTGCTGTTGGTTCCCGTCCTCCTCTGGTCTCTCCAGGTGCTGGTGGGTTCCTGTGGGGGCTTCTCTTTGCTGGCTCCTGTTCCTGCGTGCTGGCCCTCTGTGCTTTGCTGGTTGCGTGGGGTGTGGGTCGGTTTTTTGTCTCGGTCCGGGGCCCTTGCTGTCTCCGGCCTGTTTCTCTGCCTCCGCTGACCCCTGCTCCTGGGTTCCTGGCAGTCCTTGGGTTCCCTGTCCTGTCTTGGGCTGTGGTTTCCCCTGTGTCAATGCCCTCTTTTGGGCATTTTTTGCCTGGGGGGGGGGTCCTTCGGGGCTTCCTCCATGAGTTGTGTGTTCCCGGGCCTTTTTGGCTTTTCGCTGGCTCGGCGCTTGTTGCTGGTTGGCGTCTGTGCTGGGGGTCGGTCCCTTTTGGGACTGCTGTTGGCCTGTCCCCTTGGTGCTTGCCGGCCGTTGGTTTCGGGCTTGCTGTGCTTCCTTGCTGTGCTGGCCTGCGGCCTTGGCTTCTGTTCTTCCTGCTGCCCGCCCTGTGGTTTGGCTGGGTCGGTCCTGGTTCCTCCCGGGGTGGTGTCTGCTTGCTGGGCCTTGGCTCGCTTTGGGCTGTGTCTCCCAGGGTTTGTTGGCTTCTTCTTGTGGCCTCTTTGCTCTGTCCTCTGGGCCTCCGGCCGTTCTGCCCTTCGGGCTTGTGTTGTCCCTGGTCGGCCCTGGTTGGTGCCTGTTTGGGGTGCACCTGGGTTTGCCTGTTGCTCTGGCCTGTTCTGGTCGTCCCTGGCTCTTTTTTGGGGTCCTGCTGCCTTGCAGTTCTTGGGCTTCCTTCGGCTGTCTGCTGCCCATGCGCCCGTTGGTTCCTGCCCTTTGAGGGTTCGGGCCTGGTGCGTGAGTGTCTGCTGAGTCTCTGTGGCCTAGTGGTTCTGGTCTCTGGCTCTTCCTCTGGTGGTTGTGTGTTCGCATCCTGGTGTTTCCTTGATTGTGAGTCATCAGTCTTGCATTGCGGCATTGTTATTTGGCCGCCTGCGCTGTTGGGTGCTTGTTGCATCCTTCCGGGTGCTTTTGCTTGCCCCCTGCTGGGGGTTTTCTGCCTTCTGCGGGTTCGCTTGGTCCTCCCCCTGGTTTTTTTTGGGGGGGGGGCTGTTGTGTCCTGCCTCTGTTCTGGTGGGCCTTTAGCTTGTTGGCTTGTTGGGCTTGCCTTCGCGCCTGCCGCTCCTTTTGCTCCTGTGGTGGCTGGGTGTCGTTGGTCTTCCTTGACCTTTGCCTTGGGTGGCCCCTTGTTCTTCGGGTGCCCGGCTCTTCTGCCCTGCCTTGGCTGCTGTGCCCTTTCCCTGCTTGTGGGTGTTGGGTGTCAGCCTCCCCTGGTGTGTGGGCCGCTTTGTTGCTTCCTGCTTGCAGTTGGCTTTGCCTCGGGTCTGGGGCTCTGGCCTTTTCCCTTTGGGGTCCTGTTGTTGGGCCTGGGCTCCCACGCTGGCTCTTTTCGGCCTGTGGTGTCTGTCACCCTTGCTCTCTTGTTGTCTCTGGGTGTTCCTTCTCCCCTGGTTTGGGTCTGTTCCCGCTCCCCTGTTGGGTGGTGTGTCTTTGGCTTCTCCGGGGTCCTCTCCTTTGGTTTCTGGTGCCTGGGTTGTTCGGGTGCGCTCTTGGGGCCTGGGCTCTGCCTCTGTTGGGTTTGCCCTTGCGGTCCCTGTGGTTGGCCTCCCATTCGCTTGTGCGTGTGGGTCACTGGTGCGCCTCTTGGCTTGTTGGGTCGGGCTTTGTGCTGTGGGGCCCTTGTTGGCTTGGGGTCCTCTTTTGGTCCCTGCTTGGGTCCTTGCCTGGCCTCTCGTTCTCTTGGATTTTGTCACGGTCCTGGGCTGGTCTTCTGGCCTTTCCTGTGCTGCTCCTTTGCGGCTGGCTGGGGCTCTGGGTCCGATGTGTAGGCTGCTGGGCTCCCTCCCTCTGCTGCTCCGCTCTCTGGGTGGCCTGGCTGGGGTTGGCTGCTGTGCCTTTCCCTGTGCCCCTTCTTGGTTGGGGGTTCTTTTTGCCTCTCCTTCCGGGTCCTGGTGGCGCTGTGTTGTGTGCCTCCTGGCTGACTGGCCTGCCGGTTTCTCCGGCTGGCTTCTTGGGCGTTTGTGGGTCTCCTGCGGGGTTGGGCTGTTGGCCTCCTTGTTGGTCTTTCCTGTTTTGCCCTTCTATGGCTCCTCCTGGGGTTCGCCTTCGGTGGTTCCTTGGTGTCTTCCTTTCTCCTCCTGGCGGTTGGTCGGCTCTTGGTTGGTGGTGTTTCCTCCTTTCCGGTTCTGGGGTTTGGTTTCCCCGGTTCCGTGTTGGGCCTCTGTTGTTGTGTTTCTTCGTTCCTGCGGCTCTTCGGTGTCTCGGCTGGGGTTGGCCTTTGGTCGATCCTGCCCTGTGGCCCGGTCCTTCTGTGGGTTTCTGGCCTCCCGGTTCCCTGTTGCTGCTGCTTTCGGCTAGGGGGGTGGGGCCTTGCTTTGGTTCCCTGCCCTCTTCTCTTCCTAGCTGTTCCTCTGGGTGGGTGCCTGTTTGCTTGTCCGGTTCTCCCCCTTTGCGGCTCTGCTGTTGGCTTCCCCTGGTGTCTTGGGGTGGTCCTGTGGTGGTTGAGTCTTTCCTGGCTTTCTTGCTTTGGCGTGCCTCTTCGGTTTCGTCTTCCTTCCCCTCGCTTTTGGGTATGGTCCTTTGTGGGTTCCTGCGCCTGTGGTTCGCCCTCTTCCCTGTCTTGGGGGGAGGGGGTTCGCTCTCTGTCTTGCCTCTGCTGTGTTCCTTCCTGGGCCTTTGGCCCTGCCTCCTTGTGCGGCCTGTTCTCCTCTGCTCTTGGCCGTTGGGCTGGGTTGGCCTGTTTGGTTCCTGGTTGGGTGGCTGCCTGGTGGTGCCTGGGGCCGTGGGCTTCACGCTTGGGGGTTTTCTCCCTGGTCGGTTGCCCTTTCTGGCTCCGTTTCTCCGTTTGGGCCGTGCCCGCTTCTCCTGGACTTCCTTTGGTCGTTCGGGGGGGGGCTTGGTTTGGCCCCTCTGGTTGTTCCCTTGGGGCTTGGCTTTGCGTGTGTGGCCCCCTTCTGGGTTTC
The DNA here is from genome assembly GCA_963921515.1 of Calotriton arnoldi. Lineage (NCBI taxonomy): Eukaryota > Metazoa > Chordata > Amphibia > Caudata > Salamandridae > Calotriton > Calotriton arnoldi. Next base: position 6,165,535 of record CAWUFW010000044.1, read on the forward strand.
CTTGGGGGGGGTGTTTCTTGTGTTTTTTCTGATCGTCCCCTGCTGGTTTTGGGGTCTCGGCTCTGTCCACTTGGTTGGGGGCTTGGTTGGTTGTGTGCTCCTCCCTGCCTTTTTTTTCCTCTTTTCTTGTGGGCTCTTTTGCCCTTGTGGGATGCCGTTTTTCGGTCTAGTGCCCCTGGCGTTGGTGGGGTTCCGGAAGGCCGGCTTTTCTGCTTTGGTATTCTCCACTTTGTTAAGGAATGGGACGAGGACAGGAGGGACCTGGGGGTAATGTCCTATTACTTACCGGTAATCTTCATTACTCCTGGTCCCGTTGTCCTCGTCCCATTCCTTACATCCCTCCCTTCCTCCCTGGCGGCCGGCCTTCCGGTTGTTGGCTTGGTATTTTCAGGCTGCATGCTGGGTTGGTACTGCTTATGTACTCCCAGTGGGAGGGAGTGGTTTGGGTATCCCAGCATGCTCCTGTTCTTTTTTTCTGTCGCGGAGATGGTCATCTCCACTTTGTTAAGGAATGGGACGAGGACAACGGGACCAGGAGTAATGAAGATTACCGGTAAGTAATAGGACATTACTGGCTCCTACAGGATAGGGGGAGTGGTCTTACAGTTCATGGTACCTGCCCTGTAACTGCCCAGCCACAAGTGTACATCACTCGCCCCAAATAGAAAAGTCTCAGTTTTCAAGACAGTGGGGCCCAGGGCCGGCTTTAGCGCTGGTGGCGCCCTGTGCGACAATGTCTGTTAGCGCCCCCCAATGACCACCTCTGCCACGGATTCCCTCACTAGCACCCTTTAATAGTGCCAGTTTGTTTTATAGCACCACTCATACCAGTGTAAGGTGTCAGAGCACTTAACACCACACACACATTGCACAGAGACAATCATATGTGTGTAAATCAGTGTATAGGAAATGTTACATCAGATAGGAATACAAGGTGTAGTGTAGAAGTGATATGTCATCGATACTGGTAGGGAATATAGTTTGAGTCCTTATTCTGGAAAAGCCCAAATTCAGAATTTAAAACGTAACATCATTGTTAGGGGTTCTCTTTCATAATAAGAATTGTTTTCTACTCAAATGAACCCTTTTCACAAGATTAGGATGATGAAAGACTGGGCAAAAAAACATGTAGCTCTAACATATACCTTGCAGTTTGCATGCAGCTCTAGGATGACAGTTAATAGCTCAATGTTCTATATTAGGATTTTGACTTATAAACAACAAGTAACAAAAGGAGCTCTCTTACCGAAACAGTAACCCACTGACATATTTACATTATATGCACTTTGTTATCTGCATGGTGCACGATCTTAGCAGCAGGCATTTTAACCCTCTGCACTATCTTAGGATGAGTCAAAACTTCCACTAAACAAAACTCCGGTGCCTTTCCAGGAAGACGATTAATCACCGGACTTATCTTGACATTTTAATTGATGTCTGAAAATTGCTGGAGGCCAGGAACGCGGCAGCAGGTGCTTTTAAAATGATAGTATACATTTTGAAAAATGACGCCCCCACCCCAAGTCAACGCCCGGTGCGGTCGCACCGATCGCACCGCCCTAGAGCCGGCCCTGGTGGGGCCCTCTACCAAACTGCTGCTTTTCTCAAATCGTAGTGATGGATATGCAGACAGCTTTTGTGGAAAATCAGTTGGACAGTTTGCTCTGATTTATTCACAGCATCTAATGGGTTCTATGGCATCTTTGATGATCCTGAATGCTGTTGAGAACAGTGAGAAATCAGCTGCAGACCCTTACCATCACCTCACCTAATGGCAACCGCGGCCCGTGCAGGTAAGAGTGGTGGAGCCAGGTTGCGGGTAATTCGACAGACGACCACGAGGGAAAATTAAATAAATAATTAATTTTCCCACGTCATTGTCTGTCAAAATCCCCCCACCCAATCCGGCCCCACCACTCTTACCTCACGGGCCGCGGCTGCCTAATGGCGAGATAGGCAGACCAGATATTTCTCAAATAAACAATTTTTTTTATGTAATGGCAGCGGAAATAAAATTGATTCAGTAAAACATGTTCTTGTAACCCTCAATTCTCACATTCAACACTGCAGTGCAAAGATTAAATTCAAAATGGCTGCCCACCGCATCCCGATTAAGGGGCCGATTCCGATTTCGGCCGGAAGGGCACCGAACGATGGTCGGAGCCCTTCCGACCGAATCGGAACGTGCCGCTCGGATTCCTTTCCGACCGAGCCATTCCGATGGGCTCAGTCGGAAAGAATCCGACTCGGATTTCCGGATGGCTCACGACGGGTTCGGAGAGCCCGTCAGCCATCCGGAGATCCCTCTGTACTCCCCGGCTGCCTCTTTGTGACCGAGGGAGTACGATGGCAGTTTTCACTGCCTTTTCGTGCCGGTCTTTCCGGCACGAAAAGGCAGTCGGTCACTGTCTTTGGGGGCCCCCAGTGGGACCCCCATGGGTGCAAGGTCGCCGAATGGCGGCCTGGAGGCACCTATGGTGCCCCTCTGTTGAACCCTGCACCCGGTGGCAGGCACCTTGGGGTGCCGGCCACAGGGTGCAGGGTTGAACTGCACCCCTGCTTTCTCCAATGCCAGCATGCATTCCGTCCGGAATGCATGCTCCCATTGTGGGAGATACGAGTGCGACCGAACAGGGTTCGGTCGCATCGTACTGCCTGGGCCGTAACCGACGACAGCAGGTCGGTCGGTTACGGCTCCGGACCGATGTCGGACGGACCTGAGTCTGTCCGACATCGGAATCGGCCCCATAGTGTTACAATCAACGAACTGAACAAAACAATCGCCCCGTATTAGTAGACCCTTACCATCACTTCAGCTATAGATGGGCTAGGAAGACGTGGCTTTCTCAAAACTGCAGCCAGGTGTTGGGAAACAATTTTTATGAAATGGCAGTGCAAATGAAAGTGATCCAACAAAACATGGTATTATACCCCTCTATTCTCACGCTCAGCACTGCAGTGCAAATATCAAATTCAAAATGGCTGCTTACTGCATCAACGAAGGCTTATTAGAAATAAGAATTTATCCCACTGCACGGATCTAGCCCTTGTGATCTGGTTCAGGTAAGTCTCTACCAGAGGGGCATCATGACACATTCAAGATTGTGCCATTCAGGAGTTACAGCCCCTGGCCACACTTCACAATGGTAAGGAACAGCATATATTCTGTTTGTATGAAAAGCATTGCACCTCTTTTCTGGATGCTGTTCCGATTGAAGATATTACTGTACCTGTCACAGAATATTCACTGCTCAAAATCTCTTGGCATTTAGAGAAGTAATGCAATTACGTTGTACTGAAAAACAGGAGGAGCCCACGCAGAGCAGAGAAATCAGGAACCAAAGTGCCACTTGACATCATTTATAAACCCTTCCAGCAAATGTGCATTTCATTGTGTGATGCATTTCTAGAATTGTGTTCCTTTTCCTTTAGTTGCTCCCTATGTTCTGTTTCCACCAAGGCTTAACAAACCATTATATTATATTAGTGGAGCTGAAACCATCAATATTAATGTGTGTGCACAAACATTGACCAATTTTTGATAAATGAAGGAGAATAAGCCTTTTTAGGGACTGTTAATTTTTTTCAATTTTCCCGGTTTGAAAATAAAGCTAGACAAAAAAATACTCGCAGTTACTTTGGTAGCACTTGCCTCTAGTATTAGACCACAAAAAAGAGCGGTATTTTGAATATGTTCGTGTTTGTAATCATGCATTTTGACAAAATCTGTGTTGAGAGTGACTTACCTAAAAGGAAGGTGTATCACAGGACAATAAGCAGAAAATAACTAAGGAGATGTTCTGTCTTATGTAAGACACTGAAGCCCAGATTTACTGGGATTTTGCATCGGGGTTTCATCACTTTTGTGGCAAAACCTATTTTGGCATTTACTAATCCACGCATATTCAATTTGCGTGGCTTTGCGTGATTTAGAAAATACAAAGTAATGCAACGCAGAGCATAGTGGTGCCTTGCGTTATTTTGCGCTGGGTAGGCATTACGTTGGTGGAGGATGGGCGTTCCCATGCATCCACCCATGTATTTTGGTGGAAACCCAGACTTAAAAAGGCTTGTAAACCTGTTTGCATCAATATGACAAGCCTACCCAACAGATGCATAACCAGGAAAAATATCTTCCCTTCTCCTCGTTACTTCCTCTTTCCATATGAGCAAACAAATAACAATATATAGAATATCCCTCTAAGGATTGATTTTGTGCAGAAAGGCATTCCTTCCTGCACAAAAACAAACCTGCTTGTAACACAGGCTCCTTTGTGCCATGGCGCAAGGGTGCCAGCAGTGGTGCTAGGCAGCCACAAGTGTGCCAGCGCTAGTACAGAGCTGAACTGTGCAATATCTTTCTAAGTATGGTGTAGTTTAGCTCTCTCCTTTTCATGCAACACAGCGCAGCAACTTCCCTTGCTGTGTTATGTTACATAAAATTTTAGTAAATATGCCCTAGCTTTAGAAGCAGGAAATCTAGGCCCTCATTCTCCCTTTCCTTATTGGCCCAGTGTGTAATTGTGTGCAGATATACAGCTGTACATTTCTCTAATCTTGAAATGAAGAGTTGATACAAGTTAGAAGTTCTCTCATAGTAGATGTTTTTGAATTGGTGGCAGGATTTCTCAAGTTCACTTCCATATGTCTATTACTGAAAGCTGGGTGCTGCTTGAAGTGGAGAGGCTTTGGCATCCATCCCCTAAATGGTATTTCATGATACTGGAACCATTTAGTGCTGAGTTATGTTGTATGGCATTAGTTGATGATTCTGATGGTCACATTGTCATCTGACTTCTTCCCACTATATCTTCAGCTATTGTTACCAATACTTTAAAGTATATATAGTGTGGGTTTTGGCTCCACCAGAGAAGTACTTCTCTTTCGCCTTATGCTATTGGCTGTTTAGTGTATCATTCAACTCTTACAGCGTGACTGCATTGTAATACATTAGGGACAATTTTACATGTCACAGTACATCACACATTAAATTCTGTATCTTGTAGACAATTGTAAGAAAAAAGTAATCACTTTTTTGTTTTGCTTTTTTTCCTGGAGCTTATTTTTTAAATATTTAATCAGGACTCGAAATGTAAGTCAGACTTATAGGCTTTGCCAATGCTTGTTTCATTTTGCATCAGGCTATTATGCAACCAAACATCAAGATAGCTTTGGATGGAATTATTCCCAAACTAAATTTAACAATAATATTGATGATTATGAATACCTCTCCTACACCTGTCTGTACATCTAACCATACACTTATATGGTCCAAATGTAGTTTGTGCAGTAAATTTTGAAATGTTCACTTCATCCAACACCTCCGTTTTACAAGGGGTGCACGGAAGATGAAGCCTTCAACTGGTCAAACAGCAGTATTCCAGGAAAACTCTGGCAATCATCGATTTTCCTGGCTGTGAGACGGGGGTTTGTTAGTTGGGTAAAATTCACTATTAAATCTTAGTTGTATACAGGATCGGATTGGGGAAAAAAACAGGCCCGGGCACCAACACAAAATGGGTTCCCATTAGCAAAGCAGATAGCTAAGAATGAGGCCCACATTTGGAAACCAGGCCACTTTTGAACTTGTAAAGACCCCCTGTATAGGTAATTTACAAGGTATGGGAGACTGCATACATTTGTGTTTACTGCAGGCAATATTTCTGGTAATATCAGGGAAATCAACAGTAAAACTGGCCCACCTGGCCATGAAACAGGCCCACAAATTGCTGGAAAACCAAACCATATACTGACTCATCAGATGAGCCCTTCGGGAATTGCCAGATTGCCCCATAGGCCAGTCCGACCCTGGTTGTATCTAGGATTGCTGGTATGGTTGATATTTTTAAGAATGAGACCCAAAAGATCAAGGCCTGATTATTTCTGTGACAGCATTAATGCCTCTATCACAGAATCATCTGGTCCAAATTACACTTATGTCACTTCTGCATTTAGGAAGATTACACATTACTATACTTCTCTATTGTTGTAATGGAAGTAACATCCTTGTATGTAGATAATCCAGTAGGCAGTAGAGTAGGTTATGAGAAAGGTTTATTAAGACACAGTTACAGTTAGTTCCCAGTAACTGGTAAGATGGAAAGTACGCCCCACCAGGAGCAGCCTCCCTGCTGCTCAGCCCACTCCCACCAACTGACACTCACTCCACCAGGCACACACCAACATTCCATGACATCACACTCACCCTGGCTGAGCAGCAAGGAACAAAGCACTAGGGAAGAATGTAGTGCAGCAACACAAGATACAACATCTATATCAACCACAATATTCAAGGCCCTGCATTGTGTGCTTCATACAGCAAACATCAGCACAGTGGCGTAGCTAGACCATTTGCCGCCCGTGTCGGTCCCTGCAGCGGCCGACCCTCAGCAGTCGTTTGTAACAGCAGGGGGGGTGCTGGTGATTCCTGCCTGCGTTTGGTGCCCCACGACGGCTGCCCGCCCTTGCAACGCCACAGCCAATCTTACACAAGCTTGTCTCATAAAAAACACAATGGAGAAAACATACTTGAAGTATCTAAAGGACAGGGCTTGGTCGATTGCGTAGTCCAGCTTGCCTCATATGCTGCCCTTTTGGGTCCATTAAGTCGCGACCCTGTCCGAAGATGGTCATCAAAGATGGATGCAATACTAGTCCTTAGTTACCAAATCACACAAGTCAATCACGGCGACCCACATCTACCTTTTTTAGAGCACAACTCTATGACATTTAAAAATCATTGCCCTTGGCATCCACGCATTAGTATCACTGGGTTTGTTTTGTCCTTGGTCAATTATTTTGACACCAGCAGGTTTCTGGCAAAACGGGATAAATCTCACCGGAGCGGAGAGGCTCACAGGGGAAATGTGTTCGTGTAGAATATTTAACAGCAATCACTACGAACGATCACTTAGATTCATTACACGAATGTAAAAAAGAAACCGTGCCCAAAACACATCAATCACCCTCGGGAAAAGGCATGTCAAAGTATGTTAATAGTCTTTTTTGAGACTTTATTCGCAGCTGCCACTGTGGCAAATATCATAGGCCATATATGTAATTTTGTGGTGTCAAAGTTTGGGATAAGTCAATGATCATTCATTTAAATAAGGAGAACATAAAAGTGGAAAATTACTGAAACAGTTCTAGCGTGTATTTAAAACCACAGTCTTTTAATTCTGGTCATTGTTTGAGATTGATCAGTTCTTTACAAAATCATTTTTTAAAGGGGAAACATAAAAAGATATAGAAATACTTCTTTTGTAATTTTTCATTTGTAAGAGTTGTCACAACCTTAACTGAAATCTTTGAAATAAAAGATGATATGTAGCGACTTAAATGTTTTAAATTCAAAAAGCACAAAGTTAAGGAAAGATCACCAGAAATCGGTCCCTAGAAAAATGTCTTACTTTTAAGACAAGAAATAATTACAGAATAGTATGTATTTTTAAGACAAGAAATAATTACAGAATAGTATGCCACTCATTTTGTTCTACTAAATTACATCATGCAAATGGTCAGCGATGCTCCCTTTTTTAAAGAACATAGGGTCAGACACCGGGTGATTTTAAAGCAATATGCAGAGGGTCACACTTTGTGGTAAAGTTGTTAAAACTGAACAAAAACACATGTACCATAGCCGTGCTGGAGACAGCTTCACGATTACATGTAAAGTGGTGTTAGGTATACTACAAAACTAAACAAGCATTGGCATAGCCAATAGGTCTCGCCTTTGGGACCTTATAAGTGTTTAGTTAACCAGCACAATATCCTTGTGCAACAACATCAACTGTTGCATAGCTAAACACTGATAAGGTCCCAAAGGCGAGACCTATTGGCTATGCCAATGCTTGTTAAAACTGCCGATGCTCAGCACCGGCAGGACCCGGCCCACTTAAAGCCCTGGATAAGTGAGTTATGTGATGTTTAGTCTGTACGTTTTGGGTCGCTCGTGGCATACCTTCTCCTGTCTTTAACCAAAATTATGTTAGTAGCTAGTGTTGCTGCGCGAGCCCTTAGTTCAGTGCCCACCTATTCCCACAATATTTTGAGGCGAATGGCAGTTTTGGGCGACGGGGGAGGGGCTCGTAGGTTGCTCATCCTTTCCACAAAACTCTCATCCTGTACTACCACTACGTAGCAATGTGTTCTAGTGAAAGGAAGGAAATCGCCCACTGGCCTCTGCCTGAGTTATCGAGCATTACGCCGGGTTTAGTGGGCCCGAGTCCTACTGGACCAATGGGAGCTACGCCCCTGTCTTCTCTGGGAACGTGACGCTCAGCCTGCACTTTTGAGAGGGCCCGGGCCGCATGACTTCCTCTGCTGATCATTGCCTTCCTGATTATTTTGAGCGCCAAAGGCTGAGGGGAGCAGACGCAGAGAGCTCCGGTCCAAGAGTCCACGGTAGGGCGGTTTGAAGACTGTGGGTGGAAAGTTAACTTTTTAAACCTAAATGTGAACTTACTTTCCCTGGATTGAGGAGTCTTGTGGTCACTGAGGCGTAGCTTTCAATAGTGCAGCAGATGGCATTGGCACCGGGCCCAGAGGTGTAGGATGTCCACTGCACCAGCTATGGCTTTCTTTTTTTATTACCCGAGCAGGGTGCTATTCCTGTCTTGCCTCAGAGCAATGACACCTTTACAGTGCGATTCTGTGCCTAATGGGGCCATTGGGTTTGGGCTGGAGTGCCTCTGTGCTCCGAGCTGCAACGAGTGAATGAGGCTCTACTTGGAGACGAACTCCGATCTGCCCTTGACGCCAACCTTCCACTGTCACAACAGGCTCAAGGTCCGCACCGTTTTGATTCAACAGTGGGATTCACTGTATTATTATTTCTTGGAATGGTCTCGAGGAAAAGTGAATGCGCGCACTACGCACTGCTTCAGCGGGTACTTTGAGGCAGCCCTGATCCTCGGCATATGCCCCGTGGCACACACCAAGGAACTCTCCGTTCAGTGCAACAATAATGCGTGTTTTTCGTGTCAATAGTGGAGCACTTTCTTTAACCCTGGACCACCTTTACCCAGTCTGATAAAGGCTAGAACACGTCTAGAACTACGCACTGCTTCAGCGGGTACTTTGAGGCAGCCCTGATCCTCGGCATATGCCCCGTGGCACACACCAAGGAACTCTCCGTTCAGTGCAACAATAATGCGTGTTTTTCGTGTCAATAGTGGAGCACTTTCTTTAACTCCTGGACCACCTTTACCCAGTCTGATAAAGGCTAGAGCACGTCTAGACTTGGACTGTGTGTAGCCGGGAGTTCGCCTTTCTCTAGTCTGGGGGCAGCAAATGACGCGAAGAAACCCTTTCTCCTGTCCGCGGCCTTCCGTTATGCAGGCCGGTGAAGTATATGGCCTGGATCCTGCCTCGTTCCAGTGTACACTGAAGAAAGGGCGGCTTCAAGCTGTGACTGCACGGACTAGAGACATGGACTCTTCAAGTTGTACGATGTCACAGACGAGCGAAAGGGGGCTCCAAGGTATACACGGCCCCATCCTAAACAAGCACTAAAACACAAGTGCGGCCGCAAAAGTGAAAGGGGAGGGGTGGGGGGAGTGCGATTACCTTGCGGGAGCGAGCGGCGCCAGGAGCGATAATTGCTACCATATGGCGCCGCTCGCTCCCGCAAGTGAATCGCCAAACGTGCACGCGTTGCCATTGAAGGCAATGGAACGCGTGCACGTTTTTGGCTGAAAAGCCGAATCCATTGCAAAAGGTCTTTTTGCCTATGCAGCGCATGCGCGCTGCATAGGCGAGACCTAAAAATAGTTGTGTTATGTATTCTGACATACAACACCAGGAACCCCAAGGCAACACAGAAGAACAAGCATGCTGTCTCTGTTTAGTTCCTAAACTGCTGGGTCAATGAACATATTTATTTTCTCTGGTTGAAATTCTCTAGTCGATGCTCTAGATACATGTGCCTCATCAGAAGATTCCCACGCCAGCTGTATGATAGCTGATAGGCACATCTGATGAACGTTGTACATCAGTATGCATCCGGTGTGACTGGTCAGCAGAGCGAGGAGATTGTCACAATTAAATCTGCTGCACAAATCTGATCTATTTTTAAGACATTTTGCTTCGCAGTAAAAAAAAATACCAGATCAGCCAATTAAACATTTTTGTCGAAACTTCCTTTGAGTTCCAATAGTGAAGGATGCGATTAATTTGTGAATCTTGCCATCTGAGTGTTCATTGAAGGCTCTCGAGGTTCTCAAGAAAGCGCCTAATGGTGCCTACAACAGTGGGGCTCCTGCTTTGCTGTGACTGAACATGTATCCTAGTGGCTCTTCCAATACAAGATTCTTGAAATGATTTCAGCTATTTTGTCTGTCGCTTTCTTGGTCTCCTGAGCTTACTGTGACTGATCAATAAGGGACTGTTAGACCTGGCACCCTTCAGGTAGTTCAGGTAGTGTTCCCCTAAATTGTTTTGCTTTTTCCTCCTGGGCTTTGCTGATTCTCTTGTACTTGGCTTGGGGCACTTTCCCACTGTAAATGCAGCATGAAAGTCCGCACGCCCTTCCTACACATGTTAGGAAGTGGTGCTTACTTGATGTTTGTAACACAGGTCAGCAGCCTGCCATTGGAGGCCAGTGTGCGCGCTGGCTCCCATGATGTGCATAAACATGTTTACAGCCTGCCATTGCAAGCCGGTCTGTGCACTTGCACCAATGATGTGTTTAAACATGTGTCCAGCCTGCCATTGCAGGCTGTTGTGCGCACTTGCACCTATGATGTTTTAAAACATGTGGCCAGCCTGCCATTGCAGGCCGGTCTGCGCACTTGCACCAGTGAGGTGGTCAAACATGTGCTCAGTCTGCTATTGCAGGTCAGTGTGTGCACTTGCACCTATGGTGTTTCTAAACATGTATCCAGCCTACCATTGCAGGTCTGTGTGTGCACAATTGCACGTCTGCTCAGGCGTGCCTCTCTAAATCACTAGTCATCCTGAGAGGACCTTTCACTACCAATAGAGCACCCCGAGGATACGTCTTAAGGGGTGAAGTGAGTGGTAGGTGAAAGGCCTGGCAGGTACACATGTGTTTCCTGCCCAGGTAATAAGGAATACCCATGTGTGTTTTCACTACCTATGAGGTTTGCTCTTCCCATATGCTAACATGGGGAAATGGTTGAAATTTCTTCAGGCTGCAAGAGTGGATTGCAGTGGGGCAGCCTCATTGTGTTTCCTATCATAGAATTCACAATGACAAATCCTTTCTTGTGGTAAAGGTGGTTTTGTCATTACTAACTTAGAAATTACTCTCTTAGAAATTGGGCATTTCTCTGCTCTAAAACACTTTGTGTGCCTGTAGCTTGACTCCAGCCCGCACTGGAAGCTGGGGGAGCACATCTGGGCGTTCTCCAGCGACAGCTATAAAACATTGGGAATGCAACTGTAAGGACAGACCTCTGCCAATTCAGGGCCTGGTTGGATAGACTGGAGGAAGAGGTTTTGAAACTTGGCCTCTGGGAGCCAGATCATGGCCCCACTAAAGATTAAGATCTGCATTCCATGGCTCCATGGCAGACAGGACTGAAATTTAGGGTAGACATCTGTGGTTCAAAGGGAAATCCTCTGAACCACCCCCCATTTCAAAGGCACACTACAGTATAAATACTGGTGCCATACTTCAGCAGGGCAGAGATACACTTGTGGGGACGTAGGACCGGAGAACTTGGGAATGCGTGGTGCACACTGCCAGAGGAATGTGTTGTGCACTAGGAGGATTACTGCCATTGTAAGGGACCGTGCATCCTTCCTGAATGGTGGCTGGCTTGGGCTGACTACCTGCTGCTGTGTGGCAGCCTGATGTGTGCTCTCGAAAGGCTTGTTGGCTTGTCCCCTGTTCTTTCGGAGGTCTCTGGGACATCAAAGATCTCCTACGAGGGACCCATTCGATCTACTTGTGACACCCTCTTAAGTGCCCACCTAGTCTGCTGGATCCCAACTGGAAGCACGGCATGAGTGTGGAACTAAGAACTGTGCCTGGAGACTGGATTGCCTGGTGCGCAGGCCCAGAAATCTTGCCCACATCTAAGGTATGTCAAAGTATGTTAATAGTCTTTTTTGAGACTTTATTCACAGCTGCCACTGTGGCAAATATCATAGGCCATATATGTAATTTTGTGGTGTCAAAGTTTGGGATAAGTCAATGATCATTCATTTAAATAAGGAGAACATAAAAGTGGAAAATTACTGAAACAGTTCTAGCGTGTATTTAAAACCACAGTCTTTTAATTCTGGTCATTGTTTGAGATTGATCAGTTCTTTACAAAATCATTTTTTAAAGGGGAAACATAAAAAGATATAGAAATACTTCTTTTGTAATTTTTCATTTGTAAGAGTTGTCACAACTAAGGTATGTGGCCCATGTATTGTGGGGACCTCGACATGCATAAGCATCTTGTTTGTGGTGAGCGGATTCACTGGTTGTGGAATCCAGCGTGGCCCACTTCGTCGATCCTGCTGCATCTCTCTCATGAGACACACTGACTGCATGCTCATTATGTGCGGTGTCTGATTCACATGTTGCGACCCTTGGAGGTGGGTGTGTAGCCGTAGTAGTGCCTTATTCTACCTCGTGAGGCATTGCTGAACTTGCGCCTGTGTGTGTGATCGGAATTTGCAGCTCTTTGTTGTGTGTGACCGGAATTGTCTGGTGTGACCCATATCAACATGCACCGGACATTGTGCCTCATTTCCAGGGACATACGGAATTTGCAACTGTTCGAAGTGTGTGACCGGAATGGTTTGGTGCGATCCCTATCTATGCGCACCAGATGGTGTGCCCAGATGGCCTGGGTGCGAGTTTGATTGACGTGTACTTGGCGGGGTGCCTCCTTCTTCCGAGAGGGTCCCCTGCTTCATTCTCCATTCATCGATTGTTCCCTTTCTGGCCATCAGCGTGGCAGACCATCTGCGCCCACCTCACCCAGCCCCCGACGACATTGTGTTGCCAGGTAGTATTGCCTGGCTCGGGCTTGGGTAGTGAGAGTGGCTGACTGGGTTGAAGGAACGCTTCAGAGGGCGATCGGAAGCAAGTCAAGAGACTGTGTGACCCCCCTGTGCTTTGCAGAGCTGGGCTAGTACCAGAAGGCCCTTCTGGAACCCTGTTGAGTGACCGTCTATTGCCCTCAGCCTGCTTCTGCTCTGCATCCTGTGGGTGAACTTCCTGAGTGGCTGCCAAGCCCCCATTTGACGACTGCCTCCTAATTAGTCCTGCTACCTACCCCATCTGCTTCCCTGAGACCCTGACTAAGTGTGACTTCAGTCGCAAGCAGTCTAGTATCTGGGGGTAGGACTGGTTATCTTCCATCTGTGGGCGTAGGACAGTCGGGTGAGCTGGAGGGTGGAAGGAGGCTTAGCCACAGGGCCGGCAGTGTGGTATCTATTGACCTGCTGGGTATCAGTTGCATCGCATTACAGTGCTGAGTGCGTATGTGTGCGAGCGGGTTCCGTACGGACCTGCCTGATACCCGTTTCACAGCGTATCGGTGCGGAGTGAGTACGTGTGCGGAAGTGACAGTCTGCGGCCCACCTGTAATTCATGACACTGGCCGACGGTGTTGCCTTACACGTTGATTTCTTGCCAGAAGAACACTACGGTTGGCATTGGTTTTACCCGCACAGCTTCAGCCAGCGGTGCTGCTAAACAGTGTTATATTTCCTTGTATGTACATACTTCTGATATCATTGAGACTCGGGTGCATCCTATAACTGTGTGGTATTGAATCATAAGAATTGCTGGGGTGGGCCTGGGGTTGACAACGTGTTGCACCGCATAAGGGTGCTGGGTGGGGGGTTAGAATAGGGTCTGTCCCAAGTGTGCCTAGTACTGCTAGTAATATTTCCAAGTATGATTTATGCCCCAAAATACATGATGTTCATGTTGTGTTGATTATTGTGTGTGTTGAATACAAATGTTATTTACATACATCACGTGTTAAGTCTCTTTTGTAACGCTCAGTGTATTTATCGTGAGTGAGTGCTGTGCCAGTGCTTTACACATTGCCTCCATGATAAGCATGACTGCTCAGTGCTCAGCTACCCAAGGGTGAGCGCAGGTTATACAGTGTGTGTAATCACCCGCTCCTGACGGGAGTTGTAGGTTCTACCTGGCTGGGGCATCGCCTCAGCCAACCAGAAATACCAGCTCCAACATGGACAAACTGTAATATTTGTTCCAAGCATTTGTACATGTGCAATCTAATTTGTTCAATCATTCCTCTTTAATAGGCAACCAAATATAGATCACAGCTATTCACTACAGCAATCTGATGCAACTTGGGCAATTTTCTTTCAGTGTGGAGGCAGCAACCTGCACTGGTGGACTGATCCAAGGTTGCACAAATCATGCAAAGGATATCCCTTGCCATTTATCTTGAACCTCTGCAAACACTTTAGTCACCTTCAGAAGGTGGGTAAGTAATCATCTCATTACTTCCAATTAGCATACTCCAGAAATGTTATGCAATTTAGTAAGTGGCATGCTGGCCACTGATTTGTATAATGGTAAAGATAAAGAGAAAGTATTATGAGTGCTTATCATACACTCTCCATTCCCTGTCGAGGATTCCTCTATGCATTGACATCTGTAAGCATTAGCAGTGACCTGGGATTGTGACATCAGCTGTCCACCACAGCAAATACTTTGTAGAAGTAGGATTATGAGATGCTAACGGGGCATGTGCATGCATTATTGCGGATGTGAAGAAATTTGTTGTGTTGCAGCTTCTGCCACATTGAGGTCTCAATGACTCTATAAGGTGCAAATAGCCCACAGCTTTGTTTCTCCCTCTGAAAGTGAATTGTCAAAAAGATATACTGCTGGAATGGTCGTTAATATAAATGTAACTGTACCATATCACAGAAATTAACAAAGTGTTTTATTAAGTGTGTGTGGGGATGCAGAAGGTACTCGCAATCATATCCAGATATATTATGTGAAAAAGTGTCAATTGTAGGGGTAGGCAAAATTGCAAACAATTTTGTACAAGAAAGATGGGTAAGTCTTTTGCGAATTACATGTATTACCCACATTTCGATTATCTGCGTAAAAATTGTACCCGAGATAAGCCATCCTGTACAAAAGACACACGGGATGCTAGCTCGATGTATTGTCCATACATTTTTTAAAGTTACATGGGGAACGTTATAAGTGCAGCCCCATGCACCTGTTGCACACGTCCAGTTTAATTTATCTCACAAGATATTGTCTGCTTCAATCAAGTCTCTCATAGCAAAACTTATGAACAGTGAGCAAAATCCAGTACTTTTTCACAAAATTATTTGAATCCCTTCTCACTGTACCTTTTTCACACAAGAATGCAGTTCAGGTACAAAACATTCTCGCGAAATACTGACAGGAGAGTGTATCAAAGAAAAAAATGTCTCTTGGCAAGATATTTTCCGCCTCAATGAGCTTCTCACATGCACAAATTACATGAAATTGCGTAGTGCAAAATTTAAAGTAATTTTGCCTAGTGTGAAACATGGTAATTATGCAAAGTACACCAGCATGGTTAAAATTTCTCCCATGCCTAAAAATTATGCAACCAGCATACTCATAAGAAAAACAGAAGTCACATCAAATATGAGAAGTCATATCCGCGTTGTGGGAATACCAATGTCTAAAAATACCTCATGACCTTCCTGAGGTATGCCTGAAAAGGTGCCTCTACTACAGGCTTCCAGATGTACAGCTGCAAATGTTTCTGGATTGGAAAAAAATATTAAATTTGCACCTATTAGTAGGAGTAAGCGTATGAGTGCAGATTTACTACCATTTTAGTAAATCATGCACTTTGCCTTTCTGTCAGCTTACACTAGGCTGTTTTGAATACCCAAAAACAACATAACACAAATCAGCATCAATTCAACACAACATAATCAACTTTAACCTGGGTATTACACATGGGCATAATATCTTAGTTAGTTCTTTTTTAATGTGG
Organism: Calotriton arnoldi; assembly: GCA_963921515.1. Lineage (NCBI taxonomy): Eukaryota > Metazoa > Chordata > Amphibia > Caudata > Salamandridae > Calotriton > Calotriton arnoldi. The sequence goes on from CAWUFW010000044.1 coordinate 6,181,494, forward strand.
ATGCTTTACTTTGGTTTACTGTCAGTGCAGTTACAGTGCAAAATAGTTCTTCAGGGAAACCCCTTCCTTTGGGAACATAGATGGAGCCCCAACAAGTTAAGATGGCCACCGGTAGCTGCTTTGTATTTAAGGGCGGTGTTTTTTTTTCCTGCACGCGCCGTGCGGCCTGCTCCCAATACTGTGCACACTTTTTTCTCCACCACTCGCCAGCCCCAGCCAACAATCTTTGTGTTTGCCACCTACCAACACCGATGACTTGGATATCACTTCGCAGACACTTCCATTATCCAGCGATATTCGAAGGTAATTTTTGCTCTTGAAGCGCTGTGCTCTATGCCCAATACGCTTCGCCAAAGTGTGAGCTCTGTCTGTCCGGGGTGACCGCTGTCTGCTCATCACTACATATAATAAGTGGCAACTCACGGTGTAGAAAGAAAGTACTTTATTACTGGCAACACAAGACTCTGAATTGATTCAAATCCCAACCTTCTCAAGAGCCTGGTAAACATGTAATTCTAGAACCCAGCATACATAGCCCCACAGATGCTTTTAGACAACAAAAGTGATCATCAATATACAAGCAAATACTACAAGATGGCTATATGGTCTTGGTGTTACATATAGACTATAGGGATGGTTTTTTTGTTGCTGCTTTACTGTTTGATATAACGCCTCCTAACACAGATCACTGTACATTTAATCACATAAAAGACGAATGTTGGGCTTCATACAAAGTGACACAAGGCTGTTTTGTACATAATTTGCCGTGGTTAGTTCTTTAAACAAGTGATACGACGGCATTAAAATAGAATCGAGCTCATTAAGAACAAAAAAGATGGCTCCAATCAGGATCAGCTGCAATAATGGCTGTGCCTGGGGATAAGAAGGAATGTCTGCTTGTAATTTAAAACTTGCTAATGTCTTTCTTCTCTTTTGCTGTGTTTATTTTACATAATGGCAATAAAATATCCCCATGAACAATATTGTCTCAAAGAGGAGTTAGTAGTTCAGCGGATTCATTTTTTATCAGCTTAAATTCCATTTCTTTTCTTCAGAGTCAATTAGGCCGGCACAATTGGTCTGTTAAATACTTGACGCTGACATCCGTGGAATGCACTTCCCTAATTTGATTGTCCACTAGGACCACTCATTCTTGCATCCTTCCCAGGTGGGTAAGTTGAGTATAAATAAAAAGCATAAGTGTTACACGTGTTATTGGCAGTATGTATAAAGTGCAGAAGTACAATATAAAAAGCAAGTTTTCATGGAAGTGTTAATCTACCCCCTCCAATGGTTCCCCCCTTTTATTTATATATAAAATTTGGGGTGGGCGTAAATGGCGTAATTCTCTCCAGCATAATTATGTGTAATTAGAGAAAAATTACTTGTAATTATGTGTAATTGTGTGAGAAGTGTAATCCAGCAATTTGCACAATTTTCTTAGTGCAAAATGCACTCTCACGTCCAAAATGGGCCTGAGGATGCATTTTGCGATAAGAATGTAGCACTAAATGCTAATGCTTCAGAACACAAATAGCAGTAGCTAGAATCTGCTGGCTATCTCTTAGTTTGTTGTTCCTGTGCTCTTGTGGTACAATTTTTATACCACATTACTCTCAATTACTCAAGCTGGCATAATCGCTTAATTTCAGTAATTTTGCATCACAAGAGTAATGCGTAATCACTGAAATTACTCCGCCGTGATAAAACCTACTCCCAGGCCTCTATAAAATACTAAAATAAAAGGTGCATTATTAGAAGCAGTCATCCGCAAAACTATAAAGTAGACAGATAGGTGGAAATGAAAAAGTTAACAAAGTTGAATATTTAGTCCTGTTGGAGGTCTTTTAACACCATCACTTGTCACGATTCACAAATTCAAATGGAGTCCATGAAGTGTTCACCCAAAGTGATTTTCTTTATTCACGTAACATATATTGACAGTAGGAACAATTGGTGCAAGAAACAGCCAACACGTGTTTCGAGGAGTCATCCTCTTTCTCAAGGCTGCAATGTGAACATAAAAAAAGACATCTCAGACATATACTCTAAAAAGAACTTTGAAAGTAAGAGAGAGAGAGGGAGGGAGAGACACAGAGAGAGAGAGAGAGAGAGAGAGAGAGAGTGTGCCTGCGTGCCTGTGTGTGTATGTGTAACGAAATATGGCACTTGTGTTGAGCATACACTTTGGTCACACACTGCTTGTTCACCAGGGAGAGAGAGAGACAGAGAGAAAGAGAGAGAGAGAAACAGGAAATCATAGAGTTAATGTTTATGATCTGGAGCTATAATAAAGAGACACCTTCTCCAACCATCACTCTCATGCCTGCGTAGATCCATAAATACGAAGAAATGAACAACGAGAATTGTGTATGAGGCCCATTGTGATCTGTTCTGAAACTCTCACCTTGACTTCCTCATTAATCCAATCATTCATATAGTTAGAATCTACAGCACAAGGTGATTTTCGGAGTATTAATAGCAACCGGTGCATGTGGGACTTCACCATGTAATCTGCATAATTCTGCGCACATCTAATTATTGGTGAAGTGGAGAATTAATTTTGCATCATTACAGCTTTCAGTTATGCCAGTCATTTTGACCCACTTCGCCCTGGAAGCAGGTCTCGGCTCTCAAAAGATAGAACTGCTACATAGGGAAACACGACGGGCCAAATTTATTAAGCGTTTGTACAGATGCAAACCTCATGCTGTGCAAAAACATAGCAGAGAAAACAAAGCTTATTATTTCTGTGTGTGCCAACGCTGCCCTCATTGTGTCAGCACAAATGGGATGTGATCCTATTATCTCCTGTGGAGAGGAAGGTGTGCACAGTTTGGATTTTCTAGAAAACATTCTAGCATAAGACCAAAAATATATTTTATTTAAGGTATTTAAAATAGGACAGACCTGGCTACTAGGAACTGCATAATGCTTATTTTTTAGTATTTCATTGCAATCGAAGCATCTGTACAATAAGGTGATAGACATAGAAAAATATATTGTGAAGGATGCAGTTGAGACTCGGCCTTTGCAAAGTGCTCATGGGGAACTGACTCGCGCAGAAAATGTCTTGCTGAGAGGCATTTTATCGAACCACGCACCTTCTGGTATTTCACACCCATTTTTTGTTTTTGACCGAGGTATGCCCCCACGTGAAAATGTGAGGCGAGATACTTGCACCACATTTTGTACCATGTGCACAATTTTTTTTAAAAAATTCATGGCAAAAATTGCTAGTTCGTTCAACTCTAGTTGAGACCGGATTACCGAAATCCGGATTTGATTGGAACAGGAATGTAAACTTGCAATTGATACAATTCATTGTGAAGATGAAATGGAAAGCACAAATCAAATTGTATTACACATATTTGCATTGCAGTCTTAGGCTAAGAGAGACCGTGACTTTTCCAGGATCAAACAAAACTTGGTTAAGTGCCAGGATTATAAATTAGGCCACCAGGTTCCAAGGGCTTCGACCTAGTCACTAGGACCCACATGAATTAAAGCATTCTGCCATAGGCACAGAATGGGTAAAACCCTTTCATACATCTGGCCCTCAGGGCCGGACTGGGAACACAAACCAGCCCTGGCAATTACATCAGACAGGTTGGGGTAGGGAGGGCAGGGGTGGGAGGGTGCTGGTGGCAAACACTGCTGCTACGCTTTTTAATACAGCGTGCCGATATTGCACCACTGCTGCAAAACCGGCCTCCAGTTAAAAAAACGGCCCCCACCGATCCAAAACCGGCCCCCACCCTTTTGGCACACCGGGAAAACGGCCGGTGACCGCTACGGCCAGTCCGGCCCTGCTGGCCCTAGGTCATCTCTCTTCAAAAACAAACCTTCCAATGCTTTCTTGGACCAGCTCCATAAAAAGCCACCATTTTGATATAGTCTGTATTTCAGTACACAAATAACTCAAACGTTATGTTTATACCTTGTCTTCAGCTATTGTGGTAATGATGACATAGTTTCTATTTGTTCACAATCTTAGTGGCTCTAACAAGGACGGTAACATTCTTGGTTTATTCATGCACTGGCGGAAACTATTTATCCGACCCAGGTATATAGTCATGGACAAGGTTTTCTCTTTGTGAACAGAATAGTGATCCGCACACAATAGCCTCAGATCTGCATTTATTCACGATGCACCAGGCTGAGCTCTGTTTTGGGCAGGGATCCTCATTATCGCTGTACATCATGGCCAATGTGCTTCCTGTTGAAGGAACAAGGCTTCTTTTGTCGCACAGTTATGAGTGCATAGCACACTAAACTTGTTTTGTACAAATCACTGTTTTCCTTTTCTTGAAAAAAAGTATTTGAATGGCAAATGGATACTGCATTCTGAGGTAGGCATTTCCTATTGTTGATTTCCAAGCAGTTTCCTGCAGTAACCAGTGCACGATGATTCTACTATGCTGCAAGTGGGTCCGTCCGGTTACTACTTATGGCAGCGCACTATTCGACAGGTTTCTTTCTGCCAGGTAGCATTAGGTAACATCTAACTTCCTTTGCACCCCAATGACTTATGCCCTTTTTCTTTACTCCTTTCTGAGCCCCAAGTGCCCTCATTCTTTCCAAGCTCCCATCTTTCATGTACTTGTATCTTCCAACCCTCCCGGCCACTTGTGCCTCCACCGCTTCCCTTATTGCAGCCGCTTATGTCACTGAACCTTCTACCCTTCCAGGCACTGGTGTCCCTGGAACGTAGTGACCCCCAGCTGTTAATGACCCCATTGCTTTATCCATGCCACCTTTACCACTCGTGTCCCTATATTTACATAACTTTATCTCCTTCATCCACCCATTATTATTATTATATTATTATTTTTAAATTTATATGGCGCAACAGCTACCCGGAGGTTTCCCGGTGCCTACGGACTTGACGCTAGAAAGAGAAGGGCAAAAACTCTAGTGGTTGAATAACCACGTTTTTAGGCCTTTGCGGAATTTGTGGTAGATAGTTTCATGGCATAGTTGAAAAGGGAGTGAATTCCATAAGGAGGGAGCTAAAAAAGCAAAGGACCGTCCGCCCATGCGTGCTCGTTTGATCCTGGGTACTTGAAATTTTAACTGATTAGAGGATCGCAGGAGATGAGCAGGGAGGTACGGGTGTACCAAGGCGCTAAGATAGAGTGGTGCTGTACCCGCTTTGATCCTATGCATATAGCAGAGGGCTTTAAATTTAGAGCGGTTTTCCATCCTGAGCCAGTGAAGGTCACGAAGTGGACCTGAGATAGAGGCCATTTTAGGTAGCTGGCACAGAAGTCTGGCTGCAGAATTTTGGACCACTTGCAGTTTCCGAAACACCTCCTTACTTGCGCCCAGATATAAGACGTTGCCGTAGTCCAGTCTGGACACGATCAGCGCCTGGATAACAGTTTTTTGCGTGGGAGGTGGAAGCATCCATAGTATTTTTTTGAGCCATTTTAAAATTGTAAAACAAGTTGAGGCGACCTTAACCACTTAAAAGCGAAAGGGGGGTATTGGTTATCACAGGGTGTGGATTGGCGCTTGCCCAATATCGTAGAATTAAAACGAAGAGATATCTGTACGGTGCAACAGGTGAGGGAAAACCCCTAAGCCCTCAATTACAGACAACAAGTCTGTCTAAGTAAATAACGTCAAACCCTGTGCACACGCATGAAATAATTATAATACAGAAAGTAGAAATGAAGACAAAGTGTTCTTGCTTCAGGTGTAGGTTTAATGTTATGTTGCTTCACAAGCCAGCCAACACGTGTTTCGTCCTTGGGTATTAACCCTAGACTTCTTCAGGGCTCCAAATTATTTAATCACTCTTTGGACCTTCCAGCTGGTGATAATTCCGACCCAGCAGGTCCTAATATTTTTCTTTTATTTGATGCTGGATTGACACTGAAAAACTTTTTAAGTTTCAAGTTTCTTACAAATTTAAAGAGGTCAATTTTGGTATTGCATACATCCCCCTCATCCTTAGGATTGTAACTCAAGCCTCTCTCAAGAAGAGAGACCATATCTTGGTTAAGTGTCATAGATGATAGGTTGATGACTTCCACCCCTTTATCACCACAGTTTCCTAGTTCTTGTTGTCCCCTGATCTTAGTTTCTTTTTGTAATTCTCCTTTTCCTGCCCTTTTTCCCCTGCGGGTCCTATGTCTTGATGTACTCTCCTGGGCTGTGCTCTGTTTCCCTTTCTTATCCTCTGTACTTCGCATAAAAAAGAAGAGGATTGGACCTGCCTGATGTCAGTAGACGTGCTAGCATTATCAGCCTCACTGTCACTAGTAAGGGGAGCATTCAAAGAGGTTGAGCTGGATGAAACAGAGATAACCTCCTGTCTGTTAATCTTTCCAGTCTCATTCCCTTTTTGGAACCACTCATCATATTTCTTAGCAAAAGTGAAAACTCTCCCCTCTTTGTAATCAAACTCATCCCGTTTGAGTTTTCTCGCCTTTCTCTCCTTAATGTCATTTTGATGTCTAGCTAGAATCTGCGTGATCTCAATTTGAAGTTTGGAGACTTTCCTTTCTGAGTTCTCAATTAGAATTTGAGACCTTAAACCCCTAAGACCTTCCCTACGTTGGGGATTGCTTTTCATCATACTTATACTAGTGGTATTGCCCTTAGTAAGGTTATCGAACAGTTCTTCTGCTATTTTTCCCTGTCCATATTTGTGGTATATAAAACGCGGTAGCAGCCTACCCTATACCACTAGTATAAGTATGATGAAAAGCAATCCCCAACGTAGGGAAGGTCTTAGGGAGAAATTCCTCAGACTAGAAAGACTTAAGAAGAGTGAAAACTCTAAATGGTGGGACGGGGCCACACTCAAACAGTACTTACGTCTAAACAGAGTTCCGAGGGGTTTAAGGTCTCAAATCTTTCCGACCTACGATGACCTAGAAGAGGACCTGCTTAAACAATGGGAAGAGGCACTAATACACAACTCACAAACACTAATGGGTATTCTAATTGAGAACTCAGAAAGGAAAGTCTCCAAACTTCAAATTGAGATCACGCAGTTGGAGCAAGAAATAAGAGATTTGGACTTAAAAGAGGGCACAGAGAAGAACTATGTAATACTTAATGAGATTCTAGCTAGACATCAAAATGACATTAAGGAGAGAAAGGCGAGAAAACTCAAACGGGATGAGTTTGATTACAAAGAGGGAGAGTTTTCACTTTTGCTAAGAAATATGATGAGTGGTTCCAAAAGGGAATGAGACTGGAAAGATTAACAGACAGGAGGTTATCTCTGTTTCATCCAGCTCAACCTCTTTGAATGCTCCCCTTACTAGTGACAGTGAGGCTGATAATGCTAGCACGTCTACTGACATCAGGCAGGTCCAATCCTCTTCTTTTTTATGCGAAGTACAGAGGATAAGAAAGGGAAACAGAGCACAGCCCAGGAGAGTACATCAAGACATAGGACCCGCAGGGGAAAAAGGGCAGGAAAAGGAGAATTACAAAAAGAAACTAAGATCAGGGGACAACAAGAACTAGGAAACTGTGGTGATAAAGGGGTGGAAGTCATCAACCTATCATCTATGACACTTAACCAAGATATGGTCTCTCTTCTTGAGAGAGGCTTGAGTTACAATCCTAAGGATGAGGGGGATGTATGCAATACCAAAATTGACCTCTTTAAATTTGTAAGAAACTTGAAACTTAAAAAGTTTTTCAGTGTCAATCCAGCATCAAATAAAAGAAAAATATTAGGACCTGCTGGGTCGGAATTATCACCAGCTGGAAGGTCCAAAGAGTGATTAAATAATTTGGAGCCCTGAAGAAGTCTAGGGTTAATACCCAAGGACGAAACACGTGTTGGCTGGCTTGTGAAGCAACATAACATTAAACCTACACCTGAAGCAAGAACACTTTGTCTTCATTTCTACTTTCTGTATTATAATTATTTCATGCGTGTGCACAGGGTTTGACGTTATTGACCTTAACCACTTGCTGTCTCATAGACAGTTGAACATCAATGATTATACCGAGGTTGCGGATAGATTGTGAGGGGTTGGGGAGGTCACCCATCTGAGGTGGCCAATGCTGGGGACCCCAGAGGCCGTTATTTCCACCGATGATAAGGAGTTCCGTTTTCCCTCCATTTAATTTCAGCCTATTTGTATGCATCCAACCAGCTATTTTTTGCAGGCCTGCCTGGAGAGAGGATACATTAGAAGTCTCCTTGGAAGACAAGGAGAAAATGAGCTGGGTATCATCCGCATATGAATATATGGTTAGCCCAGCCTCCTCAGCAATAGTAGCCAGGGGGCTAACATAGATGTTGAAAAGTAGTGGGCTGAGAATAGAGCCCTGTGGCACTCCATACGGAGAAGCATGGGTCTTAGAGCTAGCCGTAGGGGAAAAGACCTGGAAGGTCCTGCTGGACAAGAAGCTTGACAGCCACTCGAGTGCTGATCCGACAATGCCCCTAGAATGTAAGACTTGTAGAAGAGTCGTGTGGGACACAGTGTCGAAAGCAGCACTCAGGTCAAGTAATACCACAGTGTCTCCCTTATCAACACGTTGGCGAATAGCTTCAGTGACTCCCAAGAGTGTGGATTCCGTAGAGAAGCCCGCTCTAAATCCCGATTGGGATGGGTGTAGAATGTTTTGGGAGTCAACGAACTGTGTCAACTGGAGGTTAATATGTTTTTCCAAAATTTTGGAGAAAGCTGGGAGCAAAGAGATTGGGCGAAAGTTAGATAGAACTTCTGGATCAGAGTTAACTTTTTTAAGAAGAGGAAGAACCATGGCATGTTTCCAAGCCGCGGGTACCATAGCTTCGCGTAGCGAGGCATTTAGGAGTTCCATAATGGTATTAAGTATAGGTAAATCCAATTTTTGCAGGATGGAGATGGGGAGGGGATCTTTAGGAGAGCCAGATTTGATGCTAGTTAGAATAAGACAAAAGGAAGGGGTGTCGAGGGGTAACCAGTTATCGAGTAAGTGGCCTGGTCTGTCAATTGTGTCCTGAGACAAGGTTATGGTGGTGCAGACTGATGATGCGGCAAAGGTCTCAGGTAATAACTCCATATTGGTTGTTGAATTGTTAAATTCTGCATAGATTTTATCTATTTTATCAATAAAGAATTCAGCCAGATCTTCGCATTGAGCTTCGTTTAGTCCCGGTGGCTCAGGATGGCAAGTTGTGCCTGACAGTTCTTTTACCACTTTAAACAGGACTTTGGGGCTGTTTTGTGATATTAAAATGGTGTTATTAACGTGCTCCACCCGAGCGGCGTTACACAGGGCATGATAGCCTTTTATAGCTAATTTATAAGTAAGTTTAGCTGCCGGCGCATATTCTTTCCTCCAGCGTCTCTCCAAGGCTTTGCATTTAGATTTTTCTGCCTTTAGTTTTTCAGAAAACCAGGGGGCAGGAGGACGATGATTGTTCAATTTTTTATTTGACAGTGGAAGGCATACATCAATAGACGACGTCAACCAATTATGAATAGTGGCAGCATCATCTATATTGGTTGCGGGGATAACAGGAATGGTGTCCTTAAGATGATGATTAAGGCAATCAACATCTAACTTTTTCCAATTTCTGAACCCCGTTTTGGTGGAGGATGTAAAGGGGTTATCAAGCCACATTTCCTGTTTCACCTTAAAACCATCCACAAAGTGATCTGACCATAGTATAGGTAGGGCTGGCTGGCATGAGATATTGGCTAAATTAGAGAAAATAGGGTCCAATAGATATCCTGCCTTATGTGTGGGTCCTGAATTACATAGTGAAACGTTCATGGCAGCCAAATCAGTAGTGAGAGTGGAGCTAATGGTGCAAGAGGCTTCATTAAAATGTATGTTAAAATCTCCTAAAATAGTGAAATTAGTGGCTTCCAACAGTAAAGGGGCGATAAGATCTGGGAGCGCAGCTGCCCATGCCCCAGCCGGTCCCGGCGGGCGATAGATCAGAATCCCCGAGAGGGTGAAATTAGGAGTAAGAGAAAGTTTGAAAAGACTGGCTTCACAGCCCTTAAAAAGTAAGTCCTCCCACTTGCAGGTGTAGACATTTTTGAAAATTATTGCTATACCCCCTCCGATTTTGTCCACGCGATCCTTTCTAGACATCCTTCATGACAACTTAGTTTCACTTACACAATGCTATGAGCAACGCATATGCAAAGGCTGTGTGCCCTCACTCTTCTCTGCAACCTATTACCTGTCACTACCCCTTGCTCAATGAAGTGATTGGTTTCCTCTCCCTCTATTGCTCCTGCTTTAAGCCTGCTCATTTTCAGTTTACCGTGATGCTTATTCCTTTTCCTCTAACGTCTCTGTTGCTAGTTTCTCGCCCTGCACCATGAATGTCTTCAACATGGTTGCTTAAATGCAGACCCGAAAAACAAGAGAGGGGAGGTAGAGGAGACAGACAAAGGACTCATCCTCCTATTCATTGTATTTTAAACAAAGATAGCCCCTCCATCTTTCAGGACTTTCTTTCCACTTCAGTTGTTATTTGGAAAACAGAAAGTTTTCTTTAAATTACCCTTACCAATCAGGGTTTCCCCTTGGTGGCATGCTTCCTCATTGAGTTCTTCCCGTTCCGTTGCAGAACAGGGCGTGCTGCGACCTACGGGTTACGTGGGAGCACTTTTTGGTGCTAACTATAAAATGCTTAAACGCAGAGCCATCTTAGTGTGCTGAGTAGGTGCCAGGCTTGCATATTCCTTTGCAAAAAAAACCTATGTATGGTTCTGTGTGAGGGAAGCTTGCCTTGATACTGCATGTGTTTATCTGTTCTTTATGTGTGTGTGTGTGCGTGTGTATGTGTGGGTGTGTGTGTATATGTGCAGGTCTGAAAGTCTTTAAGTGCTTGTGTGTGTATGAAACTTGCAGTGTTACTTCTCCTAGTTTGCCTGGTCTTTTTGTGTGACGGAAATTGGAATTGTTAATACCTGTGCTGTTCTTCTGAGTGTATAAGGAAGCTTCCGCTTTTGCTGCAGATGTACCTGTTGTGTGTGTCTTCATACACAGAGACTTGGTTTGCTGTTGCCCGTGTTATCCCTGCTCTGTGTGTATGAGGGAAGCTCATAGTGATAACTGTCCATTGTGTGGGTATGTGTAACTACGCTTGCACTGCTGCTGCCCATTCTGTACCCAGACTGCGTAGGTTGCTTCCCTGTTCTGAACTGTGGGTGTGGGGTGGTGTGAGGCCGGTAGGGCACAAGTCGGGGGTACACGCGGGTGGACGGTGTCCACCCACTATTTTCACAGGGTGGACGCCGTACACCCTGCCAAGAAGTTGGGCCCCACTGAAAAATAGGCTGAATTCGTCCTGGTGTAATTTGCAATCACTGGGACACATTCAGCAGCGCCTGCACGTTGTTGTCTGCTTTCGATCCGCAACAACGTGCAGGCGGGGAGGGGGCTTTCTTAGTTAAGACTCCTGCTGGGCCCATTACAAAGGCCGAATCTGAGGGGTCATCAGGCCTGCTTTTGTTCGAGTCTCCTGGCTGGCAGCAGTCAGGAGCCTCACACCTAGAAGCAATGCAGCAGAGGGGAAACAAAGGCTCACACCTTGTTAGCACTTCACCCATACTTAAGAGAGGCAGCTTTTCACTTTGTTCAGGCTCTGTTTAGGAGATATGCATGCACTGTAAGAATGTCAGATGTGTTGGTCTTTCCCAGTATTTTCACAAAATAAATAGCATTTACATAGTGCTTACTACCCCTGAGGAAGCGTTGTAATAATTTAAATATCACAATTTTTTCTTGTAAAGCACTATGGGTAGAGGAAGCTTTACGCTGACAAAAGGCAACATTGTTTTATGAGTAGCTTACAAAAGTGTGACTCTTCTGCCTAAATCAGGAGGGTTTCCCTATATACTCGAAATGTGCTTCAATGTCCTCATGATAGACGTGTTAAAACATATATGTGCGGGCTTAAGATCTGATGTCACTTCTTATGATGCCACTTCCTGTGATGTCACGTGCCGTGATGTCACGCGCCGTGATGTCACGCGCCGTGATGCCATGCGCCGTGATGACACACGCTTTGATGTCACATGCATACTGATTAACTAGGTTAGTCCCCCCACTTCTTTTTTTAGGACTTGTGCCCTGAAGCCCGGTGAATGTGCTGCTTCATGACTTGCACTGGTTCTGTCTGTGAAGGAAACTCATTCTACTGCGAGCCAGGATCTGTTCTGTCTGGGACTGCTGTTTGAGAAAATCTTTCAATTTGTAAAAGATAAAACTATGTCTTGGATGTATGATTCTGAGAAGGAAGCACGTGCATTCAGAAAGGGTCACAGTAGTTTGACCTACACACATCTGGAGGGACAGTTCTTTCTCGTTAAAGCTATAGTTTGCTATTTCCCTCTACAAGAAAGGCAATGTGCCTGTGACTGGCGGCTGCTGTGACCGAGAGCATTCTGTGCATGAGTCTTGGGATAAAGAGTCAGTGAATGAGCTAACACAGCACACAAGCTCCGATTCATAGAAGTAGGAGGGTTAACAAAGCAGTACACCAAAGCTGTGTGTCCTGGAAACTGTGGAAAGACTACATCTAAGCACGCATCACCGCAATACATTGAAACAGAAAGTAAGATGAACACAGCAGAATTTATCATCTTTCAAGCAAAGAAACTGAATGGCTGAGGTGTCATCACTTCAGAACCATAAGTCTTGGTAATATAAAATGGATGAGTGGTGCAGCACCAATGACCAGTCATCTTTTGAAAAGCAGAACAATCAATTTCAGCAGTACTCACTGCTTTCTTGTGACTGAAACAGAAGAAGGACAAGCATGTCCATCTCCAGTAAAAAGCTCACCATAGATACAGAAATCATTAATGTGCCAAGCCAATAATCCTTGTCAGTGATGCAGTGCCACTTTACATTCCTCTTTGTTTTTACTTCATCTTGCATTCCATGAGTGTTTGCTTTTTCCAGATGTGTTTCTGTAGTTTTTTTCTTCATGCAGCTCTTGTATAGTCATAGTGCATACTGTGAATTGAGTTGCTTCTAGGTGTCTGGGTGAGTTCAGATTGAGGGTGGTTCTTCATAATGAGGTACAATTGAAAGCTCTGGAGTTGAGACTGAAGGTAGTTTGAGTTTCTCACACTTCCTGACAATGGGTTATAAAGGTGTTCAGACTACACGCTCATCCAATCCTTGGCCTTCTGCAGAAGGCACAGAGTGGTGCTTAAATATGTGGCAAATACAATTATCATTTATGTGAAATTGTGTGAAGGAGGTATACAAAAGTGTTGAAATATCGAAAGCGCATAGCAAAAGGATATGCTGTGCTTACAGGTGTGGGGGAGAGAGTGAGAGGGAGAGAAGAGAGAGAGAGAGAGAGAGAGAGAGAGAGAGAGAGAGAGAGAGAGAGAGAGAGATGAAGAAGATGGGGTTGATACGTGAGGTATGCAGGTGGAGGATTTCAAAAAGATGTGTGGAGAAGAATGGCATACGTGTCTAACAGACTGGGAGACAACAGAGGAAAGGGCTGTGAAAGGAAGAGAATGAGATACTCCCAAGATCACTATCCCTTCCACACACCATAGGAATGTTTAATTCACAGTAGCATGCTGTTAGAATTGAAAGACTTTCAATTCTAACATTCAACAAAATCATTTTTATTACTCGGTAATTTGATATTGGTAACAAGGATTGGCAAAGCCAATAAGTCTGGCTTGCATTAGGTGTATATTTGTTTATATTTGGATGCAAAAACAGCAGGCATCCGAGGGCTGGTCAGGTGGCATGCGTTCTGAAGCACAGAATTTTAGTTCATAGGTTTAAGCCACGCCCTCAATTACAGCCCCTTGGAAAGAATTCTTAGTTACCCTTGTATGGCCACGTCCCCTTTTGGAGACCCTGCACCTTTTTACATTTAAAGCACTGCGACTACACAGTTCTTACAGACCAAGGGCCGTCAACATAAGCTCTCCTTCTCAGCAGTCGCGGCTCCTGGAGGGAGTGCTGCGGGGCGGTGGGGCAGGGGAGGGGCAGGGTGGGGGGTAGTAAACTCCGGCATACGGCCGAACGGAGGTAAGTACATAAATAAATAAATTAAACAAATTACATTGCGCTGCTGCAACGCCAAATGGCGATGCGGCGTGCGCAATGTAATTCGTTTTATTTATTTATGTACTTAACTCCGTTCGGCCGTATGCCGGAGTTTACTACCCCCCACCCAGGGCACAAGTCCTAAAAAAAGAAGTGGGGGGACTAACCTAATTAGTCATTATGCAAGTGGCATCACGGCACGTGACATCGCGGCGCGTGACATCACAGCGCGTGACATCACAGGAAGTGGCATCACAAGAAGTGACATCAGATCTTAAGCCCTCACATACATGTTTAGCAGGTCTATCATGAGTACATTTGAGCACATTTCGAGTATACAGGGAAACTATCCTGATTTAGGCAGAAGATTCACACTTTTGTAAGTTACACATAAAACAATGTTGCCTTAAGTCAGTGTAAACTTCCTCTACCCAAAGTGCTTTAAAAGAAAAAATAGTGATATTTAAATTATTACAACGCCTCCTCAGGGGTGGTATGCGCTTATATAAATGCTATTTATTTTGTAAAAATACTGGGAAAGATCAACACATCTGAGGTCTTACAGTGCATGCATATCTCCTAAACAGAGCCTGAACAAAGTGAAAAGCTGCCTCTCTTAAGTAGTGTGAAGTGCTAACAAGGTGTGAGCCTTTGTTTCCCCTCTGCTGCATTTGCTTCTAGGTGTGAGGCTCCTGACTGCAGCCAGCCAGGAGACTCGAACAAAAGGAGGCCTGATGACCCCTCAGACTCGGCCTTTGCTTTTGCATTTGTTAAGGGCCAGCAGGAGTGAGAAATAAGGAAGCCCCCTCCCCGCCTGCACGTTGTTCCCGATCGAAAGCAGACAACAACGTGCAGGCGCTGCTGAAAGTGTCCCGGTGTTCGGAAATTACACCGGGACGAATTCAGCATCTTTATCAGTGGGGCCCAACTTCTTGTCAGGGTGGACGGTGTCCACCCTGTAAAAGAAGTGGGTGGACGCCGTCCACCCACGTGTACCCCCGACTCGTGCCCTGCCCCCACCCTGCCCCTCCCCCGCCCCACCGCCCGCAAGACTCCCTCCAGGAGCCGCGACTGCTTCTCACGTTTGTAATCACCAATGCCAGAAGACATTCCAAAATACACACCTGCAACACAGGAGCACGGAATGATATTTTGTTTTTCATGGCCTGCTCGGATTTGCATAGTGGTGACTTATCTGTATGTATCCTTGACTTGTACACATTAAGACGATGGTTTCCTTTTATTCTAAGGCGAATGGATTTTGTTCCTGTAGGGTGTCTGAACCAGGGATGTAACACAGGCCCTTGTAGCCCCCGTGACTCATGGGGCCACCAACTCTTCAAGGGCCCCCATTCAGCCCAGGGCCACGTATATCTGTGAGTTGTGGTGAAACTTAGGGCCCTTCATCACATTCTGCGGAGGGTTGGGGGCCCATTTTGCGTTACGCCACTTAGTCTGTACAACACATTTACAAAAGGGTGTGAAACCCTCGTCACCTCTGCTATCAGGGCACTGAACGGTGATATGCGCGCCATTTAGCAAATTATGCCTACAGGACGGCACTGTTTTCCGGCAAGGCGGAGTGATATCGTTAAAGCCTGCAGCTAAACTCATATGTACTGAGGCCTCGCAGACAGTTCTGCTTTTATAAGACTGATCTACGACATCCATATGTTCCCCTGTCCTCTACCTATATCAGACGATTACCTCAGCAGCTGAGCTGTGTTATTGAGACATTTCAGCGTGAAATTTGTTTTTCCTCACTGAACTTTAAGCGGAATTTCAAGTGCCAAGTCTCTGATGCCAAGTGGGGCTATTAAGAGATAATTACTAATTATGCTAATTTGAGAAGTTGCGCTATTTCTTTCCTGGTCATTTTATCTGCTGCTCTCCTGAGAAGCGGTCTCCATTCAGTGTTAATAACCTTCCGCGTGTGGAGGACAGCGTGTCCTAAGCCCGCGACTGCTGTACACTGGATCAGGAGATATGACCGTGAGGCTGAAAGGAGCTCCCGCCTTTTTTTTCTGAGGAGGCGGTCGTTGCGATGTTAATCACTTTCATTAACGACAGAATTACGCGATATGTTTGGTCACCATTAATGCTCTGATAAATGGTTAGTGTAGCGCATCCTATTTCAATTTAACCCTTTCCTATCTGCTGGGAAAATACTTCATTTATTTTTCTTTTTTCCCCTGTCTTCAGCGGTGTGCGTGCTGCTTTATATTTCAAGGCCCACAAGCCCGGTATGATTGATACCGCGCTTCCCGGTGGCATAATAAGCTAAGAGTACAGTATGATGTGCACAAATCAGGTCTTAATGCATTCCTCTGCAAAGATTTCAGCAAAAAAAACGGGTGCATTTCAGCTCTGTCATGTTGCTCAAATATATTTTCGTTTGGGGAAGCAAATTACACAACCATTTGTTGCCTTCCACGAGTAGCGGCTTTGATTTGAAAATGTAAGCATACCAATAGCAATGTTTATTTATTTTTATATTTTTTCCAAGCAGTTTTCATTGTAGACTGCATTGCAGTGCCTCAATAAGTATTAATTAACCACACCCCATTGTTTCTGTCAGGGACCCCTTTGTTTCCTTTTGTGTAGCGGGGAGGGGACGGGTACTTGGGTAATATTTAACTCTTTACAGCCTGGATACCTAGTGGTCTTCTGTAAGATTGCACGGTAGGTTAAGCACATCACCAGTGGGCCTCATAGAACATAATGGAGGCGCTCGATTCATGATGGGGCCTGTAATTGCTTCAGGTGGTACGGGGTCCTAATCAATGTATCAATGTCTCCCACAACAAGAGAAGCAATTACCCCTTCCCATCCCACCCACCCAAGTCCTGGCATGGGGATCCATCACCTATAGCTTGATGATATAGGAGCTGCGCCATAAAGGACAAAAGAGATCAGCGAGGAGTCGGCCGGGTCAAGGCGCGGGAAAAGAGCGGCGTACACTGAAGCTATATTTTGTAGCTGCAAGAGAAGAAGCTCAGAGTGCCTGGTGGAGATGCTTAGACGGAACGCGGGGGAGGCATTTCATTTCTTTAGGCTATACATTATATGTTTCGGGTAAAAAAAAAAGTGTACAAGCCACTGAAAACCCATCTAGAGCTGGCTGATTGTGTGACATGGCAAACAACAAATGGATTTTGCCAGAGCAGGAAAACAGTTTCAAAATGTTTTCTTCAGCATTAACAAGATAAATGCATGCTGCACTCAGAATATAGTAGAAGTTATTATATTATATTAACATTATCCATAGAACACACTTAGTTTGAACACTATACACCAGATTTTGTGAACTGAGCCTCGTTTTGTTGTGGTGCGTGCAGGACAAACCTTCGTGATCCAAATGAATATCAGAGCACGGCTATGAATGAAACAATCATCTTCTCATTCTATTGTACTGGTGTATAGTGTATTGATGTGTGCCTGTGCGGTGTGCTGCATAATATAATGCACACCTTCCCAGCACAACTGCATAAAGGGCCTTTCTCTGAGGGTGCAGTGGTGGAGGCCTGCATGGGGGTAAGTGCAATGTCTGACTGCATCTCTCTTGAGGAGGGCTTCCCGTGGCCCCATAAAGACAGAGGATAGTTTTACATAGACTTGGCCTCTTGCAGGCATTTTATAAGCTGTGGCTGGCTCTATGACAGAGATTTTCTCAGCCTGGCTTGGCTTTGAGTGGAATCCTGGAACCCTTGGGGGTGGGGATGAAGAAGTCTATGACTGCTCTACCTATAAAGGTCCCAAAGAGGGTCTGTTGTGTCCTCTTTTCCTGCTTTCAGAGTGCCTCTGCTCAAAGAAACAGTGCAGCTCACATCTATGTTGGGCAATGTTCTTCACCTCCTAGAGAGCTACATTTTCTGCTGTGTGATTATTATTATTACTAATAATAAAATGATGTAATTTTTAAATGGCATTGATACGTCAGTTTTTGACACTGCTAAGCACTTTAAATAAGATTTCTCATTCTTACACAATATAATAGTAATTAAACCATCAACTTTGGAAGGATGAAAGACCAAGTTACAATTGCAAGGATTTGAATTTCTGACATGAGCATACCAAGGCACCAATTATGAGTTTGGGGCAAATAGGTGCAGTGATTCTGGGTGGGTGGAATTACCATTTCTAACAGTTTTTTTCAGCACTTGTGTATTCCTTATTCCTGTTATGAGGTAAAGACCACGGAATGGGGAATAATTATAAGGAGCCTGATTTACTGGGTGAAATACCACACCGAATTCCCAGTTCCGTGGGGCTTAAATCTTTTTTATTAATCTCAAAATAGCACTCATTGCCATAGAAGGTCCTGGCCCTTATGGAAGCTGCTTTGTGTGTGGAAGTACTGCTTTTGACAGGACAGAATGCTGGCACTCACAGTCAAGTTAGCCAATAGCTGAAATGCTCTGGTCCACAGCCCCATGCTGTATGCTTTCGTGGGCAGAAGAAAGATTTGAATGAAACACTAACAGACTAATGGAAAAAGAGGGTCGGCTGAATGTCCCTTTAAGTAAGTATATTACATGTATATGTTTGCAAAATCAAAAGGTCTTCACTAACATCAGACCTATGAAGCCATGTCACAGCAACATCATAGCACAAATGAACTGCCTTCCCATCTCAAGCTTCAATATTCATGCATGCTAAAAGCCCAACATACAAAGTAACTTTTTACCTAGACAGGAAACTCACTAGATATTGATTCAACAAAATGTAAGCAGTAGCGGAAGTGACATTCTTCAACTTTTAACCCCTAACAATATCATATGGTTGACGATTCATCCCGCACTTAGATCCACAGCATCCACCTTCTCGCTATTGAGATCTCCAAATGAGAACTATGTCTACCCATCTCACACCTTCATTTTCAAAACCCAGTGATATAAATTTGCCAAAGCCAGACTGGGAACCAAAACCAGCCCTGCAAACATTTTTCAAACCAGCCCCATAATGGACAAAGTGAGCTAGTTTATTGAGCAAACCTGACCAACTCAATTGAGTTCTTGGGGATCCTCCTCTCATAGAAAAGTTTTTAAAAAATGGGCACATATTACATTACAATTTTTCAAATATACTGGCCAAGCACTTTGAAGCTGGGTTGTGGCTGCCAATTGAGCCCTAAAAGCTGCCCCCTAGTTTGCAGCATGTCGGGGAAATGCCAGAGTGCTCAAATGCCCAATCTGGACTAGCACATTGCCCATCCCCAATGCCATCTGACTCCTGAACTGTACTGCCTTCCTTATGCATTTCTTTTCATTAGAGATACATTTCATAAACACAACTAAGCTCTCTGCTGCAATAAGGTTTCCACAGATTCCTCGTACACAAAATAAACGTACCATTTGCACAATATCATCAATATAAAGTGACCATTTTCTATGTGGCTGTATAGTATGGTCTCTAACATACAGATCTGGGTCAGACTTATGGGAAAGCATGCAACTTAAGTGTGGAAAAGACTGATTAAAAGAATGCACATTGAAGACTTCACTGCTAGTGTATGTCTGTGGAGCAACACAAATGTGGAGATTTTGTGTCCCGCTTACCTAAACACCAACTACAGAAAAAATAGATTTTCTGCCATGGACTTTACATCAATGAGATAAGCAGTATTTTTCTCATTCTCACTTCCTTCCAAGAGGGGACTCTGGAAACGTTTATACACACAACAACATACTAGAAAGCACATTTTTAATAATACTGTTGCACATAATGTGCTTCTGGGCACTTTTTGTGGTGCTGTTCACAAAAATCAAACATCAAGTTCCATGTAACCTAAATGTACTATTTGCATGACCTACTAAGGTCAACAAGGCAGAGGGCTCTCCCACAGACAGCGTGGAACATGTCTTTGCTTATCTGCATGGTGTGAAGATGAAACTGTACATTCACTCGCCGAAAGCAGATTTGAAGGTTGTGTTGCCAGCCTGGGAGCAGCTGCTGATTCAGGATTTGATTTTTCAC
Organism: Calotriton arnoldi; assembly: GCA_963921515.1. Classification (NCBI taxonomy): domain Eukaryota; kingdom Metazoa; phylum Chordata; class Amphibia; order Caudata; family Salamandridae; genus Calotriton; species Calotriton arnoldi. The sequence continues at coordinate 6,201,486 of CAWUFW010000044.1, forward strand.
CCATCGCAGGCAGACTGGATTTAAAATTGGAATATTGTCAGAGACTAACAGGCACATCATTATTACACATCTGGCCTTTACAACTGCTGTAAAACGAGCCAGGAAGTTATAGTCTTGGTACGGAGAGGAATTCCTGTGCACTCAAATGTCAATGATTTCCCCAATATAATCCTGATCACTGCTCCTTTGGTTTTAGCACCACTGTACTTTTGAGATTTAACCTGGTTAATTTTATGGCCGCTGCCGCACTTTCTGAGGAAAAATATCTGGCGCATGCGTGAATGCGTTTTGCTCATTTAGCAGCCTCCTTGCCATTGATGAAGTGCAGAATTGTGAATACATTTTTCTGAATACAGCTAAAGAAAAGGGAAAAAAGCAAGTTTCCTGTTGGTCTGGAGAGTTATTCGTGAACCAGAGCCCATGACCGTAATTAACTTGTTAACGAATTGGATAGAAGAACGCGCTATTATTATTGACTGATCGTTATACGTGTCCATCTTGTCATTCTCAAGTACCATAGGCAGCAAACACCTATGCTCCATGTGTCGTCAGTTTACCCATGTTTGGACAGAAGTGCAAAGCAAACGTCACTAGTATGGTATAGTACTATTACCTGATGACCACTACCTCTACCTACTACTACGTCAGAGCCACCACACAAAGATTACCATTCCTGCAAACAGATAAGGATATCATGCAAATTAGCACTGCTTCCACTCCACTATGTCTGTGCTAACACTAAACATAAACTCAGCACTAACGCTTGCATTAAAATTAATTATATGAAACCTTTACTTAACCCCTGTAGAAGCCACTGCCCCAATTCCAATTACATTAAATTATGTTTAAATAAATAATATTAAATGAATAGTTTTAAATTAAAGTAACTTTAAGTGAAATAAAAAAGTAACCTTGACACAGTATATTCATAGTCTCCATAGTCCTAAACCTAACTTTTGCCCTATACCTAACCCTAACTAATTTTAATTAGTAACCTAAGCATAATAAGAAACTATTACATTATCACATTATACATACACTGATATTGCTCCACGGTGGACAGTTTGTATTGTTCAGAAAGACCCAGACAATGGAGCACCAGAGAACTTGTCAATGTATTTGACTCCTCTTTTAAATAAAGTCTAAGTGGGTTATTTTGATGGCGGTCAGACTGCATCCGATGGCTCATCAGATGCGGTCTGACCGGCATCTGTTGCTGCGGTAGGAACGACGCATTACAATGCATGCTGTTGGAGGCAGCAGGTGGAGGGACAGTCCAACCCTTTCGGACAGGCTCCTTGAGCCCATCAGACCGCCGGAAGGTCAGTAATCACTACAATAGGAGCGGTGCCTTCTCAGGCACAGCCGTAGGGATTACAATGTCTCTTTCCGCCTGCCCTTCCATGGCGGTTCACCCGCCATGCAAAGTCAGGCGGAAAGTGACTTTGGGGGCCCCTAGCAGGCCCCCCTTCCACCCTGGCACACTGCTATGGGGCCTGAGGGGGAACCTATGGTGCCCCCCTAAGCATCCCTGCACCATATGCGGTGCCTGCCACATGGTTCAGAGATGTTTTCAAAGTGTATATTTCCTATTGCGTCTTGTGCCGCAGCCCGCAGCACAAGCCACAATAGGAAATACACACTTTGCGACTGCCGTGAAGGCGGTCGCATTATATGTAGGGCAGGGGGGCCGCTGACTCCTTGTCGGGCGGCCATTCTTCTGCTCCGGTGCCGGACGGACAAGAGTCCGACCGGCATCGTAATGATTCCCTAAGTCTCAGGACACTATCCAATGGAGTGGAAAAAAGCATTGGTATGTCCCCTCCTAAAGAAAGCTTCACTGGACCCAGGTGACACTAAACATTACAGACCTATCTCAAGGCTCCCTCTTCCTGCGAATATATAGAAAAGGCCATTAATGAAGACCTTAGGGATAATCTGATGCACATGATGATCTTGATCCTTACCGACATGGTTTCAGATCCCAACATTGCACAGAGTCAGCGTTATTGATCACCACAGAGGAGATTGCTAATTGGTGGATCAGGGAGATAGAGCTGCATTGATACTTGTTGACCTCTCAGCCGCATTTGATACGGTGAACCATTCTACGCTTGTCAGATGGTTGGAGAATGTTGGGATTAGAGGTGCAGCTAGGGGCGGCTCCTCCATGTGGGCGGAGGAGCGTCGCCTACTACTTTCTCGCAGTGCGAGAAGCAGTAACATAAAATGGTATGCATACCATTTTATGTTACTGATTCTCACCCTGCGAGAAAGCAGAAGGGTTTGGTTGGGGGCGGGTGGGTGGGCGGTACTGCAACACGGCAGGGGAGGAGTGGCTAGCCCAATGTTGTGGGCCCTGACTGTTTGGTCGGCCCTCTGGGGCTGACCAAACCAGTCATGCGCACTCTGCCATTTTCTCCATGTAGGCTGCATGCAGCCTACATGGAGAAAATGGCGTCCCCATAGGCGCCTGGCTGGGCACCGTCCCCACCAATCACAATGCTGCCATTGCAGTGTTGAGATTGGCTTAGGGGAGGGGAGGGAGGCTGCCTGCTTCCTGCGAGGAGCAGAGAAGCAGAGACAACGCTGGACCAGATCAGGCCAGCTAAGGTAAGTTATTTAAAAAAAAAAAAAAATTAAATCTCCCCCCGCACGACCCCCCCCGTCCCCCTAACCCGCGAGTCATGCCAGCCGCGACTTGGTGCAGCCCTGACCATCCTACGATCATTTTTGTCAAACAGAGAACAAAGGGTGTCCTTTGGAGAATTTACATCAGATCCTTTTTCTCTACCTTGTGGAGTACCACAAGGGTCATCTCTGTCACCTACATTGTTCAACATTTACGTTATCCATCAGGGTGGCAGTGGTATCCCTAGCAGATGATATACAAATCGTGGTATCGATATCATCTGATCTTGATCAGGCCACCAGCAATTTTCAGAACTGTCTGGCCGGGATAGTGACCTGGATGCAGGATAGCTGTCTAATGTTGAACTCAGAAAAGATGGAAGTAGTTCTTTTTTGTTTCAAATACTTCTTTCTGGAACACTTCATGGTGGGTGACAAATCTCGGGCAGCTTCCTTGCCCTGTATTGAAAGCAAAGAACCTGGGAGTGCTATTTGAAAATCACTTGTATTTTTCTGCCAAATCAACCAAATCACCTCCACTTGTTTTCATCTCCTCAGAGTTCTGAGGAAAATATTTCTGTTCATTCCAGCAGAATTACAGAAAACAGTAGTGGTGGCTCTCGTATTATCGAATATAGATTATTGTAATGCATTGTACCTAGGCACCCAAAATTGCTTGCTTCGAAAACTTCAATCCATCCAAAATGCTACGGTCTACTCTTGGGAATTCCCAAATTTTCTTCTATCTCAAAAAGTATCAGGAATCTTCATTGGCTGCCTGTCAGTGACAGATTTAAATTCAAAGCTTTGTGTATTGCGCACAAAGGAGTGCATAGAAGGGGGCCTGGGTACATCCAAGAGACTTTTGTCTGGCATGTACCTGCTCGAACTCTTAGATCCAGATCAGCAAGATTACTCTCGGTCTGAAAAATAAAAAGGGAAAGATGGGGAGGGAGAAGTTTTTCCTTTGTAACCTGTAAACTTTGGAATTCGATGCCATTTGAATTAAGACCAGAACAGAATCACTCCTCCTTCTGAAAGTCTTTAAAGACATGGCTGTTTTAGAGTAGCATGGCCTGTTAACATTTGCAATATGTTTTTCAGGTGCTTCCAGTAAACACTAATGCAAGACGCCTCAGCTATTGCGTGCTCTATATAATTATTTTACTTACTTACTAACTTACATTGCTGCTTCAATAATACATAACAAGACACCAAAGTTTAGCCTCTCCAAACTGTCTCTTGCTAATTGCAATCAGGATACTCCAAGTTCAAGGGGATGAGGGTCACACATTACACCTTTTTTGGGTGTCTTTTACTACTCAGTAAGGCAAAGTGGGCAATTTCCCTTAGTTGCATTATAGCCCATGGTGCGCTCGCCCCCTGCTTGCTATAATTTCTTTCCGGGACTTCAACCCTCTGCAAAAACTCTGAAGCTTCTACCTAGGCAGAGCCAAGGGAAGATGTAGCATATGATCTACTTACCAGGACATCTCAATCCTAGATTTACTCCTGCCATCAATCGGCCCCCTAAGCCACGTGCAGCAGCTTGGCATGTGAGATTTCTGGATGTAGTCTAATGAATGCCAAAATTCACTCTAGTGAGAGACTCGAGTTTTTAAAACCCCAAATAACAGTATTATACCTTTCTCAACCTATTTGATGGCCTATGTTTAAGCAGCTTGAACTTTGATAAACATATGTTACATGCATTGCTGGGTTACTTATTCTTTGTGCTTATTAAAACATTGAATAAACATTAATTCTAGTGAGGTCATGTTTTTTCAAGTAATACTGTGTTGATACAAGGCCTCCAAGTGCCACTCTTATGTTTGGCTCTAAAAGTGTCAATACGCAGTATGGTTAGAACACTCTGTTCAGTGTCTGTATCAGGGCCTCGGAATTGATGAGGCAGATTGTAGAACACACTAACAAAATGGCCCAAGGAGGTGAAGAAAGGAGGCTGGTGAGTGGACAGGCACAAGACCACCCCGATGGTGTCCGACACCTGCCAAAAGTGGGCGAGTTGTAAGGTATGCATTAACTGTGAAAGAACGTTTATTTTTAAGACTAACTTTAAACATTTGGTACTAAATGTGTGAATTTTCAGACAGTGATAAAAAGCTACGAGTTCAATAATTAATATTATAGTCTGTTATGGCTGAGGGCCCTAACGGTTGTTAAAGGCCCTGAACCTGAGTTATAGGCCTGAGCCACAGGCAAGGCCTACAATGAGGGTGTGTACCTCTAACAACAGCTAAAGCCTTAGATAGAAGGGCTTTAATGCTATTAGAACATTCTACCCACCAAGGGTAGAATGTTCTAAAATAAAAATGGAGGAACAGAAAGACAAACATTGGAATGTTGAACTATTATTGGCCCTGAGACACCGCATGGTCTTCATTGACCATTTTCCATTATTCTAATGCCTATTATGGTGGGACATGTCTGGAAAAAGAAGGAGGATGTCTAGTGGTGACGGGCCATCTTCCTCCTCAACTCCCAACTGCAAATAAAAGGAGTATGACAAATGCCCTGGGTGCATATGGCAACAGTGCAGAGTTCAGAGGAAATTACCAAGGATTAGGGAACATAAACCATATCTATTCCCAATCTCTAAAAGAAGAACACTTGAAACCTATTTTTTTAAATTCAACAATGGCATCGTCTGGCATCTGTATGCACAGTTCCAACCAATTCCCACTGTGGATCATAGCAGGCCATTGTTAGTAGCTTTAGGAGGACCAGCAGTGATGGAGTACCTATTTTGATAGCAGGAGCTGGGCTTGGTAATTGTTATCACATCCCTAGAGGCAGTTGTAGCAGTAGGTGCCAGAAGGAGGAAACGACAGAGAATGAGCAAGAGAGAGAAAAAGAGAGAGGGAGAGAGAGAGAGGGAGAGAGAAAAAGAGGGAGAGAGTGATATAGATGGAAAGTGAGAAAGAAACAAAGAGGGTAAAACAGAGAAAGAGAATGAGTGAAAGGGAAAGAGAACAAGAAAGAGAGAGAGGCAGAGAGAGTGAGCGAAAGAGTGAAGAAAAATAAAAAGATGGACAGACTATTTGCGGTTCTTATGCTTTATCTTCATCTTTTAGGGAGTATGTTGGCATTTACCCAACAAGTGCAAGAAATGTTGGCCTATTTTGGTGGGTTCAGCCCATGTTATGAAAACCCATTGGCAATATTAATCGATATTTTAGAAAGCCCACTGTAGTGTTGTGACTTTTCCTCTTTCTGTGCTCTCTCTCTTTCCCCTTGCTGTTCAGCCTGAGCATGTGTGGAATCTTGATGATGCCTTGGAATGTTGGGTGCCTGATCTGAGTCAGTTGGTGATTGCAGGCTGAGCAGCTAGGAGGCTGCTCCTGGTGGGGTGTACATATTGGCCTACTTACCACCTTGGCTATCTACCTAAAGCTTCTGTAACTTGAACCTGAATAAAGTTACTTCTTGGAACTACAACCTGGCCTTCTGTGGTCTTTCTACCTTCAACATTTTGGCGACGATTGAACTACGAACCTGCGTGATTTACAAGGAATGCTTAAATTGCTACTAACTGGAACTAAAATACTGCAACTTAAAAGAAACTCAAGCTCAACGTATCTACGAGTTACCTCCTAAAGAACTTGGCAGCCCCAGCCCCACCAGTGACCATTTCAGACCGGTCAGCCTCAACTCGGGCGTGCCAGTTTTCCACCTCACTCAAGCTTGATGAGTTATGTACTGCCTGTGCTTTATGCTGTAATACCTGCCCAGCGCCTTTGCTACTACCGACCTCTGCGTTTCAAGTGCATTGAAAGCACATGCACTTTGTTTTTAGTTCCTTCGCTTTCCATTGCCCGTGCCGTTTTGAGGCTAACCGAAGGCGTGTACTTTGTGTTTCGTGGGCACTTCTTTTTTTTTGTTGTGACCCACTTTCATTTTTATACTTCCCTGATGCGTGCCAGTTCAACTGCCCTCTTTCATTTGAAATGGCACAAACTATCTACGGCGCGTTTGCTATGCGGTGTGTCATCCTTGTTATCTGGTATCACCCTGGGGAATTGAATTATGCGTTCTGGGCAGTGGCCATACAATTTCTTTGGGAGCCGTTACATTGCCTGACATTTCAAACCCTCGCTTTTTCCCCTCACTTCGTGCTGGAGGTTACCTCTTGTTGCGCGAGATGTGTCATGTTTGGGGCAATGTTACGATCTGGATATGTCATACCTTTAACTTTGCTGCGCCACACATATACAAAGTTTGTCATATCTTTATCTTTGCTGCGCCACACATATCCAAAGTTCAAATGGAAACCGTCACCTACCTTCAATGGTCTCCTTTCGTCACATACTACTCATTGCTGCCACGCGCAACAACAGAGGAGCCCCTGATGACGTCTCTACATCTTCATCCTCTCCGCCTCCGAGCAATGCCTGCGTGCAACAACGTGCCTTGATCCCCTCGTCACCACGTCTAAAAACGTGCCGCCATCTTGCGGTTGGCGGCAGCCTATGTTGTTTTTCTTTACCCTGGCTGCCAACCACGTACTTTGTTTGCCGACCAAGATGTCTCACTTTCTAAAGTTCCTTTCCCCAGATGTCATCGGAACGTCGTTGGATCCTAGAGGACTATTCATTTTTGCCTCCTGTTTAATTTTACTTAAGTTGTGTTTCAGCTACCCTTTGCTTCTGCGCGCTGCTCTTCAGTGATTAATCTTCAACCAAGGTACTGTTTTTCCATGTTTGCGTTCCACACGTTTCCAAGCTTGAGTATGACCACGGTGACTACTTTATTTATTTTAGCTTATTGTTTTCTTTGGATAGTATTTCTTTACTAGTGTTTACATTATTCTTATGTTTTAACGTTCAGTCTTCATTCTCTTAGGGTCAACGTTTATATATGCTTCTCATGTGATGATTTTATCCTTTATGCAGGTGTTATTATTCATTACTACGTATATTTTCTTCTAACCCGTTCATTGTTGTTTATTGGTGCATACCAAGAATTCTTCCACTCTCGTGGAAAGTGTCGCATGCAGTGACATTTACGTAACTTTAGTGAAAACTGTTTATGATTACATTGCACTTTGTGTATTTAGTTTCTGTTTACTTTAGGTTTACTTGTATGAATACTTGCGTACCTTATTACATTGGGTTCATTTGCATGCTTACATGTGTACTTTACTGTGACTGGGGTGTGTTACCCTTTTCTCTTTTAGGCCTAATTTCTAGTATTCTTGTTGTTTTTGAGTATTGCATTTCTTACTGCGCAGTTTTTTTAATTTTACTTGTTACCCCTTCATTGTGTGGTGTGTGTAGGCGTACAATTCAGCTTTTCGTTCTTCTTCAGGGTTGCCTACTTGCTACTTTACACGCACGTACATTTTTCTTTTTCTACGTTCTGTGTTCTGGTCACTTTCTGTTTGCAGCGCTGGTTCGCTGTTTGCTCCTTTTCACAGAACGTAGGGGTGCCTTGACGTCAGGCGTACTGGTCTGGTGCGTATTTTTGCTTACTTCTTTTACTTGTTTGCATTGAGATCCTGTGTGCTTGTTATTTTTTTGATTTGCAGGATTTGCGTTGTGTGCGACTTGCCACTCTGCATGTTTTTGCCTGAGACTCTTTTGTCCCTTCGGGTGTTGTGGTATGTGTGCTCGCATACTTTACTCTTGCTGCCCTCTCCTTATGAGAATAGGGGATGGGTGTGGTTCTCTTTTTATTATTGTTATGTTTTTGTTCTTATTTAGTTCTTATTTTGCACCTGTTTTCTTCATGCCATTGTACTATTGGGTGCGTATCTTATGGTATTGTTCCATTGTTATATTGCACTTTTGATTAACTTTCTATCAATTTCTTAGTGCACTTACTTGCTTAAGTGATGTATTTACTTCTATGTATCTCTTTTCACTTTGTTTTTTCTTTCAGTGTAAAGAAAGAGGATATGTAGTGTTGTGACTTTTCCTCTTTCTGTGCTCTCTCTCTTTCCCCTTGCTGTTCAGCCTGAGCATGTGTGGAATCTAGATGATGCCTTGGAATGTTGGGTGCCTAATCTGAGTCAGTTGGTGATTGCAGGCTGAGCAGCTAGGAGGCTGCTCCTGGTGGGGTGTACATATTGGCCTACTTACCACCTTGGCTATCTACCTAAAGCTTCTGTAACTTGAACCTGAATAAAGTTACTTCTTGGAACTACAACCTGGCCTTCTGTGGACTTTCTACCTTCAACACCCACATTGTCAGTCTTCCTCAGCCCCCATACTCTCTCCGCAGGCCTGCTCACGTCTGGTGGTGGCAATGTGCACGGAAGCGTTATTTACTCTCTTAGCAAGGAGGCAGGACTTGATCCATAAATTAAATGATGCCCCCTGATGGTCTGCGGCTTGCATCGCAGTGAACCTTTGATCGCTTGTTTTTTAAAGACTGAATCAGGTGCTATTACTCGGAATAAGCAAATGAATTTTTCACAAATGTGTTCATACACTTGCAAGTTCCTCTGTTCTCCCCCACGGTATCATCCCAATGTTTACAGTCATGCATCACTTCCTGTTAGCATTGATCAGAGGAGCTCCCCGTCAAACTGACATCCCCAAAGAAACTGCAGAAAGATTTAGATGGCATTTGATCTTCCTATGCTTTCAAAAATTACTGTGAATATTTTATTGCAAATTCACACGTGAAGTTCCTTGAGAGGCTATCATTAGATTTCTCATAAGTAAACAGTCTTCATAGGGAATAATAGATAGACGCGAAATAATTAGAAGTCTCATGTCACAGCCGGGCCTTCCCTCATTCACCCAAGTGGTGCATTTCATGCCCATTGTATGATTAACTTGTAAAACTATAATAGTTGTTTTAATAAATCTTAGCAGAAACTTACAGCAGTCGCTAATGTAGACATGCAGTTCCTTTTGAGACAAGCAGGTATCACGGAGGCATACACGTTCAGCGGTGCAGCCATTTTTTTGGTATCCGCTCCTGGCAAACATCCAGTTTATGGTGCACATTCGTGGGATTCTGTGATATTTGCACGGTTTTAAGTTTTGATTATCTTAACATAACATATATTTGTAAACTTCACATTCACCGGCTGGAGCATTGGTGCCAGTGGCGTAACGAAACTTGGAGGGCCCCCCTGCAAAGTACCCCACACTCTGGATCCAGTCTGAAGCTCTTAGGCCAGGGGCCTGACAGTGCTGGAGGGTGCCCCAGAACTCAAGGGCCCCTCAGGAGCGTGACACAGGCCACCGCATCCCTGCGGTGCGGGGGGGCCACCCAGCTGCAGGGGGACCCCTCAGCACAGTACTCAGATCTGAGTGCTCCGGATAAAATCCGGAGCGGGGGCCCCTCTGTGTACATTGCAGGGGGGCCCCTAAAACCTTTGTTATGTCACTGGGGCCCCTCTGCACCACAGGGGCTGTGGGGGCCTTTGTGACGCCACTGATTGGGACATCTGGGCATGGAATAACAAGCCTCAGATTTACAAACAATTTGCGTTACTTTTTTAACACAGACCCAAGGCAAAATGTTGGGTTGGTATTTACAATCCACGGCAATCACTATTTTATATTTTTAGCCAAATGAATGCAATGCACTACTTTGAGTCACAGAGGCATCCCATGGGTGGTGCATGGGCATTCCAGCCATGGATTTTGACGCAAATCCATGTCTGCAAAGACTTGTAGACATGGACTGGTGCCAAAATTCAGGGCATCCCTAAGTCTGCGGAACGAAGAGAAACATCTGTATTTCTCCTCATGAGAAATATGTGTACTTCTCATTTCTTCTTTCCCGCATGTGTGCTGCATACTGCAGCACACTTACAAAGAGGAAATTGCCTTTCAGCATAGTTTTTGAACAGGAAGGGACCTCTTTCCTGCACAAAACATGGATGATGACCACAATGCAGATACTTTGCACTGGTGCAAGGGTGTCTGCAGTGGTACATGGCAGCATAAAGTGTGCCAGCACAGGCAGAGAGCAGGACAGAGACACTTCTTTGCAGATATGGCGCCGTTCTTCTCGCTTCCATTCACACAACGCAGCCCAGCAACTTCAGTTGCTTCGCTGATTTGTGTGATTTCTTTGTAAATCCAGGCCCAGATGTTTATTGTTACCCAGATCCATGATGCTCATTTTATCATCTTCGGACAGATGAAAGGCTTAATGGACCTGCTGGGATGCAAACTTGCGACCATGAGGTTAAACTCAGATTCCTGGAGTGGATGTATTAGTCCACTGAGACAAAAGACCCGATTAAAGTATGTATTCATCTTCAAATTCTTCTGGAGAGTTGGATAAAGTTAATGAGAGTCACCATAGTTCTTTAATGGACCTTGGGCATTGCATGTATTTTATCATTTCTGGTTATATTAGTAAGCTGTTTTAGCTTGAACAGAATATGGCCCAGTAGAGAACCACAAGCTAAGTGAGGTCACAGACTTAACACGAGTCATAAGTAAGCCAGCACAGTACCAAAATTTAGGAATCCACAGAGGTAAACAGGTTTCTATAGGAGTAACATCGGATCACCTTTGAAAGCTTGGCCTCATCACTCTTAAGTAAAAAGGACAGTAATTGGACAAGGAAAATGTCACAGAAGTGAAGAAAATGGATAAGGGTTAGACAGGTGTAGGAAAAAATATACCAATAGAAAATCAAATGGAAAATTGCATTAAATCAATTGAATGTAGACAAATAATAAAACAAAATTTCTAATGACCTCTAGATAGTTAACATTAAGGCACCCCTTGATCTCACCCTACCAGTGCACAGCGTTGGAAACAACGTGGGGCTTTGCTATGGTAAAGCAAGCTACCATTACAATTAGGAAAAAAAGCATGGAGTAAGCAAGTGACCAGCGGAATCAACCAATATTATGCATGCAAAAGGGGTTCCAGGTTTTCAGATATGTGTTGTGAAAATTAGCGATGTAGACATTTGGTTTAAGAAGCTCAGAATTGGACAAAATATCATAGTAAGGCTGACCAGCCAGTACATGTGGGCCACTTGAGGTTGGTGGTTCAGGAAGCTTGACATGCTTTAGTGGTAAAGAGACAAAGGTAAAATCAGTGAGAACTTCCAAAGCATGGACGTCATTTAGGGATTGCCAGGGGTCGCAGCTGCAACCCCTGGCTTGCCTCTTGCAACGCCTAGCACTGCATTTGTGACCCCTGGTCTCAGAGGTGGCAAAATCAGTGCTCCAATCTCCTTGGGATTTTTGCCATTTTCTTATTACACTAATAGTGAATAAAAATATTCACTAGTAGTGCATTAAAATGGAGTACAATTAGGTAGAATATGACCCTCACTGGCACCTGAGGTAAGTAACAAATGCTTTTAAATGTATGTTTTGTGCATGCATTCAGGTTAGAGAGTGCTTATTGAGAGAGAGAGAGAGAGAGAGAGACAGAGAGAGAGAGAGAGAGAGAGAGAGAGTGTAAGTGTGATTATGTGTGTATATGTAGGCATGTATGTGAGTGAAAATAAATATTAAATGGTGTATGAGGTCCCTTCCACTACCCCTGGCCTTTTGGCACATTGATGTTCATGTTCCAAAGCCTGGCATTGATTTGTTTGGAAACCTTGGTCAATACTTTTTGTGGACTTCAAAAGGCTGCGACTGGGACTTTGTTAATTAGGTTCCCCTGGGTCACCCTGGTTCTCTCGCACCAACTATTTTAGAGCTTTTGTCCCACAAAAGTGCAAAAGTGCCTTTTCAAGGCAAAAGAAACATTCAGATTTTCTTTTTCTAATCTTCAAGACAGGCCCATTAACTTCAAAATTCTTGAATAAAGATGTAGGCGGGTCTGCAAGAGCTAAAATCAATTAGCAAAATATTAGGCTCTTCACAGTAGACTCTGGCCTCATTATTTTTAAAGGCCATATCAGTAAACAGTTTGCTACATTTTGCTTTGCCAGAAACTACTCCAATGAAGAGGCAAGAGGTCTTGCATTGTGTGAGATTTTGTTTTAATCATTGTCCATATATCACATTATTTACATCCACTGGAAAACAAATGTTGTTGAATTAAAGTTGACACTTCTTTCACTCTGAATGGCTCAACTAGTCTAGCTAGGGATTGTCAAGACTTTATATAATCAGAAGTCCTGAGTATAGATTTTGGTCAGTCTAAGAAAAAAAGATTGCAGTTCAAGTAAGTCAGGTAAGGTTATGCACAAGGATTAAAACAGACTATCACACAATAAGACATTTCCAGCTGGAGTAGAGAAGACCAACAGATACTACACTCTTTTCAGATTAGACATTAACTACGATCACTGGCCCTCTAAGGCGTCCAGAATAACTACATTTTAGAAAAGTAGCTTCTAGTCTTCTGTACCAAGTCTGAGGAACTCATTTTGAGTAGCTTGGTGTTTAGTGCTCCATTTATCACACCTGATAAAATCCAACTCTGCAGGTGTCAGATTTTACTGGGTATGATAAACAGCACCTATTACAACTTTTCATAATGTGATAATCTGTGCTTACCACTCCAAAATCCACAAGTTCCGGTAATTACTGAACATTTTTGCCCTGATCAATTTTAGAATGGCTGTCCTGTCGAAATTTACCTGGGGAAAACTGTGATAATGTGGTGCTATCCATAAACCTATAATTCTGGTATATGCAATAACAGGAGATACTTTACATATCAGAATTACACAGGGCCACTTGTCACAAGAGCCTAATTGTATAGATTTTCAGTGGTGTACTGAACATCAATACATACGTAAGCACTATATAAAATCAATTACCATACACTTCAATATATAACTCTCCTGACCCACACTAATACCATAACATTCAGCGGTTGGGCAGTCGGTTGTAGTTCATAAAGGCTGCATTATAATTCCCTTAAACAGCTTGACACTCTTACACTCACATAAAACAAAACTGCTATGAGTCATGTCCATCACCCAGTACTGAACCAGCCCACAGCAATAAACTCCCATTACCAACTGAACATGCATGGATTAACTGAAGGGATCTGACACATGCTGCTGGCTGACAGAGGACTTTAAATTATTCCACCACTGCAGGTTCCAACAAGCTCATACTATGACAGCATCTTGATATCTCACAATGACAATAAGATATAGGATGATATTAACAATGTCCATATCAGCAGATCTCTCCACCTTTTCTTGCTGTAACCTATGCCTTCTCAGGACCATAAACTCTAAACAAAATATCTCAAAAAGGGCAACCCAATGCAGTAACCAGCCAAGTGGACCATGATCATAAGAAATTCTATAAGGGGGCCTGTAAAGCTGTTCAAAGCTGCAAGCTTATTGAAAACCATAAACTGTGCACCTCTTTCGCAGACTTCTTCATCTATCACACTACTAAGCACAGCTTACCATTATTTCGGTAGTCATCACGTCCAACATGGAAACAGTTCCTATTTTGGATCAAAGCAAAAGCAGCTCCTACCCTAAGGCAGAGGAGCTTCGCCGCACTGAACAACAGGGAAAACAAAAATGATAATAACGTATTGGTATTATCATTTTAGTTTTCCAATTGCAGTCAGTGACTGTCAGAGCGGGGATGGCCAGAACAGGGAGAGGAGTGGTTTGCAGCCCTTATTTACACAAGACTGCTTGGCCGGTCCTCTCGGGCTGGCCACCCAGTCCTGTGCACTTTGCATCTTCCCCACCAGGCTTGCTTTACACAGCCTGGTGAGGAACATGCAAAGCCTCCCAGTCCCCATCTGAGCGCCGAACCACAGTGCTCAGACCAATCACAACGCTGCATTGCAGCATTGTGATTGGCTCAGGGGAGCCCGAGAGCCCTGGTGCTTCCTTCTGCCAGCCGGGACTGCAGGAAGAAGGAAGATGACGAGAACGGAGGAGAGGCGGCGGCCGGCCATTAAAGGTAAGTGGTTTTTTTTATTTTTTAGTCCGCCACCCACTTCCCCACCTCGCCCACCACCCGGGTCCGGTAGCAGCCGCTACTGGAAAAAACAACACACTTCAAATCACACATCCTACATGGTGTAGTATGCTACCCACGTAAACAAGCACTTCAGCTTCATAGGGTTAGTAAGCGCTATATAAATGTTGCATTACAATATAATATGTGCATAAAGGGTCTTTTGGTCAGCCCTGTTCATCCATTGGTCTATTGAATTATCATTCACATTTTGCTTCTGCCCACCACAGAATTCAGAACGAGGCAATAGGGCAGCCTACACCAGCCAGTAGCTCTCTTCATTGTGAGTGACAGCATTCTTCTTGTGCACTTGTGTAAATCCTCCTAAACTATAGTGCACTTCATTGCCAAGACTGGTGGCATAATTTCTGCTTTTATGTAATATTTTTACTTTTTATTTTTGTTATAGGCCAATTTTAAAAAAATTGCAAACATATCGAAGCCACCTTAAGACTTTTTTTGTTATTGCTTTTACACTTTTCGTGCTTATTTCATATGTTTGCAAAAAAAATAAAAAATAATAAAACACATTTTGCAGGCTTGCCAAGGCCAGACCTATTGGCATGCCACTGTTTGAGTTAACATAGTATTATTCCGTGGTTGGGCCATGCTTTCAACCCGAACAATACTCAGTTTAAACAGAGGCCCAATTTCGGCCTTTAGCCACATCCACCCTCTCCCCTTTTCAATGTGTAATAAAAAATGAATCCGGCCCCCAACTGACTTTTGAAACCATATACATCGAACAGTTTCGCCTGGGATTGAGAGCCATGAGCAGTTAAGAAAATAATGACATACTATTTTCAAACATGCTTTTTAGACTGCACTGGGAATCTCAGGACTGTCTGTAGTTTTTTTTGTCCACCTACGGAGAAAACCACTGGAGGGAAGCAAGTTATTAGTACATTCACTGGGTAAATAAAATGGTGTGGGTGTGGCTAGGTTCTGTTTTTACAAGGAGGTGTGTTTATGAATGAAGATGAATCCCGTGAACAAATTTAAAGTGCTTCTTTAAGTGCATGTTGTGGGAGGGCTTTTCAAGACATGTTGGCTGTGGCACAGGTTGTTTACATCAGCAACCCTAAAATTAGGTTTTCGAATTTCCAATCACTTACACTGCCACACCTAAATGTAGACTTAACTTCGAGCTATTTTTCTTTTTCCTCCCAATATTTTAACAAGTTCAGTTTGCTTCCTAAAGGCACTGCTAGTTCATTTGTATGCGGAATGATATGTGATGTTGCGTGGACACAGGCTACAGAATGCATTTGAAACCTCCCTACCAAACAAAACTCCTTCATTTGACACAGTGCACGGACAGCTGCTTGGTTTATAACAGTAAAAGTGCACGCATGCTAAAAACATAATGAAATCAAATCAAAATCTGCTTACGTTGTCACTTCCCAGGCAGACCTCATCATCATAAAATAATCCACAACATTTGCCAGAGATTATGTCCTCAAATCCCATGTCTATCAAATTCTAAAGCATATTCCATATGCTGGGAAAAAACCTATCATTATAATTGTCAGTGCTTTCAACTAATGAATAGGCATTGGAGTACCATAAGCAGAATTACAATTCAATCAGCATTATTGGTCAACGTTTATGAAACAAGCTGTTGCAAGGATGTCCGTGTCATGTCATAGTCAACAGTCACAGCGAAAAAATGATCCACGAAAATAAATTGGATGAAGGCCTCTTTGAAAATCCACTAGAAGAGCATTACTGTTAATCTTGGGGTATGGTTTGATTACAGATATGTTGTACTGTGCATTCACAAAACATTAAATCTGCCTGCTCTTCTGTTTATGGTATACAGGAAAATGGAAAGGCGAGTCTTTCTGCTTATCAGTTCTATCCCCGTTGAGAAGGTCTGCCTTGAAGCAGTAGCCATTCGTGTAAGGTAAAGCAACATGTGGATGAGCTCAAATCATCTGCAATCCTTACGCCTGTGTGCAATCGACGTGTTATGTTATTTTATGTTACGTTACGTCATGTTATTTTATGTTACGTCATGTAATTTTAAGTTACGTCATGTTATGTTATTTTATGTTGTGCTATGTCACGTCGATAGGTTACGTCATGTTATGTTCCGTTATGTTATGTCATTTTATCAGCATTTATGAAGTGCAGTGTCACCAGTGGTCCATAGGCAGCATACCAAATATTAGTGGGAACAGAATTAACCTAAAGATGGAAGCTTAAAATGTGCAACACCCATTGTTTTCAGAAAATACAAACCTAAAGACACAGAGGATTGGTAATTTTCAGTTAATAAACATATCACAATTTTGTAATTGCAGGCAGAAAATGTGAATCCAGTATTTAATCAGAATCTGCCCCCTTACTGGTATGTATTGGCTTCGCATGTGGCATTACTTGTGACATTTATGATGGCGCAAAGCTCCGTATCATTTTGTCATAAAAAGTATTATTGGATCAATACTTCTAAAGCCATCTGAGGCTACCAGTGACTTCAATCAGCTTTTACTGGGTTGGTCTGCCAAATCATGTCTGGTGCCACATGTGTCTGCAGATGTTGTTTACCAGCCTAGTAAGGCAATCAAGGGCTGTGGAGCAGTTAGCATATTTTCTGACTGCTCCATTACAAACAGACCATGTGCAAAAGCTAGCTATCAAGCGGGCAAAGAGCACATTTTTATATAAGTATAACACGAATTAGCATCATGATAAAAAATAGGAGTATGGAGCTAGGTGAGAATGTTGAGCTAGTAAATGTACTGAAAAGTCACAATTTCTTTGAAAAAAGTGCATGCACAATTTTCCATTTATGCAAGGGCACAGAACAATATTCTAATACAGCCCTATGGGTCATATCATGATTAGCACAGAATGGCGCTACACACAATTTCAATTAAATCGCACTGTGTACCGCACAAACACTAATTCAATAACTGTACAGGCTACAGACAGCACAGCTCAGAAACAGAAGCAGAAAGCACTAGTTTCATATTTATTCGAGTTTTGTTGTCTGCAACTCATGCGCTGATTCCCAGTGTAATCAGCCTAGGAGCTCATTATATTTCCCACAGTATATTGGTGCGGCAACAGAGCATCTGGACAATACCTACACTACATGTTGTCATATTTACAGGGTACAGCATTACCACATAATTGGGAGCTCTGAACCTCAAAATGGAAGGTGACAACTCACAATGATGCAGGTTTTCCCTACACAAATTCTGTGAGGTTTTATCGGGTGGATATCGTGTGGGGGAAATGATAGGAAACTTTGGATTATGAATCGAGATTCCTGCAGGCACTGGAGGCGAATTGTGGAAACAGAAATGAAGACCCTGAGCCAGAGCTGGGGCACCCTGCAGAACCATGCTGAAGACAAAGAGAAGTGGGGGTCCTTTGTTGCCAGTCGGCATAACAGGAAACAGGAGTAGTATTGTAAGGAGAGAACTCGTGGATGTGGTAATGAGGAACGGACATCACAATTTCTTCAAAGGCGGATGTACAGCTCTCTTTTGTGGTAAGTCAAGCAGGCAGCAGTTATCTGGTGAATTCTCTGTAGAAGGACAAAAAATGAGTCTGATGGTAACTGAAACATTCGTACCATTCTGTCTGCAAATAGGATGATGAAACATGCAGAGACACGTGTCGTTATTCTGCAACTCACATGTTATTCTCTATTACTGTACTTTTTTAAAGACCGAATAAATAATTATTGAATTGAGTTGAATTAGTGTGCTATTAACTAAGTATTGCACAGTAATTTGGGGATTTATACCACACACAGTACGGGGAATTCCAGATGAGGAGTTACCACCCACCACTCCTGGGCAACTCGTGGCCGGCCCCTGCAGTGTGATGTATTTAGTGTGATCAGTTGCTTCAGAAAATGTGAAATTCTGCATTTAAAGCAAGCACAACAGAAAGACAATCATAAAGCCAGCAAAAGTTCAAACTGTTTAGACATCTCTCACCCTTATCTGATGGAAAACTAACCCGGATAAAATGTCATTTCATCCCTAAGCACTAGTTTAGAGTGTAGTAACACAGTGGCAGGGAATCCCTATTGAAATGTGTCCCTGTGAATGTAAAACGCGAGTAAGTGCACACTCTTCAGAAAAGCTGGGTTTTCTTATTACCACATTTGTTCACGGCTTAGCAGCATTCTACTAGCTTCGTGGCTCTGGCAATAGCTTTGACACAGTATTTCACAAAGCAATTGCAGCTCTCGTTCTGCCTCTTTATGAAACCAGAGATGTGAGCCGCGAAAAGTCAAGGTCCCTGGACTATTTCTTGCTAAACAGAGCAGTTGAAAACCTGCCGTAAAAACGCTGCAGATGGGTGTTCCTCAACCAGTTTTCTATTTTTCTTTGGCACAATCTTCTGTGATTGACGTTATTGTGATGGTGTGGGTATCGGGGTCCTGGATCTAGGGGCATGCGGCTTGGGGGCTACAGCCGACTGCTAAGGGCCAGGATGGGTGCAGGGCCTAGTTGCTGAATGCGCCGGCAATAAGGGACAACCACACATGAGATCTGGTTCACGGCGTCAGCCACGTGCGCTGACGTCGTCCTTTATTTATACTCCCCGGCCCGAGCCCGGTCCGGGGAGTTGCGGGTGGCAACATTGTATTGCAGTGGCCGGGTGGCTCACTACATCCCATCTAACCCACGGAAAACAAATACAAACATTTGTGCAATATAAACCACAAACAAAAACGTGATGCACAATAACTCTGGTTGTCGGGCCTTTCCAGCTCGGTCATCTCGCCGACGTCCTCAGCATAGAAAGTCTCTCAATTTGGTGCTGGGTCGGGGGTTCTCCCGCAATCCATAATGTTGACTGCCACGACCCTCACTCTCCACCCTGTCCTCCGTGTTGGTAGGCACAACGGGATCTCCTCCCGCGTTGCTACTCCGCTACCAACCGGCCCGTCCCTCTCTGGGGATGGCGGATGTCCCCCCTCCAACTCGACCTCTTCTTCCGGCCAGTCCTCCACCTCTTGATTTCTGGAATCCTGTTCAGAGGCCCTCGCTTTTTTGAACCACGACACGTTGCGTGCTACCTGTTGAGTCCCCCTCTTCGCTGTGATCATGGACCCCTTGATTTGCACCACCTTCCACAAGTCTCTTTCAAAAGGAGTCTGGAACTTTGATCCTGGATGCCGGTCTTTGATCACCACATAATCACCTTCCTGAATATCCCCAGGTTGTGCTCTTCGTTTCCGGCTCGCCCGGTCATTGTTATGTTGTTGCCGACTCTGGGTGCCCTCCTCATCTATGGTTGCCGGCACTTCCAGCTCACTGACGGGAATACTGTCTCTCACCACTCTGTTCATGAGTAAGTCACTGGGGGCACACTTCGTGGTGCAATGAGGGGTGTTACGATATGCCCGGAGGAAACGATGTAGGCAATTCTCTAGATGCTCCCCTTGGTCCACACCAATTCTGATGGTCTTATTCAAAGTCCTCATGAACCGCTCCACATCCCCATTGGCCTGCGGCCACTGGGGAGTCACTCTGCGATGTCGAATGCCATAGTGCTCCAGAAATTCCTTGAATTCCTGCCCCTGAAACGGGGGCCCATTGTCGGTTCGTATTTCCTCGGGCATTCCTAGCAGGGCGAAAACCTTCTCCAACACTGGCTGCACGCATTCGAAAGATGTAGACGGTACCACCTCCACGACAGGAAACTTGGAGTGACTGTCGATCAGGACCACGGTATGCCGTCCCTCCGGGAAGCTTCCAAAATCCAGGCTCACATGACCCCACGCCACCGTGCTGGGCCCTTCAGTGATCACCGGGGTGACAGGCGGATCGGATCCCGTGATCAAACATGCATGGCATCCTCGCACCTTCTCCACGACCATCTGGTCCACTCCCGGGAACCACACCTTCGCTCTCAGCCTGGCCTTTGTTTTCTCGATACCCTGGTGTCCCTGGTGCGCCAGCTCTACGATCCCCCCCCGAAGACGTGCCGGGATTACCAAACAAGTGCCTCTCAGGATGAGCCCTTGTCCGGACTCGCTGAGCTCCTCCCGACACCTCCAAATACTCTCCCAGTACTCCTTGTCTTCATCGGCTGGGCGTTCCGCCCCTTGTAAGAACCATTTCCACCGGTGGTCTTGCAGAGTTCTTTTCACCACCTGTAAGCATCGGTCCTGTCCTGTCGCCTCAATGAGCTCTTCGATGGTTACCGCCTGCGGGCACGCCTCCTCCACGATTAGCCGTATAAACGACTCGGTACCTTCGTCCACCTCCCCCTTGCTCCCAGTGCCTTGAGCCAGGGGATGTCGTGACAGATAGTCTGCGGGATTGTTGACCCCAGGGCGATACTCCACGCCAAACCGGTAATGCTGAATTTGGACGGCCCAGCGTTCAATCCGAGGCGGCCCGTTCCGTGCTGTGCCAGAGAATATTGGGACCAATGGCTTGTGATCGGTTACCACGGTGAACGTGTGCCCACAGAGGTAAATGTCGAAATGTTGGCATGCCCACCGGATAGCCAGCGCCTCCCTCTCAATTTGGGCGTATCTTGTTTCCACTGCGGTGAGCGCCCGGCTGGCATAGGCAATGGGAACCCAGTCCCCCTGCCCATTCTTCTGGAGCAACACTGCGCCCAACCCAACGGGGCTGGCGTCCACAATGAGTTCCGTGGATGCTCCCGGCTGAAAATATGCAACGGTGGCCCCTGTTACCAACGCAATCTTGATGTCGTCGAATGCTCGTGCTTCTTCATCCGTTCACCTCCAGGGCATTTCTTTCTTGGTCAGTCTTCGGAGGGGTTCCGACAGCGTTGCCAAATGCGGAATAAACCGGCCGCAATAATTAGCCATGCCCAAAAAGCTTCTGACTTCTGACTGGGTCTGCGGGATCGCTGCCGTTCGAATGGCTTCCACCTTCCCCGGATCCACCTGCAAGCCTCGGGCAGAGAACCTGTAGCCGAAGAATTCCACTTCCTTGGCGTAGAAGTCACATTTGGCGCGGTGTAATGTTAGGCCCTGCTCCACTAATCTCTTTAGTGTGGCTCGCAGTCGCACGTGGTGTTCTTCCAACGACTTGGAGAATATCAGTATGTCGTCACTGACATTGAGTACCCCCACTAATCCGGACAACGCCTCCCTCACCGCATCCTGAAACACTTCCGCCGCTGAGGACACTCCAAAGCTCAGGCGCTTGAAACGTCGCAGGCCTACGTGTGTTGAGAAGGTCGTGATGTACCGACTCTTCTCGGCCAGCACCAGCTGATGGTATCCAGAATTGAGGTCCACTTTGGAGAACCACTGTGCTCCATTAATGTCCGCCACTATCTCATCGATGGTTGGTGTTATGTGCCTCTCCCTTCGTATTGCTTTGTTGGGCAGCCGCATGTCCACACACAGCCTGATGGCTCCCGGCTGTTTGGGCTTGGGCGCAATTACCAACGGTGACACCCACGGGGTGGGTCCTGACACTTTTTCAATCACCCCTCTCTTTCTAGCCGCTCTAATTCCTCTTCCACCAGCGGCCGCAGGTGGAAAGGCACCCTCCGATGTCTGAGTGCTATAGGCTTGACAGTGTCGTCAATGTGTAGTTGAACTTCCACCCCTTTCAAACGCCCCAGCCCTCTGAACAGCTCCGGGAATTCACTTAACACCGTTTCGGCTTGCGACTGGTGGATGTGTCTGGCAAACATTATCAATCCTAAATCTTCAGCCGTGTAGCCGCTCAGTAGAGACCCAGCCCTGTCGCACGTAACATAGAACCTGGCACATGTCGTTCTCTCTTTGTGCTTGACTTCCGCGTTTATGACGCCTTGCAAACGAATGGGCGTGTGGCCTCCATATGTGAGGATCTTCGCGGTCGTTGCTATCAACCTTGGCCGGGGTCTTAATTCGCCGTACTGCGCTGCGTCTAAAATGTTCACCGACGCCCCTGTGTCAATGAGTGTCTGTACGCAGTTATTGCCAATCCAGACTTGGCACATCGGCGGCGGCCTCCTCGTGGTGTTTATCCCTCTCACATTAGATATCACGAACACGGTATCCTCCTCTTCGTCCTCCGCCACCGCCAGCTTTTGACACCGGCTATCGAGATCTTCCACTTCCTGGACATTCCTGGCATGTCTCTGACCTCGTGTCCCTCTCGTCCGCGTCACTTCCGAAGTTGCCCCACCTCGGCATACTTTCGCGAAATGGCCATACCTGTTGCATTTCAGGCACTGTCTCCCTTGCGCCGGGCATCCTCTCTGGGAGTGCATAGCCAGCCCGCAATTCTTGCAACCCTTGCCGTTCGGACGGTCTCCCGCCCCGGGCGCTGAGTATCCCCCTCGGGCGTAAGACTTCCGGATAGCGTCCACCCTTTCCTCCTTGATTGGAATCGGGTATGTGGGTTGAACTGTCCCCGACTTTCTGGCCAGTGCCTCCTCCATTGCCCCTGCGCGGACATCTGCCAGTTCATGCGACCGTCCCAGGACCAAGATGTCATCCAGTGAGATCCCTGGTTGCCGTAATATGAGCTTCCGTAACTCGAGTGTCTTGCACCCCACGATGAGTTGTGCCCGTGTCTCAAATTGGCGATCAATCCCTGAGCACGTGCTCGCCAGTTTACGCAGGCGCACGAAAAACATGTCCACAGACTCATCCTCCCTCTGCTTGGCCTGGCGCAATTTGAAATGTTCGAAATCTGGGTTAACTTGCGGATCAAAATGTCTATTCAAGGCTCTCACCGCCTTCTCATAGTCGCTGCCATCACCTGTGTCGGGCAGGTCTTGGAAGAGGTCATACAGTTCATCCCCTCCCATCAGGAGCATCGTCGACCTCTTGACTGCGTTATCAGTCTCCCTAGTCGCCACAAAGTAGTTGTCCAACTGACCCAACCATTTGCGCCACCGTGGCGCCGCCGTCACCGGATCAGCCAGTTGGCTGAACTCTGGGAGGGCCTTAACAGCCATCCTCCCCGGCCGGTGCCCAACCGCACCTGTGTCCTGGGGCACAGCTCCCTCCGCCGCAACCACGGGCGTGGTCATCCCGGGGGCAGACCTTCCGCTGCTTCGCACACGCACAGCTCCCTGTGTACACTGTGTGCACCTTCAAACGGGGCACTCAGCCTTTCACCCCATGGCCTGTGTCTGGTGGGGCACCCTGTATGGGGTCTCAGCGTCGCTCTCCAGGCCTCCTCGGGGCCGCCTGCACAGCAGTGTCACTACTGCCTCACTCGCAGGTCCCTCCTGCTGCCGTGAGTGCTTCACGCTCTTCGCCGCGCCGACAGGCCGCGCCCTCTCCAGCGCACACCCGTACTTTCCTTGCTGCAGCAGATGCGGGGCCCACACTCGGCGCGCCTGTCACAGGCGGCTCGACCACCGCCTCAGCACCTCCCCCGCAATGCTCTTCGCACTCTGCCTGGCACTCCTCTTACCGCACCATGGCAGGCGGCGATCGACACACCACCCGCTCGCCGTCACGCTCTTCACCTCACGCGCCGCCACCGGCATTCACCGCTGGCAGCAAACACGGAGCGACACGCGTGGTTTCTCCTCCGTACTCGTCTGTGATGGTGTGGGTATCGGGGTCCTGGATCTAGGGGCATGCGGCTTGGGGGCTACAGCCGACTGCTAAGGGCCAGGATGGGTGCAGGGCCTAGTTGCTGAATGCGCCAGCAATAAGGGACAACCACACATGAGATCTGGTTCACGGCGTCAGCCACGTGCGCTGACGTCGTCCTTTATTTATACTCCCCGGCCCGAGCCCGGTCCGGGGAGTTGCGGGTGGCAACATTGTATTGCAGTGGCCGGGTGGCTCACTACAGTTATGTTAGCCTAAATCCACTGTGGTCCACTGTAGCCATGCTTCAGAAATGGGCATGTTCACTGCATCTTTCCGAAGCAGTTTTAGTATACATGTAGTATCCCCAAAACAAAATAATTAACTATTTATTATGAAATGGCTAAGCAGAATCCTACATTGTAAAAACTATTCATTTAATGCAGATCTTACATAGTAGGAACTAGGAATTTTACATGGAAGAAGCAGATCTTTGCTTGGCTTTGTAGACACCCAGATAGGTGTATTACAAAAACAAGGCCATAATATTCTCTGTTACTTCTGAGCAGCGCAACAAGTCAACGTTCCCATTTTGTTTTTAGGTGCCTAATGCTTCATTGCTGTTTTGTTTTTAGTAGCGTTTGAGTCAGAAACCCACGGGCTGTTTTTAAATGTCTGCACATGGAATACCAAGGTTGCATGGTCTTGAATCAACCTCATGACTCTTCCATCCACTATCAGACACTCCCTGCCCCTTTATATCACGCTTGCCAGTCCTAGCGTTCTCCCTTTGTGACGGTTTTTCCGTGTTTCTCTTCCTACTTCTTTCCCCATTGTGTGTTTTTGTCCTCTCTTCCTGGTGGTCAATGTATGATGAGGAAAAATGAGAGCCGGTGGACACCACTGGCAACCACCAGCTCCAATTAAGCACTGGTTTCTATGCTACACCTGAACGAAGGCTCGCCGTGCTTTGACAAATGTTGGAACATTTTCTGAAAAAAGTAAACAACTTAATCACACTATTTCGTCAGAACTGATTTTTAATTTGAGTAGAACACAACTAATGTTGGTGGAGAATGAAATTAGTCTGAGGTTGATGCATACTTGTTATCTAGGTAAATCTCTCTGTAGTCCTTTGTTTATATTGCACCATTCATTCTTCTTTTGTTATATAAGTATAGCAGTGCACCCAAAATAGATCAATGATAGAAAAAAAGTCTAATTCAATCGTCCAAATTTCTGTGCTTCTTTATTTTGATATTCCAAAATGCTCTTGTACTTTCATATGCCAATTGTTACAGCTTAAGCCAACGCGTTTCATCCACAGCAGTGGACTTCTTCAGGGCATTCCAAATCTACTGGCAATGGTCCATTAGATTTCTCAAAGGCAGCAAATTGAACCCTCCTTGTCTATCCAATCCCAGAGTCAGATTCCTCAATGGGAAATTTCAAATTGCATGTTTTGTACCTAGACCTCATATTTAGGAATAGGCAAATACTGTCCTGGACAACTGGATCCGTGTCCTACTTGAAAGTGGTGCACTCCGCACATAAATGGCACAAAGAACCATTTAGGTCTGAAATACCCCGCTTTGATGTAGGGATCCAAATCTGGGATTAGAAAGACAAGGGGGGTTCAATTTGCTGCCCTCCAGAAATCTAATGGACCATTATTAGTAGAATTGGAATGCCCTGAAGAAGTCCACTGCTGTGGACGTAATGCATTGGCTGTGGCTGTAACAATTGGAATATGAAAGTAGAACAGCATTTTGAAATATAAAAATAAAGAAGTAACACAGAAAATTGGAAGATTGAATTGGACTTTTTTCTATCATTGTTTTATTTTGGGTGCACCACTATACTTATCATTTTGGGGGTCTGCATGGCAGAAGTATCCAAGAGTGGCCGCTACTGGTAGAGTGTTCAGTGTGTGTATATTTTTGGGGATATATGAGAAATAAGGGGGGAGGTGCAATTTATTTTGCCTGCCACTTGTTTTAATTGTTGTGATAATTCTTCATTTGCGTTGGACATTCTGTGTGCTGGGTGCTTTTGAAGTTTATTTTGGACCTGAAACACTAAATGCCAGGTCACAATGAGTCTGTGTTTTGTGAACCAACATGACTGTGACCTGGCCATCTTTCTACAGTTCAACTGGTGTACAAATGAGCTGCATTGAAAAATATGGATTCACAGGAAGTTGTAAAACCTGTAAACTAATAATATTAGGCAGGAGGCTTTCTATGACCCACTGCAAATGCCAGCCAGAGCTGGTATGGAGGCCTGCACAGGACAGAAGACCTCCATCCCTGCCTTCATTTTCCAGCAGGAAAACATTTTTTGTAGAAGTTGTTCCTTCAAAGGCAGAGATGCTGCTCTTAAAGAAAGGTTTTCTTCCTAGGAATGACATTGACGGGAGTATGTAGTGGTCTTCTGGACCAGTATCTGCTCCTCCCGAGTCTGGCAGTCCTGATTCCTAAAGGAAAACTAGCAGATCAATGGCTTGCTATCGCAACCATGATCACAATCTATGGATACATACCTTTGAGACAAACAAGAGAGGACCACCCCTTTCATGTCCCCTTCCGATCTGTGATTCGGAAAGTGTTGAAAAAGCCCTCTTGGTTGCTGGAAAAACCTTTTCAACAATGAAAAGGGCTTTGGTAGGTTGTGATATGGTATTTTTTGTTGTGAACCCTGTCTGTGTCTTTATTAATCACAAGCTTTGTGACTACACATCAGGCCCTAAGTTCCATTTATAGTAATAGAGCAATGATCTGTAGGCACTGCCACCGGGGAAATCTGATGAGTCCCACGTTGAGGGCTGGACAGGCCTTTTATTTCATTGGGCATTCCACAGTGGGCTGGAGCCCTTGGATGATGGTGTTGAAAGCCTGGGGCTACTCCTGATGCCTCTGTCACTTGTCCGGGCTCCCCAAGGTTAATAGGAGCAGGCACAGGGCGGCTTTAAGAGAGAGAAAAAGAGCAGAAAAGGGGAAAGGCAGAGAGAGAGAGACGAGAGAGAGAGAATGGATGAATAGAAAGACAGAGATTGCGTGAGGAGATGAAAAGAGCGGGCTTGTTTGAACATTTTTGCCAAGGCTGCTTTTGTTTCTCCAGTCCATCCTTGTCCACTTAGGATAATTCAGAGCCTACAGATGTGAAGGGATGTTTATCCTCCCATATGTGCCTTAAGAGTAAACAACAGCACTGTTCATTTAGGACCAAGAGGAGGTAGGTAGACATAAGTGATACATGTTTTACCCATTTACGTTTTTTGCTAACTTTACATTTCTATATTCCTTCAAGGCCTATTAATATCTCTGAGATATTCCATTCTCAGGGACCCCTCGCTTCATACTGCCGGGACACCTCATCACGTTGCATTCTGCCACTGATTGGAGATGGAGTGCTATGGCCCTTCCTAGCACAGCAAATTGTATAAAATCCAATTGAAGGAAGAAATTGGTGTTTGCAACTGGTGATTTTAGACCTGGGTTTCCACCTAATTTGGAAAAGATCACATCAGGGGCCGTATTACACATTATCATTGTTTGCGCCCGGCGCACCTTTCAAAAGGTGCGCCAGGCGCAAACAATGATAATGCGCCCTATTATGGTGAATGCGCTGCCCCCAGGGTAGCTGGGAACTTGCGCTGCCCCCAGGGCAGCCGCGAACTCGCGCTGCCCCCAGGGCAGTGCATTCATGTAAAAACATAGAGCAGCTGCCTGCACTTTCAAAGGGGATTAGAGATCCCCTTGCAGGCGGGTGCAGTCAGTGACTGCAACCGCCTGCACGGGTATGTCTGGGGTGTCCATGGGACCCCTCTATACCCCCTGAAGAGGGCTGCTCTCAGGGGGCGCACTGATAGTGCGCCACCTTTTAAATGGCGCACTGTCAGTGCGCCTCCTGCGGGCTTCTATGACTCTATGCCCCTGTCTGTAATATGGCGCGGGCACAGTCAAAGGAACTCCCTCATTTGCATAGGGCACACCTTATGCAAATGAGGGAGCACCCTCTGAAGGTAGAGCTGGCGCATTAAGTGCGCCAGCGCTATCGGTATTATAGAAGGGGACGCACAAGTGTCTGCGCCCCCTTCTATAATACCAAAGTGCGCTGGGGGCGCGCACAGCGGGTGCAAACGCCCGTTGCGCCCCCGGGCACCTTCTGTAATATGGCCCCAGATGTGCAGTAATAAGAGTTGACATGATTCTCCTTTTTCGAGATCATTTGGTGGGCCACAGGAAAGCTCTGACAGCAACAGCAAAACGTGAACACTAACTTTACACCTTTACATGCTGAAAAACATACAGAAACATCATTTAAACCCAGGTTTGCCCAAACATCACAGTAGCTGATTGCGTTAACAAAGTTACGAAATCAGTGCATCAGAACAAAATGTAAGAGAGATTCTAAACGAATGGCCAACTATTCCTTGGAGTTTCATCTGTTTGTTCCCACTCACACCAATGCTTTCGAGTTATGTTCAGGGCCGGACTGGGAACTGAAAGCAGCCCTGGCAAATTTTGCCAGACCAGCCCACGTCCGGCGCGTCGCGAGTGAGCGCAGCGAGCGAGCCTGACCATTACTAGGGGGCTTTGGGGGGTTCTCCCCCCAAGAAAATTTTGGAAAAAGACAGACCAAAATGGTGAATTTTACAGCACATTTTTCATTACATATTCAATTGTATTAACTTTCAAAGCACAGTAAATAGTAGATGATGACCTTAAAGAGCACCAGGTTACCCACCCAGTCATATGTACCCATAGACATTCTTTCAGAGAGCACCAAAAATAGACACGAGTAGTGAATCAGAGAGAACAAAGTAAAAGTGAGACCAGCCCCAACATTGCCAAGGTATTTAAAATGATCATTTGCCCTTAGAAGGGTAGACACTTCCTCTACGTCTATATGGTCACCTGCTATCAGCATATACATCGTTTTCTCCCATTTAACTAAGAATTCAGACGTGTCCCCACATATATCCCAAATATGCATATCTGGGCAAAGATCGTTCAGGGTCTTCTATGCATATTAAAATATTATCCGCATTTAGCAAAATCCTGTCTTCCTTCACCGAAACAACTGATCTACACAATCGCACTGGACCCATGCGACTGATTGTTCAATAACCTGTGTAAACAGAAGGGGCAGGAGGGGGCACCACTGCCTTGTGCCCCTTTGGATGGGGCAGGGGGAAGACAGACAAGGTCCCATTAACCCAGACCGCCGCCCAGGTGTCCTTAGTGAGGACCCTCACATGCCTCTGAAAAAGTTTACCAAAATTCATCCGGGCTGGTAGCTGGAACAAAACCAGTGCATTGAGTCAAAGCCTTCTTAAAATCAATTAAGACAAGGGCCCGCTCTTATTGCAGTACTGGGATCATTCCAGGGTGACAATTAGACGTCTTAGTCTAGAGAGTGTCTCATACTGCGACCGGGTATAAAGGCGACGGCGTTCTGGTCACTGTGTATCAGTGACTGAGCAGCTTTGCACAATCTAGTTGCCAGAATTTTGGCCTAGATTTTAGCTTCCAGGTTAATAAAAGTGATGAAGCAACAGGAGGAGCATTGTGCAGGGGGCGTCCAGGATAACTAAAATTGTTGCAGCACATGAATCATAAGGCAGTGTCCCTGCCTGCGCGGGCCGGCCCCAGTGAGTGAGTAGCCCTCGAACTGCACGATGCTCCCCCCCTCGTGGCTCTAATCATCAGAGGTGCAGCTTGGGTGAAGCCAGAGATAGACTGCTGCACTGTGACAATTCAGAATCACATTGTGTAAGTGTAGGAGCTGTCTCTATGTGACGCCGTTTTGGCTGATTGAAGGGAGTTGGTGTTTTAGGGCGAAGCAGAAGGAAAAGGCATCAAGGCTACACCAGAGTTCACAGATCCACGTCACACTGACACTGCATGTACATCAGTCTGCTTCTGCTGGGACGTCATTTACACCCAGCACTCCATCACTAGCAGCAAGTTATGAAAATTCCGGATGTGCGCTGCTTTACCAGTGTTCTGTGGCGGAGTTTAGTGCTGTTGTCACTGGTAATAAAACGGCAAAAAAAAACACCACATAACAGGTTCAGCATTATTTAAGCGGCCTGTGTGCAGCAGTGACTGTCTGAATGAGGTCAGCCAATGTTTACAAGCTGCCAATCAGCTCCTAATAGTATTAATAAAAAAAGGGGCTGACAATACCCAGGGCTGCTGGAATTATTCAGTTCTGCCACGGGTGCAAACCACCACATTTGTAACACTACAAAAAGGCCACCAACCTCCATGAGAAACTAAAGACTGCAGGTGGTACTCAACACACACCAAACAAACACCCAATCATACCTGAACTCAAAAATTAAAAAACAAGCAAAACAGAAAACAAAGTCACCTGTGCAAGGGGGCTGCTGTGGTGCTGTCAGAACCTGGACGTTTACCTGGTTTAAGACCCCACCACCATTCCAACTAAATTCAGATACCTCCCTACATAGACAGCTGCTCACCATTCCTGCCAGCGCCCCCACTTTCTGGTGGCCCTTGTGCTGGTGCGTTCCCTGCTGTGTGAGATACAACATTGATTGTAATCTTGAATTGTTCGACGTAAAGCACTCCAATGCCCAGGGGTGAGGATTGCACTAAAAGCACCAAAGTAAATAAATATAGATATTCTATTGACATTGTCAGTTAACAATTCTTGAGACCGACCATGAAAAAAATATCCCCTCGATCTGCCAGGTTGGCTCGAAACTCTCTTTCGAAGATCAAGAGAGCAGAAAGGTCAAAACAAGGTGAGCAACGAGTCTTTACCCCAAAATAACTCCTTGTCTTCGCTCCTCCAAGGTTTGTGCCATTGTGCAGGCCCTCGACCACGTCAGAGGCCCTGTCACTGCCTAATGTCACGACCACGTCAGAGGCCCTGTCACTGCCTAATGTCACTGCCTAATGTCACTGCCATGCCAGAGGCCCTGTCACTGCCTAATGTCACGGCCACGTCAGAGGCCCTGTCACTGCCCCCCTCACTGCCTAATGTCACTGCCATACCAGAGGCCCTGTCACTGCCCCCTCTCACTGCCTGTCACTGCCATGCCAGAGGCCCTGTCACTGCCCCCTCTCCCTGCCTAATGTCACGGCCACGACAGAGGCTCTGTCACTGTCTCCTGTCTCTGCCTAATGTCACTGCCCCTGTCGCTGCCCCCTGCCACTGCACAATATCACAGGCACATCAGAGCCCCGTCACATGCCTCTGTACATGCAACTGCCCAGTTTCACTTCGCGCTATTATCGTAGTCACAGGATCCTGTCCCTTCTGAATCACTGTCTTAGCTTCCTGCTGGTACCCACTGTCCCCGACCCTGCCCTCCTTGCAGCTGCTTGTGAAAGCGCCCTGTCAGTGCTTCTTGTCCACTTTCTCTATCACTCTCTTAGCACCACCGTAACTGCCCTGCCCTCCTTACAGCTCCTTGGTAAGGACCCCTTCCAGTGCCCCTTGAGCCCATTCTCTGTCACTCTCCTAGCGCCACTGTCATAGGCCTTGTCCACTGGCGTAGCAAGGGGGGGGCGGAGGGGGCGGCGCGCCCCGGGCGGCACGAGTTTCGGGGGCGGCGGCGGCCGCAAAAATCATCGCCAGCACCCCCCCCCTCCCCCCTCAGCGCGGCGGCAAAAGGCAGGAAGGCAGGGACCGCCACGGACGGCAGAGTGCCTAGCTACGCCACTGGCCTTGTCCTGGGCGCTAGGTCCTTGTGAAAGAGCCCTTCCAGAGCCCCTTGAGTCCATTCCCGGTCACTCCTCTAGCGCCACTGTCTCATACTCTATACTTGGCGCTAGATTCTTGTGAAACAGCCCTGTTAGTGCCCTCTGTGCCCATTCTCTGTCACTCCCCTAGCGCCACTGTTGTCTCATACTCTGTCCTTGGCGCTAGATTCTTGTGAAAGAGCCCTATCAGTGCCCTCTGTGCTCATTCTCTGTCACTCCCCTAGCGCCACTGTCTCATACTCTGTCCTTGGCGCTAGATTCTTGTGAAAGCCTCCTGTGACACCCTGGCTTGGCTGTGTTTCACAACCTGCGTGCACTGCCTCGCCCACTCCGGGTGTTGCAAGCCTCCTGAGCCCTTCTTTCACCAGGTGCCAGAGGGTATTAGTCTCGGGGTCACCTGTGCCAGGTGACCACCCCTTCCAGTTTCGGGGTTGTTCCTCCTCCCTCATCTTGTTGTGCCGTTGTGTTTCTAAAGTGAGGGGCGCATGCAGCGCTGGCTGCGCGTGGCACAGAGCACCTCGCCTCCAGCTGCCCGCCCACTGGCCGCAGCACTGGTAACAGCTGACTGATTGCTGCCTCTGAGCGCTGCCTGTGTCTCTCCCTGCAGGAGGGGCTGAGGCTCCCCCAGGCTCTAACTCGGAATCTGGAATCACGACCCCAGCTCCAGGTAAGGCGGTGCCCCTCACTCTCGGGTCAGTCAAGGAGACCTTCAAAGTTCACTGGATTCTGCTTGTGTCAGTGAAAAAAGGGCTCTGGCCCTGGTGTACACACTAGCATCTGGGTCACCCAGAATGCTAGTGTACACATCATCGCGCTGCAGCTCCTCATAGCCTAGAGCCAGGCCAGCCACCACACCCCTGACAGGCCTGACCTCGCTCCGGACCGCCCTGCTCACAAATCCACTGCGCTGCGGAACCGGGCCGGGGCCTAACCTTTTGCTTTTAATCCCGGTCCCGGCCCGGTCGCGTCGCCCGCCCAGACAGACAGTGCCATGATCAGACAGGTATTGCATGCAAACGACAGTGGACACTAGAGACTCACCTGCGGGCGGCAGACAGGGGGACTTTTAATTAAATTATGGGGTGCCTCTCTTTCTCTGTCGTCTCTATGGCCTCCGGGATGCCTGCCTCCTCGACCTCATCACGCGCACTTTATATTGCGCGAGCCCCGCAATGCGCATGATCATCACCAGCCCCACCTTAAGGGTGAACTGTAAGACCGCGCAGACGCGGCGGCGGAGACATCTGCGCGCGGCATGGTGCTGGTGGATTTCATTTAATAATCAGAGCCTTATTCAGGCCTGGCCTTATTAAATGAAATTGGGTCACGGACACGGAGGGTGCGTGCAGCACCAGCATTATGCAGATAGTTGTTTGTGCTTGAGCGGAGCGAGGAGACGCGGAGTGTAGACAAATCGGCCCCAGCAACAAAACCGGCCCCCTGTCAAAAAACCGGCCCCCACCTCATCCAGCCTACCGGGGGATTGCCCGGTGCCCGGAATTACCAGTCCGGCCCTGGTTATGTTGTTAATGCATTGTTGGTACGAGGTTCATCGTCATGATATATGAAAGATGAATCGGGCTATATTCGTCTTCACAAACAATAAAAAGTCAGTGGTTATTTTCTGTTCATGATAAGTACCAAAGCAAAATGTTCCACAAAGTAGATTTACACTTTTGGCGCACAAGTCTGGTATAACTTGACATAGAGGGAGACACTGGTGTCTTTTTAGATCATCCTACATTTCAACAGAACCGGGCGAACCATTCAAATCTTTTTTATCTGGAATCTCAAATAGTTGCAAAAATGTTAGAGGGTGAATATTGGAGTTCAAGTGAGCGCGAAAAAATATACTTCTTCGTTGTCTGGGATTGGTCATCATCTGCTACATGACTGCTACCGAACTGTGGGGCAGATTTACAAGCCTCTTGCGACACATTTGCGCTGTCGTTGCGTCACTTCTGTGATGCAGCGGCGTCGTAAACAATGCGCGACGTTGCAACATATTTACAACCTGGCGCATCTAGGGAGATGCGTCACGTTGTAAAGCCCTGCGCTACATTATACCTGCGTCAGGTATAATGTATGCAGGGTGGGCGTTCCGTCGCAAGAAAGCCTCGTAAAAGTGACGCAGTGAAATCTACAAGATTTCACTGAGTCACTTTTACGACGCCGCTGCGTCAAAACCTTACGCCTGCTTGAAGCAGGCGTAAGGAGTGAGGCAGCACAATAAGTATGGGCCGCCCCTGAGCATTGCTGGAGTTGCGTCGCGCTTGCGACAAGACTCCAGCAATGCGCTGCCCTTATGACAAAAGATGCAACACACATCTGTCTATCCTTACACCACGGTGCGCCACATTGTAAATGCAACGCAGCCGTGGTGGCGCAAGGGTATTTTTGCGTGTCGCATCTTTACTGGCGCATCCCTGCTAATATGCAGAGATGCGCCAGTCCTTGTAAATCTGCCCCTGTGTCTCTACACCTATTTAATACCATATTGTGCATCGAATTATGTTTACATTTACTATTAGCAGAAGATTGCGCCAAGACCGCAGTGTTGACTATGCGTTTGTTCGCAAGCTTTTGTTTTCATTAGTAGACATTTATTGAAAAAATCCTTTTTCTTGTGCGTATTTTTGACGTTGATCATCTTGAATTCTTTTACATTTTTTATTTTTTTATAAGTTGAACTATATGTTTAGTTATTTATTTTGTATGTCAGCTCGGGCATCAAACGTCGTTGTGTAGGCTACAAATTGTTTTTTAAATCTCCAGAAAATGCTGTATTCATTTATTTCACGCTAAATGGAAACCAGGCACCTCACAAAATCGCTGTTATTTGCTCGAACACGGATTGCTTAAAGAAGATAAGATCCCTGTAGAATGAACCATGTTCGCTCCTCCTCCATCCAAACTCTGTTCATCGTTCTCAATTGTCCTCATTAGACACATTATGGGCATGTGAAAGATGAGACACCCTCACCCATGTTTTGATCCGGCTCCATCGTCACTTTTGTCAGAATTAGGTCTTATTAGAAGTCGGCATGATTGGGTTTCAGGCGCATGTTCCCCCACAAAATTACACAATTTTCCCAGGTGCATTTCAGCCAGTCACTTAACCTCCTGGCAACCTCAGTCACAATCCATGACAAATGAGATTCTGCTTTTACGGAAGTAAGCAAAGACGAAAATAAAAATGCTGGGTATGATATTGCTTGCAACAAATCCAAACAAATTGGCCGATGGACAGACGATCCTGCAGTTCACCGATTACATAGCCCAAATGTAGTCGTGCCCAGTTCATAAACTCCTTCGAAGCAGAAATGGCCTCCGCATTTGTACACTGCTCTTAATATTTCGAATTACATTTAAAATTATCATATTTCAGAAAACAGAGATATTTGAAATGTGCGGGAACGGTTTCCCTAGCTTGAGGCCACCAGACAATTTCGTCAAAGATGATGATGGCGCTGCACTTGGTAATTTAATGTTTCCACCCTTGATTTGCTTTTGCAGCATACGAATGCCATAATTGCCTACAAATCTCATTTTACTAAATGTTATTTCTAGCACTTTTATGACTAGCAATTAAACACTCATTTCATTATTTCCAC
The DNA here is from genome assembly GCA_963921515.1 of Calotriton arnoldi. Taxonomy (NCBI): domain Eukaryota; kingdom Metazoa; phylum Chordata; class Amphibia; order Caudata; family Salamandridae; genus Calotriton; species Calotriton arnoldi. The sequence goes on from CAWUFW010000044.1 coordinate 6,236,880, forward strand.
AGCGCTGAAATCAGCCACTAGAACTTTGTTTAAATAGTGTTGAAATTTTGGGAAAATTGACATCTTTCAGGCTGAGCTTGAGCAGTATCAGTTAATTATTTGTACCTTTAACACTTTTCCCCCCTACATTTGATAAATACGTGATTAATAAATGTATAGGATTGTGAAGTAAAATCAGAGTGTGAAAAATGATCTCTTAACCAGAGAGTAAGGTTTTTAATGTGCTATAAAGACCTTGCTTTGCCTGCAGCAGCAAAAAATAAACATGATTATTTTATTATATTATATGCATTGGAGAACAGTAATGGATCACGATTTTTCTGTAATCAGCAACGTATTTTTACCCGTCTGAAGGGTAGGTGTAACTGAAGTTGAATAAAATACTAACAGTGACTGGTGGAACCAGGCCCTACAAAAACATTGCACTTTTTGCCATTGGTGAAACATGTCTCTGAAACAAAAGTCTATGCAACTGCAAACTTGGATAAGTGGTGCCGTTTCATTCTTAGAGACAATAACCCACCCCTGACTGACTGAGTGCTTATTTATGCATGCTACAATTGATGCTGCACTCATAGAAGCCGAAGCATTAAGAGGATTTTCAGGGCTCTAAACAAAATTACATTTTACCAATAAAGCACTCCCTTTACATTACAAAAATTAATTTTTGGGTGGTCATTTGATGTAATTTGGCCCACTAGCTTGGTTCTTTACATCACTTATTGGAAGCAATGGCCTGGCATATAAAGTTATAGATGGAAGGTGTGGCATGTGAAATGGATTGCTCATTCAAACAAATGTTTCCCATTAAAGAGCATATTGAAAATTTCACATTTAGGGGTCGATTACGATCCCGTCCGGAAAGCATTCCTACCGAATCGGTCCCGGAATGCTTTCCGAACGATTCGAATCGGGGGAGTCCGACCAAACAATTTGGATGCATCCGGATTCTTCCGGATACGATTCGGTCGGACTCCCATTCACTTCAATACCAGCCTGTGTTCCGAAAGAATACACAGGCTTCCATTGAAAAAAGAGGTGGTTGGGGAAAGTCGCGCACCCTGTGGCGGGCACCTCCGCCACATTGTGCATGGTTGGAAAGGGGGATCCCTTGGGTATCCCCACGGGCCCGATTCAAAAGGCCCCGGATGAAAGGGGGCCTGCTATGGGCCCCCAAAGACAGATTTCGGCATCCGATTAGTTCTGGAGAAACCGATTCGGAACGGCTTCGGAATGGCTGTCTGAATTGGTCATCGTAATTGCTCGCCCGGAAACCATGTCCACAGAGCTGTACGATTCAGCTCCGAAGGACGCGACCTGTCCAAATGCCTTTCGGAACCGATTCCGACAGCCCTAACGGTTTACGGGCATCGTAATCGTTTGTTGGGATCTGTGTACGATTCAGTCGGAAACAAGGGTTCTGAATCGGATTCGGCAAACCCGAATCCGATTTAAAGCCCTTCCGAACGGCATCATAATCGACCCCTTAATTGTGTTTGTCCGATAACAGCGATAACACACTTTCCAATGTATGAAATCAGAGTTATATTGGAAGTTGAATTTTAAAGACCCATAGTTAGATTTAGCTTTGGGAGGGCCAGTGTTAATCTTTTATTTTGTGTAATGTTCACAATCCTTTTTTACACGAAAAGTATATGTTTAAGGTTTCCTTTATTTACTTCCATATTTTACCAACACCTCATTTATAGGCCTGTATGGCAGATTGCTGTTTTCAAGCATGTTGTACCCTACAAACCAAGGAGGGTGGCAATGGGATTCATTGATTGATATTAAAGGAGCAGAATCCACTCCCTAGCAGTAGAAGAGTATGAAGTTTCAAAGGCAAGTGACTTGCACATTTGGCAATTCTATGAAAAAATCACAAAGTTTTATTTAAGAAATACGCAGTTTTAATTGCTCTTTGTGACAGTGGGTAGGGGGCAGGGGCGGCACCTCTGTTAAAGCGGAGGAGCGTCACCCACTAAACAATTGCCCCCAGAGATGGAAAAATAAAATGGTAATAAAGTTAATTTATTACCATTTTATTTTTCAAAACCCAATCCCGAGCCAAGCCTCAGGATGGGGCGGGGGGGATGCAGGGCTTTCTGATTTCTGTTGCTGCCTATCAGGCAGCAGCAGGAAGCAATGATGGGCGGGGCACTTTAAGTTTAAAGTGCGCATGTTTCTTTGGCCAGCCGTCTTGCGACAGCCAGCCAGACATGAGCATTTCAAACCTCTCTAACCCAGCTGTCTTAGACAGCGGGTTAGAGACAGCATAGGGCTCCAGTGTCCTCGGGAGCGCTGAAGGAGGCCACTCCCTCCAATCCTGGCACTTCTTTTATGCTCTATGAGAGCAGCAACAGGATTGGTTACTACACTTTCCTAGGTCCCGCGTTGGACGCTGCCTGCCTGCCTGGAGAAGACCAGAGCGAGAGGACGTCATGCCCGCCAGGAAGGTAAGTGGAGTTCATATTTTTTTACTTATTTTTTACTTTTATTTTTGTCCCCCTGCCCCAACCATCCTCCTTACAAGCCAGTCGCCTCTGGTAGGGGGAGATCTGGCACTGCACAGCAGCCGTCCCTTGTGGGCCCCACACTAGCACATCTCTCGCCTCACTCTTTACTCCTCCACCTATGTTATAGTAGCCTCCACACCCTAACTTTCACCCCATCAGCTGCCCGCCCCTCAACATACAAAAAACGACTTAGAGCCATACCCCAGCTGTAGGATGTTTGGCCATCCATGGTCGGGACATCCAGTGGCTAGCAAAGAACACAGTTGTGCAAGCTGGCAGAGTCGGCCGTTGCTCGGATAGCGCCCTGGGCAGAAAGAAATGTACTGCTGCTGATAAATAAAATGAGGCAGCAGGGCGTCCTTTTCACAGGTCAGCCCCTGACTGGTTATATCACTGATTTGTCTCCGAACAGAAACATCTCTTCACTCCCCCACTTTACCTGAATCACCCCCAACTTAACTCGATCTGGTGCCATGTTGTTTGTTGGTGTGGGGAGAAGGTGAGGGTGTTGGTGTGTGGTAGCAAGGGGTCAGAGGCAGATGGGAGTGCAAGCTCCAGGGCGGATAGGGTGTTAACTTCTGCACGTTAAAAACAAGCATTGGCAAATCCAATAGGTTTCGCCTTGCGAATTCTATTGGTTTTGTCAATGTTTGGAGCAGCACGGCTTAAAGTAATCCAAAAAAAAACCCTATGGCACGGTCAATGCTGGCCACACCACAATGTTTTTTGTTTTTTTAACTGTAAGCCATGTTGTAAAACAGCTACTGCCACTGTGTGACATGTTATTAAAAAAATGAAAGCGTCCCTGTGTAATGTAAGTGATGCTCATGCAAAGCACTCCAATACCTTCAGGATCGTGTTTTCGCTACATAAACGCATCAAACAAATGTAATTACATAAAAATCAAAGTGCCTGTAGGAAAATGAAATGGACATGAGGGAGGAGGGTGAGGGACACGAGAGAGGAGGATAGTGGCCATGAGGGAGGTCGCGGGAGCAGGAAAGAGGACGTGGTGGGTTAAAAGTGGGGCGGGGGGTGGAGGGGTCGTTCAAAACAATAGCGGGGAGTGTAAAGCAATCCAATACTTTTGGGTCATGTCTGTGCTACTTAAATGTGCCAACATAATAAATACATACAAATAAAATCCCCTGAATGGCAATGCGATGCAGGGAGAAGACAAAAACGTGCACTCGTATGGAGTGCTTGTTCGGAATGTGAAAAAATTACCTACAGAGTGAGTAGCCAGTGGAAGGATACTGGCCAGTAGCCCATGGCCAGTGACAGGAAGCTGTACTTGGTCCAGGCTCCATGCCTGCAATGATGGCAACGCAAGAGCAGAAGTGAAAGCGGACGACCTGCGGACGATGTGCAGACAGCGTGCTGGCCAATCAGAAGTAAGTAAATTAGAGCGACGTTGGAATCAACGCATAGTAAGTTCAGGTAAGTAAAGGCGGGTTTTAAGCCCCTTTTCAGATTTTTTTTCTCTTTTTACTCGCAAAAGACTTTGCAAGCACAGCACAAGCGCTGTGCAGGCAAAACATAATGATTAGCAATGCTTTAAACGGAATAGCTGAAGCCAAGGTAGAGGGACTACTGTCTGCAGGACCATAATACGGACAGCTCCATGAGCCCCTCTAAAGACTGGCGCCCTCGACCTGGGCCCAGCCCCTCTATGCCAAAAGCCAGTCCCGCTGGCGAGGAAAGCTCCCCTTAAGAAAACTTTGTCCGGCTTCAGCAGTGCAAATGTTTCAAATTTTCTAATTTGCTCGACTTTGCGAGAGAAAGTCAACCTTCACCTACCCCTAAATTAGAGGAAAAGCTAACGTTGTTATCACTGATATTTGTAAATGTTTACAAACAAGAAGGCCACGACATCCAAAATGGATTTATAAAGAGCTAGTGATTGCCAGCGGTATGCATTCTAGCTCTTCCTCAGTCTGAAGCTTCAGTGGGGTGGTTGGATGGAACGTCATATTCCCTCACTGTAAAGCCCAGTTCACCTTTCTGATCCAGGGCCGGACTGGCCGTCGCCGTGACCGGGCGTTTCCCTGGTAGTCCGCCATGGTGGGGGGCCGGTTTTGGGCCCCTGGGGGCCGTTTTCGTTACCGGGGGCCGGAAATTTCGGCCCCCTGTAACAAAATCGGCCGAAACCGGCCCTAACAAACAGCTCGGCCGCACTCCCCACTTCCCCTCCAGGGGGGCCGGCCGAGCAGTTTGCCAGGGCCGGTTTTGGTTCCCAGTCCGGCCCTGTTCTGATCACACACATATCAACAGATTATGTTATTGTCTTCTATGTCGTTGGCTCAGAGATTAGGAGACAACTTGAATCTAACTGCATTATAAAACTTTGTAGGAGCCTTCTCTAGTGAGCCTCAAACTCACTTAAACCCACAAGCCACCCTCGTAAGTGCCCATATAGCTGTTTTGAAGAATGCGAGTACTATAAATTGTGATATGTATACAGAACAGTTAAAAATAGCAGCGAGATTGAAAATGGGAAAGAAGTAATCCAATTGTGATGGCAATAAAACATACAAACTATAGGTAACATCACCTAAGATATAGTCATGGGTGCGCCATGAAGCAATACCTCATTTAAAGTTAAAATATATTTCATTTAGTTTACCACGTCAATTGGTTTAGTAGGTCTGTTTAGTACTGTAAAATGTTTTTCATTTACATGTTCGTTTATTTGACCTTCCAGGGGTCAAAATAGTGTATGTCAAGTCATGATGATTTGCATGGCGCGCATGCCACCTGGGAGGGTATCCCGGCGCCTAGGAAGTGGGGGGCTGACCTGAATGCGGCCGACTGGAATAGCCAGGTTTTCAGTTTCACAGAGCAATGGAGTCTGAAGTGATTGAGTTGAACGTCATACACACTGTCTAGGTTTAAAAGAAGCATTCATTGCATGTTCGATATTTATTGAAATTGTTAAGAAGAAAAAAATAGTAGGACAATCAATTTCCACATTTTGTGACAAGAATTCTACATGAAACATGAATGCCTGTGTGGCAATGGGGCTCGTTTGTCAGGGACTAGTAACAAGCATTAGGTTTTGCATTAGAAATCATAACAATCTTCCAAAGAAGAAAAATCATGGCTGACTGAAATGGAGGTGCAATTCACTGCTAGTGGAAGCACCGTCAGGCTCTGCTCCCTGACCAGCCATTCGGGGAAGTCCACTAATAGGAATTCCTTTGCGTCTGTTTTATTTCTGTAGTAGCCACTGTTGTACAGCTTAGAAACCACTTCTATATGGCCCATTAAAGGTGCTGATGCTCATTAGACAAATTTGTATGACCTTTTCCGCGCAGTGTCTCTTTATTCTCAGTTTGAGTAGGTTTTTAAAATTGCCTGTGCTCTAAAATATGTCTTCCTACCACCGAGGCTCTGATCATTTTGTGCCCTGCCAATTCTTGTGGTCTTAACAACTACTGGTTTTGTTGACCGTGAACTACCTGGGGCCCCATCCTGAGTGTGCTGTTATTTGGGGAGGTACTACCACACCAAGTAAACACAGAGAACGCTGGGTGTGGTTTTTATTTGGAGTGGTATTATCAGCCATCTTCGGTTACGCACGTCCGAATAGGTTGCTACTGTGATAATGTACCATGTCTTCTCCCCTTTGGACCTACAAACTTGAAAATAGTGTGTTTTTCAATCCCTGCACAAATTCCACAAGCTGTTACCTGGAAATATTTTTGCAGGGAAAAAAGTGCAAAATGTATGCACTACTTGTTTTCTCGAATCAGGTGCAAACTACAATTTGTGCTTGAATTGGGACTACCCCCTTACTCAGAACAAGGCAGTAAATACCCCAGCGATACCTAACGCACAAACTTTAGCATCACAGGACCAAACCCCAGTGCAGCCTGTTGAACCAACTCAACCCTCAGAGATGGATCATGAATACGAGGCATATTGGCATTTTATGGGTATTTGATATAGTGCATACCTATTTGTATGGATCATTACAGTTCTTCGAAAAGAACAGATTTATTTTAGCAGATGTGTCTTGGACATGAAGCGCTGCACTTAGAACAGCATGGTGTGAGCGGATGGGTGAGACCAGAAGGCAGAAATAATTTAGTGATGGTGATGGAGCAAGGAGTGTTAGACCTGGCATCCTTGCGTGGTTTTCCCCCTGATGTTTTGCCTTCAGACCTGTTTTGCCGACTTCGTTTTTGCTGGCCTTAGGACTCTGTGCACTGTACCAGTGCTAAAGTGCTTGTGCTGTCTCCCTTAAACATGGTAAAATTGGCTTATACCCAATTGGCATATTTACTTTACTTGCAAGTCCCTAGTAAAGTGGCACTAACTGTGCCCAGGGCCTGTAAATTAACTGCTACTAGTGGGCCTGCAGCACTGATTGTACCACCCACTTAAGTAGCCCTTTAAACTTGTCTCAGGCCTGCCATTGTAGCCTGTGTGTGCAGCGTAAAACTACCATTTGGACCTTGCAAAATAAACCTTTTGCCAGGCCCAAGCCTTTCTTTTTAATAAATATGTCACTCCTAGAGTAAGCCATGGATAGTCCTGAAGTCAGGGTGTTGTGTATTTAAAAAGTTGGATATGTGCTTTAAGTTTTACATTTGCTGGTAGTGAAAAACTCTTGCATTCATTATTCACTACTGCAAGGCCTACCTCTCCCATAGGACAGCATTGGAGTTACCTTATTACATTTAATAAGCTGTAATTTCCAAATGAGAGCAGGTAGCAAGTTCATGGTTGCTGTCTTTCGAATTATAATAAAAGATTCTAACTTATGGGGAAGCCAGATTATAAATAAACCTCCCAGTTTTCCATTTGTACTGATTTTTTCAGATAAATACAGACATAAAACAATATGTTTTCTCACTGTATTTATTTTTAAAAGCAGAAAAATACAGTAAATTGTGCTCCTTTTGCGTGATTCTCCATGCTGTCCTTCATAAATTCCAGGCCAACAGCTGAACAGATATAAAGCATGGAAAGTAAAAAAAAAAAGGATGAGATTTGCTGAAATACAGTCATTAGTTAGCATATATTTGTATATAATGCTATATTTACATGTGGGTGTAGTATTTTGTTATATTGGCTGCTTAATTTGCTAAACCCCGACAGGCATCAAAGTATGAGTGAATGTTTATCAGTTAAATAAATGTGGAAAAATACAATTTTACGATTTTATTCTGAAAACACAAAATAAATATGGATAAATACCAATAAGATGGCCAAAAAATAAGTATGGATAAATACAGATGGAAATGTTAAAAAAATAAATACCATAAAACTGGGAGCCCTAATTATAAATTACAAATTTGAAAATGCCCCTTTTAGAAAGTTGGCATTTTCCTGCCTTAAAGAAGACGTGACATAGTGCACACCGGTTGTTTCCATGTTTTTCAAAAGTTCATTTTTTGCTTTTTGTAGGCGTGCAGGCCTGGAATCGTGGACTGCCCAGCACACGTGTTATGAATAATCACTTGAAGAATGTGGGGCGAAGTAACACCCCACTCCAGACGCACAGCCATCATTTGTGCATAACAAAGATGCACCAATTGTTCCAGTCTTGTCCAAAATATTTTTATTCCATTTAATCCACAGCTTATCTTGCATAAATCTCATTTCGTCCCGTCACACGAAGGACTCTTATGTTTACATCAGCCTTAATGCTGTAGAAATGCCAGTACGGGCCTTACTCTAGAGCATGGCATGTTACATAAATCCTCTTTCATGAATTGTTTTCAATACCCAATGCATTTCGGGCCATTTTCAGCCCTTCGTCAGGGGTTATCTACAAAATTCAAAACATAATTGTTAGGTTGTGTGTTTAAATAACTCATGTTTGCCACATTATGCTGAAAATATAGAACGTACATGCTGGTAACTGAAATGAACCCCATAATCAAACGTGTTGCCCGCCGAACTCCTGGATACATGCCCGATCTTTCCCATGTCTACGCTAAACTCCAATAAACCCCTCCAAACACTTGTTGACAAGTTCTCTCACCAACGCATACGCAATCCCACATAATCAAGGAATCCCCCCTTTTTTTATAAAACAAAACCAGCCCTTACCTCGAGCGTTTTAGTGACTGCTTTCCCTCCTGTTCAAAACCGATCTGACAACTTCACTCCCTTGCTCTATTTCAAGCACCTGTGACGTGTCCCCGCCCATTCGAAACCCTCCAATTACCACCCACTAATTCATCAAACTGCAAGGCCCATAATACACTGCTTGCACTGCTAAAAATGATCTATTTCTAAATGCTTTACAGTCTCATGTTTTCACGTTACCTTAATATATAATCTCACATATCAAAATTCTTTACGCATTGTGTATGTTTCAAATGTTTAAACCATGCTCATCTCCCTCTCTGACTGTGATTCTCCATTCTGTGACTAGTTGTACCCGATCATCAATGTTTTAAATAGCAGCGTTAATTCTCATATAGTGCCTCTCCTCCATCCTTCTCACTTAATGTAGTGGTAATCCTGCCAGTTATAAAACACTCCGTACATTGCCTAGTTATTAAACCTGTCAATCGCGTAAGCATTGACCACTCATATTTCTAGCGTCATCCTTAATGTTAACACATAGAGTTCCCCGCCCACCCGCTGGTGTTATTCTCTACTTTGATTAAACCGCATGTCAAGTATACTCATGCAAATTGAAACTGTGACATAAAGTAAACCATAAGTCCAACAAATAATTATCCATGTTATGAGTTTTTAAAAAAGTAGTTTAAATGGTCCAGCGTGTGACAAAATAATTTTTGTCTGTTTCTCATCTGTCATCCATGGGTACAACTCGTCCAGTAGGCAGTAACATTGTTAATCACAAAGAAGAAGTGACAGAGTGCACACCGGTTGTTTCCATGTTTTTCAAAAGTTCATTTTTTGCTTTTTGTCGGCGCGCAGGTCTGGAATCGTGGACTGCCCAGCACACGTGTTATGAATCATCACTTGAAGAATGTGGGGCGAAGTAACACCCCACTCCAGACGCACAGCCATCATTTGCTTGAAATAGAGCAAGGGAGTGAAGTTGTCAGATCGGTTTTGAACAGGAGGGAAAGCAGTCACTAAAACGCTCGAGGTAAGGGCTGGTTTTGTTTTATAAAAAAAGGGGGGATTCCTTGATTATGTGGGATTGCGTATGCGTTGGTGAGAGAACTGGTCAACAAGTGTTTGGAGGGGTTTATTGGAGTTCAGCGTAGACATGGGAAAGATCGGGCATGTATCCAGGAGTTCGGCGGGCAACACGTTTGATTATGGGGTTCATTTCAGTTACCAGCATGTACGTTCTATATTTTCAGCATAATGTGGCAAACATGAGTTATTTAAACACACAACCTAACAATTAGGTTTTGAATTTTGTAGATAACCCCTGACGAAGGGCTGAAAATGGCCCGAAATGCATTGGGTATTGAAAACAATTCATGAAAGAGGATTTATGTAACATGCCATGCTCTAGAGTAAGGCCCGTACCGGCATTTCTACAGCATTAAGGCTGATGTAAACATAAGAGTCCTTCGTGTGACTGGACGAAATGAGATTTATGCAAGATAAGCTGTGGATTAAATGGAATAAAAATATTTTGGACAAGACTGGAACAATTGGTGCATCTTTGTTATGCACAAATGATGGCTGTGCATCTGGAGTGGGGTGTTACTTCGCCCCACATTCTTCAAGTGATTTTCCTGCCTTAGCCATTTAGTACCTGCAGCCTGTCTCTGTGCGACGTGACTGGGTGTAGTTGACAGTTGGGCTTTGTGTATTTCTCCTAGACAGCCGCACCCAATAGGGAGTTTAGGTGTGCCTGGATGGGCCATCACTATCAAGAGATGAGGGAGGAGCTGGGCACAGCCCCACTTACACTTGAATAGGCTGTGTTGTGCCTCCACCCAAAGGGGTGCATGCCCCGTGTAGTTAGTCTGGAGTCATGGTGAGAAAGGCAGGGCACCTGTGCACCACAAAGGCCTGCCTCTAGAAGCTTCTCCCCACTTCATAGGAGGCATAACTGGATATAAATACTGGACTTCAGACACCATTCTTCATTACACTTCTAAACCTGTGAATACTCTGATAGGAAGAAGGTCTACTGTGCTGCTGAAAGGACTGCCACTCTCTGGACAGCTGCTCTGAAGGATTGCTGCCCTGATGTGCTGAAGTGCTGCCCTTTTGCCTGGGTGAGAAGGACTGGACCAGCATCTGTTGAATCCAGAACCCTAAAGGGACTCCAAGGGCTAGTTGGCTGGCCTCCTTACTTGAGCATCAGGGACATAAGGCTCCAACAACCTCGACCCGAGCATCTGGACTCTGCCATCTATGAGTCTGCCCTGGCAAAAGGTGGCAGCGCAGTCATGGACTCATGGAAGTGGGCCTGAGGTGCTTCTTTGCCAGACTCTGAGGATCCAGTGGAACAGACTCTTCTCCTCTACTGCACAGCGCAACCCCGAGAAGAACTGAACCATATCAGCTGCGTGGATTGGACCTGTCACAAAGACTTGCCTCACCTCTGCAGTCCACAGCCTCTTTGGAATCGTCATTGCGTGAGGGATCTTTAGCATAGGCCCTCGCATCCCTCATGAAGGGCAGCCTAGACGAGGATGCCGAACTGTGCATCGTAGCCTTGCAGCTCCTCAGAACCGACGCATCGCCCTGATTGTATGATGGATCCTTGATGCCGAACTTTGCATCGCAAACCCTCATCAATGGGATTCTCGAGGACTACGCAGGACCTCGTATTGCTGCCTCGACCCTCAGAACCGATGCATTGCTTCGGTAGCGCGGCTCATCTTTGACGTGAATTCTCACAGTGCTCCTCAAACCAGGATTTAAGGGACTTTGTTCAGCGGGCCTGACTGGGTCACTGTAGGTGGCCTAAACTTCTGACTTTGTCCTGGTTCCGGCGCGACCAGATATACAAAGTTGGTGCATGGTGCTTTTTACCTATATTTTCACTAAAACCTTCAAAATTGCATATTTCTGGTTCCACTGATTGGATTTTTGTCATATTGGTCTTGTTTTATTTATTAAAGAAATATCTATTTTTCTAATTTGGTACGTTTCGTGTGGTGTTTTTCACTTTAGTACTGTTTGAAGTGTTGCACAAATACTTTCCTCATTGCCTCTAAGTTAAGCCTGACTGCTCCATGCCAAGCTACCAGAGGGTTGAGCACAGGTTAATTTAGGATTGGCTTGTGACTCACCATGACAAGGACTGTGGTTGCTGCTTGACCAGGGCTGGCACCCCAATCGACCAACAACCCAATTTCTCACAGTGAGGATGTAATAGGGACCACTATTTGAATTTATTTACAATTAAAGGCACAGGAATATACCATGATATTACATCAATCACATGAATTTTCAGTAAAGAGCTGAACTCTACCCAGTTCCAGGTCAGCACTTTAGCCAATACATCATCACGATTAACAGCACTATGAGACAGCTTTTCATGTATACTGCTCTTTGCATATGTTTTAATCTTGGTATCTGATGCCTTGTCCAAATTTCCTAGACATAGAAATTTTATTTTGCATACAATATGTGCAAAGTTGATTCAACAAAAACATAAGGAAGATCTGACAGCACATCAATGACATCAGGCCTGCTTTCTCTCTTGCACCCACTCCTTCTTGTAGAATACCGCAGTGGTTGTCCTTCAAACCCCTGTCTCTCCTGGATCTCGCTGACATTCTGAACTCCTTCAAAGTCACTTCTTATGAAGATGATGTCTTAACATGGTCCTTCATCAAAGCTCTCTCTGCTGTGGCTCTCTTACCCCTACATGCCATCATCAATGTCTTCCTCACTCAAAACTTCTTCCCAGAAGCTCTCAAGACAAGTTAGATCCCCCACTTCTAAAGAAACCTATGACCTTGCCAAATACCGGCTAATCACTCACCTACCATTCATCGATAAGATCATTGAAAAAGCAGTCTATGTTCAACTGCCAGATCACATCAATGGGTATCCTATTCTGTATGACTATTAGTGTGGCTTCAGACCATGCTGCAGTACTGCTATCTTACACATCGCAGACATGCCCTCTTGATTACAGATGAAGATGACCCCTTCCTCATGAAATTGCTGGACCTCTTAGCTACCTTCAACCCAGTCGACCATCCCACCCTCATACGCACCCTGGACTTTCGAATGAGTTTCAATCACAATGCCCTTCACTGCTTCTCCTCCTATCTTTCCAACTGGCTCCAGTTTATTCACATGGGCACTTCCAGTTGACAAAAGATCCCTATAACCTGTGGAGTCGCCAGGGTTTCATACGGTCTCCTATCATCTTCAGTCTTTACAGGGAGTAGCTTGGTGCTCCACTCACAGATAACAGCATCAAGATTCACCAATATGCCAATGATACACACCTCTACCTGAAAACAGCTTCTGCGTCAGACATCCAGTGCCTGAAGCACTGCTTGCACATCATCCAGACCTGGATGTTCAGCGCCTACCTGAAGTTCAACTCAACCAAGACAGAATTCCTGCTATATGCCAAGAACAGCAAGCAGGATACAGTACAAACCTGGCTCAGTGACAAGAATCTTGAAGGCTTCCAACACCACCTCTCACCCAATGCCATGTCACTTGGATTCACCCTAGACACCGACTTCACCCTCAAAGAATAAATTGGTGAAAAAAACCACGGCCTGTTATCAGCTCTCTCTCTTAAAGAAAGTCAAACCGTTTCTTCCAAAATGTGAAAGCAGAGCTGCTGTTCAAGACCTCATGCTCTCTTATCTGGATTATGGTAATGCCATGCTCCATGGTCTCCAGGACTGCATACTGACACCCCTTAAGGGTGTCCTACACTTCATAACACGTCTCACCCAGGGCCTGAAGAAACATGATCAAACCATCCTGATGGAACTCCATTAACTCCCCCTGCTGGCCTGCACCATCTTCAAAACCAGTTGCATCCTTTACTAAGCCATCACAACTAGCACACCATCTTATCTTGCAGACAAGCTTAACATCTCTGATGGTTATCTGCACACCATTAGCCAAGCCACCATCAGACCGGAGACTAAGAAGTGTAAAAAAAAAAAACAAGACAGCAGGCCTTTTCCATTTATGCCCCCAAGATCTGGAACAACATCCCCATATCCATCAGCACCGCCTAACGCTGCTCCAATGTAGGATCTAGTTGAAGACTCACCTTAAAAAAAGAACACTACATCACAATGCGTTAACTGTCCACAACCCAGTTCCTCTCCTATTACTCACTGACTTTGATCATGTACAGCGCCCCACTGTCTTTTGGCTAGGTTTGTGCTATAGAAATACCATATACATACATACAGCAGATTCTTGAAGCAGCAATGCCCATGGTTCAAGTACCTGCTCCTCAGAGGTCAATCTTTGGGGTTTTGTCTGGTAGTTCTAGCTTTGCATATCTCGGGATGGCACAAGAACCAATGTTCGATTTGCAATCGCCCTGCAGACCTGTGTGGTATGGAGACTAGTGGTAAGGGAGACAACTAAACTACAGGTGCTTTTAAACACATAAACCACTTTTTACTTTAAAAGCACACAGCTATATTTTGAGAATTTTAAACCTGCACAAACCCTATGCCTAGCTCGCTCCACGATTATTTTTTATAAATTAGACATAGTGATCAATGATACTGTAGGCACAGAAGCCATGTCAGATGTAGAACAAGAAAAAACAAGTTCAACATAAATGGTGGAAATAAGCAGCAACGCTTACATTAAACGCACAACATCCTCACATTGCAACCACCCACTGCTCAGTGAACTATGTAGGTGCACATAGTTTTACGTAAAGTTGTAACCAACATGTGTGCACTTTTACAAAGTAACCTACAGGTCATGAACTGTCGCTCAAGTAAATGTCAGTGTTCATAAAATAAAATCTGCATTATAGCATAACACTACAAAAATATTGTTTGACAAACCAATCCACAACACAGACTGTTAGTACAAAATATAGGTGATCTATGCATTTTCTACCAACTGGGACTACGCCTATATTTAAAAAAAAATACATAAATATGTCTAAATGGCTGCATACATGAATCTGCACCTTATAGCATGAAAGCAGTCAAATATACATATCCGTGCACTACCGAAACACAATTCCATTATACATATCCAGGAATGCACCCACACACGACTACACATACAAAATCAATACGTGATTTACCTAGTCTGTTAGCTTTTCATTTTTTTCTGTTTTATTTGTCAGTGCTGGACCCCACTTCTATGAACTTGAACTGCATTTTCCAGATCAGGGTTTGATACACAGCGCACTAAATATGTCAATATCGTCTGTAAGTAGAAGAAACCCGGGTCACAGAAAGTGCCAATACTGGGCAGATTTGGTGTCTCCACAGAGTTCCTAAATATTCCTAAAGCTTATTTATAAAAAGTGGGAATACAATATTTGCATACAGTATAAAGTTCACATTAAGGTAATTGGCTCTAAATTGTGATTCAGTTTATTCTCTTACGGTGTAGAGTTAATTTAAATATCATACTGATCCCCAAAATCTTCAGCCATCCATGTCCCCTATTTACTTCATAGGTTTAGGCTCGCGCCGCCATAGCTCACACCCTTCATGCAATCCTAAATTGGTCTTATTACACGGATCACTTAGACGGGGAGGCAAGAGTAAAAAATAAAATACAAAAAGATTAGGAATTCGATGGCAGATAAAGGTGCAATCGATTTAATTTTATCGCCAAATCCAGCCCTTCCTCTTGAGCTGTCAGAGCGGGAGATAAGCTCTCGCATCTCGGGGCCCGCTCGACACGAGCTTGTCGCAGAGAAGGAGTTGTGTCCCTGAACCCAGCCAAGATGAAACACGCTCGTTTATTACTTTGGCGGTGCGGAGAGATGAGGCACTAGGCCGGCTCCCTACCTCCAGCCTTAGCACAATCTTTCTATTTCATTAATTTTTCATGGGATTTCATTTCACAATAATCCTACTTCTGTCATCCACCTGGTGTACTTCTTTCCTTCATTTTACCAACTTTGATTTTTGCCCCGCAGGAGCCGTCGACAAGCTCTGCCTATTCCTAGGTTTAGACTGCAGGACGCCTTTGCGCATTATTGATTCGCACGAACTTTTAATAAAGTCCCTCTTTAATAGTTCCAAGAAAAGATTTACCTGAAGCTGATGGAGATGAATCATCCACACAATAGACATATAAGCAACTAAATTCACTCCACACAAGTAAAATGATCTCATCATTCACCTGGTAAGAGTCACAATCCTCCCTCAATGCCCATCTATGCAGGCAGAAGACAGGCACCGTGCATGCAATGTCTGACCATTGCACCAACTGTACAATTGTAAAAATCTTTTCACATACAGTAGCAGACCATTGTACAGAGGCAAGAATAAAATGTTGTTCGAAAGAAAACAAAACCAACCTAACTGATATCAAACTTTCCCATTCATTTTTGCAATCAAGTATCTGAAATTGAACATATCATGGTCATAAAATGTAAACTCCAGTTCGCATAGGCAATTGCAAAATATGCCATAATTGCAGGGTTTAATTAGTTACCATTCTCGAACAACTCCACTGAACATGTAAGTTACCTAATTGTCTGTCAAAATATGATAATCTTCTAGTTACCCATCTCATCAGTTTCAGTGCTTCTAAACTGATGACATTATTCTAATATCCAAGTGGAGACTATCAATGCACACGTAATGGCAGAGAAGGATAAAAATACAAAGCATTCGCCAAGAGGGAACAGAAAACTTCACACTTAAACAATAATACCCTTCATCTTCCAAGCAGTGTATTTTTATAAACTTAGAATTTTGAGGATTGAATAATTTCTTTGAATATATTTATATTCGTGGATCAATATCCACATTTATCAACAAGCCATGATAAAAAAAAATTATGACGAATTTGGGCGATCTAAACAACACAAAATCATATGCAATATTCCACACTTTATTGAACACGGTCAGACACTATTGAAAGATACACAATAGGTAAAACATTTTTAGAAGACAATCTGTATGCAGAGTAATCTGTTGAAAATCGAAGGCCAAAGAAGTGTCAACTCTGTGCTAATTGGAGCACTGCACAGACCGGTTCAGAGAAGGTAAGCAGGAATCACTTGGTTTAAATGGTAAGCCATTCAGCTTTCACCGGGCGGTACTCCAAATGGGAAAGCTTAAGAGATCTTCCTTAGTCAAGGTAGGAACACTGGGCAGGCAGATAAAGGGGGAGGGCAGTAGTTACCCTTTAGAAGGAGTGCAGAGTAGTGGATATCTGTTTTTAGGTTTTTCCTTTTGCATTCCATGACCACCTGCTCCTTGATATACATAGGTGGTCTTTGCGATGTCTCGTAAATGTAAGTGAAATGTACTATTTGTTGGAGGTAGTATAGAGTGACTTACCATCACTTACTAGTTGACTGTTGATGACTAGTTAGAAAACATGATCCCGATGTATAGCAACACAGTTCCCTTGGTCATGTTTTGATAACCTTTTCTTGTTATTTGCTGTTACATTATGCCTCACACGTATATAGGTTCTGTGCTCTCAAAAGTATTTACGTTTTGCAGAGTTGTACATAATAAATTGTTTGAAGGTAAACACAAACTTTACCAGAGCTCTACTTTAATATTTCTCTTTTCCTTAGTTGATAGTTTGGGAAGTTGTGACTTTGTGGTAACAGTGATACGTAAGGCTAGGGATTGGCGCACGACTTCTCCGCCTGAAAATTTTTCATGTAGAAGAGGAAAACATTTGGAAAACATTATAGTCAGGAAGTATTGAGACACACTGGCAATCATTCATCCATCAATAAAAATAAATAGCGACTCCAAGTCCAAATCTTTAGACTGACTTGCAAGATTAGGAAAATGGACTAGATCCACGTTTGTTTTCAGGTACTGGGATTCTACTACAGTTCAAGAGATCCTCCAATACTAATTAATAACAGTCCTGCTGGTCAACTATTAACCTATTTGTCAGGCATCTGCCATTTATGTCCTGAGGATAAGTCTTCAGGTGTAACTGCAGCCGTGTGTTGCCGGCAAAGCACTGGTTTCTACATTTGTCTTCAGAACTTGTAATTGCTGCAGGGCATAAACCAGTGAATCATGCCTCTGTATTGTACGTATGACAGTGAAGTAATGCGACAAAAAGTAATGACTGACACACAGGTTTACTGATCACTGAAGCCTTTCTGTAGGTGGTGATTATAAGCTCAACTGCCTGAAATTCTACATTTGTCAATACCACTTACAAGTGCTAGACTCCTCTCTGTATTTGTAATGGATCTCACTGAATGCCAAATTGCCCTACTTTCACAGCATAACTTTTTGCAAGCCTTAAATTGCCTGAGCAGAAGTCTGAATGCACTTTACACACATTCTGGCTAAAACATTATGTACCATCCATTAGAGTGACAATGGAACAAACATCAATTCATGCCTAAGAAGCAGTGTCTAACAAATCCACTTTAAGGAGATGTACATAAAAAGAATTTACTATTCCTTAATTGATTTGCCTTTTTTTTTAAGGGTTTCTTTTTTTATCTTGCTGGGTATGTAAGGTGTGCTCTGTATTATTTCTCAGTATCAAAAAAAAGAAAGATATACCAGGTACACTATGCGCAGACTGACATCCATTACTACGCTGTATTTATCTCTTAACGGGTGTGTTCCTTTATTGAGACTGACAATCCTCTCCGTCCCCTGGCACTGAATGTTCACGTTCATCCAACAGCAGCTTCATCAAGTGTTTAGGACACATCCTCAGTACAAGTAATGGATCTTCGCAAAATGATTTCAACACAGAGGATGTTAATATATTGACCATCTGACCTCCATATTAGTCCATAGTACATATATGAAAACATATTAAAGTATTCTAATAAAATAACACAAATTCCTTTTCAGAGAATTTAATTTCATGCATATGGATTTAAACGGTTACCATCAAAATTTGCCCTTTATTTAATCCCGAAAATCATAACAATATTACAAAAATCATCCTTTCAACCTTTGAAATGACATGCCTTCCTATATACCCATTAGAAACATGGTGATACAGACTACCAAAGTCAAGACGCAAATGTAATATTATGCCATGTGCTCTTACTCAGTAACAAGCATTCATTTTGCTATTTGGTGCAGGGGATCCACAAACCAACATGAATCAAATAAAATGACCTTTGGCTAATTTACTTACTCTCCTTAAAGAACTTTGACCTTTGTGAACTTCTGTCAAAGAACAAACACACATGTATGTGTACATCCCTGTTCTGGCTTTTAGCTAAACTTCCGGTTTCTTAATATAAACAAAGAAACAATGAAGTTAGTCTGTCAGTATTGTTTTGTAAAGAAATCAGACAAAAAAGGATCTTCATCTGTGACAAGTAAAGAGATGACAAATTTCTTAAAGTTTAGTTGGTTAGGCTGAAATGACACTTTACTTCATACTTCTAACTGCCCATGATTTTTAACTCTAACACACGTTTAATGAAACATATTTTAATGGGAAATGGGACGCTTCATTTTGCAAATTGAAATAAAAGTTGTGTTCATGTTGCAAAGTGGTCAATAGATTCCTTTTTTCCTCTGTTATTGTGATGGAGGTATAGTGGATTTTGAAGGCGTGCATTGGTCACGCTCTATCGCAATTCTATTGCAACAGTATTGATAGGCGCTCTAGTGCAGGAAGGAAGCGTGCATACTGGGATCGTTGGATAACCCCCTTTTGTGATATGGATCCAATGTTTCCTTTTCATATCACTCCTTTCAGATATTTTCTAGGGCCTGGGAACCATGGAAAATAGAAGCTTGGAGAAATATAGCACTAAACAAAAACACACCTCATTTAGCAGGGAGATAGTTTGATTTTAGTCTGTGATCTTTTCTATTTTTATTTTCAGAAAAAATCAATTTAAATAAACAAAATGAAGCGTAACAATTACATTTCAAATTCCGGGATAGCACATTTATGCAATTCATCAGGCATCCTAATGGGGCTAATTGTAACTCATCTCTTGCGCAGATGTGCGTTGTTTGGTTGCGGAAACCCTTTTAGAGTAGCTATTTTGTCAGCTGATGCATGCATGCGTTTGACAAGAAGTACAAAACAACAAAGGAGACATATTCTGCTGTGCTATTTGACATTTTTCCTAACCTTATATCAGAAGGTGCAAGACTAAATAAACTAGCTATCAGATTTTGTGTCCATTATCACTCTGCCTGATTAGGTCGTTACATATCAACATCCCCTGACAGCTATTTATCGGAGGCCTCAGTGACAAGAAGAATTGCACGCGAGGTGACTAATGCTGTCATGTCTGATAACAGTGTCTTGTGGTCTTTTTGTGTAAAGCGATTTCCTCATTCATCTTTTAGGGACTCACCTACACACAGAAACATGGGTGCAGATTTACTTTAGTGCAAGGTGAGGGTAATGGTTCAAAGCATTTTTTGAAATGGAACTTTTCAGCAGTGTGCATGTGAAAGACAGCATTGTGGAAATAGGTCTATGGTAATTTGAATCTATAGCACATTTTTTAGGCAAAATCACGTATTTTTCTACTTTAGTGGAAAGCAGTCAAAAATTGATTTGGGAGCAGGAGGTTATATAGATCATTTAGGCGCATGTCTTCATATGAGACTGTTAGGGTATCTGGGGTCAAGAATAAAAAGGATCTCTCAGGCAGTCTCACTCAGTCCTTTTTGCATTTATTGAGAAATGCACCATACACTTTTTGGCTGCTGGGGGCAAAATGTTATGCAATACAAAAAATTTCAAAATCCTTAATCATCTGGTTTTGCTGAATTACGTATGGGTGAAGTTGTGATGTGAACTTTTCTTAATGCTTAACTTCTGATTTTGCAGAATGAATACTCCAAATATTGAGCAGCTTTGATATATAGCACCAACTTGAACCTGAGACTTTGGTATTGATGGGACAGAGATTATAGATGTAAAAAAAAAAAGAAAGTTAAGTGATTAACATGTTGCATTTGAGACTGTGTACCAAACACATCATGTTTTAATGTTCATTGTTCAAAGTGCATAGGAAAACACTCTAAATGCAAAGTTTACAGAAGGTGACTTGAAACTAATAGGCATGCTATGGCATGGCGACTTGTTGGTTGACATTTGGTACAAATGACTCACTAAAAATTGATCCTTGATGTTGACATAATAACATCCCGTCACGACTTTGCATCAAAGCCTGTTAAGACCTTTCATTTTGTTTCACTGGCATAGTTGTATAGCTGTGTCGTAGCCGTTCACTGGCATATACTTTGGATGTTGGAAACATTGAACATAAACATTTAAGAAGTATATTTTAGAACTTTATGTCAAAACTGATATGTGTAGTTTTAAAATGATAACTAATGTAATTTTAAAACACTCCGAATGATCCTGCTCATGTTATATTTTGATGATTTGTTCAACCTAGTGTATGGCACAAAGTATAAGCATTAGATGCAAATGCACTGATATATCAGTGCACACGTGTGTGAACTCTGTTGCTACAGACTATACTCCACAGTACGGAACAGGTATAGCAGAATTTGCTGGTGGTGACCAACACAAATACTACCTGACCACATAGGATGTCTCACTTTTTAAAAAAGTTTGTCGAGGTTGCCTTCGGCCCTTCAGTGGTACATAGTAGTTATTGTTGAGTTTTGGCTTGTGAATTGTGTTGTTTATGATCACTCTGTAGAAAAAGTATATCCAACGAGTTAAGATGTGTAGCACATTAACACAATACGCGAGTAAAAGCCCTTGTTTTGAATTATATATAAAGCACAGACACAGAAAATAGAAGAATATTTTCAACATTTAACTTTCAGTCACATGCTTTCCCTGCACATACACTCCAAACTGCATGTTTCACTTTTTAGTGAATCTCTCTGATTTACTCCGCTTAGATACTCTTTATGGACCACATGGAAGCCAGGCAGTGCATGTAAAGTGATCTGTATACCCCGTTTCTTTCACATCACTGCAAAAGAGCGGCTGCACGCACAAGAGTTTCTAGCAGACGACAAAGGCAACCC
Source organism: Calotriton arnoldi (assembly GCA_963921515.1). NCBI lineage: Eukaryota > Metazoa > Chordata > Amphibia > Caudata > Salamandridae > Calotriton > Calotriton arnoldi. The sequence goes on from CAWUFW010000044.1 coordinate 6,258,439, forward strand.
CCAGTCTTCAAAACAAAGCTGTGAGGGAGAGCATGCCTCCCTCGTGCCCATCCATCCCCTCTTCTGTCGAGGACAGCCGAAGCCTCGCAGTGTCAGAGGGCACTCCAGCCGGACTCAGCGCGCCTGGCTACAGAGGCATCTTGATAATTACCCTGACAGACTCGCCTAATAATCAGCCGACATGTGAACACGAACCCTTCTTTCCAGGGAGATTCCTCAGCTTCGGCGTTCTCTTGTTGGCGCGTGCGAACTGCGCGCGAAGGACTTAGCGCACCTGCACGACAGGGCACCAGGCTGCCTCTGTCCCAAGCATGGCAACTATACGCGCACATGCTCCAAACCGATAAACAACAACAACAGCAACAAAAAGAGGCACAGGGGGAGCAAGGGAACCAACGTCAAAAGGTAGGGAGAAAAGAGAGGATCAGGGGAACCATTGAGACGGGACCCTACCTTTTCTCTTTGATCTTCGCCTCCGTCTCCTTTTAGATTTGCATTTCAGCTGGTGGTTGCTCGGGCCACCGGGAGATCTGCTGCTCCCCAGAACTGATGCCATTGACGTGCCTCAGGAAAGAGTTGCTCTTTTGTGGACAGACGTGCGCCGTGTCGCAGGTTCCTTCCAGTTGCTGCTGCGTGTCTCTCTCGCTCTGCTTCGATTAGTGTTATTACTCGAGTCACTTGCTCTGATCGCCGGCGTGCCTCTCTGATCCCCTCAGCTGGCACTTTAGGCGCGCGCGCAGCAGAGCTGCACTCTACCGAGCAGACACCAGCCTGCAGGAGTGCCTGCCAGCTCCCTCCAAGCCCGCCGCGCGCTCGCAGGGCTGGAAATGCACTGCTCCTACTTTTTTGCACCTCTGCTAGTTGTTTGGCACCAGCCACTTTGAAGGCAGTCATGCAGGGAGCCTGTCTATTTGCCGCTGCAAAGTCTAATTAGATCCAATCAGAGCTGTCTCTCGGCTCTGACATCAGCACCACCAGCCCTCTCCATCCCCTGTCAGCCTGCAAACTCAGCTCCCATTCGGGCTGACGGATATGGGCAGCACCTGATAGGAAGGGAGAGGGAACAGCTCCGGAGGGAATAAAAACATACTGCCAGTTTGTCTGGAACGAGCCCGAGGGCGCACCATACCGCGCCTGGGATATCAAGGCGCTTTCTGTTAGACCAGACGGACAAAACGTTCTGCTGCTAGAAGAACGTGGTGACTTTTTCTCCCGCCTAAGCTTTATTATGTGAGCCAGTTAATTAATTAAATTCGTGTTGTATGCAGCAATGTGGGGGTAAGGCTGCGCGCACACGTTATTGTCACTTCTACATATTACATCTAACGTCGTGATTTTGGGCGAGTGTTTTTAGCAGGCCGGGCTAGTCAGAAGCTGCAGTTGACTGCCAATATTTAAAATTAATCACTTTTGAAAAGTCAATACTCACGTTCAACAATAATTCATCTGTTCCTTTTTTTGATTCCGTGTTCTTTGTTTGAAGTTGCTGAAAGGGGAGTTTTAGTCAGGAATGTAACAATTTCAACTTGAACTCTCAACTAATAGTGTTTAAGTACTGCTTCTTAAGACCAATATGGCTAGTTGGGTAAAGGAATATTTTTAAATGCGATCATTTATGTGACTTCTTTTCGGATCTTTTAAATATCACATAAAACATACCCTGCACCGTGGCAACCACAAAGATCCCGGTGTTTTTGTAAAACTCTATTTGTAAAGGAAATTACTCATTTTGTTGCCATATAAGCAAAGTATCAAAGTTTCAACTTGAAATATTTCTGCTGATTTAGATTTTGGACTCCCTTTTAAAACAAAGATGGCTGATTTGGTGATGGAATATTTTTAATTAGGTTATTTTTGTAACTCCTTCACGGATCTTTTAAAAAGTAGGAAGGAGCATGCCCTCCCCTGTGGCAACCACAAAAATCTCAGGATTCCCACTGTATTTGTAAAGGAAATTACTCATTTTATTGCCACTGTAAGAAAAGTAACAACATCCATCTATTTCCACCACGCCAGAAGTAAACACTGGCAAAAATCCAGTCAACCTTACAAATCTGTTTTTAAATGAGAAATTACAGTTTATGTGCAATCAAAGTTTTACTTAGTGCGTAATTAACTGTGCGTAATGTGCTGTTTGGATGTAGAATACCAAATGGGTCGTTTAACACCATTAAAACGAATATATTTCAAATTTACTACATAGAACTATGTTTAACTGACAAAAACACATATTTACTAAAACTATAAGGTAGGCCAAACAGATCCCCGAAATGGCCATTTTGAAAAGAGAATGCAATTCTGCTGTTTAAATAGTTTCACAATGTTTTCTACTTGTGTAAGATACAGAAACTGGTGCACTGTGTGTTGCACAACATGGTCAAATAGTCATGCCAGATTATAATAAATACTTTTTTTATATGAATAAGTTTGTGTACCCGTTTTGCCAAGTCATCTCACTCTAAGTAGTAGAGGCCACAATGGCTTTTCTTAATAGTACTTGTTCTGTCAGCCCCGAAACGCTGGTGGAGCAGTCTGAGTCGAACCTATCAGAATGTAAAATTGAGACCTACATGTTACACATAGATCTCAAAGAAGAGATCGATCAGTTGAACTGTCTTATGTGCTTATAGCAAATGCCTCTTGATCGTCAGCCTTCCAACCACTTTGCCAAAGGCATGTATTAGAATGACTTCCAACATTTTGCAACAGAGAGGTTCAGTTACACACCTCACAGTTACTGCAAATATTTTTTTATGAACTGCACATTTTCCCCAAGAAGCTAGGATTTGTATCTTCTAAATGCTGTACTGATTTAAAATGAGCATTATCCGAACCCTGGAGTTAAGTTGCCACACCTGACGTCTGATGAAAACCTGCTAGTTGGAAGACTGAAGACAGAGCAGCCAGACCTAACTTGATAACGTGTGCCCATGTAGGGCCTAACTCTCCCTTGGGGGTGCTACGTTACCGCCCCTGTGTCCCAATTATGAAATAAGCGCAATAGGAGCTAGAAATTGTGCACTCATTAGCTCGGACTGTGATAATTAGTTGGTTTATAATTTACCCCAGCGTCTGGTTTGTAGATATTGAGATGAGTTATACAGTCCTAATTGTACACTTTTCCCTGATTTCATTGTACGCATAATGAAACGTTTGCTGTTTGCCCTCCTAGATTGTAATAGGGCTAGTGTAGTGTACTGTTACACATTTTATTATGTGTTGTTTTACATTACTGTTTCCCATTTCATTGTTAAAATTTAATTGTTTGGTCTCTATTTTACTATGTCTCCTTAAGTGATGCTTGTTTGCATCTCTGTCATTCTTAGAGTGTTCTATGTTCTAGATTCCATGACTGGCAGAACAATTGTAGTTCTCTGGAATATCAGTTGCTTCTCTGGTCGTGGGTCATTGGATGCGGATTAAACCTTATCTCTTAATCTACTTCTCCTCTGTGTCCTGCTCATTTGCACATTGGATCTCAATACTACATTTCGGTACCAGCAGTGGTGTACCAGAAGGAGAATCTATAGCTTTGTCTACAACTTTGATGTGCTTCTGACAGTTGCGGTCCACAGTTAATTACACTGATATCCTATCCTCTGCAATTGTAGAAAAAAAGAGCTAGAGGGCGTTTCAGTGTGAAGGTGGCCCACCACCATTACCCAACATAGACTAGAGATAGGAATAGACCACACACACATCTCCTGTCCTACGTTTGGCTCCCCCTTGCCAAACGAGCACACCAGTGATGAGAAGCCTGAGATACTGATAAAAGGTTTACAGCAATCCCATCTTGTGCGCCTGTGAGGTGTTGCCTCCAAATGTTTTTGAAGGTTGAGTCTCAAACTGATGTATGCTGCAGGGAGGTCCTCTACAGCAGTGTGTTACACTTCACAGGCAAATACATTAGATGTTCTTCAAAACAAACAAACTCTCTTGTGTAAGTGACTTCCCCTGAGGGAAATAGCGTTAAAAGGCATTATACAGCTAGGTTCTTTGTTATATATAGGAACTCATCACATCAGCCAAAGCCTAGTACTATAATAAAACCATCAATTAAGATGCTAACAGAAGCAGACCACTATTCAAGACAATCGAGCACAGAATCAGTCCCCTGCCTGGCTATCCAGTCCCATACTGCACAGCCAAGGACTATGCCATCAACGTCTTTTGCAGTGAAAATAATTGCATAAGATTCAACAACAAATCAACAGCATTAAGCTTGCTTTTCTTCTTACCTCATCGCATCTCTGAGCTGTAGCCTACAATGGCCATCCTTCAAAACCCCTGTGTCTTCCAAATTTCACTAACATCCTCAACTTCCTCAAAGCTACGTTGTTTTCTGAAGATGATGTTTTATTCTCATCTGTCATCAAAACATTCCCTAGAGAAGCTCTCCCATCCCTACTCACCATCATCAATTCCTCCCTGCACTCAAGGCATCTTCCCAGAAGCTTTCAAGGCAGCCCACATTCTTCCACTCCTGAATAATCCAGCAATAAAACCCTGATGACCTTGTCAAACACAGACCTATTATTTACTAACTGAAAGCATTCTACACATAATTTAAAAATTGTATCAGCACCAACTATTTTCTGAGCAGCTACCAATTTGGCTTCAAATCAGGCTGCAGCATGGTGACAGTTACATTATAAATCAAAGGCCATGCCCACTTGACAAGCCTGAGATGGCCACCGTTTCCTGACTATGTTGGACCTCTCAGCCATCTTCAACAACATCAATCCTCCCATCCTCATCAATCCTCTGAAGTCCTGACTAGGGTTCACTGCCAATGTCATCCACTGTGTCTGGTCTATCCCTCCAACTGATGCCATTTCATTCACATGGGTGACTCCAAGTGCCAGAAGATCCATTTCACCTGTGGAGCCCCCCAGGATTCCATTTTGTCTCCTGTTATTTTCAGTCTCTACATAGAGGCGCTTGACACTCTACACTCCAATTACACCATCAAAATTCACAAGTAATTGACATAAACCCCTGTTGAAAGTTTCATCCACTGCAGACATCCAATGCCTCAAACTCTGCTTGAACCTCATCCAGACATAGGTATCACAGCCCTACCTAAAACCCAACCTTACTAACACTATTTGCCTACATGAAACAACCAGTCCAAACCTGGTTCACTGACATGAATCTGGAGCTATGTGAGCCCAAACTATCAAACAATGCCAAGTCAAACAGATTCACACTGGATACCCAACTCACCGTTAAACACACTACGGAGAAAACCCAGATAGCCTGGAACCAGTTACCAATTCTGGAGAAAGTGAAAACATCCCTCCCAGAAAGCGACTTCAGAAATGCTGTTCAACCACTCATACTCTTGCATCTGGTGGGACAACTACATGTTTCACAGCCTTCTTGACTCATAGTTCCCCACTTAAGGGCATCCTACATGCTACAGCATGTCTCATGAAAGGCTTGAGGATGTAGCCCCTGATATCTTGGAGGCCCTTCCTAATGGCTACGGTATCACCAGGGTGGACAGACCCACGGGGAAAGGTGGGGGGATTGCAATAATTTTTAAACATTCCATACAGTGCACCCTCGAGTCGACTAACATTGTGGACAGCGAAGCAGCATTTTTTTCCATAACTGTATCGAATAATTATATTATAAAGGGGATTCTGGTATACAGACCCCCAGGTCCCTCCACACGGTTCACGCCTAGGCTGATTGAGTGCCTAGTCCATCCAGCATTACGGTATGAGAAACTATTGCTATTAGGAGATCTGAATCTGCACTTTGATGACGCCTCCGATTCTGGGGCGCAAGGGATCTGCCAGGAATTGGCAGCATTACAGATGACACTTAAATCGGAGTGCCCTACGCATCTTCGAGGTCATCTACTTGACCCAATTTTTGCTAATTGGGATGCTCTAGAAATTGAGCAGCCGCTTCCAGTTCCCTGGTCGGATCATTTTGTGATCCTTTTAAGGTGCGGATGTCGGTTCAAAAGACTCTAGCGAAAGTTGAACTTAAGCTGAAACACAGGAGGTGGGCGAGTTTCTCGCAAGACAACTTTAGCAAGGCCCTTTCACTGGGGGGGCCCCCGGGTGGTCAGGAGATTGACTCGGCATGTGAGGCCTTAGATAGGCGCATTTCGGAAGCACTTGACAGCTGTGCACCCTGGGCCGCAAAGGCACCCAGAAGGCAAGCAAAATCTGCCACCTGGTTCGGAGACGAACTGAGACTGGCAAGAGCGGCCTGTAAATGTCTTGAAAGACGATGGAGAAGGGATTTTTCGGCCCAGATGAAGACTGAATACAAAGTTAGTCTTAAGCTCTATCATACCCTTATCAGAAAAACGCGGGCTTCCCATTATAAGGAAAGAATTGAGAGAGCGGAAAATTCAGTCAAAGAGTTGTTCACCGTCTACAAAGAGATCTCATCCTTGGATAAGATCGCAGCACCGAGTATAAGTTCAGTGGAGTCCTGTAATCGGATAGCAGAGTTTTTGTAGAGAAGGTAGAGAAAATCTATTCCACCTTCCCGGTCTCTGCAAGGGAGGGGCGCGCTGTGGTTGCTGCCCCCACTAACATAAAGGGAGAAGAATATCTGGATACTTTCAGTACCCCTAATCATGAGACCCTAAGGAAGATAGCTAGTAGCATCAAGTCCGGCTCTCCCAGTGACCCTGCAAGGCCAAGGGTGCTGAGACGGAGCATGGAATGCCTTGAACCTTGCACCAGACATCTGTTAGAGCTCTCTTTCAGCTCAGGCACTGTGCCCAAAAAATGGAAGGAGGCTGTGGTCTTACCGCTGAGGAAGAAGCCGAATGTCAGCATGGACCAGCTAGACAATTTGCGTCCCATCTCGCTACTCCCTTACTTTGCGAAAATTGCAGAGAAGGTTGTGAACATCCAGCTGACGGCCCATGTTAGCAAACATAGTCTTCTCCATCCCACTCAGTCCGGTTTTCGAGCGTCGTACTCGACTGAATCGGCTTTGCTCCTCTCCACTGAGACCATCCGGAAGTACGTTGATGAGGGTCAGACGGCGGCCTTAATTTTATTAGATCTGAGTGCCGCCTTTGACACTGTTGCTCATCATACGTTGCTTCAGTGTCTCAGGAGGGGAGGAGTGGGGGAAGGCATTGGAATGGATGGAATCCTTTCTGCAGGACCGCAGTTTTCAGGTAGCGCAGGGACCTTATCTATCTAAGAGCATTGGGCTTAAACAGGGGGTGCCACAGGGGTCCACCCTTAGCCCGACCCTATTTAACCTATATGTTGCCCCAGTGGCAGACATCACTGGAAAGTTTGGGGTCAAAGCCGTGTCCTATGCTGACGACACGCAACTGGAGGTGTCTCTAACACAGTCGGACGAGAAGGCAGCTACTAATTTTAATTCCTGCCTGCAAGAACTAGCGGTATGGATGGCTAACAACTGCCTTAAACTGAACGGGAGCAAGACAGAAGTGATGGTTATTGGCAAGGCACCTTCAGTGTGGACATCGGCGTGGTGGCCACAGACCCTGGGTCCTATCCCCGTTCCTAGTGAACAGGTGAAGAACCTAGGGGTGTGGCTTGACCCTAAGCTCTCGTTTGAGCATCATACAAGGCGGGTGGCAGGAACTTGTTTTTGAATCTTGCGTGGACTCCGCCAGACCCGGGACCTCCTGCCTACCGTAGCTAGGAAGACCATGGTTCATGCTTTGGTAACATCGAGGCTGGACTACGGAAATGTGCTTTACCTGGGGGCTAATGTCAACTGTGTACAGAGGCTTCAATGTATCCAGAATGCAGCAGCCCGCCTGGTTCTGATGCTACCTAGGCGAGCCTCTTCCAGGAAAGCCCTGGTCGCCCTTCATTGGCTCCCGATTAAGGAGCGAATCCTGTTTAAAGCTCTTTGTGTGAGCCATCAGATTCTACAAAGGAAGGGGCCCACATACCTACATCACCTTCTGACTCCGTATGTCCCCTCCCACCAATTAAGATCTAGTGGGACGGGACAGGCTATTATTCCCAGAGTCAGGAGGGTAAGGGTGGGTGGGCGATCCTTTAGTCTCAGGGCAGCTCAGCAATGGAACAAACTCCCGTGGGGGCTTCGGATGGAGGCCTCGGAGTTGATTTTTCGTAAAAAGCTGAAAACTTTTCTATTCCCCACTGAGTAGCTTTCGGGTTGCTGTACCATATATGGGGGGTGGCCTGGGAATGATGTGTCTCTCGACTGTACCGTAGCGCGGGGACACACTAGCCTAGTGTAACCAAGCGCTCTACAAATGTCATTATTATTATTATTATTGAATAACTAGGACGCCATCATCCCTTACCTGAATAAATTCCCTGGTCTCTTATTGCCAGCTTGCACCATCTTCAAAACCAGCTGCATCATCTACTGAGCCATCATGACTTACACCCTGCTTATCATGCTCACAAACTCATGATCTCCAGTGGCTCTCGGCACACCTACAGCCAGGACACCTTCAGACGATAGATAAAGAAGTGCAAAAAAGAAAAATAAAGTCAACAGGCTTTTTATTTATGCACCCAGGATCTGGAACAACATCATTCTCTTCACCTGCCCCAACCAAGCTTCAGTTTAGGATAGAGCTGAGGACACTTCTTGACCCAGTGAAGATGAATGAAGTGGCCTGAATTCTTCTCACTTTACCAAGAAGAAGTTTAAAATATTTGTGGTCCACAGGATGTGCTTATTTCCAGCCACAGGTGGGATGGAAAAGGCCATTCTAGATAAGGCAGGGCAATGCAGGGTGATAGTGCAGGGGTATTGGCTCAGACCTGTGTAGGGGAGTGCAAGATCTGGGTGTGTGTGTAGGGAGGCACAGGGTAAAGGGACTTTGCTGTGCAGATAGGGAGGGACTCGCGTAGCAGCTGATACACTGTGGAGCGGGGATGGGGGGGGCTCGGACTCTTTGAAGGAGATGCACCAGAGGTAACAAGTCTAATAAGGGAAAGTTGAGAATGGCAGATGTAAATCAACTGCTCCTGCAGTCATTTATGATAGCAGAAAAGGGCTCCCTGTTGCTGGGAAAGACAGTGGAACCAACTCTTTTGAAAACTTTGTAAACTTCACACTTTGCCACCTCTCCCTATTTGTCTCCTTGTTTTTTTGTATGACCAGGTTATTTCTCACTAATCTTCTCATTTTCCCATAACCACTGTACTAACATGCTGCATTTCAGGACCTTTCCCTCGATTGTCATGTTGATTTGTTTGCCTCTGCACCACTCTCTTGCAATGCAATCGATATTCACTTGTTGATGTTGCTCCCACAACAATGTTCTACTTAATCAACTTTACTTTTACTGGTGATAGCCTCTTCTTCCCTCCTTTTACTTAAATAATCTCCTTTTTATTTGGTCATCCTGTTGCCTTCACGGAACATTTGAAAGCATGACCTCAGATTTGCAAAGCTCCCATGTACATACATATGTATATTTAGTTGGGTACCTGCAACTCAGTCTTTTGTTACGAATTCTTGGGCCATGCTATACAAAAATGAAAACAAATAAATTATAAAAAGTAGGTGAAAATAAATCTCTGAACCATAGAAACACACTTGCCTCCCCAGTCCTTAAAGCTACGATTCACAAACGAGAAAATAAATTACAACTCTTTCAATGTTAATCAGGGCAGAGAAGCAGCACGCAGAGTCTTTATTCTTTTTCCTTGATCCAATCTAGTTATCAGTTGCCACCATGCAATGCAAGTGCTACAATGCCATAATAAAGGTGGTGGTGAGTAACCTTAAGCAAAACGTGCATAATTTTATTTTGCAAAATTACGTAAAATTCCCCAAAATGATGTGTAATTATGCATTATTACCCAAAAAGCTGGTTTAGCATTTTTCCCTGCTTTTAGAGCAAGATCAGATGTGACTGTCAAACGCTTTTTAGAGGGCTACAGCCAAAGCAGGAGATACTGGGCCCAATTGTGGAGGTTGGGGCCTTTTACACCTGATTCCCTGTGCCCCGACCTACTATGGGTCCTGAGCAACTGGGCCAAGCCTTAGCTTGTCCAGCACTTCACTCACAGTGGTAGCGAGAGTAGAGTAGTTAAAGACTCTTCAAGGGGAGGTAGGTGCTAAGCATACACAGAATCATAACTCCACATGAGCACAGTAGCAGCATTAAGATGCTTATCCAGTCAAAGACTAGCTTTTATTAAAAAGCAGTATCTAATGTAAACACACAATGCATGTATGACACACTAAATAATCCACACAGCCCTTTTAAAGTCAGGATGCTAGGGCTCTCCAGGGTACAAGCAGTGTGGTCCTCTGTCACTTCTATTAGGGATGATTATTCCCCATTCTAATAATGTAGGAGACTCTCGACTCCCATAAGCATCCAAAGCTAATCCCACAAACCCCAAAGTCTATTCTTTGCTAAGAGTTCACTAGTGCCTCGGCGCTAAGTTTAGTATAGTCCTCAGTGGCCCCAATGACCTGGAACAGTCTTAACCGACACTGCAGCCAGTAATCCCAGGAAGGACCAGGGAGCTTCTCCAACATTCCCCGACCTCTTGCGGTCTATCCTCAACATCGCGTCAGGGTGCCTCAGTCCTCAGGGGACTGTGCCTCAGGGGATGACCCGCTTTGGTGTCGGATGTCCTCCTGCAGCTCTAGCAGCCATAGGTAAGTATTCTTTACAGCATCCATCTCACGTTAAACCTTGACAAAGGCCCAGTCTCCTTGGTGGCCCCTCCAAGCAGATAGGTCACTGACTACAGTGCTCCCATGGGCAACGGCCCATTACTGGCACACAGGGTCATCAACTTCAACTCTTCCACTGGCGACAGCCCGCACATCATGGTGGTGCCCTCCTGGCACATGGGGTCACCAACTACAATGTTCGCATGTCAGGGCAATGACCATAGCTTCCTCAGGTTGGGGCAGATAGTCCATACTCCTACAATGGTCTTGATAGGACTGCACATTTCACACTTCACTCACCAGGATCCATTCGACGGGGTCCCTTCTGGAACTCGCTCTCTCCACGCATTCTCCTCCTCACAGGGCTCTCTGGTCTTGGCATGCAGGCTGACTCTAGGCTCTTTTCCTCCTTCAGAGGTGACTGTTCTTGGCAGGTGTTAGAAATGGGGGTCTCTAGTTGGCAGAGGTAGGTACCACTGTCCAAATAGGACCCTTGCTTCTAGTCAGGGTAAGGGGGATACACACTTTAGATAACCCCTGCTCACCCCCTTGGTAGCTTGGCACGAGCAGACAGGCTTATCCCAAAGGCAATGTGTAAAGTATTTGTACCAACACTCACAGTAACACAGTGAAAACACCACAAAAGGACACCACACCAGTTTAGAAAAATAAAATATCTTTATCTAAACTAAACAAGACCAAAAGGACAAAAATCCAACATACGCAGTTAAAAATAAGACTTTCAAAAGGTTTCAAGAACTTGTACCATAGAAAACTATGGATGCGTGACTTTTCACCAAAGTACGTGTAGTTACATCAAAGTTCACCAAGCCAAACAGCCGCAGCGTCGTAAAACAAAGAGATGCAACACTCCTGAGACCCTGAGGAGGCGATGCGACAGTCCCGCTGCACGCAGAGGAAGGGTTGTGTCGATTCAGGTCTGTATGGGGAGTGATGCGTCGATTCTTCGTGCCGGTTCCGGTCCGCAGGTGATGCGTCGGGGAAGCGTGCCGCACAGGTACGATGCGTGGACCTTCGGGATGCGTCGGCGATCGATGCGGCGGCGTTGCGCGGCGCTGCATCGGTCCTCTTCAGCTGCGATCCCTCGATGCGTTGATTCTTGCCGCGACGACAGGCGCTGTGACGGTTTTCGCAGTGGCACGGCGATGTGTGGAAATTCTTCTCACGCCGTGACGATGCGTCGGAAAAACAGCCGCAAGAAGAGCGATGCATCGATTTCTGTAGTTCTTTGAGTTTCTTCTCTCTTCCAGCTCCCAAACAGCAGCAACAACCTCCAAAGGCCCAAAACTGGTGCAGGCACCTCAAGGCAGGTCAGAACTCACAACAGCAGAGTTCAGGGGAGCTGGGGATGAAGTCTTTGTGTCCCTGAGACTTCTGAACAGGAGGCCAGCTCACTTCAGGCCCTTGGAGATCTCCTTCAAGCAGGGGATACAGCACACAGCAAAGTCCTTCTCCTTTCCTTGGCAGAAACAGCAACTGCAGGCCAACCCCAGACACACAGCAAGGACAGTACTTCTCCTCAGTCTCAACAGCTCTTCTCCTTGGCAAAGGTTGCTCTTGAATTCCAGGGATGATCTAAAGTCTGGGGTTTTGGGTCTGATACTTATACCCCAAAATGTCTTTGTTCTCTTTGTGCAAGGGGCTCTGAGCCCAGTTCAACCCAGTTCTGGGGACACTCTGCCAGTGCACTACAACTTCCTTTGTTAGTGTGGGCCTTGGTCCCAGACACACCACAGGGGGGCGGAGCCAGCATTGTGGAAGGCAGGCAGAGCCCTATTCAGGTACAGGTGCTACTCCTCCCACCACTCCAAATGCAGATCAGGCCTATTCAGCCTAGTGCTGACACATCCAGACTCCTGGAGCCACTGCAACTCCCCAGCCCCTGTCACTCCAAAGCCAGACAGTCAATCCGCAAACAGGCAGAGGCACACAGGAAGGTTGAACAAGAAAATAGCCACTTTCTAAAAGTGGTATTTTCAAACACACAATTTAAAAACCATCTTTACTAAAAGATGTGTTATTTAATTCTGAGTTCAGGGGTACCAAACTCAATTTTTCTATCTTATTCCTAAGGGAAGATATGCTTGTAAAATGTTACAAAGCATTCCCCATTCTGTCCTATGGGCAAGATAGCCTTTCAATAGTGAAAAACGAAATTGGCAATATTTCACTATCAGGACATGTTACACACACCAATACATGTCCTACCTTTCACATACACTGCACCCTGCCCAGGGGGGTACTTTGGGCCTACCATAGGGGTGTCCTATTTGTAAGAAAAGGGAAGGGTAAGGCCTGGCAAGTGGGTGCACTGGCCAGGTCGATATGGCAGTGAACAAACTGCGCGCAGACACTGCAGTGGCAGGCTTGAGACATATTTTCAGGGCTACTCATGTGGGTGCACAATCAGTGCTGCAAGCCCACTAGTAGCATTTGATTTACCCGCCCTGGCACACTTAGTGCACTTTACTAGGGACCTACTGGTAAAACAAATATGCCAATCAGGGAGAACCAATCACAATATCAATTTACACAGGGAGCACTTGCACTTTGACACTGATCAGCAGTGGCAAAGTGCCCAAAACATCTAAACCAGCAAAAACGAAATCCAGCACAGCATCAAAAACACAGGAGGAAGAGGCAAAAAGTCAGGGAAAACCACACCAAGGATGCCAGGTCTAACAGCAGTCATGCAGTTGGCTGGTACTCCAGGCTTAAGGCAAGTGGTCTTGTCTTCCCTGGTGATTGCACCTGACCCAGCAGAGAGAATGGCAGACATTGGCCCCCTGCCCTAGTTCCAACAGCAAGAAGTCTTGGCGATCTTCCTTTTTCTGAGGAGACAGTGCTGTTCAAACAAGGATGGGCTTATGCTCCCACCTTTATAGTCAAAATCGAGACAAATAAGTGATTTAGTGTCTGGCCTTTGAAATTCATGTTAGGGGTGTCAGCTTTTAAGAAATGATCTCTCTTCTGGACTGCTCTTTGTAAATGGGGTAGTCTGCCACAGCTGGAGGGGTTCCAATTCTGAGTGACCCACAACACAGGCCAAGGGATCACACCTGGCTGTGAGCCTCCACTGAAATATGCCCCATAAAGGTTCAAAGGACTAAGCCTTCCTCTCTATCAGATTTGTTTGTAGTGCCAACCTTATCAGTCCCTCCATCTCCCTGACAATGAGCCCAGGCCATACTGACCAGTACCTCTTCCTGGAATCAAAGAGAACTTTGATGTGCACAGAGGAGGCTCTGCTCCTCTCTGCTCAGTGTTTGTGAACCACCACAGCCCTTAGGAATGTCAGCAATACTTATATCCTGTCTGGTGACTGTAGTCCTCACCTCTCCAGCCTCTGCAAGTCCTCAACTTCCATAAGGGAACCCACAGGCCTCATTGTTGTGTACCATCCACAGGCAAACACATGCAACCCAGTGAGTATCATCCACTGTCCTAGCGTGCACCCACAAATATCATGTGCTGTCCAACACTGCACACTATCCATAGAAGCCAAAGGTGAGTTAAGTACAGAGCCACTGATTTTACATAAGTGGGCCACTACGCCTCACTCCAGTGAAACAGGTAAAAATGTTGTGTTCACATTACTGATTCTACTGAACACACAATGGGTATACGCCACCACTGTGCTCATGTCACCCAACTCCAGGTAAGGGTACTAGCCCTCTACCTTCATAAGGGAAGCATTTGGCTGTCCCTCTCCAGTCTAAGCAGACTGTATTACTGTGAGATAGGCCTAGGCCCTGACACACACACATGATCTGTGTTCATCCATGAACAAAAATTCGTACCAGGGATTTAGATATCCATGGAGCTGGGACACTCATGGTAATGGCGCTCATCCGTCAACCCTGCAGAGGATTTGTGTATCCCAACAGTGATGCAAACGATAGCCACTTGCGTTCAGCTTATTTGAGTTGATCTCAAGCTCCTGCAAAAGGATTTTTACTCACACAAAATCTCAGTTATGCAGCATGGTCTAATGGCATAATTCTGTGCATTTTGGGTAATAATGTGACATGAAATTCCATAAAGTACATGAGATTATGCTGGCGTAAACAACGTTTTTGACCAAGCACAGTGGGAAGCACTTTTCAAATGCCAATAACATACCATAAGTTTAAAATGTCATTGTTTCAATAGATTTTGCATTGTAACCATAATGTCAATTCAATTCCAGTTTTTATGGAATTTCAATGGTTTTAATAGCAAATGTTATTTTATTATCTTAGCAAAAATAAAAGGTATCCTCTGCAAATCTTTGCAGTAGTCATAAAGGGTATAGGCTACAGGAAGGTCATGAGCAATGTGACCTACAGAGTAGACTAAAGATTTTCAATATGTACCTGAAAATTCTAGTCCCTGTTCCACTTCGAAAAATTATTTTCATGCCAAAATGCTACCATTGTGTATAGTGTAAGGCAGTTTACGATAGTAACCATCCACGTTGTTCAAATCATTATGAGGTGGTGGAGGATGGGTACTGCAAGGGGATTGTTGTTCTTGTATTAAAACATATTTTGTGTACCATTTTCCCAATAAAAACTAGTGGGCCTTATTCACAAAGGTAAACTTACACTTTTGTGTAAGCTTACAATTGTTTGCTATTCACAAAGGGATTTACGAGTAGTATCTTTACAAGTGCGGAGTCTCTGCACATAAAAAGTTAAGACTTGATGGTTGATGGCAGCACTATCATATTGTCATTCTATGAAGTTCAAGCATGGACAGGGCCTGTGGATGGAAAGGTAAGTGGCTGCTGCTTTGGAGTTTGTTCTGAAGCCATGATGAACTTGGATTATCTGGACAGCAATGTCCCTTTGTAAACTAGCAGCGTGTAGTGGTGTTTAGGAAATTGCATCAGGCTTTCTTTCTGAGGACTGTGGGATTTTTTTGAGTAGGGTACCCTGAGTGGTAATTCAGAAGGCTGCTTTCAGGTTTATTTTTTTTAATGTCTTATTGGTACCACAATACTCCCATAGAGATGATAGAGTGCCACGTGACTCTCACAAGGCCTTTACTTCTTCTTCTGGGTCCTGCCGTACCAAAAAAGTACTGTTTGTTTGAACTAAAGTTAAGTTTATAATGAAGGGGTCAATTTTTTCAAATTGGAGCCTAGAATTTTCCGTACATGCCAAAATAAGTACAAGATTTTGTATTTTGTATTACAATTTCTTCTTTTTGGGGTGTTGCAGTTCCCAAAAATGTTACTGCAGTACCAGTAACTCCCAGTAGAACCACATGTGATTGACTGGCGTGACTGTATTGATGCAATTTGAATATTTCAGACCCATTTCTAGCATTAGGGATTTTGATATCACTTGGTTCATATCTTGTGCAATCTGTACTTTTCTGGGGGATTAGAACAAAAACAACTTGGAGAATGGCATCAGGAGGAGACCATCCTAAACTTCCAGACCATGAAGAGATGGAAGAAGAAAGCAGAGGCCCTCCTGAATTCATAGTTTGGGACTTCTTCAAAATTTCACCCCGTGAGAAGGAGGTGTCTGCCAAGAAAGTCTCATGCAAAATATGTGAGTAGGAGTTCAGTTGAGTGATCCATAAGCATCTTAATGTGTGGCTTTCCCACCAGTTCAATGCTTCAAATAACATAGATAGAGCACAGGGCATCTGAATTTGCCATTTGCCCTTTAGCATGTAGTGGCTACTGGAGATAGACTTCTCCCAGATGTTCTTGCAGCCCAACAGAAGGACTGTGATCTATGCTTTGCCAGATCTTGAATCTTTTGTCTGGACTGCAGCAGTTATTTCTGTTGGCTAGCAGAGTACCATAGCTCGGCAGAACCAGGCGTAGCACATCCTACCACTTGTAAAAAGAGAATTTGTTTCTCTTCTTAAGTTTAAAAATCTTGTTTTGAGTTATTTGTAGTTTAATCCCCAAATAAAGAAAAGTTTTAAAAAATGATTTTTTTTAAAATGCTTCTTTTTCAACTATCTTTATTGGTTTAAAAAAAGAAAAAATATATCTTATTTGTCATGTCTGTCCCTAACTGTCAAAGTATGTTATCACAGACCTGATACATGAAGTTGTAATGTTAGATTTGCAAAAAAGCAGTTGCAATACAGGCACTGATCTTTTATAAATCCAGTGATATTTTAGGAACTGACCTATGTGGTAATGGGTTGTTTCACAAATACTGGATTGTAGTGGCTCGCCATCCTACCTCCCTTATCAAAATTCATGCGATAGGTTACAAATTGCAGCCCACTATGATTTGAACCGTAACACAGATGGTGATCTGCTTGGGTCAATAGACTCATGTCTGTGATTGCTTTGGCTGTGCACAGCAAGGGTTGGCCGTAGGGCCTTGTTCACCCAACCAAGACTGTGGGTCAAGGGAGTTGGCTGCAGGGCCTGGCCAAACCCTCCACAGAAAAGCCAATTCCCCATTGTGCATTGCTTTGGTCATGCATAAGGGTTGTTAGGCGCAAGGTCTGAAGTCAGGGTCTGCACCCAAACTGCTGCTAGGTGTCCAACTATTTTTTAAAATTAGTTTTTGGTATGCAGTACTACAGTGGTACAGTGACTACTTCAATATTACTATGGTACTTCATGGGGGTCTCTGTGAGTCCACGGAAGTGCTGCAGTAGTGGTGACAAAAATAATGTTTAACATTTAAAACACTGGCCCCCTCCCCCATGTGCCTAATGGTCAGGGTGTGCTCACCCTGCCCTCTTATGTGCCATTTTGTATTTTATTTTAGGCTTGGGGCCACGTCCTGAAATGGTGGCCGCAACTTTGTGGTCAACCAATCAAAAGGAATTGACAGATGGAAGGAAAAGCTCTTGCAACCAATCAGGAGTGCCTATTTAAAAAAATAAAAGGTACCACAGAAAAACCGGGGTACTACCATGGTACTCCTGTGGTACTTCCATGGCACTCCATTAGTACCAACCGTCCAGACATCCCTAACGTTTTTTGAGTGGTAACCTCCTCCTGCCCAACTGAGCCCCTCTCTAAGCACGAAATTTTCAAAAATGGCTAATGGATTTACATCAGATCACAACAAACACCCTTTCTAAGTAAAGTTCTAACTTTGTGATAAACTTGGTGTAGTTCCGTTCAGCCCATTTTTTCTGTATCAAGAGCAAACCTTTTTTTATGAGAATTACAATGATAAAACAGACTTTAAGGACCCACCCCTCCTTTTCCTTGGCCCGAAATGATGGATCAGGGTGAAACTTTTCATAGAAGAGCCAAAGTGAATGAATATTTTATTTAGAACATTTTATGCAGATTCATCAAATGGCACCAAAGTTATGAGGAATACAAAAAATGCTTTTCCTATTGAAAGTCTGAGCTAACTATAACTACACTGGTGCTGGTGGTGCCAGTGCAATTAATGTTATGAACATATTTATTCACTGCAAAAAACAAAGGTTAAAGGGTCAGTAATGTGACAATGTCAGTGTTAACGTAATGTTTTAAACCCCCAAAAACACAGACATTCACCAGTTAGAGTTCAGTGAGCTAATTATAACTTGCGCCCTCGCTATCCACAGCTATTGAACTCACATGTTACATCACTCATGACATGTTCAATTACATTATTGATGCCTTCACTGATGACATCTCAAATTACATCATTGATGACATCACTGATGCATCATCCAATGAATATGACAGTTTGCTATAAGTTTATCATACTTTAAGGTATTTAGCGAACTACAGCTTGACCATATCTCCTATAGCCTCTGTACTGCTAATGGGTGCAAGCTTTTGCAACATCCTTAGCCTCCTAAAGGGTTGTGCGTGTCTGGAAGGAGTGAGCTCTCCATGGATATTTGCGTACAGGGAGAAGACTGTGCACTTCACTAACATGACAATCCGTGCCTGGTTTATTGCCCACAAGAAGTTCTCTACTCGTGAAGGGTTTGGTACAGAGCAAAGGATGTATGTTGTAGGTGCTTGGCCACCTATAGGGGCTTGGGAGTCCAGAGCGAGTGAGCTCTCCATGAAGGTTTGTGCACAGGGAAAAGACTGTGCCCAGCTGCTACTAACCCACCCATCTGTGGTTGGTTGCTCACGAGAGGTCACCTACTTGCAACGGGTTTAGTACAAGGTAAAGGCTGTGTGTAGTAGGGGCTTGGAGACCTAATCGGACTTGTGCGTCTGGAGGAAGTATGGTGATATAATATTACTTTACGTTACAAAAACCCTAGAAAGTCACTGGAAAAAAAACCATAGGTTGAAGTGACTTTATAGTTAGGTGAAAAAGTCAGTTTAAACATAACTTTTTAAACTAAAAAAACACTGAAATTTAACAGTTATTGTTATTTCAAGTAACTATAACACTTGCCCTCGCCAAGCACTGCTCATGACCTCAGATAAAATAACACATATCACATGTTCTGTGACATCATTGATAACATTACTGATGACAACTTAACTGACGTCATTGACGACAACACTGTGCATGGTGGCGGCATGAGTTATGAGTTATGTTTAAACTGACATTTTCACCTAAATATAACATCGCTTCAACCGTTGTTTTTTTCAGTGAATTTCTGAGTTTAAAAAAAAATGCAAAGTAAGATAATATTACCATATCTAACTACAATGTTACTTTAACCTTTGCTTTTTTCAGTGAAGATAGATAGATAGATAGATAGATAGCTAGATAGATAGATAGATAGATAGATAGATAGATTATACTTAAGGAAATTAAAACAACATTTTAAAATATGAAAAAATCAAAAATCAAAACGTGGCCAGACGGTCATGTGCAGTGTGGGTAGGCTGCATGCACAAGATTTTGGCACAAAGCCAGGCTATAGGCTTAGTGCTGAATCAAACCTGCTCTACATGGTCGAAGGCCATGTGCCATAGGGTTTAAACTCCCACTGATGGTTTGATGCAGGGCCTAGCTGTAGGCCAGATCCTGTGGCCAACCTTTGCTGAGCTTGGCCATTCACTGCGGGGCTTGGCTTCTACACAGTGTGGGAACATGGTTGGGCATGGCTGAACTTTGTTTGCAGTTGGGGTTGGGAGAAATTAGGAGGTTAAGTTCAATGAACAATGGATGTGGCATGTATAGAAAAAAGAGCAATGAACGAAAAAAAACAAAGGTTAAAGCTAAGCTATGGTGGCCTTTGGTTATACGACCTTAACATATGTTGGAAAAAAGTCGACATTCAATGGAAAAAACATAGTTGAAGTGAACTCAAAGCTAACCCCCCCACACCAAAAACACTGAAATTCACAAGTTGTAGTGAGATGACTAACCATAATTTGTGGTTTCTTTATTCTAATGACAATAATAGTCGTGTTTAGTATAAAGTTCCAACAGTGGCGAAGGTTAAGAAAATGCTCGAAAAAGTTATGTGCAACTCAAAATTTGTTGTTATGTTTTCTTCTGTCTGTGGAAAATATTATGCTGCCAGTATAAGCGCAGCTTGGTGCACCTCTGGGAAATTTGGAAAAATGATCTAACATATCTAGTGGGACATCACTTCAATGAAACACATAAAGGGAACGTGAAATATTGGACTTTCTTTGGAGTGGATGGTGTTGAGAGGCCTCTAAATGGAGAGGATAACATCTCTTTTTTAAGGAAGCTTGAGTCAAGATATATAATTGACTAGAAAGCAAAAATCTAGATGGATTTAACTAAGGAACTATTGGTGCAGGCACAGAGATTGACTACAGGGATTTGTGTAAATACTTAGCTCATGAAGGCCACATTCTGTGGCAGTATTGCCTAAGACTATAATGTGTAGGGAAGACTTGCATATTGTAGTCACTTGTACTGGGTTTCATATTTGATTTTGGCACAGGATGTTTCTAGGTATTGCTGATTGACAGATTGCAGTATATAGTAATAACCTGCATATTACAACCCACTTGGAAATGATTACATTGATGAGTTTGGCTTGTGAGGTGACGTGATTCACTGATGGCACTACACATGCAAATTAACTATGATTGGGCATCTTTTCAAGAAGTGTATAACAACATGCATGATAAAAGGCCAATAAGATATAATTATGTTACAATTGAGCAGTTGGCTCCAGAAGAAAACAGTGACAAGTACTTTATAACAATATTTATTTATCCAGATCTTTAACATGACTCTAGGGGCTGTAATCAGTATCATGGTTTCATTTTACAGCACACTTTGAAAGTCATGGTTTGCATAAGATGTTTTCGCTATCCATGACTTGATCCGTGACCTATGATATAAATAGGTTGTGAGGAAATATGTTCTCCGTTAGGAACATTTTTGGGAGCTTTCGTTGCACCAAATGCAGTGGTATATTGCACGTGTTTCCAAGGGAACCATGGAATATTTCACAGCTCCCTAGGAAATGTGAGTTTCATCACAATGACATCCCCCAAATCACACTGCAGAGATTTACCATTGTCAGAGCTACTAGAATAATGTAGCATGGAGGACCATATTATGCAGCAAGGCATACAGGCATGTTTACTTACCCTGAATGTACATCAACATGTGAATATGGTGACTGACTTTTATTTTTGCCCTTGGCATCATGCTACTCGTATGTGTTTGTGCAGAGGCTAACCCCTGTCCATGACAATGCAAGGTCCAGGACTTGTCCTGTGACCTGGAGGGGTGCACCAAGTATGCCCTCATTGTAGACAGTGGATTATGTAAGTATGTTGACTATATGCACAGTGAGCCTGTGATACATGCATGGTAGTAGGACTCAGTGTGTGTTTGAAACTGAGTACTGAAGCCAGTGGGATCCATTTTGGATGCCCCTGGTTTAGCATGCCAAAAGATGAAGGATGGGAATAACTTCCTCAAACAGTGGAAGCATATTGCCTGCATTCCTGTGGCTGGAGGAGGAAGACCCAGGCACTACAGTGAGGAGGATAGGGCTACATTTAGAAATTCCATTAGTAGTTTGTTCGGAAGGGGCTGCTGATTAAATCTTTCTGTGCCCTGCCGTTTGGAATATGTGGGGGTGACGGGTGGAACTACAGTTTCTGTTATCCAAGGTGAGGAAGTCTTTTCAGACCCGGGCTGGCCATTTGTCTGTCTCTGATTACTCCTTCAGAAAGACTGATGACAGCCAGATGCAGAAAACTCACATTTCATTGTGCCCATTTTGCAAATTTTCCTGCTTAGAGACAGATACAGTGCTACCTGCTAGGAGAAGCATCACTTCACACAAAGGCTGTGTCTGGAGAGCAGCCTGAGTACTTCTTTGTTAGTTTTTAGATTGTCTGTACATTTGCACTGGATTGACCTTTCCCATTTTTTTGTGAGTTTCAACACCAGCTTATGTTGTTCTACTAGACAACAGTCTGCATCAGTGTTTATTATTGTGCTATCTATCACGCTGTTTGTTCTGGTATAGTCTTATGGTGTTTCCAGGATGAGAGGTCTTTTAAGGGAGACATTTTTCCTTTTAGCTGCCAGGGCTATCATTATTGTGTCTCAAGCGTAGTCCTGCTGTCCCATTTCCTTTCTGCTTTTGCATTGCTATGAGTGTATCTTTTTTAGTATTAGTCCATGTTTTTTGATCGTTGAGACAGAATTCAGTAGAGGGTGTCCATATCATAGATATCCTCATTTTTGCTAGTTTAAAGGCTAAGTCAATACATTTACTTGTGATCTTTACCATTTTGGATTTAGGTATTTCTGCCAAAAGGCAAGCATATAGACTGCTTTTTAACTGACTCTAGGTTAGTTCTGAGCCCACGGCAGTCAATGTTTCTAAGTAGGGAACTAACACATTACTTTACCACACCATGTGATAAAAGTCTGCTTCAGGGGTTTTTGCACATGAGTCAATTTTCTGCTGCTCTGTTGAATATATGGCCAACCTTTTTTGGCTAAGAATATGCTTGATGTAGGTAATTAAATTGACAACATTTAAAACAGTGGGTTCTAGAGCTTTCGCATATTTTAACCAACTTTCCATTAATTGAACACAATATCTCTTCCCTTTCAGTTTAAATCTTTCGTCATCAGGGTAGGAAAAATAAATGATGTTCATGCTTTTTATCAATTCCATTGCAGTAAAATGTTTGTTTCTCATCCCAGCTCACATGAACCCATGTATGCATTTGATACCTTGCATTCATCATGGTAGGTACTGGTTTTTACACTTCACCTTCTTGTTACACATGGGGATATTTTCAAAAGCAAATTACACTTGTCGATAGGTTACCAGCTACCATAGGGAGGTCACCACCCTTATGGAGGAAATTCCCCTATGGTAAAGAATAGGGAAAAGTAAAAAACTTCATTAACTTGAAAACAATTAGTAGAACTATGTTTGTTTAATATTAATGTAAATTAATTTTCTGTATTTATATTAAATATAGAACAAAATTAAAAAATGCTACAGCACTATTAACTTAATTCTAATTCAAAACATATTTATATTTGGAATATATAAATGAAATCACAATTATTGGTCTGAAGTTTAAATTAAATTAAAACATCCCACCTAAGGTAGAAAAAATATTATTTTATGATGTATTAAACATTATTAAAAGTGATGTTTAGAATAATTAATTACAAGTAATTTAAAAATATTTGAATACAAATTAATGTCTATAATAAAAGGGTATTATTTTATTTTAAAATAAAATAATAAATGTTTTATTTAGGTTTTTTAAAAACATAAAACTAATTGTATTGATATTTTTAAATTATTAAACCATGCCATTTAATTTTCCAATATTTTCTATTGGGTTTTTATTTTAGGTCCCTACCACTATTATTTTCAATGGGAAGGTGTTACAGTACCAGTGGTTGGCCATGTGGGCTCCTGGAGTACATTTACTACTGTTTTGGAAACTTGATGCTGTCTTAGTCATTCCTACACAGAAGATCTGCGTGAGCGTTTTAGCCCCTATTGTGTCTTTTTCTCACCTTGTGATTTTCTAAACTGGACTAATCTTCTAACCCCGCTTCCACCCAGGGAAACTTCATGCCCCCATCATGCACAATGATGATATCTAGGATGTCATTTCAACTATCAGTGATAGCATCAATGATATCATAACACATGTCATGAGTGAAGGACTTTGTGAGGTCATAAGCAGTGCTTGGTGAGGGCGGGAGTTATAGTTACTTAGGTTAACTATAACTGGTGAATTTCTTTTTAGTTTAAACCATGATGTTTTAACTGACATCATCACCTAACTATAACGTCACTTTCGCTTTTGTTTTTTTCAGTGAATTTTATAGGTTTTATTTAATGCAAAGTAAGACACTACTACCAGACCTAAGCATAATATCACTTTAAACTTTTTTTCAGTGAATTTCAGAAGTTTTTTTATGTACAGTAACAATATAAAGAGATGCCATTTTAACTAAGACATGCCTACTGTCTTTGTCGAAGGGTAAGAACATTAAACTATAAAAGGCTGGCCTATTGGCTTTAGCAAGGGGTCACAAAGGGGTTAGCACATTAACTTACATAAAAAAATCACCACAGTCATTTATCAATAATCATTTTCCAAAGTAATGCTTATAAATACACACATAGCAATGCATAATAATTATTGTCACAACAATTATTGTCATCAGTGATGTCATTTGAGATGTCATCAGGGATGTCATAAATGATGTCATAGAACATGTCATGAATGATGCAATATGTGAGGTCATAAGAAATGCATGGTGGGGCGCAAGTTATAGTTAGCCCTGCTAACTATAACTGGTGAATTTCTGTGTTTTTTTAGTTCAAAATGTTAATGTTGTCCCTGACATATTCACCTAACTATAACTTTACTTTAACCTTTGGGTTTTTTCAGTGAATTTCTAAGGTTTTGTTTTTAGCAAAAACTGATCTTTTTTATTACACCTAACTATAAAGTTAACTTAACCTTTGGTTTTGTTCAGTGAATTTCTAGAGTTTTTTTTAACATAAAATAATATTTTATTACCTCATGTAAAGTAGGCCTGGGCGGAGCTCTCAGAGTTTCACTCTGTGGAATTCCGCAGAGCTACTTAAAAACTCCGCCAAATTCCATGGAGTTCAGTGAGTGGGCTGAGTAGGAACAGTGCATGTTCAATAATAACGGTTTCATAGTTATTTATCACTGACGAGGATTGTTGTAAAGTTTCTTTCCACATAGCAGGCCGTGTATCTGCAGACCTTCCCTAGATAGGTATCTGAGTGTCTCCATTCCACGTGCACTCAATGGATTAGTAAAGGCTTGGTTACAGAAACAAATGAGTTTTTACTGTACAAAAAAACTGCACAGAGTTGACGTTTTGTATCTGTAACTCGGACCTGCTAATCTATCAGTGCAAAAAGGAGAGAGAGTGCGCAGCGTAACAGCTTCTGTTGTGGGTGCTCGGCTGGGCTGCAGCGCATGGTGGTTAGAAGAATATAAAAGAAACATACATTGAAGAGTCGCCACTTGAGGTGACCTCTGACCTCGAACACCACATCGTTTTTTATGCGACTGCCTATTGAATATTTAAGCAGTAGGAAGGGCAGTACAAGGTAATAAATCCCATGGGAGATATCCAGAGTGTTGCATTGATTGATTCCCTAAACAAGCATTCGAGGTGGCAATTCACAAAGAAGGTCGCATCACTACGCGCTGCCTATTCAGCGTACTTCGGATGTGTTCATTCATTCACAGGATGGATTTGATCCAATTGCCATCCTTAATCTTTAAGTTTTTACAAGATAACACAGCAGAAAAAGAATGACTTTAAAATATCATTTGCTCCAGGATAATTCATATATAAAAATTATCTGGGACAGTGCAGCATTGACGTTCATTTGAATGGCATGATGCACAGGCACTTTTCTGCTCAAAGAAAGGAAAGGATATATGTGAAGAAATGAAGTGCAGTGTTTACTAGAATTAGGGGAAGGCAGAGGTAATCTCGTTTCCCAACACTCTCTGAAGCATATGTGTATTGTTTTGATAATTAAAAAAAAATATCAATAAATAAAAAAGTTTTAATTTAGTTGTTTTCAGTTCTCTCTCGAGCCTGTCCCGCCGCGTCAGCATGTTCATTATTTGCCCTTGTCACACTGGCACTTTGACACTTTGTAGGTGGGTGAAGAGACCACTGCAAGATGAGGAGCCTTGGGAACCCCACACACCATGGGGGCTGAGGGGCCCCGTGGTACATCATCCCTGATCACTGGAGATTTAGTAAGAGCTTTCTTCCACTGGGAACAATGTCAAACATTAAAAATACCCACAACCCAGTGTTGCTGTCCATCTATGGCGCAGAACTTGGCAGCACTTAGCAACTACACATAAGACATAACCATCAAATCAGTAGACTGTGTGTTAACCCAAATACTGCTCAGATGGGATGGGGCGCTGCCCCCACGCAACCCTGCCATTCGTTCCAGCCACCTTGCATCCATGATTATGATTAAATCACACCTCCAGCCCACACTCCCCCATCACTCTCGTGTCACTCGTGATGCACGCGATCCTGAGAAGCAGCCTGCGAACTGCACCTGAATTTGCCACCTCAGCAGACATGGAACAGTGACAGACAGAGTCCCCTGAGGGACAAACTGACACTTTCTATCAGCAGTCTGAGACACGTCTATTTGCGTCTGTGCCTTCTTCTGAAACCGCTGCACCTAAAGGAAAAAAGTGCACATCTTAGACAAAGTCACAATTTGACAGAACTTCTCTTGCCCCAACCAGAAGTGGGCTTCCAGCACTTCAAGCCTCAGTTTGAGACACATTTTATGAGAATTACGCCTCCCTATGAGACAGCGTATGGGAGTGTCAAACATCATTTACTTCTGTGCTCATTCAAGCCTCGGTTCAAGGCAGAATACCTTAGTCCATAAGGGTTGTGACGGTAAAGTCCGCTATGTGGCGGTTAGCAGAGTTTTTGCCAAACTCCGTGCTCCAAGCAGAGTGTGTAGTTGGAAAAACCTTGCTAAATTCTCCAGTGGAGCGAAATTTACCACTCACCCCTAATGTAAAGCCAACCCCCCACTGCACACAGCAAACTCCCTACAGGCAGTCAACCCCACGCTGAGCACAGGGAATGGCAACAGGACCTGGTCTATGTCCAAGCCCTCTGGTCAACCATGCAGAGGC
This sequence comes from Calotriton arnoldi, assembly GCA_963921515.1. NCBI lineage: Eukaryota > Metazoa > Chordata > Amphibia > Caudata > Salamandridae > Calotriton > Calotriton arnoldi. The sequence continues at coordinate 6,285,155 of CAWUFW010000044.1, forward strand.
AGCTGACCCTCATGAAGGTAGCAAACCTCATGCTGCACATGGCCTTTCATTCCAGACAGCGTGGTGTTGGCTGCAAGGCCTGGCTGCAAGCTCCAACTCCCCGCAGGCAGCCACCCGGAGGCAGCCAACCCCACACCACGAGCTTCCTTTGCTCACGCATGGCATGGTGTTAGATGCATGGCCCATGTTCAGGCCCTGCTTCCAACTCCCTGCAGGCAGCCAACCCCACGCTGTACACACCAGGCCCTGTGGCAAAACCCCCAGTAGGTTGCCAACCCCACACCGAGCACAGAGTTTGTCGTGCACAGCATGGGGTTGGCCTTTGGGCTGCCAGCACCCCATCCCCCAAAGCCAAATATAATAATAAAGAGGAGGTGAGCTGCATGGCATCCCTCCCCGAGCCATATTCGGGCCCGGGGATCCTATCCCACAGGGGCTTACCAATAAAAAAAGGGAAGGGGGCCATGTGGCCCCCTCCCAGAGCCTCATTAGGTCTTGAGGACCCCATCTCCCAGGGCTGTATGTATTTTAGAGGGGAGTGGGGCCACATGGCCTCCCTGAGCCTCATTAAGCTCTGAGGACCTCATTCCCCAGGACCTTAAGCATTTTAAAGGGGATGGGGCCATGTGTCTCCCCTTCCTGAGCCTCATTAGGTGTTGGGGAACCCATCCCTCAAGGCCTTTTTTCTTTAAAGGGGAGGGGGAGGTCACATGGCCCACCTCCCGAGCCTCATTAGACACTGGGAACCCCATCCCTAAGGGCCTTTTTTTTCTAAATGGAAGGGGGGGGGGCATACCAGAACAAATAGCCTCATTAGGCCCTGATGACCCCATTCCTTGGGGCAATTTTTTAAAGGAGAGTGGTCCATGTGGCACCCTCCCAAGCCTCATTAGGCCCTGGGCACCCCATCCTCCAGGGCCATGTGTCCCCCCTTCCCGAGCCTCATTAGGCGTTGGGGACCCCATCCCTCAAGGCTTTTTTTCTTTAAAGGGGAGGGGGAGGTCACATGGCCCACCTCCCCGAGCCTCATTAGACACTGGGAACCCCATCCCTAAGGGCCTTTTTTTTCTAAATGGAAGGGGGGCATACCAGAACAAATAGCCTCATTAGGCCCTGATGACCCAATCCCTTGGGGCAATTTTTAAAGGAGACGGGTCCATGTGGCACCCTCCCAAGCCTCATTAGGCCCCGGACACCCCATCCTCCAGGGCGTTTTATTTTTTAAAGAAGAGGGGGGCCACTTCCCGAGTCTTATTAGGTGCTGGAGCTCCCATCCCCCAGGGCTGTTTCTTTTTTTAAGGGGAGGGGGTACGCGGCCCCCCCTCCTGAGCCTATTCTGTCTTCTGGGATCCCATCTCCCTGGGGCCTGTGTTTAATATAGGTGACGCCCTGGTGCACACCCAGGGCACCCACCATACAAAACATTGGGGGCCACGGGGGAGCCTCATGGTCCGCGGCCCCAGCTGGATCATCACGTGCTGCAGAAACCAGCATTGCTCCCGCCTGCTTGTAGCAGATATTTATGCTACTCCCTCCGGGGCGGGAGCAATATCTTGATCTGTTTCCCTGCCTGTAGCAGTGCGGGTAGGGAAACAGATCTCAAGCTTTCTCCCAGCTGGCGGGAGCGTTTTCAAAAGCTCCGTCCCGCTCAGAGCAGACTTTGTGTTTGCTTCCATCTAGCAGGAGTCTTGAAAATGCTCCCACCAGACGGGAGCAAACACTAGTTTCCCTGCCTGTGCTGGTGTGTGCAGGGAAACTGCTCTGTCCCTGGGGTGGGCTCCCCGGGACTCAGCAAATTAGCCGGCCCTAGGGCAAGATGCCCCAAGCCCAAAAATAACTCAGGGAGGGGGGCAGCGTAGTCCTCCTTCCTTTTGAAAAGTTAACCCACCCTGAGGGATGGAATCCCGGGGCTGTGCAGCCCACTCCCCTTTTTGGCAAATTCTGGCCCTGGGGTTGGGCTCTCCTGGACCTATAATGACTCGGGTAGGAGGCCCCACTACCCCATCCCCTTAATTAATTAAATCAGCCTGAGGGATGGGGACCTCTGGGCCTTTTGACACTTTTCGGCCTGAGGGCTGTGTCCCCCCTCCTCTTAACTAAACAATGCGACCTAGGCTGCCATGTTTTTTTTTTTTTATTCTTCTGGAGTCCCGCGGGATTGCAGAAAAAATTGCGATTTGTTTTTGTATTTTGGCCTAAGGGGGCTTCCCTCTGGGTGACCCCATGGGGCCTAGGGAGGCAGGGTATCTCTACTCTGCCTCCCATTATCACTTTTATTTTTAACGTCAGGAGAGGAGACAAAGTCCCTTAGTCCTGTAATGTCTGCCAGCAACATTTTTCTGATGTTGCTGGCAGTTAATCAGAGCGCTTGCTCTCACAGTCATCTGACTCCTGTGGGAGTTAATTGTCCTAAGGGAAATAAAGCTCCCTGGGCCAATCAGAATGCTCTATTTTTTAACTGGCCCAACTGTCCTGATGTACAAATATTTTTGACACTTACTTTCTAAAAATCTACTGAACGGACTTACACCAAATCACAAAAAACACAATCTGCTTACCAAGATCTATCTCCCTGACAGATTTGGTGCATTCCGTTCAGCAGTTTTTGCTGTAGCCCTGCCTAAAGCAGACTATGGAAACTGCATAGGAGTTTTGTGTTTTGGGACCCCCCTTTTCTCTCAGCCCCTGCTTGACAGATCACTCTGAAATTCCCCATGCACAAACTAGGCAAACAAGAGCATTTTTTTGGAAAACTTTGTGATGATTCGGCAAACGGTGCAAAAGTTATCAGCAACAACAAAATCTCATTTCCTACGGAAACGCTGACCTAACTATAACTTTGACATAGATAGACAGACAAATATATATATAGATAGATAGATAGATAGATAGATAGATAGATTGATGTATTAGACAGTGGTGGTCACCACTGTGTATTTATAGTTAGGACAGTGTTTTCATAGGAAATTGACTTTTTGGTTTGCTAATAACTTGGGCGCAGTTTGACGAATCTTCACAAAACTTTCCCAAAAAAAGGGTTCATCCACCTCATCCCACTCTTCCCAGAACATTTTGGGGTGATTCCTCAAGCGGGAGCTAAGAAAAAGAGAGAGGGTCTAAACATTCGTTTTCCCTAAGCAACTTCCCATAAAAAATTTGATACAGCGCTACAGCAAAAACTGCTGAATGCAATTACACCAAATTTGTCATAAAAGTAGTTCTTTACCTAAAAAGAATGCTTTTAGTGATTTTGTGTAAATCCGTTCAGTAGTTTTTGAGAATTTAAGGTTCAAAATTGATAGATATCTAGCTATGTGGTTCTACCCCAGTACTACCACGGAGTACCGTGGTACAGCAAACTTAAAACTGATTGGCTAACCGTAACATGAAGAGAAAGTTTCGGCTGCCATTTTATGACTCTGGGACTTGGTACCTGTGTCATCAATAACGAATAAAAATAAGTAATAAGTGGGCAGGGGAGTGGTACTCAGACCTTCTGGCCCTTGTGGGCGATGGGATCCCAGATGGACACCCCCTGGTGTCAAATTAAAAATTATTTGTGTTTTTCATGGTGTCAGGGCACTGCGGCGCAACGTGATGCTCAGCACAGTCCCATGTAATTCTTGGCACGAAAAAATGAAAATTGAGGGCCTTGTGGTGATGCAAGACCATGGGGACTGGTAAACAATGGGGCCTTGTTTGCCCATGGGGGGGTTGGATGAGGATGGCCAACCCCATGCTGTACACAGCCAAAGGCTGTTCACAGTGGGGTGTTGGTACCCCCAGGGGGTTTAGGCACTGTGCCTTGCTGGAACCCTACACTGTGTAAGGCCAAAGGCTGTGTGGTACGGTGGTTTGGGTAACCTCTTGGTTTGGGTGCATGGCCAATCCCACTGCACGCATGGCAGAAGGCCTGCATGACATGGGTTAGACCTAGTTAGGTATAGTAATAAATTCTTCCTTAATATTAAAAAAAACTTCGAAATTAACTGAAAAACACAAAGGTTACAGTGATGTTATAGTTAGGTATGCTCATAATATTTTACTTTGAATTTTAAAAAAACCTGAGAAATTCACTGAAAAAAGCAAATTAAAATGTTGTTATGGTAAGGTAAAAATTTCAGTTAAAATGTTACATTTTAAGCTAAAAAAAACACTGAAACTCACTGTTTACTACCTCACGTATTACATCACTCGTCATGTTTTATGACATAATTGATAACATCAATAAACATCTGAAATTAGATCATTGATGACAACACTGTGCATAGCGAGGGCAGGAGTTATAGTTACTTCAGTTAACTATAACTGGTGACTTTCTGTTTTTAAAAAAAATTACTAAGTTGTTATAACGCTTCTTTTGTTATGGTTGAGATTTCATTAAAAAGGCATTTTGTGTTTCCTTATGCCTTTGTCACTGTTCGATGAATCTGCACAAAACATTCCAAAAAAGTACATCCATATTGAACACTTAATGGCAATCCCTCAGGCGTAGCCAGAATGTAGGGGAGACCCAAAAGTGACATGAACAATTGTAACTCTCCTCTAATGTTTGGCTTCTCTATCAGAAATCATGGCCGCATGGGATTATACAAAATCTTGGCGTGTTAAGTAGAATTTTACTCAGGGAACATTCTTTCCTTGCGTCAGCGCTGGGATGCCTCAGGGTAGCCATGCGTTTAATAAGTGTTAATTAATAATAGTAATAATTATCAATATCTGTTCAATAGTTTTCAAGAAATTTGTATTTAAAAATTGCTCCAGACTCGGCATGAAGAGGCTAAATTTGAGGTATCTGAACTGTTAATCTGTGCATCCTCCCATGACGGATTCTTGAATCCAGTTAAAACAATAAAAGCACACCATCGCATTAGGGAGCTTTTTCTCTCTCTGCAATAGTTGATTCAAATGTGCTGTGCACTGAATGGCTAATAGACACAGAAAGATTTCTGTTGGACTGCCAAAATTCAAAACCAAAAACAGTGTTGCAAAAAACCTAATGGACATGAGGGTAAATGATAAACTTACCCTGCCCCCCAGGCCCAGGTAGGAGACTCCAAAAGGGTCCGCCCTGGCAAAAAAATAAATATTAAAATAGGATTTTTAACACAGAACTTCCAAATCCTGTGCTGGATCCATGAATCCTAAAATTAAAAACAAAACAGTTCAGCGTACTACAGCTGCACTGAACCAATGGCCTCAAATGAAGGCTGGCCGCATGTGGTGAGTTAGGAGCATGACCTTGTCAAAGGCCTGGCTATCTAGACACCCCTGCTGTGCACAACTAAAGGCAATAAACTGTGGAAGTTGGCAGGCCACAGCATGTTGGTCGCAGGGCTAGCGTCAGGCCAAGCCCTGCTGCCAACTCCTGCTGCCTATGGCAATCAGTGATGATATCATCTATTATAGTGCTGTTAGCATTAGACTGTGAACCATAACCATGAAGCATAGCCTAGCCATAGGTTAGGCCCTGTGGCCGACCTCCACTGTGCAAAAGCCAAGACCATGAGTAGTGGGGGTTTGTTGCCTTTTGAAGGTTGGGCCCATGTTTTGGTCAAAAGCCAACCCTTGTTGCACTTGGCTAAAGGCAATGAAGGGTTATTGAATCCAATAAAAAAAATAAAGGCACATCATTTCATGAGCGAGCTTTTTCTCCTGTTGTCAATTGTTGATTCAATCTCCTGTATCCTGAATGTCTGGCAGACACAGAAAGATTTCTATTGCATCTCCCATAATCCAACACCAAGCACAGTGCCGGAAAAAAAAAATGGCATGGGGGAAGAGCAAACCTGCCCTATCCCAGGGACCCAGGGAGGAGACCCCAGATGAGCCTGTCTGGAAAAAAAATAGATATTAAAATGAGAATTTTGGTCACAGGATTTGCAAATACTGTGCTGGATCCATGGTACCTGAAATTACAAAAAAACTATTCAGCTCACTACAGCTGTACTCAGCCAATGGCCACTAACAAGGGTGGCCCGCAAGTGGCGGCTTAGGAGAACGACTTGTCCAAAGGCTAGGACATGTAGACAGCTCCACTGCACACTGCTGAATGATATACACTGTGGAAATTAGCATGCCACAGCGGGTTGGTCACAGGGCCTTGCGGCAGGTCAAGCCCTGCTGCCAACTCTTGCTGCTTATGGCAATCACTGATTACCTCATCTATAATAGTGATGTTTACATTAGACTGTGAACCATAACCATGAAGCATGGCCTAGCCATAGGTTAGGACCTGTGGCCAAACCTCGCTGCACGCAACTCGAGTAGTGGGGGTTTGTTGCCTTTCCAAGTTTGAGCACAGGGTCTAGCCAAAGCCCAACCCTTGTTGCATTTGGCTAACAGCCATGTGGGGTAGAGGTTGACTACCCACGGACATTTGGGCTCCTGGTCCATCTGTGGGTAAGGCCTTTAGCCACCCCCATTGTGTACAGATGGAGGTTGGCTGTCTGTGGAGGGTTTATTATAATGTGTGTGGCCAACCTCTGCTGCACACAGTGAAGCACATGTGCACTGTGAGTTGGAATCTCACAGAGGGCTAGAATCAGTGGCTGGCCCTACAGCTATCCCCAGTTGTGCATCGGAAGGGGCTGAGTGTGGTACCTCTGGATATTGCTATCAATTATATTATTTGAGATTTCATCAGTGATGCCATCAATGATGTAATTTAACTTCTCATGAGTGATGTCATAAGTAAGGTCATAATCAGTGCATGACTGAAGTGCAAGTTATGGTTAGTGTACCTAACCATAACTGGTGAAGTTCAGTGGATTTTAGATTTTGTTTTTGTAACTCTGGTCACAAATCATTGAAACATTTGTTATCGAATCACAATTTGATGCCTACAACACACCCCTTCCGAACTACAATTTTGTAAGCGTTCAGAATTTGTGGGTATTGGTAAAAGTAGACCGATGCCTTAAATAGGTTTCATATAAAAGAAAAACTGATCTCAAACACTCCAATTTTGTGAAACAGATCTTTTGCAACTGCTAAATAGGTTTAGTGCAAATGTCCCATAGTGATTATAGTACATATCAGTACCGTGAATGTATTGATAACACAATCCTTGTGCTAGTCAGACATATGGGTAATTATGTTTTGTTTAATTGTTGAATGCTAATACGCTTCAGGGAAGCTTCCAGGAACTTGGCTTCCAGCTTCTTGTCTGATCGATTCTGAATTTCACAATCCTGGGGATTTCTATGCATCTCAGTGCATTTTCAAAAGGCATGATTTACTAAAAGGATTCTGAGTAACTCTTTCCCTGAATTTATCAGCTCATCTAATTCATGTGATTACAATTAACAAGAACATACGCCTTTTTGATGAGGATGTGCAAAACTTTGGAGTTACATTTCTGTGCAATTTGTGGATTTGAATGTCTTGAAATTAAATGTCAAAAGAAAACAGAAATGAGGAAAAATGTTTACTAAATAAACCCGAGACATTCGCTACCTTTTTTTCCCCACTCGAATAGCTTATTGAATATAGATTTATCCAACTCACAAATCCTGCCCCAGAGAAAATATGTCTGTGTCTTGGAGAAGTATTTGCTATTGAATTGTTGTTGGAAAGTGTGCCACCCAATCAATTCCAAACCATTAATAGGTTTGAGCAGTGCTCCTTTCTCATCAATCCCAGCCTTAAATGAAGCTAAATCTGAAATGCTAAATAAGATCCTCAAACATAATATATTTTTTTCACCCTGCAAATTATTCATAAATATTTCTGTACAAAAAAAGCAGCAACATTTTTAATAGGTTTAAATATCACAAATGCCAATAATCACCATTATAAAAGCTCAAGGGTCACAAGTTTGCTGCACACAGAGATAGCTATTCATCAAGAGGCACACAATGGAGGATTGTGCTGCTGTGTCCCATCATTTGATTCAAGCAATTAATACAGATCCGGTCTGCACCCGATTGCATAAAGTAACATACATCCAAGTGTATAAACTAGCTTTGTGAGTTAGCACATGTGCTGGAAAGAACTGAATAGTGTTTATGTGGGGTCGTCTTTAACTTTACAACATCACGGGAGGCTCCCTTGGGGGTCATGGGATACCCATAGTCCCCTCTCAATACCACCTCCCAAGCTATGCACTTACTGTAACCCCAAGGGCCTCTTTGCCAGTGCACCCACATCTGTAATATGAAGCAGGTGAATAAGAAAAAAAGATACCTTGATAATATCATTCAGTAATGAGATGCTGCTTGTGTGTCAAAACATGTTCAGATGTAGATACTGGCAGTATTTCAAATGTGTATAATTTTAAAATGTAATAAATCAATGAACATTTTGCATAAAGCTGCGGACCAGAACCATCACACTGGCTTTTTGTGGAGGTTCTGCTGTCCTCAATCGCACTAGGTAGTACATGGAGGGGCCACAAGGTCCCTTCTGGATTTCCAGATACTCTAGTGTACATGGTTGATGGTATAACATTAGTACTGGGGCTGTATCATGAGAGGCTTTTCTGGCACAGTGGCGGGCCCAGCACCAGCTATATGTGTCTGCAGGGTCTAAAGTGAATTCATTTAACCCGCTATTTCTCTGAATTAATGCTTTATTTTCAGAAAGCACAGCTCGCAAAAAGAAACGAACATACCTTGTTCAGTATTTTCGAGCTGTACTATCTGAAAATAAAGCACCAATTCAAAGAAATATCAAGTAAATAATTCACTTTATGCACTTCATGTGCATGAAAGAGTGACCCATCTCTGTGGTGTGCCAGAAGAGCACATCATTTTACAACCCCGGGAGCATTTCTTATTTTCTATGGGGTTAAACAGTATGACCATGAAGGCAGCGTCGGCTCCTCTGCTGTGGCAGAGGAGGGCCACCCCCCCCAAAAATGGCAGCAAAGGGAAAACAAAACAATAGAAAACGCTTGTTTTATTTTTCCTTTCCTGCCGAGTCTTAGGGGCGGGCCAGGTGGATGACAGGACGAGTGGTAGTGCACTGCCTTCTCAGCGTGCATGACAGTTTGGCTAGCCATCTCATGCCCGCCAAACCGTCTTGCGCATTGAAGCATTGAAGCTCTCTCCAACCCAGCTGCGTTGTTGGGTTGGAGAGAGCAGGCACAGACTTGCAGTCTGACTGTGAGTTCAAATCGAGGGCACTCAGGCCAATCCTGAAGCTGCTCTCATACATGAATCCATTCAGAATTGGCCGCATGGCAGACTGGGAACCACTGCCTGTGAGAAGAGGAGCAGAAGAGTGTGATGCGGCCGGCTGCTGGAATTTCTTTTTATTTTGCCCACCTGTGAACCCTTTGCCCCTCCCTTGCCTGCCTCACCACTCGTTCACAACACCGGCCGCTACTGCATGAAGTAATACCATTACCCATTCACCAGATAACAGCACTGTTGGATAATGCACCAAATGCCACCACCCCCCTCTGAAAACCACACCAATAGTTAACAATAATCTATGCTTCCAAGCAAGGGTTTTTTACAAAGGTCGAGCAGGTCCTCATGTTGCTTCCATTTGGGCACGTGCTAAATTCAATGCCTGTTTGTCCAGGTGTAGAAACCTAGTAAAGAGGCTCAGGTCATTGCTGTGATGTTGGCTCTGATATAACTGCCACTAGCATTTGTAGAATGTATTCTCGCCACCCTCAGTGGGAACGTCAAGCTTCTTACAAGGCAATGTCATGCAGCCAACTCTTCGGTAGTCAGCTTTGGCATTATCAGAGGTTGGTGCATGCTGTGAAGATACTCTGTGCTGTGCGTGGCTAAAGATCATGCGCAACGAGGATTGGTCCCATTGGAGATTGAATGAAAGGCCTGGGTGTTGGCTCACCATTATGACCAATCCTTGGTGGACACAGGCGCATTCAGTGTTCAGCAGGTAGACAGCCTTGCAGCAGATCACACACACAGCAGGGATTAACTATATGGGAACGCTGGGTGCAGGCTCTGCTGTCAATGCCAACTGCACATAGCCATAGGTTATGCGCAAGAGGGTTGACTACACAAGAGGTTAAGTTCTGGCACTGGCCATAGTCGAGGCCCACAACCACACCTTCCTGCGCATCACCAAAGGCCATGCTTATCAGAGTGTGGCTGTGCAGTGGATTGAGTGTATGGCTGGAAATAGGCCCACTTCTTTGGCTAACCTCCCTTTGCATAGTGAGAGACCATAAGTAGCTGTTTGGGTTCAGTGTATATGGCCAGCTCTGTGCAGGAAATTGACCACACAGGATGCTGGATGCAGGACCAGCCGCAAAGTGATAATTGGGATGCTTTAAAAACATTAAGCCACTGACAATTGCAGAGACTGCATTCCATTTCTTCTTTTTGGGCAATATACCACTCCAGCCATAGGTCATCCCTATTCAAATCTCAGTTGGACGTGCTCCAATAGCAGCAGTCCAGCCCAAACTACTAGGTCCCATCTGAACAAGAACATAGTAACCCCAGACCAGCTTTGTCCTTGTTCGGCATCATCAGGGAGGTGCAGTGTGAGTCCTGGGACATAGCAAGCTAGGGACCCACTTCTGAGCATTCCAATTGCACTGAGGGTATTACAGTGTAACACAAAAGTAATGACCAGTGGGCTTACAAATGTTTCAATCACTTGGGGCTGCATTCCCTTCCATTGTTTTTGCCCACTATGTAGCTGCACGCAGGGACCAGAGTATACAAATCAGACTTGTTCTAGCTCCAGTTGCTTAGTAATCAGTGTCATGCAATCTGGATGTGATCAGGAAGTATAGTATCAGCCAGGTAAATTAACTGATGGGCTCCTTCCCCAAAATAAGAGCATAAATCCATTGGTGCGTCAAATAAGTATAGCAGTACCTCAAATACCCTTCTGGTGCAAGTCATCAACACTTGTCTATTAAGCAATATCGATATTCTTTTATGGAAGTCAACCTCTCATTGTAGGACCAGATTAAAGGGATTCAGTCAACTATACTTCTGTTTTAGATGGCTCTTAGAAAAGATTATAATAACAAAGCTTACCATCGCGACTGTGGTGAGATGATTTGTGTCTCCCTTTTAGTGTCAGCAAAGCATAGTGCTCATCCAGAGAGGTAGAATATGATTCAAATATATTTCAAATTGCAAGACACTGAATGGAAAAAGTATGACTAACAACAACTCTTACACTTGACTAATCTCCAACCCTGGACTCCCACAGAGTAGTGTTATGCCTGTCTGTAAACGGTTCAGCACCGTGGCAAGGTAGTAAGCGCTATAGAAATATCGACACCTAAACATTTGTCAACATCCCAAGATGCGATTAATGTGGTGTCAGTGCATAAAGTGGCACATCTTTGCAGCTGTTTTACATGCACCATTCTTCTGATTGTCTTGAAGATTTCCTCGGCAATCTTTCATTTTTAGCACAGTTTCATGAGGCCCTAATTTCAAGGCATCCCTTAAACTGCAGATTGGTGCTCCTTAGCAACACCCTTGTTATCCCCTAAGATTGGAAAGCCTAAGAAATTGGTCCTCTCATTCCTTATCTAATGGTGACAGACACCATCAACCCCTATGTCCAAATCATGGCTAATGGCTGCAGAATATAGAGTTTGGGGTGCAGTAGATGCACCTTACTGGGCTCCCCTTAGTTTAGCCGTTTTATTAAATATGAATATTCACATGTATTTTATGCATGTTTTTTTTCAATATGGCTCGCAAACATCGTAAGAAGTGCAGATGGAAGATTGAGCTTGCCTATCCTAAGTGCACTTCTTTTTAGACATGCCCTCTCCAAATCCTTTTGGAGGAGAATTCTCAAGGACACTGTACCTGCCTGGTGTCGTATGAGCATCAGCCTCACAGTGCATTTTGGGAGCAGGAGAAGACATGGCATTCTCATAAGGCATTCAGAGAAATTAAACTGTCCTCCAACCTCGTTGCTTGGGATTGCAAACTTTAGTAATGTACTGACAGTGATCAAAAATGGATTGCTGACCAAGTATCCTGAACTGTAATTAACATCTGGAGCTCCACTTCACATCAGAGGTCAGGGCTGGACAGAAAACCAAGAGCTGCCCTGGCAAAAATGTTCAAACCACTCGCTCCCTTTCTACACTCTCTCTATAGCTCTTCCACCCATCCATTATCTGACTCTCTCTTATCTCCTCCCTTCCAGATTTCTTCCCTCTTTTGCTTTCTATGTGTCTCTCTCACACATGCTCCAGAAGCCCCTACCATGCCCAGAGTCGGACCGGCCGATCGGGCAATCTGGCAGTGGCAGAATGGCTGGCCTGAAATGTCAGTGTGTGGACTGGTTTTCTGGCTGTTTGTCTGCCTGTTTTATGGTCTGACGGCCTGTTCTTACTGTTGATTTCCCTGATGTTAGCACAAGTGTTACCTGCAGCAAGTATACATCCATGCAGTCTCCCATACCCAGTAAAACACCAATGCAGAATGTCTTTGCAAGCTCAAAACTGCCCTGATTTACAAATGTAGGCAACTTTTTAGGTGTGCAATTCATTAAGGGGAGCCACTTTTAATTTGGCCCCAGGCCAATTTTCCATCCCAGTTCAAGCCTGATGCTGCATTAATACCTAGGGAACTAGAGAATGTGAAAGAGGTGCCAGCAGGGGTCCAGGGCCTCCAAACACCAAACTCCAATAGCTCTACTCCCCCGGGGAAATGCCAGATAAAATAAATGGCCAGTCTGCCCCCCTAGAAAGTCTATACTAACTCAGAAATTCATGGAATAATCCTGAGTCTCTTATGTTGGCCTACATTGCTGCTGACATTGCCTGCATAAAAGCCCTCAGTCCTTTACTGACCCTGAATGCTGCACCCTGAACCATATGATTTTATCTTTGTAGTATCCTTTGTCCATCATTTACAGGTTGGCCCCTCTATATTGTGGGCTTTCAAAATATTTGTGGTGTTTGCAGCAGTGGCGGCTGGTGGACTTGGAAAGTAGTGGGGCGATAGAAAATGAAGGCTGAGGTGGGATCTTTATTTTTAGCACAGCTCTCAATTTGGGAACATGTGTCCAGACTGAGGAAAGCAGCACATGTCCTCCCCGCACCCACTAAATACACACAAAGGCCTGCCATCAGCAGGTCCTAAACTGCGCATACACTTAGAAGTGTCAGAAGTCTGATGTGCGGCACTGCATATCACAGCATTATTAGTGTCTCTAGACTATACCTATTGCATGTTGGCTTCTCTGGCTTTCCCAAACGCTCCCGGTTCTGAATTCTACGTAGCAGATTACGCATTGCACATGACCCCTGTGCACTACACAAACACTAACAGTACACAACCAGTGCGTAAAATAGAAACACAGAAGTGTTGATACTCCTTATCTGTTTGCTACTGAGAAGTGCCGGCATGCTCCCTTTCAAATTAAAGAGGAGCAGGTACTCAATACCTGTCCAATTAAATCACTGAGCACGATAGAACATGGAACCTGTGTCCCAACCCAATGCCACCACCTCAAACCAACACATATGTATCAGCACCACAATGCCACAGAAATAGCACCAGCCCCGCTAGTCGCACTCACAAGCAAATCAGGGAACACTTGTGCAGCCTCACCTGATTGGTTTTCACAATTTTATGGCTTCAAAATTGTTGGGCCATGGATACGTTAGTTTTTTTTAGGCACTGGAGATCAAAAGATTTGCCCAGAATCACAATCTCATGATGAGAGAAGCATCAGGATAGGATGGAGCAGGCTGACCCAGCACTCCTTTTGAGCCTGTGTAATCCCCTGGCTGCTTGACACAGCTGCTGGATAGGTGCAGGCAGAAGTGCGCATGTCGGGTTGGCTGTCGCAAGACAGCCGGCCAATCCGACATGCACACTTGCACTTTAGGGTGACATCCCTGCTATGCCAATTAATCAGAAAATCACCCCGCCCCCGCCCTCACACTCGCCGGTGGCAAAAACAGCATAATAAAATGGTAATGAGATCATTTTATTATTTACTTTGATTTACTGCTGCGTGCCGCTCGCAGCAGGTGGGGCGATGCTCCATTGCCCTAACGGAGGAACCGCCCCTGGTTTTCAGTCATTTAGATATTGTAAACAGTGTTTGAAGAGTTTCCATAATTTACCAGGAAGATTGGTATCTTCTATGTTCTTTGCATTCTAGAGTTGCAACTATATATCATAATGTAATTTTGTTGCTAAGTAAAAGTTTGAGTAGAAATGTGTAATTAAAATATCTGTTATGTGTGTCAGGATTTGGGTTAAGCAATCATTACCACTGCCAGCTCCATTGATTAGGCCACAGTGCAGTCTTATCCTTAGATGCCACTTGAACTATGTTCTACTTCTTCTTCTTACAGTTGATAAATTAGGATCTACTGTAGAGAACAGTTATCAAATAGTTTACAGTATTTGTTTGAAGACTAAGAGATTAGACTGCCTTGACAACATCCTGCTAAAGGTGAAACATGTTGAATTGAATGTGACATATTTCTTATTAAATGGAAAAAACTAACAAATGTTCTCGAATGACTGAACTCTTTTTCATATCAAAAGATGGGCATTATTTTGATTTGCCTTAACGCTGTATAAATGGTGTGCAACAGACGTCTAAATGGTTGGATTTTTTTGTAGGATTCAACACTTTGTGTTGGTCTCCTAATATACTTCCAGGTGGTAGGGAGTGCAAATTGTTTTGTACTCCTCATCAATTACTGTAGGGAGCTGGGTTCTTGTTGCAGTACCTTCCTCCACTTTTTGCCTGGTATTTGATGCAACCTTGACTGAAGTGTACTCGGTTCCTGCTAACCAGGTCCCCAGTGCCAGTGTTCTTTCCCTACAAATGTTAAATTATTTTCCCCAATTGGCAAAACCTTTAGTACCCTATATCCCTAGTAAATGGTACCCATGGTACCTAGAGCCTGAGGTACTAAAGAGGGTCCATAAGGGCAGCAGCACGAATCGTGCCACCATAAGGGACTCCTCACCAAGCACATGCAAGGCTGCCATTGCACGCTGCGTGTCTTGGTGCAGACAAAAGTGAACACAAACACAACATGTCACACATCCCTGTGTGCCATGTCTCCTAACATTGCATGTAATATTTGCAAGTCACCCCTCCAGCAGGCCTGACAGCCCTAAGGCAGGGTGCTGCATATTACATGTGAGGCCATACCTGCATGAGCAGATATGCCCCAGTACTGGTCAGTCCTCTTACTCCCAGTACAAGTGACCAGGAAAGACATTTTAAAATGTGCTGACAACTGGTGAAAACAAGTTCTCTAGCTACATGATGGCTTCACTGAAGATAGGGATGTTTGGTATCAAACATCTCGTATTGATAAATCCACACTGATTCCAGTGATGGATTTACCAATACATGCACCCTGAGGGCACCTTAGATGTGCCCCCTGAAAACCTACTAGCCACAGGTGCACTTTCTGACTGGTTTCTGCCAGCCTGCCACCCGAGACACTGTTCTGACTTTGTAGGGTGAGAGCCTCAGCTCTCACGAGTCCCAGAGAAAAAGCCTGTCCAGGAAGAGGATGTAACACCCACTCCCACAGAATGACCTGCTGATTAGCATCCCCAGGCCTGCAAGCTTCAAAGAGCTGCCGCCTTTGGAATGCGAGTCTGGTTCCCCTCACAGGAGAGGAAGCCGCCCCTTTGTCCAGGACCCCCTTGGCACCTGGACAGGTGGGAAAATTAGCTTGTCAGGTAGGCTTGCCACCTCCAAGCTAGTACCCTTCTAAGCTGGGCTACACTGAGGTGGACACAATTTTTCAGAAGTAGCCATCTTTGTGATGGCATACTTAGGATTTCTGGGACAGGGTTATGCCCACTTCCAACAGGAAGTGCTCATATAGGGGGCGTAGTGATCCCCAAGGGTCACTAGCTCATTGGCTGCTACCCTACACTCCCCTAAAACCCCTAAATTCATTATTTATGGGAGCCCCTGGCACCAGAAGAACAGATCCTGATTGTCTACTAAGAAGAAGGACACGGAGGAGCCTCCAAGGCAGAAGACTGAAGAGATAAACTGACTTGACCCCACCCCTGTCGTCCTGCCTGCTGTGCCTCATTGAAACTGCACCAAAGACATCCTGGACTTCAGCTTTTGTGCCTCCAAAACCTGGGAGGACTGCTTGCCTTCAATAAAGAACCAAGACCTCCTGCGGAACTGTTCCCTGCATTCTGCAGAAACTCCAAAGAAAGGACTCTGAGGACTCCGGAACCGCCAAAACCTGACGCCTGAAGCTACCACTGCACCCGTCACTCTAAGCCCAAGTTGAAGTGGGCCAATGGTGCCATCAATGTGCCCCAGCCCTCTAGAGCCTGAGTCCATTGTGGTTTCACCCCTCGTGGACCCCCCGATGTCTCCTGTAGCCTCTGCATGCAGGTCCCCTCTATCATGACGACTGCTCCCGGAAAGCAAACCCGATGCCTAAAGACACTTTAGGGCGTGGAGAAAAGGACCAAAGGGGTCCCTACGTCCCCAAGCATCGTCAGGCTTGAGTCCCCCTGTTGGTTCAGTCCAACTGGGCCAATTGTCAAAGCCTGCAGTCTCTTTTTACGGTGACTGTTCTCCACAGAATAACATTGGGCACCTGACGCTGTTTTGCACCTGTGCACCCAGCCGCCCTAGTGCCCCTGGTGGTGTTCTGCTGGTGCTGCCTTGGGCCTTGCCCACCACTTACATTAACTCCTGGAGAAGGGTCCCGTAAGTCACTATACTATATCTGAATGCCGCATTGACTTTCCTCCCAGAGGATAACATTGCAACCTCCAGAAATTTCACTGTGTCAAATTTTTTACTCAAGAGAATTCATATTTAAAATGTACTTACCTGAACGTTTTTCTTCCGACACCTAAACATATATAAAGATACTTGCTATTTTTATAAATTGGTGTGGATCTCATTTTTGAGTTGTGTGTCTCATTTATTGACCATTGTGTGTATTTTCAGATGTCTTGCTCTCTGCTGTGTTAAACCTAAGGCTGCTCGAACAGAGCACTTTGGGATTGCCATAACAAGCCCCTGTCCACTCATAAGGGAATCCCTGGACTCTTTACATGATATATCAGATTTTTGATATACCACATAAAGAGCCGGCTTCCTACAAATACTAATAGTTTATATAATTAATTCCATTTGAAGTTTACTATACATGAAGCTGCATAGTGTGCATTGTATATGGCCACTGTTACTTTTTGTATAGTATGTTGATAAAATATCATCCTATCTGTAATTTGTCTGATCCTGTGTGCAAGTTAAGTGAGGGTATTCTAAAGTTTTAGTGAATCTGAGATACTACCTGAGGCTATGTCATGGGTGATGATTATAGCTGAGAAATTCACACAATATTTGCAGAAGTCAGCGACAATCACTGCAACTTTTTTCCCTGATGACAATCTTATCAGGTTATCCATCCTTGGTCAGACCATTTAGTCAGTGTAGTGTTTTTGAGTGGATGTATTTCTTATGTGCAATGTATTGCCTCGTCAGTTGCTCCATTAGTATACCAGTGGCATTAAACATGGTGCTTGCATTGAACTCTCCTAATGAGAGTTTACTGCCGTGCCTGCTATTTCCATGCCCCATTAAGTCTGCTGAGGTCAGTTTCCGGGTCACTGATTCCTCAGGTCTGTCGTTATTGTGTAGCTGGTGGTTAGATTACGATTTTTTTTCGACATGCTGTATTTCATGAGGGAATTGTCCATATTGATTTATTCAATTAACAGTTAGCACATTATTCCATGCGTTTCAGCGTACAGTGACCTGGGTGCATGCCTTGTCTCTAAATTTCCTAATAGTTGTATTAATTAGTGCCATCTCTGTCATTTATGTGTGGTGGTGTGTGTCGGTATGTATATTGAGACTTCCCTTGTATATAAGGCATGGGTGCAAAGAATGGTAATGGCGGGTTTTGAGTTATGGGGGTGTATTTCTTGTTGCTGCTTTCTTTGAGAGGGTTCTCTTGCTAAATGCTAGTTTTCCTTTCATTGGTGAATTGCAAATTATTTTGAATGTAAGCTAATGGCGATATCCTAATACAACCTACCTCATTGTTTTATTTCTTTTGCTCTGCTTATTACTGTTGCACAGGAGATATTTGTAAGACTATGGGGCATATTAGCAAGACCGGCGATAAAATTATCGCCGTTTTAGAGGCAGGAAACTGCCGCTAAAACGGCGATAATGGGCTTGCTAATATGCGTTATAGAATTCCAATAGAAGCCCAGGTTAGATGTGTAGGACATCTAACCTGGGCTTCTATTGGAATTCTATAACGCATATTAGCAAGCCCATTATCGCCGTTTTAGCGGCAGTTTCCTGCCGCTAAAACGGCGATAATTTTATCGCCGGTCTTGCTAATATGCCCCTATATGTTTCGTTCCTAAAGCAAGTTCGTCAGATCCATGCCCCGTGACAGGAAAATGTTTTTCATGATGCACTGGTACAAAGTCAGAAAGCAGTGAAAGAATCTTTCCTTCAAAGGCTGGGTTTATGGAGCCACAGAATAGCAAAAGCCAATCTGTTTTTCAGAAGCAGCGCAGATTCTCCACTGAAATGCATTGTTTGTAAATGTGCCTCATACATACATATTCATTCAGGAAATCCTGAAGAACCGAGTGGATTTTAGTATTTGGAGGCCGGATGAGAGCAACCGTCCTCTATTGTCGAAAACAATTATTGCATCTTTTATTGTATCACGTCACATTACTAAACATGAAGGAGGAGGCCTCAGTTTGGTATTAGTTATAGTTTTTTATGAACTTAAATTCCTGCAAAACAGGAAGGCATTTCTAGGCACAAATCTCTCACTTCTTCTTGCACAACCTTAGCACAAGAAGGGAGGCCGCACATCTTGCAGGTGTGTCTCAACTTCCCAGACTCCCCCAATCTCCTATTTGCCACTTGCATATCAAGAGAGAGCTGCAAATATATAATTCTAGATAAGGAACCCCAAGTCCTAACCTTAAATGCTTCCTAAGGTAAGAGCCCTTGTACTGTGAATAGTTCCCTCAAGTTGTTATCCCAGTCTTTCTCACGAGATAGCTCAAAGCATCTAGCACTCTGGGGAGCCTGGGGGATCCCAAATTGGTGAGAAATCTGAGTAGTAATTAATACCCCAAATCTTCCTGACTCCATACCAGAGACTGAGTGAAACCTTCAAAACTTTCAGATGGACTTAAAAAAAATATTGTGGGCCCCAAACCGGCAGGTTCAAGCTTCATGATCATTTCTGCTGAGATTCTACTCCAAGTCGAACTGTCCGGTGTCCCAAGGATCATCCTACAGTTCTTGAATTGAAAAGCCATACAGTAGAAACTCAAATCTGGTAATGCTTGGCCCCTTTTTTCCAACCTTTGCCTCAGTTTTTTCCAGGAAAGCCTGGCTCCACCAGAAACCCAAATAAAACTTATCTTCCCCTGTATTTTAGCGATAACTGTTCTAGGAAACGTAAGTGGAATACAGTTGAAAAGTAATGTCAATTTAGGGAGTATCAACATATTAATTAAGTTTACCTGGCCAAAGATTGTCAACCGGAGATTCCTACACCTGGTAAGCAGCAAATCGATCTCCTTTACCACCGTCTTTAGATTGTATGTCAGGGTTACCTCTGATCCAGCGCTCAGGGATCAATACATTTGCAAATAAACAAGGCCCAATTACATTACCCAACCAGGTCCCTTCGCGCTGGGTTCAGTGTAAAATGCAAAGTTCAGACCTAGCTTACCAATTTCCAACCGAACCTGCATTACTCATAGAAAAATAATGTAACAATGGCATCTTTTTATAGTTGAATAGTTGTAGGCAATATTTAATGACACTCTCTAAATAAAGACAAACACAGAGTGTATATTTATAAGGTTTTATCTAAATAATGTGAAATAAATGCTCATCAAGTACCAATACACAGTACAAACCATGGAATATCACTGAATAAACAATTAGCAAAGAGAAAATGACAAATCACATCACATGGACAGTGCATTGAAGGAGTGGAAAGGCGAAGAGAGAAAAGTTTCAGAGACAAAATACATTTGCAAATGACTATGCAAATTCAGGTTTCTATCTATACTAACCCAGAAGGAAACAGGAAATCTGCTCCCTATCAATCAATCAACAGCAGGGCCCCTCAAGAAGATTTGTAAGGGCAAAGTCTAAATCAGGAACGGAAAGAAACAGGTAGGCCTCTGCAGCAAACCGACGACAGTGACGATCACACCTAACGCCATCAGCATCGCCAACCTAACCTAACCCCTCCCACCAGGGCACCTCAATTATACCCTAAAACCTAAAAGTCCAACCCACACTTGTTTCATTTCAGAGTCAATTCTCCATTTTGATTGGTTAAGGAAGGGGGTGTACTGTCTCACCACACTCGGCATGTCCATCTCTCTCAATGTTCTATTGTTTTGTTTTTTTCAACATCACAACTACATCATCCCAGGAAATGCAAGTATACAATATCAGACTTCAGTTTCCTTCTCTCTCCACCAATGTTTCAGTTTCTGTTACTTCTTGTGCCACTTGTGCGCTTCCAGAGGAAACGTTCATCACTTGTCGATTGTTTTTCGTCTTCACGTTTAACTTTTGGCAGGCACACATAAATTCGAAGGTCGCTCGCCTTTGCCTTCCCTCCACATTCTCTTTGCTTTTTCAGTTAATAATTCTTTATTTTGCTTAACCCATGCTTCTACGGAAAATAAAACAAATATAATTACTCATTTTGAAATGCTTTTCTTTATGCACCCTCCCAAATGTTGCATCTAACCATGCGCAACCCATGTTAATGTTTGCTTGACAAAACGTTAATAACATGCACCAAAAGCAGCATTAGTCTCTTTATTTTCATTAGTCAAGCATTTGCGGCCTAGTTCAGTGCTTAAGTACGCTCTTGCGCAGTGTTATCTTCCCTCATGTTAGTTATTAAAACCAAACGTTTTTCACTGCACACTATTAGAAAAATTAGAAAATGTTACTAGGGGTCTCAATCTGAGCAGGTTTTATTTTTCGAAAACCCTGCTCCATCACCTCCAATGAGTGGACTATGGAAATGCCCAGGAATTTGATCTCAGTCTTAACCTCCCTATCCCAATTAGCTATGTTCCAACACAAAGGGGCCGATTCCGATCTCGGTCGGAGGCGCACCCAATACCATTCGGTCGGGAAAAAAGCCATGCGAAAGCCTGTTTCCCGACCGAACCGTACGCGGGTCCGGCCGAGCGAGTACGATGCGAGTCGCCGACCGACTCGTCCGGGCGACCCGACCGCTCCGACCGACTCGTACCCGGATCGTACCGCTCCGACCGACTCGGTCGGACCCGGCTCGCACCGCGCAATGGAGACGTTTTCCGGCCGGGTAAGTACGATGCGCACCTCGACCGCTCCGACCGACTCGCGCCGTCCGACTCGAACTCGCTGTCGGAGCCGTACTTTGGGGGTCCGTGTCGGACCCCCCTGTACGCGT
Source organism: Calotriton arnoldi (assembly GCA_963921515.1). Lineage (NCBI taxonomy): Eukaryota > Metazoa > Chordata > Amphibia > Caudata > Salamandridae > Calotriton > Calotriton arnoldi. The sequence continues at coordinate 6,306,555 of CAWUFW010000044.1, forward strand.
ACCCGTGCGAGGCGCACACAGGGGGGACCCATGGGTCCCCCTACCTGTGCGTGTACGCCGCGAGCGCTCCGCGGCGTACTCGCTGTAGAGGCGCCCTTGTCCGCCTCGCACCCATTGAGGCAATGGGAGCCCGCGTACGCGTTGTACGACCGGCTCCCATTGAGTTCAATGGGAGTCCGACCGACTCGTGTCCGATAACATACGGACGCATCGGACTCGTTCGGTCGGACTGCACGGGTCCGATTCGGTCGGAAATCTCTCCGGGTCCGGCTCGGTCGGAGAAATTTCCGGCCCGAATCGGAATCGACCCCATAGTCTCTGACTTGGCAGTATCAACAGAATATTTTGATGGAGCCCCAAACTCCTCAACTAGCTTTTCTACTCTGGAGATAGTCTTAGCAGGATCCGATGTGTAGTCTAGTCTATAAGGTCATCGGCATGGAGCGCTATCTTGTTCCTAAAGTAATGTGAGGAAAAGAGGATTACCTGTTGATCCCTTCTGAGTGACTTAGCAAATGGTTCGTTGTAGATGTCAAACAGGAGAGGAGAAGAGGGAAACCTTGCCTCGTACCTCTAAAAATGCTGAATCTCTTGGTTAAGGACCCATTAAATAGGAATCAGGCAGAAAAGTTTCCATATAGTCTGTGGAGGGTCAAAATAAAACATGGGCTAAAACCTAGTGCTGCCAAAACCTCCCTGAGATATGCCCAGCATACTGTGTCAAATGCCTTGAACACATCGATTGTAGCCACTACCAAAGGGACCAAATAAGTAGTCGCAAGATCGATGGAGGCGACTAGTCATTGAGTACGCTCATGGATCTGGCATTTAGGGACAAAGTCCTTCTGATCAGGGTGAATTAATTGAGGGGATAATTTGGCCAATCTACTGGCTAAAATGCCGGAAAAAACCTTGTAAACGGCATTTAATAATGAAATTGGCCGATAAGAATCCGCCTTTTGGGTTCCATGGCTGGTATTAAAATGAATACTAAAGTAGCTTCCCTCCACGAGTCCGGGATCTGGGCATTCTTCAAATAGATAGAGTTAAACAATTTCTCCCAGACTATTATAACCACCTCCTTCAATTTCTTATAAAGCTCTGAGGGGCTAGCATCTGGGCCTGTCACCTTTCCATTCTTAGCTCGTTTCAAATGCTCCAAAATTTCTGCCTTGGTGATCCGAGTGCAAGAGAATCCTTTCCAAACTCAGTAATCTAGGGTGATCACTGTCCCTTAACCATTCCCTAAGCCTATCTAGATCTGAATGGACATCCACTGTTTACAGACCTGAAACAAGGGCAGCCAGGTGTTCCTGCATTTCTTCTGCCTTTTTGGAAATGTCCCCCCCGAGAATTCATTATCACCTCCTTAATATTATTCCTGGACATCTCGAATCTTGTCTTCCATGCCAGTACTAATCCAGACCATTCCCCATACTCAAAAAGATTCAAACTCTTGGCCTGCCACATTGCCCTGTACTTCTTATCTAGTTTAATTCTGCAATTCTGCTACGCCTCTTCTAACCTCTTCAGTGCTTGAGCCCTAACCAGAGGAGAGCTCTTTGCCTTCAGGGTAGCCTCCCATGTGCCTATTTCTTGTTCCCAATAAGAAAGCTCAGTCCTATCCAATTTATTCTTAAAAGATGACAGACTTAGCAAAACCCCACGTATGAAGGCCTTAAAAATGTCCCAGACTATGGCAGGGAAGGCTGATCCTATATTGGCTAAAAAAAAATCACCACTCTCTTTCTTCAGAGCTGATCATATTCCTGTATCCACAAGGAGGGCACGATTAACCGTCCACCTAAAATTCTGCCCGTGACCGGGACACTGAAAAAGCATGGTCACTGCTGAGTGATCGGAAATATGTTCTGGCAAGCGGTTGATCTCTTTAACCTCGTCTGCTATGGCATTAAAAAAAAAAATTAAGCCTTGAGAAGTGGCCATATTTTTTGCTAGGAAATGTATAGCCCCTTTTCCGACCCATTTGATGGCGCCACACATCCACACATCCACCAGCCCCAAGTCCTGTAACATACTCATTAAAGCCTGCCTGGTCTTGGGTGTATGAATACAATCTCTCCTGGTGGATTTATAGAGATTGATATACAGCAGGATATTAAAGTCACCCCCCTGGACCGTCGGTAGTGAAGACTCCAAAAGGTTACATTCCAGGGTCGAAAGGTAGGATAGGTCATAGGCGTTCGGGCCATAAAAGCTGCACATATGAATTCGTAGTTGGAACATCTCATCCTTGCCAAGGCCCACCTACCTGAGCTATTGGTTTTCGAGATCAGCGCCTCCACCTCTGCTCCTTTCCTCAAAAGAATTGGACCCCATTGCAATACTCAACTTGATCCGAAGCTATAAAGTTCACAATCCACCTTTGTTTAGAATAGAGGTCTCTACTCTCAATTGTGGTTAAGTGGATTTGCAGCAAGATCATGATATGGGCCATACTATCTTCAAGATACCGGAACACCAATCTCTACCTCTCATTAGACCTGAGGCTATTTATATTCCAGGTTAAAAACCGTAGCTCTCTACCTACCCGCATTTAGCTTCTAAACACCTCTGCCCCTTCCTCGTACAATATAGTTTATTCCGCCATGCATAGTTGGATTTAAAAACAGCTCGGTGATCTTGAGGAAATTTTTTATTGTTTTATTTTTCCCCACTGCCTGTATTTCACCATGCGATACCAAAGGGGATGATGGACGGAGCGCTTGAGCAAATCAAACACTCACCCCCAGTCAAGTGATCTGGGTTTAATCCATCATCATTCTTTAGCTCACTCCACCACCCCAGTTCAGACATGGCCATATGCAAATCAGTCTGACCCTGTGCCTCAAGGGAACAGTCCAGCCCGAACTGCCAAGCCATGTCTTCCCTGGACCGGAAACAAGCATCCTGGGACCGGTTTCTGGCTATTCAGCCGTCATCAGCCAGGCTAGCTTGAATCCAGTGGCAAAGTGAGCAAGGGACCCACGTCTGGGCATACCCTGCCAACTTAGGGCAAACAAAGCGATACCAAAGGGGATGATGGACGGAGCGCTTGAGCAAATCAAACACTCATCCCCAGTCAAGTGATCTGGGTTTAATCCATCATCATTCTTTAGCTCACTCCACCACCCCAGTTCAGACATGGCCATATGCAAATCAGTCTGACCCTGTGCCTCAAGGGAACAGTCCAGCCCGAACTGCCAAGCCATATCTTCCCTGGACCGGAAACAAGCATCCTGGGACCGGTTTCTTGCTATTCAGCCGTCATCAGCCAGGCTAGCTTGAATCCAGTGGCAAAGTGAGCAAGGGACCCACGTCTGGGCATACCCTGCCAACTTAGGGCGAACAAAGCGATACCAAAGGGGCCTGGCAGTTCGGGCTGGACTGTTCCCATTGGGCACAGGGTCAAGACTGATTTGCATATGGCTGGGTTCAAACTGGAATGGCATGGTGAGCAAAAAAACGATGGATTTAGGCCCAGATCTCTGTACTGGGGTGAATGTATGACATTGTTCTGCATTCTGTTCATCAATTGTTGTTTTTGCATTTGTCACCCCGAGTGGGACGGGTATGCCCAGACGTGGGTCCCGTGCTCTCCATGCCACTGGAATCAAGCTATCCTGGCTGAAGACGGGTGAAACCCCGAAACCGGTCCTAGGATGCTTGTTTCTAGTCCAGGGAGGACCTGGCCTGGCAGTTCGGGCTGGACTGTTCCCATTGGGCACAGGGTCAAGACTGATTTGCATATGGCTGGGTTCAAACTGGAATGGCATGGTGAGCAAAAAAACGATGGATTTAGGCCCAGATCTCTGTACTGGGGTGAATGTATGACATTGTTCTGCATTCTGTTCATCAATTGTTGTTTTTGCATTTGTCACCCCGAGTGGGACGGGTATGCCCAGACGTGGGTCCCGTGCTCTCCATGCCACTGGAATCAAGCTATCCTGGCTGAAGACGGGTGAAACCCCGAAACCGGTCCTAGGATGCTTGTTTCTAGTCCAGGGAGGACCTGGCCTGGCAGTTCGGGCTGGACTGTTCCCATTGGGCACAGGGTCAAGACTGATTTGCATATGGCTGGGTTCAAACTGGAATGGCATGGTGAGCAAAAACGATGGATTTAGGCCCAGATCTCTGTACTGGGGTGAATGTATGACATTGTTCTGCATTCTGTCCATCAATTGTTGTTTTTGCACCTGTATTTCACCATGCTGCATTAAGTTGATTTAATTTTTCTGCTAACTCGACATTTCTTGCAGGTATTCACATGCATTATTAGTTGTGGAATAGATACATTACTGTATAAGATATATGGAAAAGAGCCTGGGAAGAAGAAGACCTTGATGAAGGAACATGGGGAACAGGAGCATAAACTGAAAGACCCATTGAGTAAATGTTACCAAGTGATGTGGACGTGAGAAACTGGTGTCGTTACCGTGTCTAATGTGAGATTTTCTCCTGATGTATCCATCTGCTACCTGAAAACCGGACTGAAACAATGGACCCCTGATGATGCGTACAAAATTGGTGTTATCCAGTGTACCTTATGTGATATAATATAGTGTCCGCCTTATCAGACTTGAGGAGAACCCCTTTTTCTAGAGATGCTGTAAGAGGACTTTTTCGAACCTGTTCTGCTTTTAGAGGTCTAAATCTCAATGCATATCTGATCCCTTCCTAAGTGTAGTTTTGGCTAACACTTTTCCTTGACCCATAGAAGACTCTTGACTGAGCTTCTGAAATGGAGACACTGTCTAAACTTAATTTCCTTTCTTCGAATCTGAGTTCCTTTATGGAATTCCCTGATTATTGAGACTTTTTAGATTAATAGATTCATCGCCAGCACCTAAATTGCTGTGTTTCTAGATTTACCTATGCACAGACAACCAAATTTGAGAATTTTCTCTGAGCATCAATTACTTTTATTAATATTCTGTATAGCAGTGACTGAATATCTTGTATGTTTAATTCTGATGCACCTGAACTTTTTCAGGAAGTTGGGCTTTCCAATTGTTATTCTGTATCTTTATAGCAAGGTGCTGCCAGTTGTGTATTTGAACTTAATTTTGAATTTTCAATAAGCCTTCTTAACCCAAGCTACCGATTCCTGGTCCTCATTGTATAGCCAAATGGGTTGCAATGATAATTGAATTTTAATTGATGTTAATGTAAACTCCTATCACCACTCAGTTGAAGAGAAAGGTCCGTCAGAGGACCAATGGTAAGCATTTGGGCCCAGAAAGCGCTGAATCACACTGAACCCAATAATTCTGGGCCTGGAGACAACAGGTCTTTGACTCATGCTGCAGGGGGACGGGGGCTGCAGCCAGCAGCTTTGCCTGGCCCCTGCCTACACCCCTGGAGCAGTATGGGGAAAGCAGACAGTAATCCACCCCACATAGGCACAAGTGTGACTTGGACCATTAACTGCCCAAATCCCCATCGGCACTCCTGATGAAGATTTTGTGGAGAATGTCAGGGCGTTTTTCAACAAAAAGATGAACTACTGTCCGGTAAAGCACCCAGTATCTCTCGGTCTGAGCAGTTATTCCCATTTTTCGAAAAAAACTCATAATGGTCAGACTTTGGGCAGAGATTCTGGCCTGTAATTTTAACTCTGGTCTCCCGTATCTCTGCAGCAAAGTCATAATGAGGGCTTTGTTATTACTAAAAACAAAGAAAACTGCAGTTCAGATTTTGGAGATGAAACAGACCAGAAAAGCCAGACAAAAGAGCGGAGGAGCTATAATGTTGTACTTGTGTCTAGCACGGCTAGACTACTTGAAGTATGGACAAAATAACCCTTACGTTTTAATATAAGAGCCCTTCTCTTCCAGTCTTGGAAGGTAATAATACAAGTGTGAAGGTCTCTGACATTAGTGGGGTTAACCATTTCAGGATTCTGAAAGAAGAAAACATTAGGGGGTCACAAGGCAGATATACTAA